>CM050206.1:24621577-24734077 GCA_027475355.1 Coilia nasus | reverse complement strand
GTGTTCAGTCGAGTAGCGTTAACTGTGCTGAGTTTGGGGCTCTTGTATGGCCCCACCTTTGTGCGGTGGAATGTGAAGAATGTTGAGTGGTGTTTGCCGTTAAGTAGATGTTTGACAGCTTAGCAGGCTAGGTCAGCAATGCTAATAATGGCAGGAATCCTTCTGACCGCCTCCTGGCATTCTTTCACTCTTCACAGACTCCTCACCTGGTCAACCTGAACGAGGACCCGCTCATGTCAGAGTGTCTCCTGTACTACATCAAAGACGGCATCACAAGGTATCCAGCACCGCTGAGGAAAGAATTCAATGCCTGCATTTAATGGCAAAGCAGCACATGACTTGTATCGTTCTGAAATCCCCCCCAAATTAATGTAGCTCTCCTGCAGCACTTAAAATGGAATACATCCCATTGCTATTTGCTGAGGACTGCTAAACCCTGTTTTCTGGGAGCTCCTTTGAAATCAACCTACCTCAGACTAGACTCACAGATCTCCATCAGTTACACACGGTGAATAAGTACCTTCAAAAGCTTTAAACCGGACTGAAATTGGCTGTTATTTGCCAGACTTAGATTTGCATTTTTATGCTAGACTTGCGGGGGCATTTAGGGGAAAGCATGTCATCCTCTTTTGATGGCTGCTTGTATTCTTAGTTCTGCAATTTTCTCCCCTGTCAATGTTATTCCCTCTCGGTTACCCTCCCTGGAGGAGAGATTATATGTGCTGCTTCTCCAGAGAACTGCGGCTGACTTGAGAGGTTGAGGTAGAATCTGAACTTCTGGGAAGGCTGAGTGATTTTGCCAGTTCCTGTGGGAATAGGCTGAAAACTTCACTGTTCCCCCTTGGGAGGTGAGACTGTCTCTAAAATGGCCGCCTTTTCTTGTGACAGGGTGGGCCAGGCTGATGCAGAGAGGCGCCAGGACATTGTTCTGAGTGGAGCACACATCAAGGAAGAGCACTGCATCTTCTGCAGTGAGAGGAATGCCAATGGAGATGGTAAGAGTGCGGGCTTTGTAAAATAACCAGCGTAAAGGCTGGGCAGTTGGCAAACACCAAAACATACCTAATGGGAAAGGGTGAGGGTGAAGAAAATTACCTCAGTCATCTTTGTGTTGACCTCAGTCTTTGGGAATGTTTTTATTAGATTGTCTCAACCCAGCACACTTGTGGTTTTTAGCAAACCCCTTATTTGAAATTGGAAACTATCTTTTTTGTGAAAAACAAGAAGTCGCCAACACATCTAAACCAAATGAAAACTCTGCTTTGTTGGAATACTGGCAGCGTTCTCTTTCTGACTGATGGTCTAAAATGAGAAATGGAAAGAGCCACAGACCACATGGAAAATAAGTGGCTTGTTGGAGTGTCTTGTGTTGAGACCGGGCTGCTCGGCCCTAACGCTAAATGGTCTCTATGTTGCAGTGATCGTCACTCTGGTGCCTTGTGAGGGATCTGAGACGTATGTCAATGGCAAACGTGTCATTGATGCAGTACAGCTGCGCTCAGGTGAGTAACCTCCACTTTGAAGACATGTTTAAACTCACATGTCAGGCCTATATTTCAAATACAGTATGATGCATACTTGCAAAGCTGCCTTGGTTATTTGAAGATGGTCATATCCAATTTAAACATTTTGGATTCACTGAAATGATTTGAGAGCCTGTCTGTCTGCTTTCTACTAGGAAACCGCATCATCATGGGGAAGAACCACGTCTTCCGCTTCAACCACCCAGAGCAGGCCCGCGCCGAGAGGGAGAAGACCCCGTCTGCCGAGACCCCTGTGGAACCAGTGGATTGGACCTTTGCTCAGAGAGAGCTGCTGGAGAAGCAAGGCATTGACATGAAACAGGAAATGGAGAAGAGGTATGCTAAAGCTGGGTTTGATGTCATGTCTTTTCTAAGGCATACGTGAATTGGGAACTAGTTCACTGCAGTAGTATTTCAAGGTTGCGTGTCAAGGTTGCATTGTTACAATGCAGCATTGTGTTAGTCCAAACAACCTAAATAGCACTAGGCAGAAATGCTGACAAAAGCTTGATTTATTTCCTTTTTGATGTATAGATTGACCGAAATGGAGATCTTGTACAAGAAGGAGAAAGAAGAAGCAGACCAACTTCTTGAGCAACAGAGACTGGTGAGTCCTTCTCTTCAGTGAACTTCTTACATGTAATATCAGCCAAGCCAGACCTTTTCTTATGTCGGAAACGATCCAGTGTTAAGGTGATGATTTAAGTGGAGAGTGACTGTAACTCGGTCCTTTTCTACGAGGAACCTGTAGAATCTGTAGCTGAGGGGAGGGGAGGGGAGAGAAGGGAGTGCAGTGTTGCAGGTTATTCTGCTCGTGTTGAGTGATTTTTGATGAGTGGGTAGCTCAGCACCTTTGCCAGAGTTTCCCCACTTGCCCTGAAGTCCTAGCAGCACTAATTCTGCACTCTTGATTTCTTGACACCCGTAGATCATGGTGTGTGTGTGTGTGTTTTTGTGTGTGTTTCTGTATGAGAAGCACTCCTCTCCCAACGCATGGCTGACTTCTTTGCATGGAGTTCTGCTCTCTTGAGTGTTAATAGGCCTGACAAAAGGGGGCTCGTCCATAAAGCCTCTCCTTTACTCCCGATATGGACTGACGGGGAGTCATTTGTAATTTGTAAGGTGACATGAGAAATTGGTTATGGACTAAAGTCAAATTCCTGTTGATTTTTCCTCTTGAATTACATTGAGACTGAACCTTGCACAACAGCATCTGAGAACAAAGGAGAAAAATAAATAAATCAGAGGTTTCAATTTCAATCTGAATTAAAATTGTAAAAGAAGAAGCCCTTAGACTGGCTTTGACAAACAGAAAAAGAAGCTCCCATCCACAGAGCATTGCTTCAGTTCTGTTTGCTGCTTTTGCATGGTTTTTGTTTGTGTAGCATGATCTCTTTTTAACCAGTCTCTTATTTTCATGTTGTGAAGAGGCCCTAGACCGCTATTCTAGAGCCACTGTGTCGAGGCTTGAGGCTCAAGTCCGCTGGTTTTATGACAAAACTGCTTTTTTTGGCGTTGTTTTAGCTTAGTTTTCTGTTTGTTCCATCTTGAGTTCTTAGCTTCCCAATGCAGTTGCCAGTGTGTTCAATGCATTGTGATGACGATAACCACAAATATCTGCTGTAGTGTTCTTATGTTCGCCAAGACGTAGTGATAATGTGGTTTCTCATTGGCTTCTGTCGGGCGAATCCATCGTGTGGTCCAAAAGCCTGTGTCGGGGCCAGATGCAGTGGGCATGCACAAATACATACATCCCGGCGGGGAGGGGTCTGTTAAGTCAATGATGACAAGCACTCCAATGCTATGGTGTTGTTTTTCCTCATTTGTCTCTGTCTTGCCCCCCACCACACCACTAAGTAGAATTACAAACTTCCACTCCACACTACTCACATTTTCACTCGAGCACCACATGAGGAACGGACGAGTCTCTCCAGCCGTGACCTAATCGCAACCACAAAAAGGCCTCCGCCTGTCCTGTCCTCTGACAGCATCTGCTCCATTCTGACTGTGATTTGAAGTATTGTGCCTTGCCTACTCTGCACGAGGGGAGAAACACAGAAATGAGAAACTGCATTTCCTCTGAACTAACTTCCTAACTGTAGTTGGATGAGACCGACGCTTTTAACCAAAAAGCTCCAGGCTACTTTTGTCTTCTGTCTTCTTCACTTATGTTCTCCCCACCTCCGTTTTCTCCTTGCTGCTCCTCTTTTGAACTCCTCTAACGTCCCATGCAACTGAGCCCTTGTGTCTTCTAACCTCACTGCTAGTGCTAGATCATCTCGCTAAACTGGGTCTTCTTTCCTAAGGACTTCAAATCAGGGGGAAGCTCTCCAAAAGAGATCAGCTGCCTTTTTGCATGCCTTTTCCGAAGCATGTTAACTTAAGGGTGGGATGGATGTTTCGCTGAAGGAAGAAAATTGGAAATACTCATTGTAAAGTTACAAAATTGAGACAGAACATCTTGTCCATCGAGAATTACCCCCCCTTGTTTTTGTTGAGTTTTCGTTAAAAGCCATTACAGTCATGCTTTGCCCTTATGTTGATATTAATATGTAACTTTGGGAGCTCCATTGTCATTATTATTATTATTATTATTAATATTATTATTATTATTATTATATTTTGCTTGCTTTTTGCTAAAGTGCTTTTTATATTATTCTTGTGTGGGTGTAACTTGCTCTTAGCCACACAATACCTTAATTTCAGCTCGTATAGTTTAGCATTTAATGTATTCTTTAGCATGATATCACATATGACTCTGCGCTTTTAAACTCTTCGTAAATAGTGCATTTCTGAGATACAGTATTTATTGAGTTTCTCCACATGCTCTTGTTTTTACCCCATGAGTGGGTGCTACTTGTTAAATCTACACGAGCCCTGGTGGAAATACAGAGTTTAGTTAATATTTTTCGACCCCTATAGAGTCACAATATTTATATAGCACATAGATTCAAAACATCTTTACAAATAATCAGCAAAGAAGATATTTTATAACATTTGCATATTATCAAATAAGGCTCCCATTTTACATATTACCACTTGTCTCCATTAAAATCAGCTACATCCTTTTGGTTTTGATTTCCCCATTTTTAATTTTCCCCTATTTGTTTGAAACTTTTTTTTGTTTCCCTGTTTTTTTTCTTTTGTTTTCTTTTGTTTTGTTTTTGTTCTGTTCCCCTCAAGGACGGCGACTCAGATAGTGGCGATGACTCAGATAAGCGCTCGTGCGAGGAGAGCTGGCGCCTGATTACCTCCCTGCGGGAGAAGCTGCCCCCCAGCAAGCTGCAGACCATAGTGAAAAAGTGCGGCCTGCCCAGCAGCGGGAAGCGGCGCGAGCCCGTCAAGATGTACCAGATCCCTCAGCGCCGCCGGCTCACCAAAGACTCCAAGTGGGTCACCATCTCCGACCTGAAGATCCAAGCGGTCAAGGAGATCTGCTATGAGGTTGCTCTCAACGACTTCCGCCACAGCCGGCAGGAGATAGAGGCCCTGGCAATCGTGAAGATGAAGGAGCTGTGCGCGACCTACTGCAAGAAGGACCCCAACGAGCGGGACTCTTGGCGGGCGGTGGCGCGAGACGTGTGGGACACCGTGGGGGTGGGCGGCGACGAGCGGATCGAGGACGCGCTGCTGCTGTCCAACGGCCGCGGGCTCCACGACATGGATGACCTGAAGGTGCACATCGACAAGCTGGAGGACATCCTGCATGAGGTGAAGAAGCAGAACAACATGAAGGACGAGGAGATCCGTGCGCTCCGCAACAAGATGGTCAAAATGGAGAAGGTGCTGCCACTCATCTCCACTGGCAGCGACACCCTCCCCGACAAGCCTCCCGTCCAGGGCCGCGTCCGCAGCTCAAGTGAGGGCAAGGCCCCAGTGGACCCCAGACCGTACGTTGGCGGTCAGGAGAACCTCCGAGAGGAGGATCTCGAGGCCAGGCCTGGTGGTGGAGGAGGAGGAGGAGGAGGAGAGGAGGATTCGGCTGCCCAGCACCGCAGTCGGCTGCGGATGATGCGGCAGGAGCAGGCGCGCCTCAAGAACCTCCAGCAGCAGGAGATCACCAGGCAGCTGCGGAGGCAGAGCGGCCCGCACCGCTTCATCCCGCCCGAGGACCGCAAGCTGCGTTTCCCCTTCAAGAGCAACCCCAAGCACCGCAACTCCTGGAGCCCCGGCACGCACATCATCATCACCGACGAGCAGGTGATCGAGCTCAAGGTGCCCAAAGAGGCCGTGCCGGAGGAGGACGGCGGCACTGCAGGAGTAGGAGGAGAAGGAGCAGGAGGAGAAGAGGGAGGGGAGCTGGTGGAGAGGCGGCCAATCGTAGTCCAGACGTGCCCTCCACCCCCGCCCAATCCCTCGCATTACAGGAGAGGCAGCCGAGACCTGGAGCAGGACCAGGGCCAGCCCGAGGGCCACCGGCATGGCCACAGGCGCCAAGGGTCGCAGGAGCGGGCCCGCAGCAACTCCTTCAACAACAGCCAGCGCCCCGCCAGCTTCATAGAGACCGGGTACGCCAGCAGAAGCGGCAGCATCGACAGGAGGTCTCATCAGCAGCAGCAGCACCACAGCCAGTCACGGCACCACCAAAACCAGCCTCCTCCACACCCACACCACCCCCACCATCATCAACAACACCAGCACCAGCAGCAGTACCAGCCCTACAACCACTACCACCAGCAACAGCACAACAACAGCAGTGGCCACTTCCAGGGCCAGCACCAGCACCAACACCAGCAACCCCATCCCCACCCCGCACCTGACCAGCCCCCCCACTACAGCAGCTTCCACACTCCACCTCGCATGCGCCGGCAGCTGTCCGCCCCCAACCTGAAGGCCAGCAGGGAGACGACAGTGTGAGGGCACCAGTGCTGCTGCTGCTGCTGGAACTGGACATGGGCCCAAGTGATGGATTAACAGAGAGTCTCTTCATTCACACACATATACAGTACATACTGATGCGCACACATATGCATCTTTACACGCACTCATGACATACATACAAACGCACACAGACAAATTCTTACATTAACAAACCACAAAGAAACACCACTTCATATAAAAGTGTGAATCATCACAGCATTGGACGGCTTGTCCTCATTGAATTGAACCCTGCTACAACTGTGGCTTTTTTTGCACTTGAACAGTCATGTTTATTTTGGTTGTTTTGATTGGTTCACTCTGCAGCTGTAGTCTCAGCTTGAGTATTGCTAACTTGATTGCTACCCACCTCTTTTAAATGGACTCTGTTGCAGTGGTTGTACCTCAAGCAGCAAGAGAGAGCACTCGTACAAACAAACAGGTGATAAAGGTGTCATGATGCCTGGATATCCCTTCATCCTTTTTAAAAGCTTACGAGATCAGTGTCATTACTGAAATACGCTTCTTAAATAACATTAGCTGTCATGAAATGAGTTATCATCTTCATTGTCATCTACCATTTAGATTAGCCTTCTGGTAGAGTGTAAAGGTGTGATGCTCTGAAGTCCTGCAGGGCTCAAGAGCTAATGTTTCAGGATTATCAGTAGGTCCTTCAAACAGGCCTTGTCAAGATAAATCTTGTGTTAAGCCAAGTGTAATCATTTTGATTGTTGTGTGGTTGAAATATTATGTTCCTGCTAGATTCAATCGATCTGGTCCCGGAGATGTCTGAAATTATCATTACAATAGCTACCCAAGAACTTTAGGGAAAGAGAGCCACAATTTTGTGTTTTTTAATGTTTAGTATCAATATTTTATTGTTGCTGAGGTGCAGGTTAAATATGTGTTTGTTCACTTTCTCATGACAGCTATTTCAATTCACTGTGGTTAGTGATACTCTGGTGGCCCCAGTTAATTTGGGGGACTTGTTTAAAAGCAATTTTGTGAGGAAGGAATTAGAGAAGATTCTCTGACTGAAAAATAGTGAAGTTATGTGCTGGATGCCTGCCTTATGGAAGACAGTTGAAGGATATTGAGGAGGTGCTTAAGAAACAAGATGAAAAGTGCCTTATCGACATACTAATGTATTGTAAACATTAGTCTTCCTATCTCTGACACTATGCACAGAGGTGGGGAACTCACAAAAACATTTTTGTACTTCGTGTTTAATGCCTGCCAGCCATGTAACACAGAGAGTATGGCTGGCAGATTTGATTTAGGAACTGTGAAACTCCTCACCAATATAACATTGGCATCACGGTTTGTTATCTGGTTGTAAATTCAGACGGGATGGAAAATGACTGAACGCTGAGAGTTAGTTTTTATACTGGGTCAGGAGATTCTGAGGAATGACTGCCACCCACTGTTTTTGCTGATGGAAGTATAGTTTTTAGACATTCACCATGAAATGATGTCCCCTGCAGCATGTGAGGTATTTCTTAACAGATTTGTTATGAAGACGAGATTTTTAAATACAAAAGGACAGACCAGACCGTAGTCTGCTTTAGTCATGGTTTGGCTCACATTGTGTCTTTCCACTGTCTGAAACACCACTATGAAGTGCTATGCAGGGGGGAGGTGGGCTATGCTGTTCCCACGGAGATGTAGGCAGCGTTCTAGAACAGTCCACAGTCCCCCACTCTCAATCAGCATGATTAGAATCACATTTATTTTCTGCAGGGGGAGGGAGGGTGGGGGGCTTGTTGAGAAAGCACACAAAACAGGGCTTCCCAGGGGAGGAAGTCTAACAGAGGGTTGCTATGGTTTCCAGAAACTCCTCTCCAAAAACTTTGAAAGGAAAACGAGACAAGTCTATACACGTCTTAGGCCATCTTGAACCTGGAGAGCAAAGAGTTTTCAGGATGAATGAGTTTTTTTTTTTTTTTGAGGGGGGATGGGGTATTTCTGAGTTTTCAAGAAAGTTTTAGATAAGTTTCACTGAATCAAGTGAATAATTTGCCTGTGTTATGCCACTGACTTTGTCACTATAGATGTGTCCTCTTTTGCGATCTTTCTTTTCTCATTCACACTTTCATTGTTGGATGTGCTTTCCTTTACTCACTTGCCCTCATCCAAAGGCTGTACAATTGGCTCTCTTCTTTCTTGTGCTTAAACATATGCATAACAACCAGCACATGAGTATATATCTGTGTGTTTGCGTGTGGTTTGCCATAGCCTGCGCACAGACTTTAACCAAAGCATGTTTGCTGTGTAGTAAGTTTCCAGTGTCTTGGTGATAAGGGCTGAAGAATCCCACTGCCTTTACTGTTTCTTAGCTCTTTGGGCTGCCTTATCACAAGATTGAACTCAAATGCTCCCGCAATCCTAAATCTTATACTGATTGTGTCTGGACCACTGTTGTACTGAACCGTTTTTAATGACAAGAAGCACACTATGCTGGACCTTTAAGAGGGTTTAAGGGCAAGGCAAAACACTAAGCGCTGATTGAGGTATCCATGTAGCCTCCCTCCACTGATCCACAAGTTTGGATCAACATGGGAGAACAGGGTTGTAAATGGATAGCACTTCTCAAAGCAAGACATTGCCTTAGCTGCTTTTTTCCCCCAATATAGTGCCTAAAATCACAAAGGACACAATCCTGCTCTAGTATCTTGCCTAATCTATGCATGGCTTTTGAGCAAGACTCCGTTACGCTTGGACACTCGCAGTCTGACTATCTACGCATGCCTTATGATATGTACGCCTCCAGCCCAGTGAAGAATGTTACTGTTGACAATAAGCAAAACTGTGTGTTAATCGGTGCTGATAGCCACTCCAAGCACAGCCAGGGGGACGCTAATGATGATGTATAAAAGTGAACAGTGTATATTATTCTCCTGAAAGTATATATACTTTATCTGTTCAGTGTTGTTGTTTTTCGTGTTGGTCTGTCTGTCTCTCTTGCCACGAGGCAAATTAAGTGCCTCAGGACGGCCAATGCCAAGATGTGTTGCTTCTGTGAAAGCTGCCAGAGCACTTTTTGTGCTATGTGTTCATGAGGACTTCTGCTGGTTTTAAAAACAAAAGAAAAAAGAATGGATGTCAGCATTTGTGTTTTACTATATGCTGAATATACAGACATTTTTGACTGAAAAAAAAGGTTTGACTGAAATAAACTGGCACATTCTGATCACGGTGTGTATTGGTGAACTTTTTGGCTTAATTGTTTAATGTCAAATTATGTTATGTCCGTTTTAGGAAGCAATGTCCTATGATAATTATGTTTTTATTTCATATTTCATTGTCAACCTATATTCAATTATAATTATCAGTTGAGTCTGTTTAAGGAGCTGGTACTTCAAGATTAATATGCCCATGCTACTTACTTACACACACTTATTTATTCCTGTACCCTGTAGTGCTAGTGAATGATCCCATCATTAAAGCAATGCTAAGTAGCTTTCGTCTTCTGTTACCCTACCCACCAGTTGGAAGCAGACTTGTAACTCATAGAGAACTACAGAGAGACGGTCCGCTCCTCCAAACTTACTTAGTGTGGTTATAGAGGGTGGAAAAGCGAATGATGAGCAAGTTCATGAAACAATTTTGGAAACGTTATTTTAAGGTTGAAAAAGTACTTAGTGTTGCTTTAATATAAGTGCATGCAAGGTAAAGGGGGAGTTATAGGATAATGAAAGTTCCTGAGTTGGGTCTCCACACTTAGCAGTTAGTTCCTCTCATCAAAATTTGAAATGAAACATGTGGTTGTAGGCAGGCTGTAGGCGTAATCATCCATTTTCATTTTACATTTGCAACCACGGGCCAGTCTTGCAAAGTCAGCTAACCATGCTGTTGACAAATTGTATCTACAAATGTTTGAAGAAAATCATAGTATAGTTTGTGGTCTTGAACATAGACACTGTATCTGACCCATATTTCTTAGTCCACTCATCCACCCATATTTCTTAGTCCACTGCGCAAGATTTTATTCTGAATTATTTAGTGGAGAAGGGCAAAAATGCAAAACTAGACACAATGAAAGAAGACACGCAGGGCTCTGACCCTGTCTAGAAAGTTCAGTATAAAGGCTTTCTGCCAGTAGCCTGATCAAGCCATGATGGTCATCAGAAATGTGTATGTACTAGCTCTCAATAAACCACTCCCATTCTCTAGTTTCTGGCCCAAAGAAAATTGCACTTAAACAATGGACAGTACTGATGTTTTGTCTTAAAGAAAGTTTTACACTTGGTCACTTAGTTGGCTAGTCTAGTCTAGTGCTAAGCTTTAGTGAACTCAAAGTGCTACAGATCCCGATAGCTGCCCTATCTGTGTGTGTAGTGCTGTCCTTATTGTGCTAAAACTGTGTTGGATGGCTCCATGGTAAACAGCCTCTCTGATGGTCCCTTCCCCTCCCAGTCCTACTGTGGTCCTCAGAGGATGCCTCATTACTGTCCCATTATCATTATTGAGCTGCATGTGGGTCAGCCGGGTTTTGTCGTCGTGGTTGCCATGGCACCGTGCACTGTAAACAAGGGCCTGTGCTGCCGGGCCGGGCCGGGCCTTCAGCAGAGATGAAAAGAGGAGAGTAGAGAGTTTCAGAAGAGTGCCTGCAAACTGTTATAAATCCCAAAAAGGTAATCCAACTCCTAATGGCAATGGCGGTGTTTTGACCCAGCAGGGTGGGTCGAAACCCTGTCATTCCAATTTTAAACTGGTAAAACATTTTAGGATCTATACAAGTGTACGAACACTTTTTTTTTCACCTAATGCATATTTTGCCTGCACCTGGCCTCACTGAGGAGGCATGTGCGCACATTTATCTTTTTTTTTTTTTTTTCAGCGGAGATTGCTGGTAGGGGGGGGGGGGGGGGGGCGCGACAGGAAAGGGACAGGGCTAACTCACTGGACGTGTACCAAAGGGTCTGTGCTGTTGCTACCCAGAGTTAAACAAACAGGGTGAGCTCACAGTGTGGTGTCGAGGCAGTGGGAGACATCTTTTTGGCCCAGTGTGGATTAGTCGAGCGACACCCACCCACACACCCGCAGTTCTAAGACCATTGCTGACAGTGACATCACACGCACATATCGAACGACATGCATGCAGTTTTATTACTCCCATCTCACCTCCTCTTACACATACTTCCCCAATCCCTCCCTCCTGAGAACCATCCTTGTTCACATGCAGGCATGATGCACTCTCAGGCTCTGTCTGAAATGTTAACTTGTTTCCTATGTAGCCCACTATATAGTGTGTCAGCTGCAGGATGACTCACGACACTGCACTGTAAATTATTATTATTATTATTATTATTATTATTATATAGTGAATGAGTTAACATTTCAGATTTTCCCTTAGAGATCAGGGTGCAGATTTGGTGCTGGATAAGATCACGGTGAACTGTTACTGGACTACAGCTTACCCACGTTTTGCTCAACGTTGCTGAGCTAGATTATTTAATTGCAGTGGAAGAGAATACACTGTGCCACAGTGCCTTAATGAACTGCTTAATTTGCTTATAAATTAGTATTGTGGTGTGTATCATACATTACAGTAGAAGAATTCAACTACAAGTAAGCCATATTTCATACCTAAATCAGAAGAATTTCTCATTTTAATTACATATCTCTCCAAAGCACTTGTTTTGAGAAAAAGACAGCTTCTGTGGCATTTTACTTGACCAGGTTCCTGCATCAGAGGTATGCGACTTGTCAGAAGTTTCTGAAGCCTGACTGGCTTGGTAAACAACTTTGTCCGTCCTTCCTCTGTGTGTGACCTCTGCTTCCCTATGCGTATTGACGGGCGCCGGTGTTCCCCCTCTGCGCCTCTTCCTGCTTGTGCCTCACAGGTGTACGAGAGCAAGCTAAAGGAGCTGCAGAAACAGGTGGAGACTCGCTCACTGGCCGCAGAAACACCCGATGAGGAAGAGGAAGAGGAAGAAGAGGAGGAAGGTAACATAAAGTAGACAGGTCAAAAAAGCCCACTAAAAGATGCCCAGATTATTAGATTTGAATGAATAAAGTAGTGTTTTATAATCTGTTACCTTGCACCTAATTACCTAAAATCTTTTCATGTTAATCTTTTAGTAGATACTAAAACATGATCAAAAGACAGCAATAACATTTATCTTACTACATAATCAGCATTTAAGATTAACATTTAAGAAGCCTGAAGTGGAGTCATTTGTATTGGACCCATTCCCTTATATTGCCAATCCATTAATCTGAAATAGAGAAGGGAACATGGTGTCTTCCCAAGCAGGGGCGTCACTAGTCCTATTACTGTACTGGGGCACAACTGGGGCACAGATAATCAATGCGCAAAGCAAAAACATTTTTAGCACTTATTTATCATAAAAAATAAGTATATCATAAAATAAATAGTGCTTCAAACTAAACAATCATATCAGATTATGTTGATATGCTCATCAAACATCGTAGATGTAAGATGACAATCTCCAGAAACCGAGTGTGGGAGCTCACAGTGCTAGGCTTACCGTTACATAAATCAACAATGGTAATAGGCATATGCCAGTTAGCTAAAAGACAGCAGCTAACGTCTCCAGTAGGCTACTTCAATTTACAGCCAGAACTAGCTTGCATGAGAGCTGCCTCATACATTAAACGTAAAAAGTAAAGTTGTAACATTTAAATCCACATGGAAATGGCGACACAGAGGTGAAAACAAAGAACAATGATGGGCAATTTACCCGGTACTAACCTGTAAGGCAGGTGGAAAGAAATAGCGCTCAGACACCGTTGTTAGACGTTAAGTCACAGCCAAAGTCGCGTGAGTAAATTGCCATATAAAGTAGCCATGTGTGCATTGTGTATGGAGTAAATAAAGTAGCAATGAGTTGCCATATTGAGTAGCTGTGTGCGCATTCTGTAGATTATGCTATGTAGACCTAAAAGTCTAAAGTGATTTTTTTTTTACTGGTGAAATTTATACTGGGGCACTACAGACCAGTACTGGGGCACGTGCCCCAGTAAAATATGTCTGGCGACGCCCCTGTTCCCAAGACAGTATAAAATATAAAACTTGTATGAATATACTGTAAGTTAAAATCCCTTCATAATTTAGAGAGAGGGTTGAATGTGTGGGCTCATTATAACAATATTCCTGCAGTGCCGTGGACCCAGCATGAGTTTGAGCTGGCACAGTGGGCCTTCAGGAAGTGGCGCTACCACCAGTTCACCTCCCTGCGGGATCAGCTGTGGGGCAACGCTGTGTACCTCAAGGAGGCCAACGCCATCAGTGTGGAGCTCAAGAAGAAGGTACAGTACGGCCTCCACAGTACACACCTGCCACACCTTCAGTTACACTACATCGCCAGATACACCTACTACTCCTACACTTAGCACATCATGGGTGCACCAGAGCCTTTACAGGTAAGGCGTGCATAAGGCATTATTCACAGCATGTTGCGTGTGAGCGGCGCAGGATGGTAGCTGTGTGGTAAGCGGTGCTCTCGCATGTGTGTATTCACACCAGACGTGTCTGTGGCATGTTGCATCCATGGTGCATCAGCTGCCAGCCCCATTTTTTAACTGCACACAGCCCTTTAATGTAGCCCCATCCTCAAGTGTGCATAACCCTGTTTCCCGTTGATTTCGCTGTAATAAAACAGCCATAACATGTGGTATGACGAGGTAAATATTGATAGTTTTCCAGCTTTTATTTAATGCAGTTGTAGGCCATATGTGGTCATGTTTTTCACACAGTCGAGGTATCCCTGGCAATACATAGGGTATCGATAGCATAGTTGACATAAAATGTATAGTTTTGCTATAGCTATAGATTCTGGCTGAAAGCGTTCATGCCGCTTGCCTCCCACGCAAAAAAATAAACTAGATTTCTATTTTCTATTTGCAGTGCAGTGCCTTCAAGGTCAAGCGTTTAATCACGCGAGTATACCATGCGCGGTGTGCATGGTCTAATCTGTTTACAAGCATTCTAAACGAAAATAGACACAAAACACATCAGGTGTGGTGTGAATAAGGCCGAAGAGGTGTCAGGGATCCATTACATTACATTACATTACACTTAGCAGACGCTTTTATCCAAAGCAACTTACAAAAGGAGGACATAATGAGCTAACAGAGGTGCCGAGGAACACAGGGTAAATTGATTACACACATACACACAAGGAGATACATGTGACTAAGGTAAGTATCCCAGAGCAGGGACACTTCAGACACACCCACCCACAGACTCATATGAGCACGAGGCACCTAGGTAAGGAGTTGGTTAGTAGAGATTAGTTTTGTTAGGAAGGGTAGCAGTCTCAGAAAAAAAAGGGTTCTCACAAGGGTTTTAAAGGTCGAGAAGGATGTCGCCTCTGTTGTAGCGACTGGTAGGTTGTTCTGCCATTGAGGGACAACGACAGAGAAAAGTTTAGATTGACGTCGCCTTGTGTGCGGAGAGGGTCCTGATCCCAAATCAGATTCTGAGTCATCATGTAACCCTATGCATTGCTTTAGGGGGAAAGATGTACAGCACGTCCTGAAACTGTTGCAGCTACCTCTCATCAGCACTGATTGATGGTTGAAGTGCAGAAGTGCCTAATGAATCGATGTGCTTGCGACTCCACTCCCACGCCTCAGTCCCCGTCAGCTGCATTTCTCAACCATGCCGCCTCGCCCGCCTGAGTTCTCCTCCCCTTCGCTCGTTCCCTCCGACCTGGCGTGTGGTGGCGGTGATTTATCTTCTGATTACCGGACATGGCAGCTGCCGGGAGCCGGGTCATAAATGCCAGACAGAAAGTAGATGTTCTCGTTTTTTTGCCGCCGAGCCTTTCCTTTCCTCTCTCGCTCGCTTTGGTTGTTATTTATATTCTGTCCCCCTTTTTTCCCCCTTCGCTCCCAAGATATCACCTCAGAAGACCCTGCAGGTGCTGATGCTTAGAGGCAGACCGATGTGACAGTACATGCCTGCAGCCCTGGAGTCTGATCATGCATACTGTGTAGTGTCTGTGAGCAGACCAAACTGTAGCGGACTTCTAATGCATAAACATAAATAACACCGTGCATGATTGGAGAATTTATTTATTTATTTTTCATTTTCATTTATTTACTGAATGAATTACACAGAAAAGAGGCAGAATAATATCAAGCCAACTAATAGAATAGTATATATTTCAGTGCTTGATCAGTTGCAGATGTGGTATGACTGTAGGAGGAGAATGAGAATCAGTACTAAAAGCAGGGTTGAAAGCACTCCATTCAGACACTGGATATGAGTTTCAGTCATGGGTATATGCATCTCTAGCCCAGAGCTATATTCCCACACCATGCGCGTCCTTGAGGGGGTGAATGAGCAAATAGATTTTCTTGTCTTTCTTTTCTTTACTGATTTTCTCTCCGTATCATTTTTTTTCTGGTATCTCTCTCTCTCTCTCCGTCTGATGCATCTCCCCCTCTGCCCTCCCTGCAGGTGCAGTTTCAGTTTGTTCTGCTGACGGACACGCTGTACTCGCCCCTGCCCCCGGAGCTCCTGCCCCCCGAGCCGGAGAAGGAGAAGGAGCGCGACCCGCGGCCGTTCCCCCGCACAGTGGTGGCCGTGGAGGTGCAGGACCTGAAGAACGGGGCCACGCACTACTGGTCCCTGGAGAAGCTCAAGTAAGCTGGAGCTGGCCTGCACCCATCTTCACCCACCTGGCTTCATAACATATCCAATACTACGTGTTAGTTTACACCATTGTCAGCATTGACTAAAATCAGCTGATTCTGATTAGCATAGCTCTTCAGCCAGGTAGAAAAGTTAATGAGTAAAATGACGTATGTGAAGTGTGCAGGTAGAACCTGGTGATTTCTGGGTATAGCATTGCAGCTTCCAGTCCAGTTTGCCCCTCACTGCAAATAGCACACACCTGTACTTCAAACGCATACATACAGTTTTCAGTATTGTGTGTGATCAATGACTTTGTGTTTTGGGGAAAAGGAACATTAATGCCTTTGACTTCAACTGTGTGAAGTGCATTAGTTTAATTGCAGGGATAATTTCTCATCCTCAATGGCAGCATTTAGTGTTATTCAAAGGGATAATTTATATGTGGTTGTTTAGCAGACGTTTAGTTCTTTAAACTGAGCCAGGCAGTGACCTTGTGCCTCGCTCAGTCTGACTCAGAGAG
The DNA here is from genome assembly GCA_027475355.1 of Coilia nasus. Taxonomy (NCBI): domain Eukaryota; kingdom Metazoa; phylum Chordata; class Actinopteri; order Clupeiformes; family Engraulidae; genus Coilia; species Coilia nasus. The sequence goes on along the minus strand of CM050206.1, from coordinate 24,717,567 downwards.
CAGAGCGTTACAGAAACATAATCTCCGATATTAGCCCTGCTGCATGTGATGCTGACCTAGCTGTGCTTTGGCCGGGGTTGCAGGCAGCGGCTGGATCAGATGCGGCAGATGTACGACCGGGCGGGGGAGATGGCCTCCACCAACCAGGACGCGGAGGATGGCGGCGAGGGGGCACTGACGGGCAGCGACCCCTTCTACGACCGCTTCCACTGGTTCAAGCTGGTGGGCAGGTAGGCTTGACCCTATGTGACCTTATGACCCCTATGAAGGCTGCTCACCCCCTTCATTAGTAATGCTGCTGATGTCATCGCTGTGTGGCTTTGTGTGTAATGTGTTTGTATAGTTTTAAGTGCTGGATCAGCCAGAGTGTTTAATGACACACAGTGTCAGGGGTGGGTGGTGTTGTCACCCTCTCTGAGGCACAGGGGAGGGGGAGGGAAGAGGAGGGAAGAGGTAATCCTCATGAATCATTCATTATGCTGTTTTCATTTCCCCTGCAAAGCTAACCTAAGGTCAACCATATCCACACATCCACCTCATCTCCACAATATACACACACATGCATAGACTCCAAGTGCATAATCTCATTTCATCATCATTTAGCTTTTGTGTTTATTTTTCTTGTGTGTATTTGTTTTTCTCCTACTTTTATCACTCCATCTGTGTTCTGCTTTCTTTGTGGTGGTTTGTGACCAAATGTATTTTCAGTTCAGGTTTCATGTAATACTTTTGAGTTTCCCCCTTTGTCATTCATTTTTAAAAAAGCATATATTTATTTATATGTATTTGTTATGTGGTTGTCAATGTTTTATTATTTGCTTTTTACTCCTTCTGTTGCCTTGATTTTACCATTATTTTTCCTCACCACATGCATAATATGATTATGAAACATATTATGATTGACCGAATAACATTTCAAGCCCACATGTCATTTTTAATTTCTCATTGCCATTTTCATTGTAGTCCATTTATGTTTTCTGGTAGAAATGTACTGTAAAAGGGGATAGTTTTGCCTCCATTTGCACGACAACAGGCCTCAGTGCGGTCTAGGAGAGTGAGAGCATGACCACTCTGTGCTAATAGAATGCTCAAGACTGCCAGCTCCATTTTCCACATCAGCCCCTGGGAAGGAATGTCCATCAGTGCTAACATGCTATATAACCCCTAATGAGGGCTCCATCTGTCTCTCGCTTTCTCTTTTCTTCCTATTTCACTCTCTTTCTCCCTCCCTTTCTGGCTCTCTGTCTCCTTACTTCCTTTCACTCGTTTTCTTTCTTTCTTTTGTTTGTTTGCCTCTGTCTCTCTGCCTGTCTCTCTTTCTTTCTTTCTTTCTTTCTTTCTTTCTTTCGTTCTTTCTTCTCTTAAAAATTAACAATTTCTGTTACTACTCTGCACTTCTCCTCACCTCCTCACACCAACCCACCATAGCTCCCCCATCTTCCACGGCTGCGTGAACGAGCACCTGGCGGACCGCACGCCCTCGCCAACCTTCTCCACCGCCGACTCGGACATCACCGAGCTGGCCGACGAGCGCCAGAGCGAGATGGAGGACTTCATGGACGACGAGGCCTTCGTGGACGACACCAGCTCGGACGCCGGCACCGAGGAGGGCTCGGACCTGTTCAGCGACGGCCAGGACCCCTTCTACGACCGCTCCCCCTGGTTCACCCTGGTGGGAAGGTTGGTGCCCTAGGGCCCTGTCATGGGGGAAGGCCGGAGAGGGGGAGAGGCTGGGGGAGAGGCTGAGGGAGAGCAGGGGGGTGGGGAGGTGTCAGCTTATGTGAAAGCAGGAGTCTAGCACATGTACACTCTACAGTATATGTTGTTAAGTCGGATACAGCGCATGTATGCAGGAGCAACTCAGGGAGTTAATCCACAGGCCAGTGTTAAGAGTCGATGTGCAGTTCATCATCCATATTGAAGTTCTTTTTCTATAGAGTCCATGATTGAAGCCTTACAACCAAAGTACACACATACATACTTGTAGTACATATATGCTTTACTAAGATATCATTTTACACATTATAAAGTAAAAAAGAGTACAAAGATCTATTAAAGAAAGCATAGCAGGAAGTTAAATTGGACGGAATGGCCAGAACTGTATTTCCATGTGATAATGTTTGTCTGACTAAAAGTACATTGGGTCAAAGGGTGCTAGAGCTGGCTAGTGGCAAAGTCAGGCAGGGCACCAGCACTGGCAGTCCCCCCCGACCCCCGCCCCTCTCTCCCATGCCCTCTCTCTCTGCCCAGAGTGCTGCTTCATGTGCCATGTTCATCTCCTCACCAGCTGCATTAACCAGTCAGTGCCCATCTGTCTGTGACACAGGCCTGTGCTCAGGCACACATTCCTATGTGTTACTGTTACGCTCACCCTACATCTGTTTGTCATTGTGTTCATTTGGGACATTAGTTGTGTTCTTAACATGTTTTTTTTTATTTTTGTGTTTTTTTTTTTTGTAAAACATGTTGTAGTATTTTATACTGATGTCATTGGTTTACGTTCGTAAGAGGTTATTTTGAGTCTGCTGAATGATGGTCATCAGAGAATTGGAGTGGGAGAGAGGAGAGGGGAAGAGAGAGAGAGAGTGGGGAGAGAGTGTCGTGTGTTCCAGCCCTTAGTGCTGTCACCGTGGGATCTGCGTCACTGTGACTTCATTGATTAGGCCGAGTGATAACTCTTTCTCCTCGCCCTCTCTCGTGGCTCTGACTCTCGTGGGAGGAGGGGGATGGTGCTCTTCTCTTCTACTATTTCTCTCTCTCTCTCTTTCTTTCTCTCACTCTCTCTGTCTCTCTCTCTCCATTGCTTTCTCTCCCCTCTTTCTCTCTCCCTTTTTCTCTCTCTCTCTGCCTCTCCCTTTTTCCATCTTTCTCTCCCCTCTTTCTCTTTCTCTTTCTCTCTTTCACTGCCTCTCTCTCTCTGCCTCTCTCTCTTTCCATCTTTCTCTCCCCCTTTTCTCTCTTTCTCACTCTCGTTTCCTCTCTTTCTATCCCTCTCTCTCATACACCCACGCTTATATACTCTGTGCAAATCACGTCGCATCCGGCAGCGGCCAGAGCTGTTACCAGCCAGAGCTGTTACCAGGGAACAAGATGGCTTGATCCGAGAAGTGCGATTCCATCATTCACCAGACTCAGTGCCTCATAATTATTTTTTCTTTGTTTTATTTTCATGCTTTTGGTTGTTCAAAATATCCTCCACCATCTGTATCATATATTTTGTTTAGAATTGTGTATAGATATTCTTTTTGGTTGTCATGTTAATCCATTTTCCAATATGCTCATTGCCATTCTAATGAAATGAACAAAACAAATCCTCTGCCCCCTGTGTGACTGAGTGTGAGTCATCGCCAGTAACCGTAGATAGGCTACATCTGTTTGTAATGGAGTCTTGTGTGCTTTTTCTAATGGGTTTGTTTCATTGACGTGGCCTAACTGCATTAGAGTAGAAACTGATGAGTTGTGTGTGTGTGTGTGTGCGTGTGTGTGTGTCTGCGTGCGTGAGCAAAGCGCTAAAAGGCTGTCTCTGCTCTGCCTCCTCAAGGGCCTTTGTGTACCTGAGCAACCTGCTGTACTCAGTTCCCCTGGTGCACCGCGTTGCCATAGTTACCGAGAAGGGCGAGGTGCGAGGCTTTCTGCGTGTCGGTGTCCAGGCCATCGCAGGTCAGTGCTGCTCTCTTCACTTCTCTGTCATCTGCAGTGCATCATTACAAAATAAAAACAATCCCACCATACTTCATTCAACATATATTTTTTACAGTTCGCTGTATCTGCAAATATTGCACTACACACCGACTTAGCATTTGTGCTCAAAGAGAAGCGTTCATCTCTACAAACTAATAACCATACAGCAATGCTATTTTGTGGATCTTACTTGACACCATTCATTGGTTGTTGGGATAAGCAGACAATCTGTGATTTGTTGTGTTGTTACCCCTTCACAGCTGACGAGGAAGCCCCAGACTATGGCTCTGGAGTAAGGCAGTCAGGCACTGCCAAGATCTCTTTTGATGATGAATATTTCAAGCAGGTAAGTCGGAATGGCCAAATGTTTATTGCCCTAAAAATCAAGTTGATCTTTTTTTGTAACATATTCTACAACAATAATGTTCCCTTCCTAAAAAGCAAGTAGTTGAAGACTTTAGACAATGACGCAGAAGAACAATGCAGGGACTGGGGTCATTCAGTGCAGAGGCTTCTTTAGCAGAGTTCACACTGGTTCAGGCATCTGCCTTAAATTTCAGCCCAACAACTAGATCTTGACGTTTTAGTCTGTGCTGCTATTCATTCACTGGTTGTTTTATCACTTGTTGTGCCAGGGGACAGCTGGGACAATTACTGTGCTTAATACCACCCCCTTACTTTTTCTTTTCTTCTGTCCATATTTCCATCTCTATGCCTCTTATCCACTTTCACTCCCTCCCTCCCTCTCTCTCTCTCTATCTATCTCTCTCTATCTCCCTGTCTTTCTCTTTCTCTCTGTGCCTCTCTTTCTCTTTCTTTCTGTCTTTCTCTCTCTCTCCCTGTCTCTCTCCATTTTTCTTTCTTTCTTTCTTTCTTTCTTTCTTTCTTTCTTTCTTTCTTTCTTTCTTTCTTTCTTTCTTTCTTTCTTTCTTTCTTTCTTTCTTTCTTTCTTTCTTTCTTTCTTTCTTTCTTTCTCTCCATCTCTCTTCTTCCTCACTCCCTCTATTCACAGGCTGATTTCTCCTCCTCGGCCATGACCCGCTCTGGGCTCTCCTTGGAAGAGCTTCGCATTGTGGAGGGCCAAGGTCAAAGTTCAGAGGTCATCACCCCTTCGGAGGAGATGAACAGGATGAACGAGATGGGTAGGTGTCTGCTCAGTGTGACGGCACACAGCCAGATGTCTCTATTGAAAGCCCCAGACGACCCTCGCGATTCGCCTGATTAATTTTATGAGACACACAGTAAATATCGCTCTTAGTTATTATAATGGGGTGGGAGTGCAGTTGCCATGTCCAATCAAGACATAATCCTGTTCAGTTGCAGTTTCTAAAAAGTACTTTTAACCGCAACATTAGTTACTGCATGTCATATACTTTTTTCAATTTGATACATACTTCAAACATAGAAACTGAAATACTTCTTATTTGGTTGGTAGCAGTAATTACCTCCACCATGGAGGTTATGTTTTTACCAGCGTTATTCTGTCTGTCACTGGGTCTTTTTGTTGTTGTGTTTGTCTGTCTTTTTGTTTGCAAAATAACTTCAAAAGTTATGAACATATTGTTTTGAAATTTTTACAAACATCACTATGTATAACTGCCTCGAGGTGATTCTTTTTTGGTGAAAATCAGTTCATTGGTTACCTCACAAAAAAGCTGGAAAATTAGAATGAAAAATCCCATTGACAACATAAAAAGGAAGGGGGGAACTGCTTGGCGTCTGCGCTCTCCAAATGCTTTTCTAGTTTGATATGCATTTTGTAGTGCCACTATCATGAGATCATTATGACCAAAAGCCAGCAACACTGCAAGTCTGCTTCCCCCTTGTTCCCTCTTCAATAAAACATGAAGGAAGTATATTTTTAGCCCAGGAACATGATGATGTGTCAAATTTCTAGCAGCGTTTCAGTCGTGGCGGCTCATTCACAGTACTAAATCTGACCAGCCTTTTCTGAATGGGACTGATTTGAATGTATGATTCATGTATTGATTTCTGACAAAAAAAAAATACATTTACATTTTACAGCACATTCATTAACTTGCTTTCCTGCAGCTTTTAAAATCCATTGAGTGTCATATGTGAAATGCATGTAAAGATTTATTGATAAGCTCAATAAATAATGTGTGTGTGTGTGTGTGTGTGTGTGTGTGTGTGTGTATTTGTCCTCTGCAGACCTGAAGCTGGGGAGCGTGGAGGGCAAGCTGGTGGGTGGCGAGGGTCTGGCCGGGCAGCTGGAGGTGGGCAGCATCTTCACCTTCCGTGTGACCGTCCTGCAGGCCAGCGGCATCCTGCCCGAGTACGCCGACATCTTCTGCCAGTTCAAGTGAGTCCGCCGCGCCGACACTCTCGATGTTTCCATGGCGACCCGCCATCGATCTCCGTCTGCCCCCTGACAGTCGTGACATGACTCCAAAGTGGTGTATGGTAGGAAGGGTGAATTTTTTTTTTCTTTCCATGAGGTAACCAATCTTTCTGGCCCTTTGCTCTCCCACAGCTTCCTGCACCGCCATGATGAGGCTTTCTCCACGGAGCCCCTGAAGAACACGGGCAAAGGCACCCCGCTGGGCTTCTACCACGTACAGAATGTGAGTGACTCAGCCCGTGTGTGTGTGTGTGTGTCTGTCTGACTGACTGTGGCGGAGCGCGAGGGACTAAAATGAGGGGGGTTGAACCACATAGTGAGTGAGAAAGAAAGAGAATAAAACAGAGAGAATTTGTCAAAGGGACAGAGAGGATTCCTGAAGAAAGGTTGAAAGGAGAGAAAGAGGGGGGGGAGGAGGATGACGAGGAGCCAGAAGCCCAGAAGAGTGTGAGGGAAGAAATAGCGAACATGGGGGAGCATCAATATTGCTGCCCTGAAAATGTCACGGCACTACACCCACCTCAGCACCAAAGAAGAAAACAAGAAGAAGGGGAAAAAAGCAGTGAAGAGGTGGTGTGAACTGTAAGGCAAGGGCAGTGTTTTAAAGAAACAGCCATTAATGTTTGGCCATCAGCAAGCGTGTCAGTGGTAGACACACTCACGCTATTAATTCAGAAACCAAGGTGATGTTGACCTGAGCTCTCCTCCTCTTGCTCCAAAACAGGTCTCTGTGGAGGTCACCGAGTCCTTCATTGAGTACATCAAGACCAAGCCCATCGTGTTCGAGGTGTTTGGCCACTATCAGCAGCACCCGCTGCACCTACACGGCCAGGACATGGCCATCAGGTAGGCCGAGCTTTGCCACTTACCCCCCCCCCCAATACAGAACACCAGGAACAAAATGTCTGCCTAGGAGCACTTCCTGGACTCAGAATTCATTTTTGAGGTACTCTTTGGGCGGGAAACTTCAGATAAAACACCAAGAAAAACTTCAAAGCACTCTCATATAGCAAAAGTTAAAACAACAGAACAAGACAAAAGAACACCAAAAAGTGGAAAATCCAACCCAAATTTGTTGGACAAGAATCCCTATCCTATAGTTTAAAAAACTATTTTTGTACAGAAGGATAGCATACTGATTTATTATTATATCTAAGCATAAAAAGCTGTGTGTGTGAGTACTGCATGTCAACAGAACATACTTCAATAGAGAATTTATGTTGATGTCCAAGTATGAGATGAGGAACATGAGGGGCTTTTAAAAGGATGCCTGCTCCTCAGATGCTTTTATTGATGGCTCCTAATTGCTATTCTCTTTGCTCCCCTTCCCTGCAGTCCCAGCCAGCCCTCCAGGAAGTACTACCCCCCACCCATGCCTCTGTCCAAACCAGGTAAGGGAGCCATTTTACTGATTTTTGAGTTCCCCATTTTGTCCACTGAAGCTCACTTTAGGTGTTCATACCCTTCCATGTCCGTCTGTGGTAAATGTGAAAAGGCACCATGTCCTGCCCCTGGTGCGTCTCTGCAGCCAAAAGGAGGGTTGTGGAGGGAGGAGAGGAATCTGCTGTTTGCATAATTTAACACAGGCTTTGAATAATCCCGGCCCTGAGCAGTCTCGGCCATCTCCATGCTGAGCATTATCATAAGTAATTACATGATTCATTAAAGCGGGATGAGCACTAGATGAACCGCTGGAAGGGGCTATCGACTCTCTCTCTCCTCTCCTCTCCTCTCCTCTCCTCTCCTCTCCTCTCCTCTCCTCTCCTCTCCTCTCCTCTCCTCTCCTCTCCTCTCCTCTCCTCTCCTCTCCTCTCTTCTCCTCCTCACGGGTATGGCCCTGCTGACAGTGGGGGGTGGGGTGGGGTAGGGGTAGGGGTTTGTGAGTTGGGGGATTCATGATGGCAGGTTTGTCTGTATGAGCTAAGGTAAGAGACAACAACCTTCCAACAGCCGGAGGTTGCAAGGCACGTCAGGGAATCGAACGCGAGCATGAGGGATGTTGCCTTAAGGGATAGTGTGATCCTGTGTGTGTGTGTGTGTGTGTGTGTGTGCGTGTGTGTGAGAGAGAGTGAGAGATTGTGAGAGTGTGAGAGAGAGAGTGTGAGAGAAAGAGAGAGTGTGTGTATGTCAGAGAGAGAGAGGGAGAGAGAGAGAGAGAGAGAGAGAATGTTTGATAAAAAAAAGGTGAAACCCCATCTCCATACACCCGTCTTGTGTAAACTGGCTTTACAACCAAGTGGACAGGTTCACAGCTTAATCACAAACACTACCCAAACAAAAGAAAGGGAACAGACTGACTTTTAACTGTCTAGTGGGGTCTACAAAACCCTACCAGACACTACATTAAAAACAGATTTATATGGCTTACATTCCCGTGTATTTTGTGCGCCAATTGCATTATCCTTGAACAGACTTTTCATTCATCATTAACCTTTATGTCCCCTTCTTAGTTTTCATTTCTCAACATTTGCATGTTAAACGTTTGTTTTATTCTTTCTGTCTTTATTCCTTCACTCATTCTTTGCCCTTTTAACTTTCAACTAAATCCAAATACCGCCTTATAATGTCATGTCTTGCATGTTTAATGTTGATTTTATTCTTTTTCCATTCTTTCTTTCCTCTTCACTCTTTCCCCTATCACTTTAAACTAACCAACCAAACTCCCCCCTTCATTGCTGCCGTATCTCGTGACCGCTCACGCTCATGTCAGACCACGCCAGAAAGATCGAGCTGATCAGGTACCTGATGAGCGGCTATGTGCACGGGCAGGTGTTGGACACGCTCTCGGAGCACGCCAACGCGCTGGCCTCCACCGCCGTGGCCAGTCTGGAGGATGGCGCCGACGACCTGTCCCACTTCCTCTTTCTGCCCGTGCCCAACGGCCCCGCCCTGCCCGTGCCTAGGCACGACGGTTGGTACCCTCCAGGGTGTAGAGAGAGAGAGAGCAACAGCGCCACCTCCCCGCGTAGTTTCACCCAGCGATGTGTGTGTGCTTCGTCTGCCTTGTGGCTTTGCCTCAAAGCTCCTGGTCCTGCTTCTCTGTAGTTCCTCCTAATCCCAACAGTTTATTCATAGTCCTTGTAAATAAATGGTTGCTAATTCATTGACTAATGAAATTAACTCTACTTGAAATTTTAAGTAGTGACAAATGTTAATCCACTTAGGTGATATACTACACACAACTTACGACTGCACCTCTTGAGCAAATGCAGTATTTGCTGCAGCTAGAGTCAGGTTTTAACACAAAGGAAAAGAAGCAGGAATAAAAGAGGGATCAGTTGCGCTGCTTTATCCCTTCTCTAGACTCCCTCCCTCCCTTAGCTGGTGGTTGCGTTGCATACTAGCATTCCCAGTGTTGGCAGCTGTCATCGTGTCACAGTCACAGTGTTGTATGATGCTTAGATGTCCCTTAGTGATGCTGTTTGAAGTCCGGTGTTTTGTGTGGAGGGGCGGGGGGCTGCCTCCTCTATGTTCTCCAGCTCTAGTTGATCCCACAGACACAGGATTCCCCAGTAGTCCCCAGCAAGATTGAAACAGTGTTGTTGGACAAATTTTCCGCCATGACACCAATTACCCAAGGCTGCACCAGAGATGCTAAAATGCTAAAAAAAAAACACAGGGGCTTTAGCATGTCTGCCTGGTCAGCTTGTCTGCATAAACCATGTCAGGCCACATTGATTTTGCCGGGCTGCAGAGCGTCTGTGAAATGTGATGGAGACGAATAAGAGTCTGGAGTCATTTCTTTTAAGCCTCCACCCCACCACCACCGCCACCATCCGCCATCACCATCCATTTCACCCCCGTTATCTCCTGTCCAAGCCCACCTCAGCCACTCACGTTATTCAACTCCTGACAGCCAGGGAGATGTTTGGTAATTCTTTTCCTGTCTGTCTCGGAAAAGGCCTGACGATGTAAGTGTGACAACCAGGATGGATTTTTTGGCAAGTGACACTCACACCATCAGTGGTGTCTTAATAAACTGAATTTATGAAATCAGAATCAGAATCAGCTTTATTGGCCAAGTATACTTACGTATACAAGGAATTTGACTCCGGCAGATGTTAGCTCTCTATACACATAACACAGAACGTAATACAATACAATAAATACAATAGACTAAACAAGTATGTGTACTTGTATTGCACAGTAGGGACAACAATATACAATATACATACAAATGATGGGTCCTGGTAAGGGTTTTTACCTCATACTCCCTTCAGCCACACTGTACTGGCTTGAGACCCTAACTGATGCACAGTTGTTCTTCCTCAAGATGAATAGTGTGATTTCATGTGTGATTTTTGTCCTTCCTGGTTGGTGTCTTATCATGTGGCATTGTGTCTGTTTCCCCAGTCCCCGCCACGAAGCTGAACACCATCAGCAAGTCCAACCTGGGCCAGTGTGTGAGCAAGTATGACCTGCTGGTGTGGTTTGAGATCAGCGAACTGGAGCCCACTGGAGAGTAAGCACAGCCCATTTCAGAACCAGCACAATGTAACACGAGATCTGATCTAATGTACACTGGCTGAGCTGACATAGCTGGGCAGTCAGTAAAGTGTCATTTAAATGTGGTATATGTAAGAAACTTAGGCCAACTAGTCTAGGGTGACCAGACGTCCCGGTTTGACCGGGACAGTCCCGATTTTTAGTCGCGTGTCCCGAGTCCCGAAAAAAGCCAGTCGGGACGCAAAAATGTCCCGGTTTTCACCCAACACCACATCAAGCTGCCCAAATTACAGTGATAGCATATACAAAACTGTTAAATTAAAGCCTAATTAAGTTTCCAGTAATTCAGAGTCAATGTGTGTGTGTGTGTGTGTGTGTGTGTGTGTGTGTGTGTGTGTGTGTGTGTGTGTGTGTGTGTGTGTGTGTGTGTGTGTGTGTGTGAGTGACAATGGTAAGTGCGCTCTGCGAAATCTTCGCAGTCAATGTTACAATGTATCTTGCAGTATACAGCGGCCGTGTTTTAACGGTTTTCTTCCATAGCAGACTAGACTACTACACGACAATGCCAAAGAGAATGTGCACGCGCATGACGTCACACATAGTGTCCCGGTTTTAGACTCTGGAAATCTGGTCACCCTAAACTAGTCAAAAAATTGCCCTGGTATGTCTGCAAGAATTGAGGAAACATTTTAAATTGGAATAGGAATTTCACAGACCAGAAGAACAGCCAGAATTCTGTATTTTGTGTTTTGCCTCTAGAGTGGGGAAAGTGTTTTGCTGTACTTTGACTCTAAATGCAGTACCACTTTTGGCCACAATCCTACATATAGCGTCATAAAGGTAGTAGGCGTGATCGATTATTGTTATTCTGTTGTCTTCCTGTAGGTACATCCCAGCTGTAGTGGATCACACAGGTGGCTTGCCTTGCCATGGAACATACCTGCTGCACCAGGTTAGTGCCCCCTAGTGTAGGGGAGGACACTTGCCACACGCCCCTTTTAAAAACACTTCTGGTTAGAGATATGATAGCGGCCACGTCATACAGTGTTGTGTGTTCTGTGACTCCACACAGGGTATCCAGCGTAGGATCACAGTCACCCTTATCCACGAGAAGGGCAGCGAGCTACACTGGAAGGATGTCAGGGAGCTGGTGGTTGGTGCGTATCATGTGCTTGTGTGTCTCATTCTGCATGTGTAAATGGATGGCCGGCACTGTCGTTTTAACGTTTCTAATTTTGGTGATTGTGCCATGCAGCATACATGATATGATATGAGTTGAGAGTGTGTTTGATGATCAATCCTTGTCCAAACAGGTCGGATTAGGAGCAAGCCAGAGGTGGATGACACGGCTGCAGACGCAGTCCTGTCACTCAACATCATCTCAGCCAAAAACATCAAGTCCTCTCACAACTCCAACAGGTAGCTTATTTATCACCCTTTCTTACACTAAGAAAGCATCCTCTCAGAGTAAACATGTTGTGCTCCACATCACCTTAACTTTAGTTTCTAAGTCATTTAGCCTATATATCACTGTGTTATACATATACAGATTCTTTTACTTTTTTTTAATTTGCAAGCAGTTTCAGGTATTCACGTTGTTCGAAGATCGGCTTTCTAAAGTTCTTGCTATTACTGCAGAGGGTGTAAAATTTGAATGAGAAAGATATTCTGAATAATTACATTATCACAGTTAATTCATAATGGACAAACACTGAATTTCGTAGTTTAGTAGCAATCAGGATCATGATTAAGATAAGGACATATTGTGGTCAGCAATGGCATATTTCTACCATTATGGCTGTGGTCCAGAAGGACCTGCACTGCAGTGGTCCTCAGACAAGAGCGACACCTGGTGGTCAAAAGCCACATTGCAAGTCGAAATCATTTTGTTATTTATTTAGCTTGTATGTGTCAGCACTTACAGTGCTTGTCTTGTGTCCCGTCTTTACTTGTGTCTTGTCAAGCTTGTGCATTCTTGCTTCTCATAATGTTGCTTTTTATGATGCTTTCCTTCACCGTATTTAATTTGTACAATCTTGCTTTGCACATGTTTCTGTTGTCTGACATGTCTGCTTTTTGTCTCTTCTGTTCTTCATTTCCTTTTTCCTGCTGCGGCTGCGGTGGTTTTTTGCTCAGACTCTGTATTGATAAGGATATTGCTAGGTACTTGTGACATAAAGCACTTTCTGTGAAAAGTCCTTTATGCTCATCCCCAGACCCCAGTAGTGGTAGAAGTGTCGTGTATTTAACCTTCATGAAAATGGCAACTGCCCATCTGTATTACAGCCCTGTCCGTCTGCAGTGTTGCCCATTGTTTGCTTAAGTGTTTTTGGCCAATGCAGTTATGCGTCTGCCAAGATGTGTGCACATTTAAATGCAAATAATCAGGAGCAGTGTGCCATGAGCACTGAAGTCGCCCCTTTTATCACATTCGTAGTCCATTATAAAGGAGTGATATTTTATGTCTGGTTGTAGTTCATATGTCTGCCTTGTAAATTAGTTTCCTGCTACTGTGTTTTTGGTGCCAAGACAGCCTGGGCAGGCTCAGTAAGACAGAGAGAGAAAGAAAGAGAGAGAGAGGGGGGGGGGGGGGGGAGAGAGACTGACTGACAGATTGACTGGCTGACTGACTAACTGACTTATTGACTCATTGAGAATGAGTCATCAGTACAGTATCTCTTACATTCACCAGTAACTGTAAAGAGATTCTGTTCACGTCCATCTTTAAGGGCCATATGTTTTACTGTTACTCTGTCTTACCCTGTCTCTGTCTCTCATTCATTTATCTGCCCATCTGATTTCCTACCATTGTAAAGCGTGTGTGTGTGTGTGTGTGTGTGTGTGTGTGTGTGTCTGTGTGTGTCTGTGAAATAGTTGCAGTTAGTGTCATCATACCTTTACTGCAGCTGGCCACGGCCTTGTTTGTTAAAGTAGGCACACCAATGCTGTTGTGAAATGGAGAAGTGAAGATGGTTTCAAAAGAGGAGTTTTGTCAAAAAAGGCTAATAGCTTCCTTTTCCACCAATATTTGTATGTAAATGTCAGTCTTCTTTGTAAAACAGTTACCAGGGTACCGGAGGTAGGCTACAGCCTTGTGGCAGTCATGATATCCAGTTATTTACATTTTACACCAGTTCCCTTTGCTCTTACAAAAGATAATCATTACAAAAGATACTCATTTTAAGGAAGTGTTGTCAGTGATCCAGTTTCAGGACACACTCAAACGTGCTAATAGACAGATGTTACTATCATGCAGAAGTGTTACTCTGTGGAACAAACTATCCCCAAAGATCACACTATCCCTGTCTCAACTACAAAATCTAAATGTTTCTCCTGTCATCCTCAGAACCTTCTACCGCTTTGAGGCAGTGTGGGACAGCTCTCTGCACAACTCCCTTCTGCTCAACCGTGTCACTCCATATGGAGAGAAGATCTACATGACCCTGTCTGCCTACCTGGAGGTCAGATCACTCTTCAATGCACCCATTCACCGGTCCACACAGTAGATGGAAAAACTGTAACCTTGCATCATGCCATAACTAAACAGCCCCTTATAGATCATATGAAAACCATTCAAGTTACAATCCCTTGTAGTGTTTAATTGTGGTAAGATCTATATGTATCCTAGTCATATACACTGGAAATGTACTTCACATATGTGCTGATAGAGGGATGTTTTCTTCCACAGCTTGACCACTGCATCCAGCCAGCCATCATTACCAAAGACATCTGCATGGTGTTCTACTCCAGAGATGCCAAAATCTCCCCTCCCCGCTCGCTGCGCAACCTCTTTGGCACGGGCTACTCCAAAACTCCAGATTGGTAGGTGACTCAGTATCAACACATTGGGTTTCTGCTGCACCATACAGTCCAGAGCCAAAGTCTCATCCTTCTCTCTCTCTCTCTCTCTCTCTCTCTCTCTCTCTCTCTCTCTCTCTCTCTCTCTTTTTCTCTCTGTCTCTCTCTGTCTCTTCCACAGCAATCGAGTGACTGGTATCTATGAGCTGAGCTTGTGCAAAATGTCTGACACAGGAAGCCCAGGTGAGCTCCTTCGCCACTAGTCATTACTTGGGCCACAGGCTGGTTCTTAAGCTGAAGGCATTCATTTAGCTCAGAGATACTGCATAATTTATCCATTTCACTGTGTCATGCTATGACTAACTATAAGATCACGATCTTGAAGGTTGCAAATCACAGTTTGTGAGAGTGCTTTTAGTGACGCAAGACATAGACTGTAATTATTGTCCGTCAGTTCAAGAGTAATTTTAATTATGGTGGTACTGCATAATGCTGATTTTGCAAGTGATCGTCTGTTGCAGGTATGCAGCGGAGGAGACGGAAGGTTCTGGACACTTCGGTGGCGTACGTGCGGGGGGAGGAGAACCTGGCTGGGTGGAGGCCACGCGGGGACAGCCTGATCCTGGAGCACCAGTGGGAGCTGGAGAAGCTGGAACAGCTGCATGAGGTGAGGGGCACAGAAGGGCAGAGGCCACAGACATGGATCAAAACTACAAATATATCACTCTTGTCTCTAATGCTAACACATGCATACACATACACACACACTCTTTTACATACACACACACACACTCTGTCTTTTGCTTTGTCTCACACACACACATATATACACACACACACATGCACACACCCACACGCATTTGAAAATGCGGTAAATATAACTGGTTACTGTAGAAATATGTGTCCTTACACTTCTGTTATTGGCAAAAACAATTAGTCTTCCACAGTTTGGCTCACAATGTGCTTCTTTGCAAGACCATATCTACCACTTTCACGTGTGGTTGTGGTCCTATGTAAAAAATAAAAATAAATCAGTTGTCACCTGACTCACACCATTCTTCCTCGTCATCCCTCCATGCCAACCCTGGTCCCTATCCTACAGGTGGAGAAGACCCGTCACCTGCTGCTGCTGCGCGAGAAGCTGGCCGAGACGGCGCCCCACAAGTCCCTGAGCGAGTCCCTGTCCCCCAGCATGAGCAGCGGCACGCTCAGCACCTCCACCAGCATCTCCTCGCAGATCTCCAGCACCACCTTCGAGAGCGCCATCACGCCCAGCGAGAGCAGTGGCTATGACTCGGCCGACATCGAGAGCCTGGTGGACCGCGAGAAGGAGCTTGCCACCAAGGTGGGACTAGACAAAGGGGCCTGGTTTCTTTGAAATGCTGTTTTGTGATTCTGTCAGGTTTGCTTGCTTACTTAAGCCTACTGCCCAACTTTGCCACAAACAAATGCTCTCCAGTCATCTCGGTTCTGGGCAAACTATTCCTACTGTCTCCATGTATGGCCAGACCTCTTCCCTCTGTCAGGTTTAGAGAGATGTATTTGTGTCACGAGCAAGGAGGATTATTTTATTTTATTTTATTTTATTGGCCTACCTACCATTATGTGCATATGGCATAGATTAAAGTTTTCCGTCACTATGACGGAATTCCGTCATCTGAATAGTCGCTGTGACGGATTTCCGTCATCTGAATTTATTTTATTTTATGTTGACTGAAATCAAATGGGAGTTCGATGCTGATCAGAGAAGGGGGATGGTTTTGTGACGGATGTTTGGTGTATGGATTTAGCTGTAACACTGATATGATGTTAGTCTATGTCATGCAGGTTAAATTAACAGCAGTGTTAATCACTGTGTTTGAGCCGTGCCCTTCCGCTTGGTCATGTTTAACCCTGTAGGTGCCACTGTTGACTTAAATCGACAAGATGCCGCACTGAATAAAACGGTCGATTTTGTCAAATAGGGTGTCAAATTTGGTTTGAACTCCCTTCCACTAGGTGGTAGACATGTCATATTACGTCCCTGACTCAGAATTACGTCATGTTTCTATACAAAATAGTCGAGCTAGAGCATGTCGAATCAGTATGAGCAAAAGCGGAGCTAGTTTGCGTGCGAGCCATATAATTAGAGCGATATTGTCAACGTCAGCGAGTGTTTGCCGTCGTTTTTCGTCTAATGGCATCAAAGAAGTTTATCTGCAATGAAGTGTTGGGTCTTCTATTCGCAGACCCTTATTCTGAAGGCGAATATCTGCCTCCAGAAGATGGCGGTGATGCGTTTAGCGACGACGCTTCAGATGCGTCCCTGCCTTGCAGTGATGCAGCTGGACAAAGTGATTATTTAGCCCTACACCAAGCACAATCTTTGGATCATTTGGCCAAAGTAGATACTCATTTGCTCAATGTCAGCGATGGGAACAGTGTTTCATGGGGTGGGAATGTTTATCAGGGAGTAAGCAGGCGTGTTAGTAGTGTGGGGAACGAGGCTGGAAGTGAAGTCGGGGTCCAGTGTTTTTACTGCGCTAGCCATGTAGCTAATTTGTTTTCCGACTGTGCGTTTCCCTAATCGCGGAGACAGTAACGTGGTGGAGACTTTGTCTAATGCCACTGGGTATGTTAGACGAGGTCAAGGTGTTTCTAGGAGAGCTAGGGGACAACGTAGAAGTAGGGTGAGGAAACGCAGTGAGAGTCCTACCCATGACAATTCTCTCCACTCAAGTCTCAAGTGCGTACTGCGTAGCAGATCTGCGCTTGCTGCTCGCAGCAGGAACAGAGGCGGTGTGGCACGGGGCAGAGGAGCTAATATGCTCGTTAGTTTATCTAGGCAAGATGATGGGAATGACGGTGTATTGTCGCACCTGCTTTGAGTTGATCAATGAGGAGGGGTATCAAAATTGTCTCACGCCCTTTGATCAGCCAATTGGATATCCAATGCCAATTCGCCCCTAGATTTTCTGTCACTCTTTCTCTGATGATTTCTGAAATGTTCTTACAAATCAAAAGTTTTCGAAGGGGTATAGGGGGATACGTGATCAGATGTTTAATTGGAAAAAAGTTCAGTCAGATGACTTTGTTTTGCTTTAATCCCTGTAATATGGTTGAACGTATTGGAAACTTGTCTGTACTGTCTGACATTTTTCAATCCTTTTTCAGTGCCTCCGACTCATGACACACACCTTCAACAGCGAGTACAACCAGGTGTGCAACAGCATCAGTGACTGCAAGGTAGGTTAGCCTCCCAGCCAACTTGATCATGAAATCCCACTTAGTTAATTCTAATCTCTCATCTAGATACACATTAAACTCACCATGTGTGTTTTTTCTCTTGTCTTTATTTTCCATTTCTCTCTCTCTCTCTCTCTCTCTCTCTCTCTCTCTCTCTCTCTCTCTCTCTCTCTCTCTCTCTCTCTCTCTCTCTCTCTCTCTCTCTCTCTCTCTCTCTCTCTCTCTCTCTCTCTCACTTTCTCTCCTGGCTACCACTCTTGACACCTGCCACTTGCCTGCGTCTCCTGTGCCAGCTCTCGGACATCTCTCCCATGGGTCGCGACCCCTCCGTCACCAGCTTCAGCAGTGCCACCCTCACCCCCTCCTCCACCTGCCCCTCGCTCTCCGATCAAAAGTAAGCAACCAGCATGTGCTGCATTAGTCAGGCTAGCGCCAACTAGTGCCGCCGCTCAGTTTCATTTACCTCCAGCAACTGCATCAGAGAGCATGAACATAGTTTTTGGTTTGCTCCGTCTCTATATGTGGACGGGCCATGCCATCAGATGGAGGGCTAAAAACGATGACGTTGAACTCAAGCTTTCAAATTGAAGATTTAAAGCCAGAACAAGAAGAATACATGCATTTTGTCGAGGGAAAGACATTATTGGTCTACTTCCTACGGGTCTTGGTAAAAGCTTAATGTAGCAAGCTGTAGTGATTGTTTGAAGCTATAGTACCGTGAAGTGAGCAAATGCCAATGCAGAGGTTTCAGACGCTTTGCACAAAGTCAAACGACATTCACAGGCCTTCTTTACATTGTGTCTCATTTCAGCCTGCAGACGAATAGGGGTCTGCTTCCGAAGCAACTCAAAAATACAAGAAAATAATCAAGATATTGTAATCATAGATTATAAAAGAGCTGAATTCTATTGAAAGAGCAGCTGCAAGTACAACAGGTAGAGAAGTGCAGGTAAAAGTAGATTCGACATTATAGAGCTGTAAAATTCTAAAACTAGGACATAATTACACATTGTCATGTTGCAGTTTTATTAATGTTTTACACATCATCCCAAAACAAGTAGCAAAACTGGAGCACAGTTGTCTCTCTGGCACAGCATCTGAAGTATACTCACTGTTTTTCTCTCTCTCTCTCTCTCTCTCTCTCTCTCTCCTCTCTCTCCTCTCTCTCTATATCGCTCTCTCTCTCTCTCTCTCTCTCTCTCTCTCTCTCTCTCTCTCTCTCTCTCTCTCTCTCTCTCTCTCTCTCTCTCTCTCTCTCTGTCTCTCTCTCTCTCTCTCTATCCTGTTTCACCAGGACTCCTGAGGCCAACTCACGTGCCTCCAGCCCGGGCTGCTCGGACTATGAGAACTTCCCCATGGTGCCCACCCTGGAGACGTCCTACTTGGCTCGCGCCGGCAAGCACGAGTTCCTCAACCTGGTGCCCAACATAGAGGAGATGAGGCCAGGGTGAGCACTCGCCTGACTTGGCAGTCATGTCTGACTGAACCAATTTCCTGTTCAAGCTGTTTTTGTTACCTTCACCCCCACCTTCTGCCTGTGTGTGTGTGTGTGTGTGTGTGTGCGTGTGTGTCCTGTCACATAACTTAAAAATTGCTTATCTAACTGGTTTCAAAGTTTTTCTTATGTTCTAAGTGAGGCATCAGTCTGCTTAACTACTGTTTTTAATTTGAATAATAAAATTTGTAGTTGTTCAAGACCGTTGCTAGAAATGCTAGGCCCCAGGATTAATAATGTTTGCCGCATAATAGTTGTTAATGTTCATCATTGTGGTCTATTAAGAAACCCCTGCCTGCACAGAGCCCTAACTTTTACCCAACTTGTGTTGCCTCAGCATCTGAGTATAATTGTTAAACCTCTAAAGGGGAAAAATAGACAAAAGTTATCCCCTTGATGGTCATTTGTAAAACGTCTCAGGCCTACTCTTGAGCTGTATTTTCTCTGTCTCCTCTCAGGTCGGTGGTGTCCAAGAAGGGGTTCCTCAGCTTCATGGAGCCACGCTCCAACTCGTGGGTGAAGCACTTTGTGGTGGTGCGCCGGCCCTACGTCTTCATCTACAACAGCGACAAGGACCCCGTGGAGAGGGGGGTGCTCAACCTGTCCACCGCCCAGGTGGAATACAGCGAGGACCAGCAGGCCATGCTCAAGGTGAGCTCTTAATCCAGGGTGTGGCTCCTCCACATAGTTGACATCTTGTTGTTCTGAGGTTTCTATCGTATTTGAGACCTATCTCCCACCCCCTTCTCATATTGTCTCAGTAATCTGTAATTTTTTTAAAGGTTATTTATTAGTAGTCAGATCAATATGTGTGACACCCCCCAGACAGTTCGAAAGATCATAGAGTGAAAAATCATAAAGATGTTGAATTGTCATTACTTTGGTACAATGGTGCAGTGTTGACTTGAGTGAAACCACTATGTAAGTTTGTGGGAAAAAAAATGTCATCTAACGATGGTCAATTTTTGTTATGTCCCATCTTGCAGACTCCCAACACATTTGCTGTGTGCACCAAGCACAGGGGGATCCTGCTGCAGGCCAACAACGACAAAGACATGAACGACTGGTTGTACGCCTTCAACCCACTGCTGGCAGGAACAATAAGGTACATTCTCCCATAAGTGTCTGAATGAAAGTAAGGGGTGAGAATAATCTCGAGATGGCTATTCAGCAGAGCCAGTAGTATAGCTGCTTCAGGCCATGTACAGGGAAAAAAAGGTAGTAGATAGTCAGCATCTGTGCCTTTGACGTGTTAAAGTGTTTCACCTGGTGCATAGAATCGTACAGTTGAAAACTAAACAGAAACATGATATAATATAAGAAGACTGAACTGAAAGGCTAAATACAATATTTAAACTGGTTATACCGAAGATGGGCTAAGCCCAATATACTTGTGTTTCAGTCCTGTTATCCTATGACCTTATATATTGTTTTCGGTCTTTGTCCTTAGACCTAGAATTGTGTTATTCTGGTCTTTTGATTCAACAAGCATAAGCTACTGCCCTTGAGTGCTCTCTCAGTTTTTAATGTCTGTGATACCTAAGAAATAAGAAGATGTAACTAGCAGCATTAAGGGAGACCAGTACTGTTGGGTGTTTGTATAATATTTATGCATCAAGGATTAACCTCTTATTTTCTTTCTCTTTCCAGGTCAAAGTTGGCGAGAAGGCGTTCTGGTTTGGTAAAGAACTAACAGGCCTCCTCAGAGCCCATCTCTTCTTCTGGCTGGCCTTCGAATCTAACAAGTGTTAACACTTATTAATCTTTGTGATTATTGACGTTTTTTTTCTCTCTTGTACGTTGACCTGTGGCTTAAGTCTCTTCTCCAGCAAATGAACTTTATTTTGAAGTTCTAACCTGCTCCATTCCCCCCGTCTTCACTCCCCCTCCCCCCTCTTAATTTCTTTCTCCCAGCCAATCATGGTTTTGTTCCAAATTGGTCCAGAACCCCAAAACCCCACCCCCTCTTGTTTTTGCCCCCCCCCCCCCATCTCATTCTTTGTCATAACAGGAAAAAAAGAAACCTTCTAGCTAGTAGCATGTTGGTAGTAGTCTATTTGTGTGTGCACGGTTCTTCAGATCAGACTTTCTCTTCGCTCTCGTTCCTTTTTTTATTCATCTGTAGAGATCGTTCCTCATCAGTGTTACCCATCAGGCAGGTTCCAGATGTCTGGCCGCATGGACAAAGCAGCAGTGCTCAGGGGAAGACTAGGTTTGCTTACAAAATATAAATACCAAGGGCACTACTAGTACTTGCCAACACCCTCATTCATTACCAATAAGAAATGTTTTAGAAGAGAAAAAAAATATCCATAAGAATGATAATAATAATAAAATTTTAAATATGAGAGAGCGAGTCCCCTCGCCCCAATAAAAAAAATGTTGGCTTTAAAAAAAAAAAAAAACATTGCTGCTAGTGATATTGAGGAAAGCTCATGAAATCTAGCTTTTACATTATCTAAATAGACTTGCTGAATAAGAAGCTCTAAAAGGACTTCTGTCTTTCTCTCCGATGTTACTGCAACATTGGACATGCTATGCTATACAAGCCTCTTCGTGTGACATAGGTAGTTCCCCTATTCCTTTCTCCCTAGTCTGTGTACATATACGGAGAAAGGTAGGCCACTGAGTGTTTCTGAGGGACAACAAGGAGGTTTGTATGTTAGTCATTATCACATCTTCTTTTCCCAATCGCCACTGAACAGATGCCCTCCTACCCCACTCAGTGTAGTTGAGCATTTTTAAACCCCCAGCGCCAGGTAATCTGCTGTGTGCTCGACATCGTAGACATTCGACTTGCATTAGATAGCAAACCGCAGACGTGAAGAAGAGCAAAGGAGACAAGGCCGTGAAGGGCATGTCATTTGTACATACTTTTCAGGATTACTGTGCTTCAACCACTACTTATACAGACCAGACATTCCTTTTGCACTTATGCTTTTTATTCCTTATAGTGAACTATTCCTGATAGTGAATAATTCAAATAGGGATCAAAGTAGCTCATCTAGTTGCCAGAAGTAATGACTTGACACTCAGAGTTATTGATGACGGTGGCAAAATTTCTTGAACGATTTCAGAAACCAGGTGGTGAGAAACGAGGTTAAGTGACCTGGCGACTTATCATGTAGTTGTAACTTCACCAAACATCATGTTAACCTTGTAGTCAGGCTCTGAGAGATTCCCTGTTGGCCTGTGGTATGCCCAGGCCATAGTTTACCCTGACTCTTATTCCTCACGTTTGGGATCTGTACCAGGGGCACCAGGACAGATCTCCAGCTTTCCTTTAAAGTATACATGCCAGGCCACGTGGCTTTAAAGTGAATTCCTCAATTTATAAACATCCTTGAAACTTATCCTTGTATTTCCTTACTGTACTCATACTCTTAATTTATTTTTTTATTAACACCATTGTTTTATACTTCCCACTCATTCAACAAAGGTAACCTGCAATGAAAAAAAACTTATGTGAGAAGGGCATTTTTGTTCCTTTTTATCCAGTGATATATTTAATGTTGTTTTGCACATTTAAATGCTCATTTACCAGGCATAATGAAGTAGTGGGACATTCAGGTGGTCATAGCACTGTCTGTTATAATGAATGGGATTTCTTTTGAAGTCAAAAATGCAAGAAGCTTATGCTAACTCCACTGTGGAGTGTCTAGTGTTGCAGGGTGGTGTTGAAAGAAAAGGGATGAACAAAATGCTCTAAGCTTATTATTATTATTATTATTATTATTATTATTATTATTATTATTGTTATTATTATTTTGTCTGGAAATCCTTGCTCTGAGTGCCATGTTGATCAAGCACCTGTTGCTGATTTTGTAGTTCTCATGTGGTTTTTCATTACTCTGCCACATAAGCGATGGTTTTTCTGAGAGCCACAGACGGAGGTTGCGGGACTCTGGCCAACCAACCAGTAGGACCTGCATATAAACCTGACTGTCCTGATTGTATGAGTATCTAATGGAACCATCTCTTCATGTGGCAAGAATAGGGAAATTTGAACCACACCTCACCCTGTAAAAGACCAGGTTCATTGATATGCATTGATTAGTTCAAATGTGTGCAGTTTTACATTCATTTTTAACAGTTTTAAAAAAGATGAAAACAGCTTTTTGAGCTTAGGTCAACCAGCCTAATGGATAATCAAGCTGTTGGCTTTATTTCACATCTGTGAAAATGTATGCACTGAAAACAAATACCTACTCTCAAATTGCATATATGTTACGGTAAAATGATGTTCATGTGGCATCAAAGCAAATTTATGATGAGCATTATCTATGAAAAGAGTTTGACAATGCACCAGAGCAAAGGATTTCAAGGGTTTTAAATGACTTGGGTTACTAATGTATAGAGGACATTTCATCGACTGTATTTATTGTTTTGCATTGTATATATTAGTTTGCAGCTCTTTGCACATAATAAATGGTTCTAACTAACGGATCAAATCAAACCTGCACTTGTTTTCAGTCGTTTCTCACAGGAGGAGTGCTTGAATGGGAAAGTGGTGAGAGTGAATAGTGTGGTGTGCACAGGTTTGGCCCATACACCTGGGCTCAGAATGTACTGAAGGGGTTGACCAGCTCAAAAGTTTGTCACCAAAAGGAGTGGTATGGGATAAGGTTCCACGCCAGAAACTGTTTTTTTAATGTACGACATATTACTGGAGTGCTTCCTGTTGCAGACAGTTTAAAAGCAGACAGCAGGGGCTGTAGTCTTTACCATTCCACAGTACAAAACCTCTGATCAGATTGTATTTGTGAGCTTTAAGAGGAAAGGTGTTACAGGGAGTTCTACTCTGTTAGATTTTGTTTTTACTAATATCAGGGAGTTCGTAACGGATAAGAATTATATCAAACCTTTGCCTAATTGTACACATTTGCAGCTTTATGTCACTGTTACTAGTTGTCTCATTCTTCATAAGCATCCCATATTGCCTTTGGAAGCAGAACAAAATCCATTTCCCTTTAAAAATGGCATTTTGGGAACAGAGAAGAAAAATCCAGTACATCAGTAAAATCCAGCTGACTTTGAGGCAAACTGATCAAATTGTGAGACGTTAACATTGTACATTATTTGTCAGATTGGCTTCATTTTCATACTTATTTTGTAAATATATCCTACATGTTGTTTGGAGCTTGAATTAAAGTGTAAATATGTCTCCTGTCTTTGTAATAATTATAATCCATTTGCTGTATAGCTTAGATGTGTCATGCAGATATCTTAATTCTGTGTATGGTAATCTTGCACCATTGAACTGTTTAGTGAATGAGGTAACAATAAAAAAGTACAACCAGTGCATTGGCAGAATAATAAACACAGTTGTTCTTGTGTCATTTTTCAAAGCACACTGAATAATTAATCCTAAGAAAAACCTAAGCATTTTTTCAAGTGGTAGTGATTTATGGAATTAAGACCAATACTCAAAAGTGCAAAGCTTTCACGCTGCAACTGTTGAGACTGATTATTGTGTAAGAGCCTGGCATCATCACAAGTGATGGTAATGTTAATGTATTTTGGGAAACATGGACTGGATAGGTCTACTGAAGAAGCCTGTTTTAAGGGATAGGCAGTTTGGCCTAATGGATCATAATTACAAAAAAAAAAAAACTTTTTATCTACATAAATAGTTTACAATTAAAGATGCCATAGGCCTGTTTCATAAGTAGTCTATCCATAGTCCTACAAGACTAGTATCAGCACAAAAAAGTACTTTGGCCATGCCTATGGCCTTAAGATGTAACCAATGAGCTATTTTACACGTCTGCTCAGCATTCCTGTACCAATGAGAGAACGAATACAAACTGAGGCTGTTGCACGTCATGTGACAGCTTGGTTGTTCGCAGTCCCGGTGATGTGGGCTGGGATGTAGTTGCTAACGCACACGGCCACACCACAGGCTTGCACTGATGCGATTGGTGCCCTGAATGAGGAAGTACGGGAAGGAAGGCGTATTACAAGTAGCTAGATCAGTGTGGGATAGTCTCACTTCAAGAGGAAACCTGTCAGCAACCATGGCACAGTGAGTATACTCTGTTAAGATTGCCATTGTGAAAAAATAATCTGAATTTGACACATGCCTTACAACGATGCGCATTCCAGTCACTATTCTGGCAGGAATAGTTTACTTGGCTATCCAGCTAATATCAAAAAGGTTAAGTGACGTAAAGTGAGTGGTAAGCTACCCTTCAAGCTAACTGATTTGGGAAGCTAACTAAAGCAGGCTTTTCGCTGATTGTACCTCGTCCAATTTAAAGTGTTACTGTGTTTACGTTGTGTTTCCTTAGTCATGACTCAAAAAGGGTACAGCAAATGTCCGTAAATCTAGAAACTGGATACTTTTCAAGGCCACATTACTGAACGTCACGATGCAATGACTTCAGAACGTGGTAGAACCAGAACACAGCTTGGCCAGTGTGAGCTTAGTTGGTTTAAGGTGCTGAAATATTCCTGTCCGTCGTCTGGACATGGTGTAAATGGTTTAATGGTTGTAAACAGGCATTGGTAATATAATTGCGTATACCTACGGACAGTGCCCCTAACTCTACTAATTGCAAATATGAAACTGCACTTATGAAAACCCAAACCGCTGGCATTTAGCCGTGGTTGTGTTTACTTTGACTAACCTTGCATTCTATTCTTGTACTATTTCATGACCAAGCATGACATGATAGTTGTGTCCAGGTTGTTGCTTAATTTTCCTGCCTTGTTGGTAGGAGTGTTTGCTAGGAGCTAACATATAACGTAATCTTTTTTATATAGGGCAGATATTGCTCTGATTGGCCTGGCCGTAATGGGTCAGAATCTTATTCTGAATATGAACGACCATGGCTTTGTGGTAAGTCAATAGGCTACTATTACTATAACTATTACTTAAACTTCAGTACTAGGCAATTTGCTAGCCACATTATTAAGTGTCAAACATTCATTTAAAGTGTGCATACCATGTTCCTTTATGACTGTGGTCATCGTAGTCTACTTATTGTCTTTGTTCAGGTATGTGCATTCAACAGAACTGTGTCCAAGGTGCACGACTTCCTCCAGAATGAGGCCAAGGGCACCAAGGTGATTGGTGCAGAGTCCCTGGAGGACATGGTGTCAAAGCTGAAGACCCCACGCCGTATCATCCTTCTGGTCAAGGCAGGCAAGGCAGTCGACGATTTTATTGACAAACTGGTAAGTGGCACAGCTAGGATGGATGAAAGTTTTCGATCAGCTTCATAAGCTCTAATGCCTGTACTAGTGACTTGTTTTGTTCCACCAGCGACTTAATCATTTCTGTTTTCCTTCCCTTCTCACAGGTTCCTCTCCTGCAGTCTGGCGATATCATAATCGACGGGGGCAATTCTGAATACAGAGACACAACAGTGAGTTCCCTTGAAAAGAACATTCATTGGCAAACTACGCATATCTAGTGTTTATCACTGTTTCTTGTAACACAGTTGTTGTTTTTTGGCATTCTAGCGTCGCTGCCAGAGCCTTAAAGAGAGGAACCTGCTGTTTGTGGGCAGTGGAGTGAGTGGGGGAGAGGAAGGCGCTCGATATGGACCATCACTGATGCCAGGCGGACACAAAGAGGCCTGGTGAGTTCTAATTTAATAACATGGTCCTTATCTGGCATCAGCCTGACCAGTTAGATAATCTTATTGAATAGTATCTGGAAACCTTTGCAGAGGGCTACAGTTTAGTTAATCCTTATGTCCCCCGCAAGGTCTAACACAGGTTTGTTCTTCCATATGTATTTAAGTATGTTTTCAAATAATACTTTTTTTTTTAACAAATGTCACTTTTTACAGGCCTCACATAAAGGACATCTTCCAGAGCATTGCTGCTAAAGTAGGAACAGGAGAGCCTTGTTGTGACTGGGTAAGGAGTGAGGAATTTCTTTCAGTTGTCACGGTTTTTAAGCCTCAATAGCCTGTTGTTGGTTTTAACTCCTCTGAAACCTTTGCCCCCAGGTGGGAGATGAGGGTGCAGGGCATTTTGTTAAGATGGTGCACAACGGCATTGAGTATGGCGACATGCAGCTTATTTGTGAGGCCTACCACCTCATGAAGGATATCGTGGGTATGGACCACGATGCAATGGCACAGGTGAGTCATACCTCTTGCCTTGCGCAATCTCACTCTATTGTCTAAAGACTTTACACCCAACTTCCCTGTTCCTGGTTGCCTTTTCCCGTACTACTATTGCTTTTGTGTCATTATGTAGTCTGCGTTTTTCGCCACCTCATTCAACCTTGCGTCACAACCCCCATCCTCCACACCTCCTCCCCACAGACTTTTGACGACTGGAACAAGACAGAGCTGGACTCTTTCCTCATCGAGATCACGGCCAACATCCTGAAGTACAAGGATGCCGACGGGACCCACCTGCTGCCTAAAATCCGTGACAGCGCTGGCCAGAAAGGCACGGGGAAGTGGACCGCCATCTCGGCACTGGAGTACGGCACCCCCGTCACCCTGATAGGTACGGACAGCACTGCTGCCCCACACACATACATATACATACACACACACACACACACACACACACACACACACACACACACACACACACACACAAACTCCATGTGCACTGCTCATTGATCAACATTGTTGTGCTGGTCAGTGTTGTCCGGCCGGTTAGGGTAGTCATTGCTGTGGCTCAGAATAGCAAGGAGTCGTTGGAACGTGATGAATGAGATGGGTGCTTTCCCCCTAAGCAGATTGAGGGCTTTGCCTGGTTGCCACCTCATCCTGATGTAATGTAAGTGGGATTTGCTATTCTCTCTCTCTGTCTGTCTCTCTCTCTCTCTCTCTCTCTCTCTCGCTCTCGCTCTCGCTCTCTCTCTCTCGCTCTCGCTCTCTTCTTGCACTTTGGCTTGTGCTTTTAATGTCAAAGATGACCCTGGCTGTGTGGTCAGTGCTCGACTGCAAACACACAGTGTCCCTGAGCCACTCGAATGTGCACAGAGAAGCATTCGTCTGCCTTCTGCTCAAGGGTGTCTGGCCAGCTAATAACAAGCTGTTACTTTCAGACCCCATGTGCTGATGTTTAATACAAACATACTAATCAATATAGCCATTAATCACTAAGACCTTCACCCAGTTATAAAAAATTTGAGGGAGAAAGATCTCCTGAGCTCGGTGTTACACGTTATGCATATTTGCATAATGCATATTTGTGTAAACATAGATATTTTTAAAGCTTTGCCGTGTTTACTCTCAGCAGGCCTGTGTTAGTGGCGCATGAGTGAGGCACCTCTGTGAGGGCTTCTCTCTCTGGTGGAGCGCTGTGTGCTGGAACACAAAAGGCTGCATTGTGCCTGCACCCCAGGCTGCAGAGGGGGCTTGTTTGGGGCAGTGTGAGCGAGAACGTGCAGAGAGAGAGCAGGCAGGGACTGTAGTGCGTGTGTGTGTACGTGTGTGTGTGTGTGTGTGTGTGTGTGTGTGTGTACGTGTGTGTGTGTGCCAGGCTTTCAGTAGGTCGCATTCCTGCAGGAGATAGGTGCTTAGTTCACGGTGACTCAGTGTTTTCCTTCTTTTTTTTTCCCCTGCTGCTGTCTCTCTCTGTTTCCCGGTGCTCCATTTCAGCTCGGAGGTGTCTGGTTTTAACCGTGTCATGCTTACTGGCTTTCCCGTCACCATTCAGACCTCACCGCTTGCATTATTCGATGATGGCGCACCCATATTGTTATACAAAAGCCTGAGCGGTAGTAATGCTTAGTCATTGGTAACCTTATTCTTGTAGGCATCTTAGCGGTGGTGTCGTGGCATGGTCGTCTTGTGACACTGATGAAGGCCCTTGCCAAAACGTCTGTCTAACCCTGCAATGAATGTTTTTAAAAAAAATAAAAGAAACTAAGAAGAAATTGAGTGCGACCTTCCATTTCCCACGTCTTGTGAAATGGAAATTAAATATTGAAGCTCTTGTGAGTCAATCGGTGGTGAAGCAAATGTTGACGTCAGTAAAATGTTGAAACTTTCGGAGCAGGGTTATCAGTGCAGCTGTCCTCCACAGTCTCCTGATGGTATGAGAGAAATGGGCGAATACGGGGCCAAGCAGCGGTGTTTACTTTGGCACTGTAGGGTGGTATCAGGCCACAAAGGGATGGCCTAGATGTGTCTTTTCCCAGTGATGATGAATGTACCGATGTGATCATGTTTGTACCTTTTGCTCTCTTTTGCATTATGCTTATCGTGTGCTACACACGCTGTGTGAAGATGCTTAGAACTTAGTTTATATTGTTAGTTTATATTGTACGTTTATATACATATATTTTACCCCTAACCCCATGTTCACCGAGTGGAGTGAAACAAAAAAATTTGTTGTGCTGTAATGCATGGATGACAATAAAGTGTGTTATCTTATCTTATCTTTTCTAGATATTAAGTATCTTAAGTGGTTATGGTTTGTGCTCACTTACATTATTTTTGCTGTGAATGTTGTGAAAAACTTTGCTGTGAAAACTGAACAGTAAAAAAACGCGGAGTGAAAGAAAAACACAGTGTCCGCTTTTGCCACAGTTAACTGCCTGCTGTTTGGGCCAGAAACCTGACCCTGGATGGCACCTGCAAAATTAAAAATGAGTACAATTTGCAATTCAAAGTCTAGACCGTCTTTACACAATTTACAATGTAAATGTGCCTTGTTTGGTTTTTTAAACATAGAGTCACTGTGATGATTCATAAAAGATGAGGTTGTGGAAAGTAAGTCTTAATTCAGCTTGCCAAGCAGGGCAGGAATTTCACAAGGGCCATGAGGGCCATGGCCCTCGTGCCCTCTCAATTTGGCCTTGTGCCCTTGAAAAATATGTCAGAAGGCCACAGTGGCCTTGATGCCCTTCCACAAAACTGACAACACAAAAGGCAAAGTGGCCTTGCCCCTAAAATGATGAAATTCCTGTTGCCAAGCATGAACCCTGCTTTGTTAAACCAGCCCCTGTAGAGCATTGCTCCTGTTCCTGTTCTGTGCTTACGGAGTTTCCCCACATATGTGTCCCTACAGGAGAGGCTGTCTTCGCCAGATGTCTGTCCTCTCTGAAGGAGGAGCGTGTGCAGGCTAGCAAGAGCCTCTCTGGGCCCCCCGCCGCCACATTCAGCGGGGACAAAAAGCAGTTCCTGGAGGACATCAGGAAGGTACTGAGTGACTCATGTTTTTTCTCTTTCCCCAGTGATGGGCAACCTGGTTTCAGAAGCTACAGTCTAGTACCACTTGTTTGTTCCAGCCATTTACTAAATCAGCTGATTCTAATGAGCACAGCTCGTCAGGCAGGTAGAGGAGTTAGCTATTGTAATGACCAGTAATAAGCACGCAGGTAGGTAGAACCAGATGATTTGCAATATGTGGTACTTGATAGTAGCCTGGTAAACCAGCCCCTCGTACATTTCATTTTGTATTGTGTACCTCAATCATTAATGGGTCTGTGTAGACTGTTGTAGAGAATGTGTCTGTGTGTGTAACTGATGAGATGATTGTTGTGTGTGTGTGTGTGTGTGTGTGTGTGTGTGTGTGTGTGTGTGTGTGTGTGCGCCTTGTCTGCAGGCCCTCTACGCCTCCAAGATCATCTCGTACGCGCAGGGCTTCATGCTGCTCCGCCAGGCGGCCAAAGAGTTCGGCTGGTCCCTGAACTACGGCGCCATCGCCTTGATGTGGCGCGGGGGCTGCATCATTCGCAGGTGGGCACAAACGCCTTTGAGCCATGCTGTCCATCAGTCAGTCACATACTCATGATGAGATGAGTTGGGTGGATATAATGTAAGAGGAACATGATGCAAGATGTATGATATTAGTGAAAATGGATCCCACCTCACTGAGGCCAGGCGCAGGACACAAAAGAGTATCAAAGGACTAAAAAAATATATATATAACTGAAAAATCTGATTTTATGTTAATAAAGAGAGACGTTTCGACTAGGAATGCCTGAAGTAACGCAGATATACGATAGTGCCATTAGGCCTAATGTGCAAGGGGTACTGCATCATGAGGTGGGCAAGGCGGCAGGTCTTTTGAGCTGTGCTTTCATTCAATCACAGTCATGGTGGAGAGAGTTCCACTCATGACGGCCATGACAGGAAATATACGTTATTGACATTAGTG
This sequence comes from Coilia nasus, assembly GCA_027475355.1. NCBI lineage: Eukaryota > Metazoa > Chordata > Actinopteri > Clupeiformes > Engraulidae > Coilia > Coilia nasus. The sequence continues at coordinate 24,686,476 of CM050206.1, read as the reverse complement.
AGACTCAACATTTGACAGAGTATCATGGATACAACTACAATGTAGCAGTAGTGTCGCCATTTAATAAACAGCCAGTCTGGGGGCTTTTTCTTTGTTCTTTGTTCTTTGTTCCGAGTTCCTGTGTCTTTCGATAAAAGTAACTGCTAAATTCCTCAAACTTTAACAGTTTAAGATGAATACATTCTAAACATATTTTTGCTGATTATTGCTCATTAACATTAACCAGGGCCTGTTGTTACTCTCCAGTAGTAGTAGTCAGTGCTCTTAGAATTTATCTTTGCTGTAAATATCAAACTATCTAATGGTGGGGAAAGCAGTATAGCGGTGAAAAAATCTAGCCGACAAGACTGTGGATGTTGAGGGAATTTCATAGATGTAACACAATAAGGGAGTATTTGATTTAGTATTTCTGTTGCGACATGGTGCAACAGAGTAAGAGGCATGTACAAAGAAGGAAGAGTGTCCAGAAAGGGCACAGTTTGAGAGGAATGAGGAAACGTTGCCTTTTCATTGCAACATGAGAGTCTCCCTCAGCCTTCTGCCCACGGCCTCTCCAGGGTTTTTTTTTTTCTCTCTGTCTCAGTCACACAGTGTTTTTGCATCATCTGTACTATAGTCAGGCATCTCCACATCTGCTGTTGTCTTGTGTTTCGTGTCTAGTGTGTTCCTGGGTAAAATCAAAGACGCCTTTGACCGGGACTCAGACTTGCAGAATCTGCTTCTCGACAGCTTCTTCAGTAACGCAGTGCAGGAGTGTCAGGTAAAAAAAAAAGGGAAGTGGCCCAGCCCACACTATAAATACCACAATACAGCTCACCACGCCAGCTCTCGGCTGCTGCCAGCAACACCGTGTCTGACTGACTGTCCTCACTGTACCCATTGGCGTATTATAGTTTTTTACTGCAGTTATTTACAGCTACATTTTGTGAGTTGCTATGTCTTAGTGAAATATGACAAATGCATTTTGTTAAATTCCCTTCTGTTCTATTGTTGAATACCTTGTGGCCTTAACAAGTTCATACCTGGAAAATGTTATTGGCAAGGTGTGCGTAATGTTCCCACTCATGGTTTGTGTGTGTCTGTGTGTGTGTGTGTGTGTGTGTGTGTGTGTGTGTGTGTGTGTGTGTGTGTGTGTGTGTGTGTGTGTGTGTGTGTGTGTGTGTGTGTGTGTGTGTGTGTGTGTGTGTGTGTGTGTGCGTGCGCGCGCGTGCGTGCGTGCGTGTGTGTGTGTGTGTGTGTGTTGCTGCTATGCCATAGGAGTCCTGGCGTCGTGTTGTGAGCACAGGGGTGCAGCATGGGATCCCCATGCCCTGCTTCACCACAGCCCTGTCCTTCTACGACGGATATAGACACGATATGCTCCCCGCTAACCTCCTACAGGTGAAACACATTAACACACACAAATGTACACACAAACACACATATGTACTTACACACACACACACACACACATACTTAAACACAGAATAAAATGTCCCTCTTGCCACATGGCAGTGGGTGGGGATTAGAAAGTGTCACATGACTACTTGGATCATAACTACTAATGATTGCTTAGTTAAAGGCAATGTATTTGGTTGTGTCCTTGACATTTATCTTTGTCTTGTCCTTTCTCTGTCTCTCTCTCTTTTTCTGTCTGTCTCTATCTTTATCTGTGTGTGTGTGTGTGTGTGTGTGTGTGTGTGTGTGTGTGTGTGTGTGTGTGTGTGTGTGTGTGTGTGTGTGTGTGTGTGTGTGTGTGTGTGTGAAACACATTAGGCTCAGAGGGACTACTTTGGTGCCCACACCTATGAGCTGCTGTCCAACCCTGGGACCTACATTCACACCAACTGGACGGGCCACGGAGGGACGGTCTCTTCGTCGTCTTACAACGCCTGAGCTGGGGGCCACGAGCGCTTGGACCAGCACAGGAAGGAGAGAAGGAAGGAGCAAAGCATAGCCTCCACTGAGGACCAGAGAGATGCCACCAGGATGATCACATTCCCACTGTAAAGGACCATACAACCCAATGAGAATTCCACCAACCAACCCATCCCTCTCCCTATCTGATTTAAGTTTTTATGGTGTGTTTACGTTAATGCAGAGATCTATTTATGACAGAGTGAAAGGAATCATAGTATGTACGCAGTGTGCATTGTAAACATTACCCCGAACTCCTTTGTAATGTAGCAAGATATACATAGATGGCTTTTGTAGACTCTTTGTTACTGGAAAAAAAAACTACTGTGTTGGAGGTTCAGGGGGAGTTGTGTGTCTGTTTGGGGGGCATTTAAGTGGACACATACAAACACACACATGCACACTCACACACATTTTGCATCTGCTGAGTGGCCATGTTTCTCCAATCATGTTTGCCCCTGAGTTCACAGCGTTAACCCAGGATTACGGTTAACCATTGCACTGTACTAGTCTAAATAAAGACTTAAATCCCTTCTAATTAGCTCTTGTCTTCTCTGAAGCCACCTCACACAAGTAAACAGGATTTTATGTTTTGACTGGGCTTTAGCTTTTAGCTTGTACCTTTTTAACCGCTCAGTTATTTTTAGTTACACGTGACCTGCGTGATCTATATTTGTGTGTGTCACAGGAATTCACTTAACAGTTGTGTTAAAATATTAACATTTCAGGCACCATTTATCTCCTCTTTAATATTTTACCATCATAGACTGAATAAAACTGTTTTCAAATCTTTTGCGATATTTTGAACCATTCAAGAGTGTAGTATCTGCTCTTTAATCTGGAGTTTTATATGGCTCCTGTTAATATTTCTTGAGATATTTGCATTTTTTTTCTTTGCAGTAAGTGCAAAATGCACTACAAAACCAAGCTAGAGTGCATTAACTGCACTTAATGCAGTTTTCCTTCGTTTCAGTATGATAAAATGTCAGATACTGCAGTTTGAATTAATATAAAAACTAAGTGAATCTACTCACTTGTTGCACTTACTGCACTGGTCTATTGTAATTATACAGCGGTAGAACAAAGGCAAAGCGCAGTATAGCCTATAAAACTGACATATTTTGTCTAAATGTCAAAATACAATGTGCTTCAAATTCCTTCCCCTCTACTCTAATAAATCATACGTTTGGTGGTTAAATATATTTTGATGGTTAGGTTTGGCAGAAGAAAAAGTTTTTTCTCGGTTTAACATTTTTGCATTGTAGGGCAGTGAGGTAATATGACGTTAAAATTGCCCCCTGATAAGATTATTTAGCAAAAGCTGTAATTTGAAGACCTCGCCAGAAGAGGGTACTAAATCATGTAGCATGATAAACCGTCTTATTTTTTGCATATCAGATATAGATCTTAACTTCAATCTAAAAATTCGCATACACATTTGTAGGCAAATTGTGTATTTATTTAATACTAGCCTATATAATGATAACTGACATACTAATTGTTGTAGGGTTCTGGATTGCGAAGAATCCTCCCTTTGTATTTGACATTTATTGTAGTATAGATCCTTTATTTATCCCGAAGGGGATTTACAAAGTTTGTGAAAATGATGTTAAAAACACTACGTGACAAGTTGGTTAGAATTACATTTATAGCTTAGAAGACTTGCAATAATGCAGCACTACCATTGAGCATCTGCAAAAATGTAACAATGTTCCTCAAAAGAGTAAATGAATCCTATAATCAGAGATCTGACAAACCATCTTCAGGATTCAAAAAAAATTTTGGCTGGAATATTAATTTCACAAAAACCAAAACAGTAAGACTGGTGGATTTAAGCCAATTTATTAACACAACTTTCTACTTTTTGTAAGAGACTTGAAACCATTTTCTTAGATGACTCAACTCTCAGCTGAATTAACCAATAGTAAGTTGAGTCAGCGGTAAGCCTTTTTTAAAGGGACTTAATTTTATTGTTTATGTGAGTTAAGGGTACTACAAAAATTTGAATTGATTGAATAAAGCACTGCAACAATTTCTGACTGAGTGGGCCAAAGCCTGTTGACAGCTACACTCTCCTTTGGAAAGAGGTTATAAGGAACATCTACTGTTAATATAAAAGCCTTAAAATTTGTTATTATAACAGTCACAGTACCACTGTTCCATGGTCTAGTATAGCAAAGTCATTTTAGACAAGTATATAAGAGCATCTCTGAGAATAATATGTGTGTAACAAGTTGATCTACAGAATTTACAGTTCGGACTATAAGATGAAGTAGCACCTGCAGTCAGCCCCTAGAGTCTGCAGGAGACTTCTGCTACTAACAGAATCCCACCTTGCTGAGGAGGGACAGGGTGTACACCTCTTGTGTCATGTTTTTCTGTAAGATTTGTATGACTTGCGGAGATTTCATTAAGGAGATTTCTTTAGCAGGGTTATTTACATTGTTTACACCATCAGCTGTAGTTTGGGCTCTTGAAAGGAACACTGTTTACAGTTTTTCTCAATTGTTTAAACACAATTCCTTGTACTTCAGACACAATGACCACAACATGTAACTCATGTACCAACCCCATGAACCAATTCTGCTAAACTATAAACACAATTCCTGCTTTACACTCAAATTGCAGTTCTAAAACACACTTTTTTCAAAACACTATAGACAATTCTCTGCGTTTGGCACAATTTTCATGACAAAAATCTCTTGTTTTCACAAGGAACACACAGTGATTCAAAATTCTAAAGTCAATTGCCCTACTATGCACACTGACTCATCACATTAGCAAACACCTGTCACACAGCTTTACAATTAGCTATCAGAGCTTTGGAAGAGGCAGAGCCACAGCTAGAGGAGTGAGAGTAAAAGGAGAAGGACGGGGAGGACCCGAACGAGGATGAGAAAGGACCGTGATGAGATCAGAGCCATTTTGGTTGACCATTTGGTCAACGAAATTATTTTACAGTAGTTGTTTAGTTGTTTACGTATCTCTCTCCATATTCTGCAATCCTCAACCCAATTGAGGATTTTTTTTTGACTGGAGATGAAAGTGTATGACCAAAATCCACAAATGCGTGTACCCTTTCTCTAAGCTATGGAAGACGCATGTAAAAATATAGCAACTGATGCTTTTCATGGATGGATTCGCTGCTAGGCCAGGAAAAACATTGCATGTGATGTGGATGAGGTGCTGTGGCCACACAAAAACAGAAGAAAGGATGCAGCGTAATTTTTTTTGTAACTGTATAGGCTACAGTAAACTCTTCTGTTGTGTTTTATGTAGACCACTGTAGGTGCTGCTTTGTGTTGATTGGGATGCACAGTGTGTACACTGTTTTTGTGGGAAAAATAAAATATATTTGTATCGATGTATATGTGCGTTCTGAGTATAAAAACAATATTCTAAAATATAACACACTTATGTATGTACTGTATGTAGCAAGTGTAACACTGAACAAAAAAGTCCTAAATCATTATGATGAATGTATAAGAAGTGTTTTCCATTTATCATAGTGTTTTACATTAAGCACATCAGGATTCAACTGGTTGTTATAAATGTCTATTCATATGATGGTTTGTGTGTGTCATTTGACAACAAAATAGCATTTTGAGAAGAAATAATACAGTTTTGAATGCAAAGTTTCATTTTGCAGGAGAAGTTAGTGGTTTTGCCCATTGTGTGTGTGTTTTTTTGACTTGTGTGTAGAGTTCTGAGAGTATGAGGCATGTTTTCAGAAAATGTGTTTAAGCAATTGAGAAAAACTGTAATAAACATACAGGGACCACCCGTTCTTTGTTGTCACTCTTTGCAACTTATTGTCTGGCCTCTCTATCCTCTGCAGTACCTCTGTCTTGCACCTGTTTTAGTGTTTCACTATTCACTCAAGGAGACATCCTGTCTCACCTCCTCAGCTAAGAAACAAAACCCAGGTTTCAACAAACAACCGTGATAACAACCTTTTTGAGGATGACACAACAGTGACAACAGGCTCTGTACCATCCCACACTTGTCTGAATGGTCCGCTTCGCACCTATGCTGTTGCTGTTCACTGTCTTCTTCTTTGTTGATGCCTCCTTTGGTTTCGTGACGTTTTCTGTTTCAGGCTGCTGTTCAGGTTGTGTCTACACTCCAATTAGTAAGGCAGGAAGAGCCACCTCTGTATTTACAATCCTACAGCTATGAGAAACTGCCACGGCCTCTTACTGATTACTGCAGTGCTCTAGTCTAGTTTGTGGAGGTGTGTATACTGTGATCAGTCATCCATTTCACTCCCTACAAACAACCACCAGCGAACATATACTATACAAACCTGTTGATACATATCTTTGCATATATTGATGGATATGTATGCAAATCTTAAAAAAAGAGCTTTTTATAGTTGTAAACCTGCATATCACATAAGACTACAGCACTTTGCTGGTGGAGCATAGTGGATGCTGCAGGCCTAGAGTGGGTAAGAGCACTTGATGGCGGAATGGGTGGATGATGGCTGCTGCTGAATCATTGCTCACATGAGGAGAAACAGCAGTAGCTGGTGGAGAGGCTGGGCTGGGCTGGGCTGGGGAGGGATGGGGGCTGGGGGTGTGGGTGGGGTAAATGGACACCACCCTTCTGCTCTCCCCGATCAATAATGCAGAGGCTGCACCAGAAACAAGTCTGCCCGGGACAATGAACTGTGCCTCCCATGAGCTACATCCAACAATTCATTCACAAAGGCCGCCAAATAATTCTTAAAAGGTGCTGGTTTGTATATTTGTATGTATATTTTTCCTTGATCTCTTATGTGCATGCGATCCACTTGAAGTGCATTGTAATTTATTAGATGAGATGGTTTGATTATGTGATAGCATAGCCTAATAGCTTTCAGCGCTGAATATGCTATCCTTACCAGACGATCATGATTTTCATCTCGTAAAAAGGAGTAATATAGTTGATTAGAAAATAATAAAACATCTTTGAAGCCAACAAATAACTCATTCCTTAACCAATCTGAGTTAACGTCCTTGTGGTTAATAATGAAAAGGACTGACTCACCCTCTATTACTTATTCATAAGGATGCTTATGTTGAATACATCTGTCCCAACTGGAGAATATTGTATTAGTGTATTAATTTATTCGCTACCAAATCTGAATTAACTCACTGACATGAGCTAACCGCTGGATGTTGCGAATTCATTTCTTACAGCTTGCCACTAAAGGCTCTTGTGAGAGTGTATCTATAAAAAGATGGGGATGCTGGTCAGATTGGACACCTTCTCAGTAGCACAGAGTGCCTGGATCACCATGAGAGTATTGGCCAGCCTGGTTCCACTGATCCTAATCGTGTGGAGTGTAGGCCAGACTGGGGCACTGCCTATCCAAGAAAAACTGCCGAGCAACAAGGTGGGTCCACCACACCTTTAAATACAGGTCGCTTGTCCCTGAGGATAGAGGACCTTAGTTACTGTTGGTTGTCTTGTGGTGTAGGATATGTGTTTACAGTTGGTGCACTGCGTTTAAGTCAGTGTTTCTCAATTATTTTCTGTTACGCCCCCCCTAGGAGGAATAAAACATTTCGCCGCCCCCCCCCCCCCCCACTCTCCAACACAACTAGATAACACCCCTGCATAACATTTTATCCTTATTAACAATAAAGAAAACAAAAAAATAAAGAAATATAGATCACCTTATAACAAATAAACATTATTTTTTAGTCTGTACTGTGGTCGATGTTGCAATTACACTTTATTCTAATACGGTAAAAAATGTTCCCCAGGGTCACACGCGCCCCCCCTGGCATGGCACTGCGCCCCCCCAGGGGGGCCCGCCCCACTATTTGAGAAGCACTGGTTTAAGTTTAAGGCACACTATTGTTGATCCACTTCATCCTACTTCCTGCCAAAATGTTTACTTCCTAGAACTACTTCCCTAGTTGATGTTGAAACCTGTTGAAGTACAACATGACAAAAAATGTTTTATGCTTATCCAGGGTTTGGCTGCTGAGGAGAGGATGCTGCTGATGAAGATGCTGGCTGGGATGACCGAGAAGAACCTGACAGACGAGAACCTGACCAGCTTGAGTCTGGAGGACCATTTGAACGGCACCGTAAGGGGGAGCCCTGCGCCCACCCCTCCAGAGCGCCCTTGCACGAACTTCTTCTGGAAGACCGTCTCTTCCTGCTGATATGCAACAAGAGGAATTAATGAGGACTGTGGCATGTCAGCCCATCACTCCTGTGTCCCTGCGAGAAAAAACGTGACTTGACCAGCACGTGCTGGATTCCCTTTTGTCTTGTACCTCTCTGTGCATGGCCTTGCAGAACTCTTGTTTTTGCATGGATGTGGTAACATTCATCATTGCCCTTGGAAAAAACAGCATCAAACTGCCATCATGGATATGATCTGTGTATATATCCTCAATAACAGTGACTGTTTAAATGTTTAAATTCCTTGTATGGCTTAACTGTGTCTATATAGCATGTAATCCACACACCAATCAGATATATTATTGTGATGATCAAAGGTTTGCTTCAGCATGGTCACATTTCCATCCGTTCACCATAAGAAAAACAATTTGACTTGATACATATTCACATTTTCAAACTTGAACTTTAGCACCCTCTAAAGAATAAACGTGGAGTGTTGTACCCATTAAAGGATGCCTGGCGTTCTGCGAGAACTGACACTGTGATGTTTTATGTATCCCGCCATGATTAACAAAACCGGAGAGGCTCTTGTGAACATACATCACTTGACAGATTAGTCTGTTTTCTAGCATCTATAGCTTGAAAGGATCAAATCTTAACTAAGAAAAGCAACAAGCAGGTACAAAGTTAAATGTTTATTTTTATACTTTAAAGGACTAAAAATAAGACTGATGTGATACATTATGTGATAGCATTCCTGCAGAAATGTTTTATTAGCCTCTCCAAAATAAAAATAAAAAAATCCAAAATCTTGCCGAAGAAATTCAGATCATATCTCTATGAATTTTTCAAGATTTGAGTGACTGAAGATGAACATTTCCAACCACAAGAGACAGGAAAGTTCTACAGATTACTTTATGAAAAAATATGCCTTTTGCAACCTGCAAAATCTCACCATTTCGAAATACAATAACCAATGGCTGTACTGTGATGACAGAACCAAGACATTACTAAGAGGAAAAACAACAAAAACATAAAAATGTCTTTCAAAAGCAAGACCAAAACATTATCTGGCAAATACAGCTGAGAAACAATAAAAACAATGTCTAAAAACAGAATGTTTGGGTCAAGGAATTAAATGAGTCATTTGGATGGGACTGATAACCAGACATTGACATCCCGCTTCCGTTTTTTTTTTTCTTTTTGCATTTTTTAAAACCTAATTTCGTAAAATCACAAGATGACCTCCTCCCCGAAAGCGATTACCCACCCACCCACACTCCTGCCCTTTTGCATTTTTAAAAAGGGACTTGCTTTGAGGATCCAAACCAATTTGGTAAAATTGTCCATAGTCAAATTTCATTAAAAGGGTTCCCCTGGGAATCTGGATACAGAGAGATGCGTAGAAGTCCCTTTTCAGGTATAAGGCATTCGGCAGCGTCTCCACAGTTGGATCGTGTTGGGAGCCAAACGCCCAACACCACCAACTCCAGTCTTCAGCTCCCCGAACAGTGCCTTCACTCTGGGCTCTGATGTTATTCTGGGTCTGCGGTGTCCAAGGTCCCCTACACATGCGAATTAAAGTTTTGGCATTTCAATTAATGGAAGTAACCAAAGAAGGAAAGAGAAAACCACAAAAAAAGACAAAAAAAAAGCAAAACAAAACAAAAAAGATCACAAAGGTAGAGAATAAGCCAATATCACGTAGACGGTAATACCTATTGAAATTAGTTTTATTTGAGAGTTCCCTTTGATTTCACAAAACATATAAAATGCATTCAGAAACACACTAAACAGAAAAGCAATCATCAACAGGGATTCTCTAACTGCCATCACCACACCATCCAACTGTGGGCACACTGAAAAAAAGCTCTCGTTCGCCACAATTCGCGCCACACTCGAGCTCCAGTTCAGCCATACAAACACACACCCCCACACTTCCCCCACCCTCAAGCCCTTCTCACAAACAACAGCATCACAACACATTTTCACACTAAACAAGTGAGTAACAGGGAGAATATAAGCACACACCATAACATTCACATCGGATTATATATGTGTATATATAAGAAGAAAGGATACAAATACTAAGAGATCGCAGTCAACAGTCAACTACATTTGTTATTTTTTTATATTCATTAACCTATGCCATTTAAGAGATATTAGAAGGAAAAAAGACGAAAGATCATGTGTATCTTAAATGTTGAAAGTGTAGTGTCCTTCGGCTGCTCCTGGAAGGAGGAGGGGAAAAAACAAAAAAGAAAAAAACAGAAGCACTCGTACTTGCGGATCCCGCTCACACTCGCTCAAACACAGTTTTCTTCTCACAGCCTCCCAGTTCTTTTCACACTTGCGTTCACTTGTTCTCTTTCGCTCTCTCTCTCTCTCAGTCCGTTCGTGCATAACCCAGTCTCTCACTCTTCGTCAATCAACAATCCACCACCATCTCACTCATTGTTCATCTCAGCAGAAACAAGTTTGGATTTGAACAAGACTGTTATCCTTTTTTGACTTTAAGTATCCATTTGAAAAGGGGAGAAAAAGGCAACACCCACCGTCTAACACAGTAAATGCAGAGTGAAGCTGTGTTCTTTGATGGCATAGCATTTACACATGGGAAGAGGGGTACTGATACTGAGCTCGCTCGAACATTGCGGCCAACGATGGGCTTCTTCCAGGGAAATTGGAAAAGAGTTGATGAACTGCAGAAGAGATTTGTGAAGGCTTCACCTTAAAAAAAGCTTCAAACAAACGCAAATGCAAAAAAACTGCACACAACATAACTCAAAATCAGACTCAGAATGAACTGACCAAGTGTCAGTTTATCACTTTTTTTATGTTAAATTGGCTAATTGCATGAATTTGGTTGGAAGGGCAAACTTCAAAATTGATGTGTGACTTAGACAATGTCAGACATCTGTCGTGTAAATAGCAAAATAAATTAATGTAATCAGATAAATCAAAGACCAATGTAGCTAGACATTTAACCACAGCACAATTTTTCAACCACTCTGAATAACTCTTGAAGGGAATTAACGTGATCCAACATTTTTTTTTTCTTATACAAAAATGCTGGGTTTTTTTTTTTTTTTTTTTAACGCAAAGAACATCTGACTACAAATGTCTTTCTTTCAAAGTACTTACCATGTACCATATACTCTACAAACTGTATCATACTCTCAGAACAGCAAACTTAAACCAAACAATTTTTTTTTAACCCTCCCCACTCTCTACATCCCCCAACTAGACTTGGTTTCCATGCTAGACCCAAAGCTAGAGTTAAAGCCGCTGCCCGAGGCCGAATTGGAGCCCGTGCCCCACCCCAGGCTGGCTGAGCTTGGGGCGCTGTAGTTGTTGTTGTTGGCGCTATAGGTCTGGCCCTGCTCGCGGCTAGCGGTGGTCTGGCCGCTGGCGGCGGCGGTGCCCGAGGCGGTGGTCTGGCCCTGCTGGTTAGCCAGCATGCCCATCATGCCCCAGCTGCTCTGCAGCGCCGCCTGTGCGGCGGCCATCATGGCCGGGTTGAGGCTGAGCGCCCCGAAATTCACCCCGCTGTTAGGACTGCGGCTGCCAAAGCCCTGCCCCCCAAACCCGGCCCCAAAACGACCCCCACGATCCATCATTTGCCTACTATTACTGTGCTTCGGCTCAGCGTTGGAGATGTGCACGCTGGTCCCCTTGATGATCAGGTCTTCACCGCACAGGGCCTGGGCAACCTAGAGGAGCGCCAGGAGGAAAAAGCAGAGAAGCACACATTCTGTCATCACAGCAATCCACAAATACTGCCAGGACAATTTTGTTCTCCACAGACCATTTTAGGGGGGGGGGGGGGGACTCACTAGCTACATGCTAACCAATAAGACAACTGTGGGCCGTACCTGGTCATCAGCGAATGTGACAAAGGCAAAAGCCCGGAAAGGTTTGGGAATGAACACGTCGGTGACTTCGCCGTACTGCATGAAGAACTGTCTTAGGTCATCAGCGGTCAGGTCCTCTGTGCAGCGGCCGACAAACACCTTTCGGCTGCGCATGGGTTCGTCTGGGCCAGCCTGCAAACACATCGGTACCGTTCATACATACAGTGTTCATCACATCCACCAGTGTAGTCTGCACCAGTGACTCAGTTCAAACAATAACTAACTAATAACCTGGGTGGCAAATGCTGCTTTTAAACTCCCACTGTACCTTAGAATTTGGTAATTTGCAGTCACACCATCTTCCGTCAATCATGTGCCTCTGGGACATCACTTTCATTTGGGTTTCATATTCTGTGAATCTTACAAAGCCGAACCCTTTGGAGTTGCCAGTTTTTACATCTCGTTTGACCTGCAAAGGACAACCAGCAAATTACACACAATCAAGTCATGTCAAACTTAGTATCCCTCTAGAGGAGATTCAACATGCAGCCAGGTATTTAAAGATGCCTCAATTCAAGCACACTCACTAGACATACTCAGGACATACTGAAGGTGATGGCATCTTACCTGCACCATGATGACCTCTCCAAATGTAGCAAAGTAATCCTTCAGGTCTTGTTCTGATGTTTTCCAAGGCAAACCGAGCACAATCAGGTCTGATGTTTTCTGGACTCCCCTCTTCATCTTTCCACCAGAAGCAGCATCCATTTCATCCATCTTCCTCTTATTATCTACAAGAATGTCACCAGTATGCAGTCAGCATCAGTATTGTAGTAAATAACCGTGAATCTGCACAAAGTACACAAATGAAGTATTTTGTATAAAGACAGATGCCCGTGTTTTTATTTTATTCCACCGACATAGAAAACACAGTAAGATTACACAACAATGCTGTGATTACTATATAGTCACCATTAGCTATGTGGACAATTTACCAGCTAGAGGCCGCAGTACAAAGAACGCGGGTTCATTCAAACGCTTTGCCTGAGAAGCTAGGATTCGTATGCGTCTGACTGGAAACAAATCACTGTACCTTTGGGGTAATTCACATAGTATATAAGGTTGCCCCAGTCAGCATCAGGTGCGTGCAGTATTCCGTCGACCAGACGAACTCCTCTCATGCACTGGGAGACTGGATTCCTGTATCGTAGGCCGCAGGCTCCAGGGAACTGTGCAGCCACCGACGACAACAAGACAGTGCCATCATCTTCAGACGGGATCTCCATTGGTTCCTCATTTTCATCCTCGGCAACGCGAATATAACACTCTGCCATTTCGAACACAGACGACGTTGATAGCTAGCTAAGAACTTTAAACCCGCTTTCTTTGACCTTACTGGCTGGCCTGCCTCACGGACCTCCGCACTAAATTACGCGAGGTTAGCTGGTAGCTAACCGACTAGCTTGCTAATTTAAGACGCACGGCAAAAGGTAAATAGTGCAAACAAATGAAACTCTGTAGCGAATGCTGCTCCTCTTTCAATAAATACTTTTCTGGTTGCTGCTGTGTGGACTGGATATCCGGTTGCTGCGTTGCGCTGAACAAGTCTCCTTCATAAAATTCTACCACCGGCGGCCATGAAAGACATAAGCCATTAAGCTAGGCAGCTAACAATGACCATGCTTTCGAAATGAATGGCTGGATATCTTTCGAGCCCTTCGGCAGTCTTTGGAACCGGATAAATTCAAAGTTCTTTAAAGGACCGGTAGCGCAAATCTGGCCTGATGTAAAATACAAATCTGCTACAAAGTTGCACAAGATTTTGAGCGGGGCTGCAGCATACAAAGAATTACCACGAAAGGCGGCTTCTCGATTCACTCCCCCAAAACTTCTAACAAAATGGCCACCCTTGTGTCATCGAAGGAATTACATCATCATTTTGGGAGGTCCCATTGTACGTAGGAGGGTTTGGCCACTGAGCCATATCTGGTTCAGTTTACTAATCTTACATTTTTAATTATTTGAAAAAATATTAAAATTAAAATTAAATGAAGGATGGATGATATAGGATTGTAAAAACGGTCCTACAAGAAATCCGAACGAATTAGAGATTTTAAATGCGCATCTCAAGAGCAAGCATCTGGTCCAATGAAATTCAAACTTCTTAAGCGCAGGGATATGCGCGGTGTGCCCAACGGTTTGAATTGTATCAACGCAACACCAAGTGCCTATTAATGCCCATGAAGAAACGGAGCACATCATCACAGTCATATAGTAAAATAAATCCTGTTTTTCTCGCTTCACAAAGAAAAATATGCTTCTATAGTAGAACTGTATATAGGGCTATCGTTGCATAGGCTACAAAATACGTCTTTAAATAATCTACTGTTTACAGACACGCAGGCTAGCCTACAGTAGCCCGGTAAACCCGCCCCTCGCACTTCATTTCATTTTATGAAATAAACAGGTTTGTTGTCAACACCCTCATGTTAGTTTTAGACCACTTGTGATTTGTCAAGACAAACACAGCTGTTTTTCAACTCCTATATATATGCCAACGACCCAGGGGTGGGCAACTGATCCCACCACTTCAGAGCTGTGCAATGGAGTTACCTGTATCAGGGATTTTCGTCTTTTCCTTGTAGGCCCACTATTTAGATTATTATTATTATTCATTAATCAAGTGACACTGCATTTATATTCCATCTTCTTTCCCCCCATTCCTTTTTTAGATTGGTGTTCTTAGTTGGGTCGTACCCACTGAGTGCTCAGAAAAAGGACTGGGATACAGACTCACCAGTTGCAGTGTCAGGTAAAACTGTTTGTAAAAAGTTGTTTGTATTTTCATGTTTCAATTCAGCCAAATATCCAAACTGTTTGAAATCATTTGCCCTTTCCCCTTTAATGAGTGCCACATTTGTTCACAAATTTGTCATTTGTTTAATTAGATTTTTACTGTTCACTGAGGAATGCATTTACAGTTATTGCTGAATACCCTTAACATCATGGGTGATATGTACAATAATAATTGTAATTATTTTCTCTATTTCTGTTTGAAGAGGGAGATGTTGAATGCTTTTCAGAATACATGGAGCTTTGGATACATAAAGCAAGAATAGAGGGACTCCGACTTTGGCTGTCAGGCATGATGAGAATTCAGGGTTTGTGATTCCCTCAAACCTAAACTTTTGCTTTCCCCCCACTTTTCCTCTTCATTATGGTAGTATTTTAGGGGAAAGTGTTACAAAAGTCTGTCTAAACTGCATATTTAATCTTTAGTACAGTACAAATGTGAATGCTAATCATGTGGGATGTCACAATGTTTTTAATAGGGACTGCATTTCAATTGCAACATGTCTAATTGCAGTTGTTAGGACTTGCCAATTTTGCCTCACTTTGCAGCTAAGCTGCATGCTTTGTTTTGTTTATCTGCATTAATTCTTAGTCAGTCTAGTTTCTTTGGAGCAACTGAACCAACAGCTGTCTGCATGTGGATTTGCACTTCACAAAGACCCCGACAAGAACTTCATTTTCAGAGTTATGTACACTGGTTGCTTTGTACAACTTCGGGTAAGGTGGCATCCTCACCATCTGAGAGTCATTCTATACAATATAGTGCATAGTGCTTAGGAACGCAATGGGAGTTAGTCATTGTCGTGGAACGTTTTGTTTATTTTTTGAATACCGGTAACCATATCATGTAATGAAAGCTTACTGAATTGATTTGGCATCAGTGTACTGATTTATGAAGTATCATATTCAACTGACCCTATTAATCCTCCCCACACACACGCACGTACACATACACGCACATACATGCACATGCACAAACACACACATCTCAGCATGGCAGCTATGTAATGGAGCTTAATTTGCTGAAGAGAATACACCGCTTTGGTGGGAGATCACACAACTATGTCCTGAAGTGCCCAACAGTGACATCACCACCAAACAGACAACATATCCGATGTGATCCAGACTTTATACAGGTGTGTCTTTTCATCTGTTCACTGACAGCACAAGTGCAGCAAAAATATAAAAGAATATTTTGGATATATATGTAGAGTTAAATATGTATTGTTTATCATATACTTGTATTTTTAAAAGGTAACCAGACAGGTTCCACTTGACAGTTGGAATAAAGAGGTGAGGAAACGAGAGTAGTTTTTCAATTGTTACATTTTTGAGATTACGAGAAGCATTCAGACCAGAATTTTAATGTATCCTTATTATATATAGCTTCAATGGTCTCTTGCCCTGAGAGGAAGTCTTGTGGTTGCTTTGGAGGATGCAAGTCTTATACAAGTAAATGTTGAGCGCAGCGGGTCAAACATCTCAATCCAAGGCCGAAGAAGAGAAATCCTCAGACCTGTTTTGGTACGTTGCTTTGGTACATTGTCACTTTCTTTCTGGAGATGACACAGTAAATGCACACTATTTAGAATGCATTCACAGAGATTTAGCTGTTCGACTTACAGTAAGACAATTAATCGTTATTAGTTATTTTGCACCAGTAGTTGTACTGGTTGTTTGTTTGATTACACTTTGGAGTAAGAAAATATTATTAAAATTCAATAAAAGTAGAATAGTTTTAAATAAAATGACTGCTGCAGACTATTTGACTGCTGCAGACCGTTAGTTTTTCAGTTCACTTTCCTCATCTTTACCAAAGCCAGACTAGTGTCTAGGGATACTGTATGCGACTCTGACCCAAGTGAGGAAAGGTTGCCATCTAGTGGCTATTAAAAGACATACAGTTTACCCGTATTCTCTGTGGCATAAAGGTGCTTCCACACTGCCCCAACAAACGCCAACCAACTCCAACATTCTAAAGTTGGCAGTTGTTGGCACCTAGCAGCTGGCAGTCTTTAGAATGTTCAGAAAACCAACTGCCAGTCCACACTGCCCAGACTAAAAACTGACAAGACTAACTTTTGTCACCATCTGTTTTTGATCTTCAACATTTTTTTAACATGGGCAAAGTTGAAAGTGTACTGAATGTGGCCAAATTAATTTTTGGTCTACATTGGTCAGACATTGTACAACTCCACCAGACCGGACCGAACATGTTGAACTCTTCCAACTCCATCCAACAAGAACAAACTAACACAGACTGGTGGTCCACACTGCCCCAACTGTTGGCGTTTGTTGGAGTTGGTTGGTGTTGGTTGGTGTTTGTTGGGGCAGTGTGGAAGCACCTTAAGAGATAGTAGTGGCAGTATTACTAGTTGTGTTCAATATGACAGATTCCTGTTAATTCACATCAGTATCTGTTCCTCAGGTAATAGAAACTAAAGGTGAATTTCTGCCTCTCAAACTTGTCAGTGGACATTATGCATACAGCATGGAAGGCACTTGTCCAGATGGTTGGTACACATAAAAAAAATTAAGAACAATATTGTACACACTCCACAGAAGTAATACATAATTTATGTTTATAATACAATATCTTATCATGTGCAATATGTAACATGTTTAACACTCTTTGTATAAGTCTCAAATAGGGCACATGCAAATCTATTGCAAATAAAATGCATTATTATTATTAGTCTGCCCACTGGTGTATATGCTTTTTCTCTTATGAATCAGTGTGCAGACATTCTCTCTCTTTTTGTTTATAACTCTGTATGCTCTTATTTGTGTTTAGGGAGTATGACAGATTGTGAATTATTATTGCAGTGTCCAGTTCTATTCCTGAGATGACAGTGCTAAATATCTTCAAATGCCGCATGGGGTTAACAAGGAGAGGAGGGTACGAGAATGACACCCTGTCTGTTAGCAGTGTGCTGGTGAATCAGACAGACAAGTTCACCTGGTCTGAGAACAGTGACTTTGTCCAGTTGGTCATCCCTACCTCAGCCATACAGCACAACAAGGTCAGTGGAGCTAGGGCCCAGCACACCTGATGAGATGCACAGTATCTAACAGAGGACAGTACTGTGCAAACATCATAAGCACCATTGGTTTAGCAGTTTTAAGATGATCACATATATGATGACTATGTAATAATTTCTTAGGATAGTTATTGGAATAGAACCAGAGAACAGAGATTATGTATATGCACAGTACTGTACTTCAGCCTCATTCATATCCATTCTGGGACGCTGTCCTTTGCTGTGCTGCGCAGAGCTGCATGGGGGAAGTCGGTGTGGATCTTCTGCAGCATTTCTTCAGGGTGGATGCAGTGCTTTCCTTCAAAGAGACAAACCACAAAATGCACTGGACCATGGAAAATACACTGCCATGCATGAGTGAGTGCATTGTTCTGAAATGTTATTACTTTTGGACAATTATATGCCATAACCGTATAAACAAATCTATGTAGAAGATCTGAAAAGGTAATGAACATTTGCTCTGATGTGATTTTTTTTTCAGGGTCTTCTGGACCTTTGTTGGTAGAACAGCAGCATTCCTCCACATCTGAATCGCCCCTGCCAGTCTTCCCAACACTCTCCATCTCTACTGTAGATCTGCATTCAAACCTCCGAACTCCAGCTCAGAAGATGGCCGCATCTACAATATCTGTCACCTCTACGATGCACCATAGCCGAGAACCTGCTAACTCCACCGCTAAACCTACAGAAAGATTAAATGCGAAAAGCAGCACAACTGTGAATACCAGACAGCCTCTCACAGGTAAACAGCAAACCAACACCACTGTCTCTAAGAATACTGTACCATCATCACCCTTATTGGTGAAAAGCACTAGCAGGACATACACAGTGGGGCACACATCTGCAGGGATAGGTCAGACCCTGGAGAGATCATGGACTGGACTGGATGGCCCACAACCCACGTTCTCAACAGTGGTCGATCAGACTGTTCAGGAGCTGTCAGGTTCTCCTCTAAGTAAAGAACAAACAAACCCCTTAGGGACAGGTCAAACAACGCCAGCAGTGAGCGTAAAAAGTGACACTACTCTCACACCAAGTAGAACACAAAGTCACAACTCTGAGAATGTGCTAAAAACTCCTTGGTCAAGATACAAGGACCAGAGGAGTGAAAACAGTTCAAGCATTTTGTTGGCCTTCATGAAGCCTATCAACCAAAGAGGAGCCAAGTCCACAAGTACACCTCAGCAAACTGTTACCGAGATTATTACTCCAGGACCAGGAGCCACCAGTGTGACTATGAATGTGTCACAGCCAGTGACCAGCAGTGCGACGCAAGGACTGCATCAAACAGTGACGTCATCGGGTGCAACCACAGACACAACATGGTCCACAGATTTCCCACACACCTCACCATTTCATCTCTCAGCAGGATCACATGCTAGTACACATGTTGCTCCTTATTCTGTGCTTACAGCAGAGAAAAGTGAAACCTTTGGGGTAGTCTCATTGACTCCAGCCTCTCATGAGTTAGAGACTGAGCCCAGGACTGGGATACCCATCCCTGCCTCCCCTCATGCTCCTCCAGGGTCTCTGAGGGGCATCATCACCTCAGAAGTCATGGCAACCTTAGACCAGTCAACCACCACACCGCTCTATGTGCCCACTAAAACACTTGTACCTTCACACTATCCTGTGACCAGAGGGCCCAATGTAAGGCCCATAGACACTGATGAAGTCTTGCACAGCACACCCAGTATTCCCACAAGGAACACCCCATATTTTAATACAGAGACAGAGTATGGTGGGATTGTAGGCAAAGAAACAAATGCAGTGCCACCAGTTAGCCTGATTACAACCCTGGATAGCAGGATGGGCAGGTCTGAAATGATCTTGAAGGGCCTTTTGTATGGAAACACAGGGCATGTAAAGGACAGCGGCGTATTGTACACTCAACAATGGACTTCTCCAGTGAAACGTCAGAGATCTCCCCCAGTGCACATCACACAGAGACCTGCTTTGACCACGGTGTTGTTGTCAGAGGATCAAAACCCAGATAAAACCACAAGAGCATCCAGAGTTATCCACACGGCCTCTGTCAGTAAACAGGTTGCCTCCTCAAAGGCTTACCATCAATCTTATGTGTTTAAAACCAACACTATGGATCCCAGTCAGACACAAATTGCATCTGCCCCAGCCCAGACACCAACCATGACCCAGAACTCCCAGTCACTGCTAGTGTTAAAGCATTCATCTACAACAGCCATCCCTGAACCCCAACAATTGGCTCTTTACACACCTTCACAACCTAGGGTAAAGGGTACACTTTCTGAGGCCATAGTTCCAACTGCCCCAAGCATTCCAGCTACACATGTAGAGATCTCTGCCAGCACCAGGGCATCGAGCATGAACCCTAATTTACCCCCTCAGTCTGTGACAGGTAACCTCACAGGCGATGCAGAGATAGCAACTGACCAAACATCACAGACAGAGAGGCCTGCTTCACACATAAACATCTCTGTCTCCACGTCCCAGTCTCACCACTAAGATAAACAGCGGTGCTGAGTCCTGTGCAGGCCGCAGCTCTGAAACAAAGCAGAAAGCAGAAACACTCACACAGACAAAAAAGAAAACATGACCCGACCTTTGTGCCAGTTAAGCAGAACAGCGACAACAGAGAGGCAGCAGCCCCCCCCCCTCACCACTCGCTGCCGTCACAGACGAGTGGGTGGCAACAGTCGCCACGGTGATGGCTGATTATGACAGCGAGCATAAGCACGGCTATGCCTCTCTACCAACCGCTGCCTGGGGGCAGACATTCACTAGAGAGACTGGGGCCAGCAGCTCAGTAAATATGTCTTTGTGCAGCATGTCTGTACATGAAACAGACTCAGGGCACCTTGCGCAGAGCAAAGCGTGTTTTTATCCTGATGCCTGTGAGGCAGACACAGAAACAGAGATTTGGCTGAACACTGTACATTTCATTTGCAGAACTGGTATTGCAGTAATGTATATAAAAAAGTTATTTGTACTGTCTTGTGGGCTTTGTGGTTCAATGACACTATTCTAAGGTAAAGGCAGAGGTGTTTTCAGTAAGGTTTGGAAAAGGGGGGAAAAGACATTTAATCAGCTGTTTTATCAGTTGTTTGTATGCAAAGAACTAGAACTAGAACTAGAAATTGTATTTGTACAACTGTTTGTGTTATTAAAATTTGTGCTTAACAAGGACATAAAGGACCCTGGAGATGCTGTTTGGTATTTAGGTCATGAATGGTGATAATTGGAACATGTAGCAAATTAGGACACTCGAGGATTTTTGGCTAAATGAGTTATACAGAAATATATATAAAATAGTAAGTAGTCTATTGTTAAGGTTGTTAACGTTAAAGTGACTGTTGGTACAACTTAGCAGTTCTAAATTTTGACAGCAGAGGGCGCCATTGTTAATGTTTTCAACGGTTATTTGAAGACTGACTTCACACAGCTGCAATAATTATAGCTTTGCGTCTCATGTTTATTTCTGTTTTCACAGGAATTACAAAATGGCTTAAGGTTTTGCCCATATACCACATATGAGAGCTATACATGTCCTCTTTACATTATAGACCTTGCAAGAGACAAATGCGGCTAAGCTGAATCATAGTATAACCCAACTGGCTCTGTACCTCACTATGATGTATCGGGCAAGGACAGTAGTTGAATCAAACTCCAAGGTGCTTTTTGTCCATGCTTGAATAATTTCAATTTCACTTTGGTGAAATGGTTGGGCATTTTTGAGTGCAGCTTTGGAATTCCACTAAGATATATGCGATAGGGAAATATCTGTGGGCATTAGTTATGGAGACAGTAATTTCAGTACACTGGAAACCCAATTTAAGTGAACCATGGCACCACCTGAGACTGGGCAGGGTGGTAGGGACAAGTCTCTTATTAGCTATTCATATATAGTAGAGACCAATGATGCACAGAAAAAGCGTTTAATATAACCCCATTAAAGCAAAACAAAGACATCAAAGACAAGGTGTGCGAGCGTGTGCTTGCATGCATGTGTAGGTAGGGACAGGGGGCTGGGGAGGTTGTGCCATCTGCTAATATCTGGCATCTGGTCCACAAACTAGCAGGCAGGAAACAAAATGGGGCCAGAAAGACCACCATCATCCTTTGGCTTTCATGTGGCCCATCCTAGTCACTATATTATCTGTTTAGACTATGTAGTGTCAGCCTTTGTTGAGCGGAGCAGTCTCTTTCATGTGTGTGTGTGTGTGTGTGTGTGTGTGTGTGTGTGTGTGTGTGTGTGTGTGTGTGTGTGTGTGTGTGTGTGTGTGTGTGTGTTTTTCCCCCATTTTAAAAAATTCTGTTCGGAGCATATGGTTTGCACATCTGGGACGCGCTCAACATGCCACCCAAACACCATCCCCACGCTGCCGTGGAGGGAAGCGCACATCTCCCAGATCCTGTGTCTCCCTTAAAATAATTATCACCCTGTCACACCACGCTTATTTAGAACACTCAGGTTAATACGTTTCTGAGGTTCATCTGCCACACAACATATGGGGGAGGCGGGTGTGTGTTGTGTGTGTGTGGGTGTGTGTTTGGGTGGGTGTGTGTTTGGGTAGGTTAGTTAGGGGAGAGTCATTTAGAAAAGTTTATCCAACAGGGACATTCTTTGGCAGCTTCCAAATCTATATGACAAGGCCCCAAATCTCCAGCATGTCCTCCATGGCCCCTGTAACATGTGGTATGCTTGTGAGGTCACAGACTGCTGTGTTGTTGTTGTTGTTGAGGATCTGTTCCTCTGGTTGCAGCTTTTGGTTCCCACGCTGGGCTTCCCTACAACATCCCAGACAGAGAGAGGGAAGCAGAATGAGAGCATTTGGAAGTAGTGAAGGATAGAGGAATGTCAGAGAGAGAGAGAGAGAGAGAGAGAGAAAGAGGAAAAGAG
This sequence comes from Coilia nasus, assembly GCA_027475355.1. NCBI lineage: Eukaryota > Metazoa > Chordata > Actinopteri > Clupeiformes > Engraulidae > Coilia > Coilia nasus. The sequence goes on along the minus strand of CM050206.1, from coordinate 24,663,830 downwards.
AAAGGAGAGGAAAACAGAGAGAAAGAAAAAGTGAAAAAGAAGGAGGGGGGAGAAAGAGCGAGAGAAGGATGGTAAAAAAGAGAGAGAGAGAGAGGGTGAGAGAGAGAGAGGGTAAAAAAGAAGGAGAGAGAGAGAGACTGGGTTGGGATGTGGGGGCCCAGTGGTTGCGCGCTCCCTCTTCATCTCACTTGCTGGGTAATTACAGAATCACGGGTCATCCATGCGTGTAACCACGGTGACGTTGCACAGTAGCAGATGTGCTCATGGCATTATGGAGTGAACGCGTGAAGGTAAACAAAAACAGATGCAGCTGGTTGCTAGGGACTCTGGCCAAACTTGCGTTTGCTCGCGCGCGCGCCCTAATTGTTCCCATGTGTGGTGGGCTCAGCGCCGGGGAGATGAAACGGGGAGCAGGCGGAAGTGGCATGTTTAAACGATGCCCGGCTCTCTGAATGGGAAATTTGTGAATGAGATTAGCAGTGCTGGTTTTTCTTTGAGGGAAAGGGGGAGTGTGTGTGTGTGTGTGTGTGTGTGTGTGTGTGTGTGTGTGTGTGTGTGTGTGTGTGTGTGTGTGTGTGTGTGTGTGTGTGTGTGTGTGAAGGAGGGGGTTGCCCACTGGCATTACCCCTCTGTTGGTAAGGAAAGGGCTGAATAGGCATTTTCCCTCTCTTAGCCCGCTACAGGCAACTCTGCTCGCTCAGCCTCAGCTTCCACACAGGGCCAGGAGGACTGTGAGAATCCCCTTGACTGGGGGAACACCGCATCCCGTCCCGCTACACTGAAACACTGAGAGAGAACACAGGCGTGTAAGGCAGAGAGGTTTGTCTAAGTTCCTCCATGTGTTCAACTCTACCGTTGTCTCTCTCTCTCGGTCTGGATCCCATTAGTTCCCAGTGCATGAGTTGTTCAAGCGACGGAATAAAATGTGTACAGTACGTGCGAATATACGTCGCAGGTCCAGGGATAAATTTGCTGTTTTAAACTTCATCAAAACACATTGACAATAACAGGCTGCGTCAATATTACCACTTTTAAACAAACTATACTGTAAGTTTGTATATATTTTGTGATATATTTTTTATATAAAAATGAGTCATGTTTCAAATAAGCCAGAACTGTAAAAAAAAACTGACCATGTAACAGTTAAGGACATTGTTCTTAGAAGAGTTCTACTGCAAATATACATGATTCAATTCGATTCTGAATATACCATTAATAGATCTGCATTTATAGAACCACTTTTTGATGTTATTGCTAATGCTCTATTTCCGTTTGATTCCAGGAAAGCTACTTGTGTGTTCTGTCTTTCCTTCCTGCCAAAACTAAGACTAAGTGTGCTTATTTATGGAAACACTCGATGAAAACACTGTGATAGAAATTTCAAAAGGTCAAGCCATTGTTTGATTCCCTTTCCCATATCAACATCTAGTTTTGGCTGGCAATAGTGGAGCCAGATCATATTTGTCTACAATACCATCACTTTATTGCTATACTGTGTAAAGGATACTCTACTTTGAAATGAAACACACTCTCTCATTTTCTAATGTGGTGTTGAATGTTTGTGTATTCGCCCTCAGATGCAGGAATCTGAGGCCTTGTTAATTTTCGTCTAATGCTGATGCTTGTTCACGTGTACTCTGCTCGGTGCATGTGTGTGTGTGTGTGTGTGTGTGTGTGTGTGTGTGTGTGTGTGTGCGTGCGTGACACTGTACAGTGTCAGGGAGGTCCCCACTTGGCCTGTATCCTGGTCTGTGGCCCAGATGAGAAATTGAGGAAGGGGCTCAGTTTCGGTGATATCCTGTGTGTGTGTTAACCATCTGATTATTTGCAGGCTCTAATCCCCCTCCACAAGCCTGTGTGTGTGTGTTTGTGTTTGTGTGTATTAATGACATCCAGGTTAACAAGACGCTTGGAAAGCCCTTGAAAACACAACTTAAGGCTTTTTTCCCCCACTGATATTTTGATTAACAAATGATTAGCTCCCCCTGCACCCGTCCCCATCCCTGCGCCAAAATTTCAAGACCTGCCTGCTTCACTTCACCTCTCCTCTCCTCTCCTCTCTTCTCCTCTTCTCTCTTCTCCTTCCCTCTTCCTCTCCTCTCCTCTCCTCTCTTCTCCTCCTCTCTTCCTCTCCTCTCCTCTCTTCTTTCTCCTCTCCTCTCCTCTCCTCCCCTGTCCTCTCCTCTCTTCTCTTCTCCTCTCTTCTCCTCTCTTCTCCTCCCCTCCTCCCCCCGCCATGTAGCCCCTCTGCCAGCCATCCGCACCTCCTCTCTCCCACTCATTAACCACAACTGTCAGATCCTCCAGATGACGAGCAATTAAAGCAGATAATAGACGCTCGCCATTCCTGCTTGTTGATGAAGCTGCTGCTGTTGTTGTTGTTTCGTCTTCGCTGCTGATGTCGAACAGGGAGGGGAGGGAGTGATGGCGTTTGGTGTTGTGTTGTGTTGTGTTATGTTGTGCAGATTTGGTGGGGGAGCCTGTTGTCTTATGCCACCTATGTGGCAGCCGTTCCCGGCTCTTCTGCACCGCGCTGGTAGCCGAATTAGTCTCTCGCAGCACTTTGCCAACACTAACAAAGCCCCCTAACTGCTTGGCATAAGGCAGAGGGTTGATAATAAGGCCAGCCGAATGTTCACAATTAGATCTTAATCAGACACAGAGCGCAAGAAGAGCTGCTCTTTTTTATCCGCGGGGCTTGAGAAGAGTGCAAACAAAGACGGCGCAAACTGCCAAGATAAAATACTACTTCTCCATAATCGTGTCTCGCCGAGGCCAGAAGGAGCGCCGCTAATCTACTGCGCCCGCTGCACGCGCCGGGGCTGACACGCTGGTGAGGACTCCGCTGTTTGCTCTTGCATTAGGCCGATAAGCAGCGCGGCCACTTTTCCAACAGGCGCCTCTCCTGGGGCCTGAGGGGAGTGCATGACTGAGTGTCCGTGTGTGTATGTGTGTGTGTATGTGTGTGTGTGTGTGTGTGTGTGTGTGTATGTGTGTGTGTGTGTGTGTGTGTGTGTGTGTGTGTGTGTGTGTGTGTGTGTGTGTGTGTGTGTGTGTGTGTGTGTTTAGCCGTTAAGGTTCCTTTTTTTGACACTTTCTGTGCAGTGTTTCACGCTTGTGCTGTTGGGGATGTGTGACCAGAGGCTGCCAATGGAAATTGGCTGTCAGTGTTGTTAGGGGCCTACAAGGGATGAATTCAGTGCACTCTTAAACATTTGGGAGGCACTCAAAAGAAATCGGAGACAGGGTCTTGACAAGGCCTTGAAAACAATAGTACGACGCACAATCTTCTGACACAATGGCAAAATGGTGCCATATATATCCATTACAAGTCCAGTGCTCCGCTGCCAGGAAAATACAAACGCTGTAACTGGCCCTGTTAAAAAAAGACGACCAAAAAAACGTTTAACATCTGAGTTCCGACCCCTCTATGGAAAAATATACGCACCTCTTGTTTTGAAATGAAATTTCCCTGAAAAACACCCCCAAAACTAAACAAAATTGACAATCCCTGGATTTATTGTCTTTTCATCCTTTGTTTTCGGATGACCATGTTTGCCTTTTCGCCATGGAAACGGAGGAATTATTTACTCTTAACTCTCCTGTACAATAACCTTCCCTTTCCTGACCAAACGGGAGGAAATATTGGGTCAAGCCGCTTTCCCTCGTTTATCTAGCAAAATCAGTCTCAGTTTCAGGGAGTGTACACAAGTGCACACACTCAAACACCCACACAAACACACACACACAAACACACACGTCCCGTGTGTGTGTAGGCACCGGGACTTACACACACACACACACATATGCAGGCACGCACATACAGTCAAGCACAATTAATGATGGACTGGAAAGTCTATTTTTGCGATGTAGCCATCCTGTTTTTGCTCATCTTAAGGAAAGAGCTGGAAACACTTGGAAAACAGACGGGGGTAACTTCTGAAACAATCCCCCGTGTAGTGGACATAGTGTGACAGAGAACAAGACACAGCTTAGGACGTAACCAGTCTAAATGAAGTACGTTGATTGTTAATTTCACACCACATGGTTTGTTTGCACAGCTGTATTTAAAATGGGCCCAATAGTAATCAGTGCAAGAACAAGTCTACATGTAATACACGTATTACATTGGGACAATTTGAATGTATGATTTTTACATTTGTGTGTGCGTGGGTGCGTGCATGCATACGTATGTTTCTGTCTGTCTGTCTGTGTGGTGTATGTCTGAGTCTTTGTCTGTGTGTGTGTCTGTGCTTGTGTGTCTAATGGGAATTGTTTGCGTATGTATCTGTCTGTCTGTGTGGTGTATGTCTGAGTCTTTGTCTGTGTGTGTGTCTGTGCTTGTGTGTCTAATGGGAATTGTTTGCGTATGTGTCTGTCTGTCTGTCTGTGTGGTGTATGTCTGAGTCTTTGTCTGTGTGTGTGTCTGTGCTTGTGCGTCAAATGGGAATTGTTTATACATAAAAAATGTGTATGTGTGTTTGCACGCATGTGTGTGTGTGATCGTGATGGCTGCCAGCGTTAGTTGTGGCTGAGGTAGACAGCTGAGGCACTAGGTGGAGACAGAGAGAGTGACATGGGTCACACTCCCCACCAGCTTCAAGGAGTGGGGTTCTCCTGTGGCAGAAAGAGAGAGAGAGAGAGAGCGAGAGAGAGAGTGAGAGAGAGAGAGAGAGAGAGAGGGAGAGAGACAGTGAGAGAGAGTGAGAGAGAGAGTGAGAGTGAGAGAGAGTGAGAGTGAGAGAGAGAGAGTGAGAGAGAGAGAGAGAACGAGAGAGAGAGAGAGAGAGTGAGAGAGAGAGAGAGAGAGAGAGGGATCAGGCCCTGGTGTTTCACATTTGTAGCTGATATGCAGAGGGCCGAAGAGAGGAAATTCCTCCTCCTCTCTCGCCGAGCTGCGATGGGATTGATAATGTCTAGCAGAGCCATGAGAGCAATTAAAAGCAGGAGTGCAGACAGACACACAGCCGTCATGCGTGAGGAGAAAAAAAGCCCTCTTGTGTGTTTGTCTGTCATGCGTGTTGTGTGGAAACCCTAGACAAAAAGAGTGAAAACACACAGAACTACTTGAAGCAGACCTGGTGACGTTTTGAAAGCAAACATCAAGACAGAGCTCAGGGGTGCAGGGAGATTTTGAAAAGATCAAAACATCAACACCCATCTTACCAGTAGTTAGTCTTGGCAGTCTAGTGAGGCTTTTATGGTCGTACCTGAGTGAACACTTGTGAGCACCTGCATATTTTGCTGTTATCACCATTTGTGTGTTAAGTTTCTTTTTTAAATCGCTCCATGCATGTATGAATGTAGGCTATGATTGTCTGAATGCTGCCGCCACATACTTTAATGGCACATTAATGGCGCTTTTCATAAGTCATGTTGTCCGTATGTTAGTGCAGTGTGCATGGACAGTCCCTCTATATAAAGAGATGAGGGATGCAGTCATTCAAAAAAAAAGATGAGTGATAGCAAAAATGAATTGATTCACAAAAAATTGATTCTTATGTCAACGGTTTTATTTAAAAAAAAAAAAACAAAAAAAAAAACTGTGTATTTGCTGAACAGCTCTAGTATATCGAATTTAACCTGTAAAGAGAATATTTATTTCTGTTGTCCTGCAAACTATTAATTGTGTCCTTTTAATGAAAACAAAAGTTTCGTTGGGTGTTACCATTGCAAGTATGCAGCACTTTCATCCACACTGAGTTTTTTTGTAGATCACTCTATGCGTGATGCATGAATGTCTGAATGCCGCCGCCACATTCTTTAATGGCAGATTAGAGGTTTCCATAAGCCATGTTGTGCTTGTGTTAGTGCATTGTGGGCATGGGCAATGCCTCTATAAGAGGAATGAGGGATGCACTCCTCAGTGGCATATCCACATGTCTGTACTGTAGATGGGGTGACTTAAGGCAAACACGAGCTATTTCTTGCAGAACCGGTTAAAAAAAAATACAGGACCTCCATTGTTGTCTGCTGCCGTGTGTGTACAGATGGTACGCAAAAATGTTTCTTTAAGTGAGGATGTTGATACTGGTGTTTAGATCTTCAGCAGGACATGCCACTGTGCCAGCGACATAGCTGACAGTGGGGTGAGGGAGTTAGGATGATTGTCAGGGCCCAGCACTGGCAGGGAAGGACACTGTTAATGTTATTACACTATTTATAATAATGCTCAAAATTGTGTTCTTTCACAGTGCCCACATTTTGTTTTGCCTGCAGTACTATATACACTAATCCCATATGAGGTAGTCTTGCCGATTACCCCTAAACAAACAATAACTACAGAAAAGCCCTGCAACTAGGAGGAATAAGCATAAAAGCGTGAGGTGAGGAGAATGTGCATGTCACAATTAAATGGCTTAATGGCCAGGAGTCCCCAGACAGATCACATCCCATTTACATCAAAGAGTCACTATAATAAAGACTTTGTGAAACTTACATTGAAATTCAATTAGGGTGTTGAATACATAACCAAAGACGTGAAAATTAAGTCGTGGGGGGAAGAGGGGGCAGGGCCTCTTTTCTTTTTTGCCCTGAGGCAAAAAGGAGCATTAATTTAATACATTCTGTGCTTTTGGCTTTCAATTGTGCATTTGTTAACTTACCCACACATTTCCTTACTAATGTACATAATACAGTAGGCAGGTCTACCAAAGGACGCATCACACAAAATGAGGAGATAGAAAAGGCTACTGGCAGTCAGTGAGCCCTAGGTTGCCCTATGTTGGCATTTCTCTGTGAAAAGAGTCAGATAAATTATAGGGTGGAAAAAGATGTTTGGATAGCAAAGAAATACATTCTTCTGTCAACGGTTTTATTTGGTAAAGTGTGTATTTGCTGAAGGGCTCTAGCATAGCGAATATAGCCTGTCATGTAGAGAGAGCATTTACTTCTGTTGTGCTGCAAACTATTAATTGTCTCCTCTTAATGAAGACAAAAAAGTTTCGGTCGTTGTTGTACCGCTGCAAATACGCAGCACTTTCATCCACCCAAGCAAACAAAAACACGAACCCTCAGATCAGCGCCTCACAAAGAGGTGTGAGCTAATTAGAGCATAACTCATTAACAAAACCTGAAAAAGCAAATATAGGTTTGCGTGGGGTCAGTCCCTCTTCTTACCCCACGTAACGAATTACAGAGTAATTAAATTGTGTGAAACACTGTAAAGAGCAAAGTTCTGCGCATCGCGAGTAATGAAAAGAGCGGGTCAGCTGTCAGGAGAGCCGTCCGTCCCTCCCACAGGACCCCAGATGAGTTCAGCCATGTTTGGAGATGAGTTTGTTGTGCTCACTAGTGATGGCCTGAGGTCTAAGAGCACAACGACACTCTGGTGCTATTAGTTTTATCTCACTTAGTCTCTGTTGTTTTTTCACTCAGGCATTATGGAAGGGCAGACCCCACTCAAGTCATTATAACTTCCTTATCCACTATTTGTTTTTTTGTTTTTTCTTTTTCTTTTTGCTTTGTTGAAGATTTCTGTTGTGGAATCAAGTGATATTATAGGGCAGAGGTAACACTAATCACCAGTTTAACCCTTACGTTAAAAATAAATACAGCTAAATGTTTCATCATGTTGCTTAAAAGTAAAAACTATATCCATATGTAGGCCTATATATTTGTATCGCCTCCACCCTGTACCTTACAGTAAGTGTACAGGAATCCCACGCCAATAACCACACACCACATAAAGACATGTATAAAAGCACCAGCAGAGAAAAATGTTTCCCACATCATCCCCCTACTGTGTTATGCTGGCAAATGCATTTGACTGCTTCAGCTTGTGTATGTACTTTTGTCAGGGACACAAAGGAAACAACACATCCATTTTCACAAATCTTAAAAAAAAGAACAGAATAGGAACAGGCACAAACAGTGCTAAAGTGTGAAGGGGATGCGAGTGGGGAGGTTGTTGTGAGTAAAAAACATTCATTATTAATAGTAAAACTCTAAATGTAAAGACGCTTTCCCTTGTTTCAGCATGCATTTTTCCATTTGTCTCTTGTTACTAAATTTTTTAAGGCTTTTTTCATATCAGATTGATGCTACTTGTAATTACTGACTTTGCACCAAAATCACATCTGACATGACTCGGTTGTGAAGTGTGTGTGTGTGTGTGTGTGTCTGTGTGGTGGGGGGAAGAGGGTGGTGTCACCTGGGAAGGAGGGAAGCATGCTGAAAGAGAGGAAGTCTCATAAATGATTAATGCTCTCCCTGGAAAATGTGACAAAATCATTTGAATTAACAAAAAAGATGCAGCGCCTAATTGAAAAGTTTTGACTTATTCATACATTATGTTAGAAAGCTTCTCTGTAACAGCGACACATACACGCTCAGAGCATTGTGACCTTAGCAGGAGGGCGAGGAGAAAAGAAAGGAGGAAAATACGGGACTCTTCTTGAGTGCCTCTTTTTATTTATTTATTTTAAAACAGAAGGATACTCCAAGCATTATCTAGATTTTGCCATTTGGTGGTGGAAATAATGGATGTCGTGCTTCATGTATATTTCAGGCCTGCATGTTGCGAGGGAGATAAACATGCTGTTTGAGATGTTTTCTCGGCTCGGCTGGGCTGTGTACTCCCATTACGACTGCGCGCCGCATGCAGCAACGCGTGGCAGTCACGGAAGGTCATTCGACTGAATGGCGTAGAAACCGAGCTTTCCAGCAAGCCGCGATTCGCCCACCGCCTCCACGCTCCTTTTAGCACTCAAGTTGTTTATTGTGTATGTTTCCACAGAGGATGTTAACGCCCGGAGAGAATGTTTTATTGATGCCGGTGGAAGTAGCTGCTGCTGCTGCTGTGTGACCCTGTTTTAGTGGAGAACTCTCCTCATCACCCCCTTTTAATTCCGTGTCCACCACTGAGGTGCATTCGGACTAATGAGCACCTCTCTGATTACTTTCAATCATGTTCTTCCCCCTTCAACTTGCTACCATGGGGCTGCCGAATTCACAAACCTGTCTCTCTTGCTTGACTTGACAATGGGAACAGTTCTCATTCGGCGGAGTGCATTAATTCCAGCCACTGAGACCAACTACAGTCCCACTAATAACATGCGCAGCTCATTTTTAATAAGTCATAATTATGCCCAGGATTTGATTGGGCATCTGTGCCCTGGAAGATGGAATATGTTGTGTGGGCTTGATGGTAAAGGATATTGCTTGCTGTTCATACATAATTGAGAGCTCTTGAATGTCAGGCCAGTGGGAGGAAAGATCTGGTAACCCCCCCTCCCCCCAGCACACACACACACACACACACACACACACACACACACACACACACACACACACACACACACACACACACACTTACATATACACACACCATCAGCTGGTAAACAGCTTCTTTCCACCAAACCAGCATGAGTGTGTGGAGAGGGACATCTGTCCTGAATTGCTGAGAAAAAGGTTCAAACGCTTCACCCTGCCGATTTCCAAGCAGTTTGAGAGCTGTGGAAAATTTCGTTCATCTAATTTATTGTCATTATTTTGGGCCTGCTTTAGCTTATCTAATCGTTCCATGGTTCAGTTTCATTTGTTCAGCCAATTCAGCTGGCTTGTCAAAATGGTGTTGTGATTTGTTTCTTGGGAATCTTGTTTGCACATAGATAAAGCCTTAAAGGTTCCCACAAATTAGATGAATATGCTGACATGAATCTTTATTCAGAAATCTGGTAAAGCAGCCACAGTCACTAAAAACACACTGGTCAATTTTTTAGTTTTTTTTTTACTACCTTAGATTGAGCAGCTGGCCCCTTTCTTTCTTTCTTTCTTTCTTTCTTTCTTTCTTTCTTTCTTTCTTTCTTTCTTTCTTTCTTTCTTTCTTTCTTTCTTTCTTCTGGTTTGGTGCTAACCAGTCACACGGAGACTTTGTACTTAAAGTATCTGTGCTGTCTGTTGTGCCTCTATGTATCTACATGATGGGATAACTCCCTGCCACTACGTGTGAACAAGACAATTTAGTACCTTGTGTGTTACATCCCCCCATCCTTGTTCTCATTTTCTTTCTCTGACTTCACTCTCTCACTCCCCCTGCTGCTCTCTCTCTCTCTCTTTTTGCTCTCTTTCTCTCTGTCTCACTCTCACCCCCTCCACCCCTCCACCCCTCCACCCTCCGTCAGCCCCACCATCCAGTGATACCTCTCCTCTGGAGGTCTGTGTGCGAGAGTCGTCCATAAAGAGAAGGCCTAACTGCGTAACTCAATGAAATACGGGAGTAGACAGGAAGCTATTTATTTCCTTTTGAGCCAGAGTCTGCGCCGAGATAAATGGCCGGCTGTCTGGCAAGCCAAGAGCGAGCTTCATATTTTTGACGTTTTCGTGTTTAATGTGTTATATATTTTATATGACCCATCTTTATGCACTCCCCTTTTTGCATTTTCTTTTAAAGCTCAGATGCGGTTATTGATGCGCCAGCACCGGTGCATTATGCGTTATTTGTTAGTAAGCACCATTTTTGCATATTGACGGTAACAAGAAAATGCGTGTATGGAAATTCTAATATAAATTGACTTATGTTTGGGAGGCCTGCTTTCTGCCCGCTAAGCTCTTCTGCGAGTAATATATAGTTCTTTAGATTGCTAATCCTGGGGCCCAGCCTTAAAGACTGCTGCCTGATAAAAGGAGCATCTGTGGACCTTTTGCCTTTTAAAGACTTTTATCTGATATTACAGGAAGTGACAGATTGCATTCCTTCCATCGCTTTGTTGCTTTATTTTTTTTCAAAGCCAGAGGAATACAAAGAGCTGCACAATGAGGATATAGGAGGGGTTTCAAACTGATAAAGCAAGGCAACCTGCTCATCTGTAATGGAGCCTGTTTGCAATATTGTCCCTTTCTCTCATTGGCACTGAACAGATTTTTTTTATGATTTCCTTTACCTTTTAAAACACGAGAGGGGAGGAATTGTAAATACTGAATAGTCTAACAAGCTAAAGTACACCCACACCACTTTTAGGCCCTCCAGTCAGGCCCTTAAATGCTTTTTTACACCCCAGCCATCTTCTACTTCAGTTGAGAAAACATTATAGGCCTGTAGAGCCATTGTATCTTATGTGATGATATGGTGTGTTATAGTATGCATGGAAAGTGAAGCGTGTGTGCATATTTTTCCCCCCGTTTCTCTTCCACTGCCCTGTCCAGAGAACTGCAGAAGGCCAGAAAAAAGGACAGACAGACAGGAGCTGAAACCTCACCGGCCGGTTGGTGTTTTGATGTGTCGGCCTGCCACTCGGCCTCTCCTTCCTCTCTGAACAATCCTGCTCCTGTCGTCTCCACTCTGTGCATTAGTGTCCAAACTGACATGGCTGCTCACGTCAGTGTCCTGAGCAGCGCGCGGCCAAAGTGAAAGGTAGGCTGGGGAGGGTGGCGGTGCAGGTGGTGGGAGTGGTGGTAGTGGACAGCCAGGGATGATGCTCTTATGAGAGAAAGTGATGACAGTGAGTTCGTAAGCACTGACCGTCATGTCGGGGGCTAGTTTCCAGCCCGTGACCTGCTTTTCTTGGTTCATTTCTTCTGGGGTGATGTACACACTACAGAAACAGCCTCACCAGAAGACGTTGGTTGACCTAAATATGATTTTCTTAATATTAAAGGCAAAACAACTTTCACTTAGGTAAGAATATTGCCCTTACAAGGCTTAACACGGCTTGTCTTTGAATTCATATTTTGGGGACATCTACACTGTGTGTTCTCGATGCATAAAGGTTTTACAAGATGTGCTTATACACAGCACGAGACGGAATCGGGCTCTTTGAATCTATTTAGATGATTTTAAAGGCAGGGGGGGGGGGGGCAGGCTGCGCAAGGACTGATTTATGGTATCTTTCGCTTTCTCGGGATTGATGCTGTGTTTTTTTAGCCCTCGTAGCTTTTTACTGCATCATCTTGCATCCAGAGACATGGCTCCTTCCCAATAAAGAGCCTTTTAACGTTCGCAAGATTTTCTATAAACAAAAGGACAAAAAGCCATTAAAGGGTCTTATGTAAATTGCTTTTACTTCAATTTGATCCAAGCAGAGTTATGCTACATACATTGAATATGAAACACACAAGCTTAAAGAAACTAGGCAAGGAAAAAAAAACTGGGCTTTAGCTCATGGGGGTTTTGAATCACAGGGCAAGGACACAAAGAGACAAGCAGAGAGTGAGAAGTGCACACAAATCAGATTGCCGTCTGAGGCCTTGCTCCTTATATTTAATGCTGATTTGCCTTTTTAATCAGTGCCTTCTTGATAAAGACAACACACCGACAACAACAAGAGAGAATGGAAAGGCAGGTGAGGCCACACGGAAACATCCATTTTAATTGCAAGCTACGCACGTCACCCAGAATCCAAGGGTCTCTAATGCGAGCAGGGTGGCTACCAGCTTATCGTTTGGACAAACAAGACAAGCACATCTCAGCCTAACTATTACATGTGGCAGCAGAGCACAATGTAACACAGGGCGCTAAATGAGTGATGTTTGTAAGAGGTGACACTTCTGTCCAGTAAGCATCTTTGCATGGACGCTCCTGACTTTTCATGGGTGCAGCTCCCTAATGCACACCGCCACTCTGTTGTGGTATCACGGCGACATTATACTCACAATTTTTTTTTTTGAGTGAAAAAACGCTGTACTTACGAAAGTCGAAATCCATAAATAAATTTATGTCAAACTGCACTTAATATTGATTTTGTTAGTGTTCAGATTCAATAATAAGCTACAGACGGCATGAATATTTAAATAACATCTTCATTTCTGCATCTCCTAATGGCCTCAGCTCCTCTACACTCAATTTAAACGCAATTTAGAAACTATAATGTATTGAAAAATACTGGGATTTAGCAATAAATCACTGGAAGAATATTACAGGGCCTATTATAAGATAGTTCAATATTAGCCCCCAGAGGGACTTGCACAATTAGATTCCTGTTTTTAAGCTCCTCAATTATCTTCCTGTTATCATTTCATGTGAGTTTATCCTCCCACTAGTCCTCCAAAGCCATTTTCTTGGTAGAAAAATAGCTAAATGGTATTAGCACACGTACTGAATTATACAGTTCCTTTAGCAGAGAGGGGGATAAGAGTTACATCTGGAGGTCTTGTTGCATTGATCCTGTTATCATTCAACCACCAAGCAACGTGCCGGTGCCTCCGCCACCTTCACTTTTTCACCGCCGGACACCCAGTGACTTACTCGCGACATTAATCGAGGACTAAGGGGACCAATGAAATAAGATGGCTAAAAAATTAGTTCAATGCCTGCATGCACGTTTGCACGCACACACACACAGATGCACTAACACACATCCTATACTACACAAGCAGTTCTTTTAAAGTTAAAATTATGCAGCAAACCAGCGGCCTATTTCACAAGTTATCTTTCAATAATTTAGTCATGGTGTAGCCTTTGGGGAAGCATAACGGTAATAAGAATGGCTAATCCAATCAGCCAGAAAAGACCCCTAATGTAGGACATGAGAGGTGCATATGATGCTTTCATTAATGCAATTAGATCATGTTATGTTATGGTATGGCTTTTACTGACTCTCCATTGCCAGCTCCACTATCACTAGCACTTAAAGGCTCTACATATAGACCGGAGTGTACACACAGACAAGCTGCTACTTAAACACACACATGCATGCGTGCTCGCACACACACATACACACACACACACACACGTGCACACACACACACACAAGCAAGCAAACAAACAAAGTACAGTTCTTTTTAGAAGTTCTAATCAAAGTGTAAACAACTGACGAAACATGTCCCACAGACAGCCTTGGTTGCCAAAATCAGGTCCAGAGATAAGAAGAGAGAAAAATCAAGTTTAAATGGCCTTTATTTCTTCAGGACAGGACCCAAACGTGTAAAACAAACTGAGACCTGATGACATTCATCTGGAGGAGGAATGGGACACAGATAGATTGTACACAGATGTGAGGCCTCTCCAGGCACACATTACAACCTTAGATATCTCTAAGATGTGAAATAACAGTACTCCTTTTTTTGCCTGGTCATGGGTGTTATCGGCAAAATTCATTGCCTTTAAAACGCAGTTGTAAAGCAACGTTTTTGAAGAGTAAGACTTCTTATGGAGTTGTCCCATTCTTTACAATTTAGGTGATTTTACAACAGTTTAAGGACCTTTGAAAATATTTCACTTTTGAGAAACAGAAGCTAATTCTATCAGGCTGTATCACAGCTGGCACGACTGCACAGTTCAAACACGCACTTGTCCCAACAAGTTCCTGGAAGTGTTTCTGTATCTCTCCGATAGATCTCAAGGCAGTGGAAACTCTGTCCATGGCCATACAGGGTAGTGGGGGCTGGAGGCCAAAGGCCTCTGGAGGACAGACTATGGGACTGAGCTTCACCGTTTCCCTGCTCGTGTCTCGCTCCCAGCGTCTCCTGCAGCCTGGGGACCCAAAGCTCCTCCAGAAGAAGTTAAGGCTCCATGCTTCCAGCCTCCAGCAGGCAGCTGACTTTGGTTTTCTCACTGGAAGCGCCTCATCTTGTTGCAAGTTTGTGACCCCTCTCTACCCATGTGGTTCCTGTTAGCAAATCACACATTGTTGTTGACGCCTGCTGTCCTGAAGTGTTTTTTTTTTTTTAAAGAAAGAAAGAAAGCATCGTTCTTCAACATTAATAATGGGCTTTTTGGAAGCAATTTTATAATCAGTGTCACACTCACATATGTGCCTTTAAGGACAGGAGGCCCTCGTATGTGAACCATCTGCAGACATTTTGCTGATACTCTGTCGGAGATGGAGGGTGTGTGTGTGTGTATGTGGGGGCAGAGACTGGAGGCGATGGAGACAGGAGCACCCTGGTTTGTGTCAGCCTGCTCCAGAAATGAGAATTGTCACTGTTGCTGAGACTGACCTCTCGTTCCATGGCCTTATACAGCACACTCAAACACAGAGACTTTGGAAAAATCTTGTTTAACACACTCACATACTCAAGCTAAGTATTTTCAGACGTGTGAGAAATTGAAAGAATTGCAAAGAATTTGTTAAATGTTCCACATGGTTAGTAAATGCTGAAGGTTTTATTTAATACAATTATATGTACTTAGGCTACATGTTTTTCAGCAATGTAGATAGAAAATATATAGTATTTGCTAAATATTCCATATGGTTAGTAAATGCAGAAAGTCTTGTTTAACATACACATATGTAGTTTTTGCCATGTATTTTAAAAAACATACATAATGGAAAATGTAAAACATTAGTTAAATGTTCCACATGGTTAAACAAAATGCAGTGAGTCCATAACAGCCATGTTTGAGAGGCCCAAACTGCATATTGGCTTGTGTGTGACATTACTGGGTGCACTGAGCGGGTCTTGAGCAATTGTCTAATTCCTCCCCAAAATGTCAGCGCGCTGACATGATGTACGCGCGGCATGACTCCTGCGTCCAGTGATTAGTCAGGAGCGTATTATGTAAAGATGGCCTGGCTCTCTAGGCTAATGGGACGCCTGTCTGGGTAAGTTATGGACGTAGCCTTTTGTGCAGAGGGGTCGCGCATAAAGGCCCACCTTTTTAATTCACAGTCACCCACGGTCAGGCTAAATGGCTGATAGAGGAATTGGAAAACCGTCCGGAACCACACACACACACATACATACACACACACTAACACACATGCTCACTCTCTCTCTCTCTCTCTCTCTCTCACACACACACACACACACACACACACACACACACACACACACACTAACACACACACACACACTCTCTCTCTCTCTCTCTCTGTCTCTCTCTCTCTATCTATCTATATATTTGTTGTTGGAAATGTGGCCATTAACTTTGACAAGTGATCAGAGGAAAAGTTTCCAGGTTAAATGGTCCCATCTCCAGGTCACTTTGATTGTGTTTGTTTGTAGAAACGGTGAGTAAATCTTTACAAATATCACACCCGTAATATCAAATGCATAGGCAACACTCCACTGCAAGTTTGCAAGTAAACGGTTATTTTGCTGAAGGTTACTGAATGAGAAGACATGGAATAATTTGATTTATTCACTTTTCGTGTGTCTTCAGAATTCTCAAGCTTGTTTATAGCTCATGCATACTTTATATAAACCGTTTGATCCCAAATGTTTCTTTTTCATCTCTGAGCTGTATGTATGCATGCAATGTTTTCAATACAACTAATCCGACTGATTTTTTTTGACATTTTGTTTTTACATACTCGATGCACCGAGGGGAAACAGAAATAAAAACACTGGCGTAGATGCAGACTCACTTCTCATGCAGTCAATAACATTTCTCATTCCTGCACCATAAACTTAATGCACTCTGCCTGAATGGGAAGCTTTCATGTTAATTGTGCCTTGTGTTTCAGCACAGTCTTGGAAACACACAGGCGCCTAGTTCTGTCTTCTGCCATCAGACTCTGATTGTGTGAATGGTACAAATCTGTGATTGCTGAATTTCTGAGCAGCTCCTTTTTGTATAGCACTTCATTTTCCCCCCCTTTTCCTGAGAAGTTTATTAAAAATTGATAATTCTTTGTAATGGCTTCATTTCTGTCAGTTTTCATATTTTAATCCAGTTTTGTGCAAAATAAGATACATTAATCAAAAGCGACAGAACACACTCTTAACGTAATCATGCAAGGGAATATGAATTGCAAATGCCTGGCTAACAACCCACCCCCCCCCCCTTTTAAATGTACTTCCATTAATGTTACGGAATGAAATAATAATGACCATTTCAAATAGAAATCGACTACATGCAAAGCCATGGAATATTTAGAAATTTGGTTTGTCGGAAATTGTTGAAAGGGACGGGTTGGCATCAAAAGCTGCCCATGGGTGGGAGGGGTGTGTGTGTGTGTGTGTGTGTGTTTGGGGGGCACCAGGGGATGTGGCGTCGGCCCAAATACGAGGTGACTTGCGTCGCTGCTCAGGCCTCATCCCCGGCTGTGGGGAGGAAACAGGCGTTTTTCTTGCATGGAGAACAGCGGTCCTAGCCCTGCTTAAGTTATTCTGCTAATGGCGCAGACACGGCTCCCTAAGTCTGCTTCTCGTTTTGGGCGGATTGACAGGCGAGCGCCATGGAGACGAAGGATAGCGAGAGGGAGAAGGGAAGAGTGCGGCTTTTATGTTCCTCCCGGCTCCTCCTCCTCCTCCTGAATTGTTAGAGGGCTGAGATGATGCATCGCCCCCACTGTATGCTTAATGCAGTGCTTTGCTCAGACTCAGCAAAGTGCATTGCTGATGCTTTGGCAAAGGTGCAAAATGGATGCTCAGAAAGAGAGAGAGCGAGAACGAGACAGAGAGAGAGAGAGAGAGAGAGAGAGAGAAAGGGAGAGAGAGAGATGGAAAGAGAGGCAGGGGGAAGGCGGTGGGTGGAATACACACTGCATCAAACACCTGCAATAGCTTGTGTAGCCCAACAGGATGATTCATAACACCTCCACCTGTCTCCTTTTATATGCAGACGCCGTCCGTTTCTGACCCCCTGCCCCCACCCGTTTTGCATGGTGACCATTTAATGGTGAAAAGTTAGCTTTGTCAGGGCAAGCTGTGCACCTTGCATTCCAAAGATATTTCCCTCAAGCGGAGAGGCACCTTTCACAACAAGTCAATATCACACACAGAGGAGAAGGAGCCATAATTAGATTCATTTGCCTGCTGGATCAATGTTTTCCAAGAGATGCGAGTATAAAGTAGCAGCTGGCATTAAATAATCATAACAAAATAGAGATGCATTTGGGAGCAAAGAAAAGGATGAGGCCCCTGACGTAGTGCTCATAAACAGAAGTCACACCGCATCATTTAAAAACAAAAAAAACAAAAAATGAAAAAAATCTGGTCGAATGAATATTTAAAGACACTTAAAACCAAAATGGCTCTGATTGAAATTAAATCAATAAATAAATACAAAACATAAAACCGAGGCCATTTTCGTGAGAGGAACCCAGCCTTGGCCAGTCCGCGAGAGTGCGGTGATCTTTTAGAGGGTATGTCGACCACACTTAGGGGGTGGAAAAAAGCAGGTAGTTCCTTAATGTCACGCACTTGTTGGAAATGGCTGATAAATGGATTTCGGCCATTATTTGCCTGCCTAAGTGAAGTGAAGGAGGAAGCGTGGTGGGGAGAGGACAAGCCTAGTTATGACTGATAAGTGTCTAAAAGCTAATGAAGGCTGTCGGGGCCAAGGTCAATGGCTACCAGCAAGGTGCCTGTGCCACTCTGATGTCCCACGGCTTAAATATAGCGGAAATATACATTGAGCTTTTAACACCTTGAAACATGGGAGAGTCCGGGATATGAAATATGGACTTGTAATGGCTTTTTAATGGTGCCCCCCCACAACCCCTCATCCTGGCCAGAGATTGGAAATCAGAGGTGAACCTTGATATCACTGCACTAAGTGCTTGTAATGCGCCATAACTTTTTTCCCCCTCAATGTTGAGTGAGACCTGTTCTGCATTGAAGACTAATGCCCCCCTCCTGGGTGGTGTCACAAAGACATGCTGCTGTAGGGTACAGAGGCACAGCACCATCAGACGGTGATGGACATGACATGAGGGCCACATGCACAGTGTCTTCTCGGTCACATTAAATGGTTGTGGCACACGGCACAGTGCCGGAATAGGAGGCCCATCTTGGAAGCATGGACGAATGTACACGCATCATCTTTGACCTCCATTTTGTGTACGTTTCTGATGTGCATCTATTCCATGAGCTCATTTACCTCTCAGTACAGGAGGAACCCTCTGGATTTATCATCGCTATTGCTTTTGGTTAACAACAAGAGATCCTGTGGTACATAATGGCTGTAAACTGAAAATGAAGATTAAAATAGGCTTTGAAGACTTAAAGCAACACTAGAGCACTTTTTCTCTTTCGTCACCCTACATGCTGGTATTGTCTTTCTTATGTCTCATTTGAACTATAGATCAGGCCGACACGCTTTTGAAACTTACATAGTGTGGTTAAAGCCCATGAAGGCCCGGAAAGCGAATTCAGAAGTGCCATTCACCCTGTTACGAATTGATGAACCACTGAAACGATTTTGGAAATATTATTTTAAGGTTGAAAAAACTACTTAGTGTTGCTGAAGTCTTAAATTACATCTCCAAGTCTTATATTGAAACACCAAAACTAAAGACAAAAAAACCCCTGTGACACACATGCAGCGCAGCATCCATGTGCATGTTTTGTCATGAGCGGTCTGAAACAACTCACACTGACAGACCAATAATAACACTAATGACCATGTGCTTCTTTGCTGAGCTGCAGTTTTTTTGTCAATTAGGTACTCAGTCAACATCCCACAAGCGACCGCAAAGTGACAGCGATGCTGCGCAGTCCTCACAGCCCCCACCCCAAGCCAAGCCAAGCCAAGCCCTGCCTTCTGTGAAGTGGCTTCACATCCCCAGTGCTCCCATGCTTAATGTCCTCTAAAGACCTATATTACACCCCAATTAGATGCCACTCTTGTTTCCTTACATCAAGGGCTTGACTCGGCTGCCTTGTCACCCTCCCTCGGCCCAATCAATTTCATTACTCCGGTTACAGGCCTGCCCAGGGAGAGAGGGAGCTGTGCCCTTAAAACTCCGGCTTTAAGCTCGGACGGATCGATACTCCGTGCTCTTGCCAAGGTTCCATTTAAAGTTCATTTATTTCAGGCCATCATATAAAACAAGACAGAGCATCAATGTGGCCCCCACTTTGTTTTATTTGACGGAGGATTTCCAGTGTGACACTTGGGGGGGCGGGCTAGTGTGTGTGTGTGTGTGTGTGTGTGTGTGTGTGCCTTTGCATGTGTGTGTGTATATGTGTTTGTGTGTGTGTGTGTGTGTGTGTGTGTGTGTGTGTGTGTGTGTGCCTTTGCATGTGTGTGTATATGTGTTTGTGTGTGTGTGTGTGTCTGTGTGTGAGTGTGTGTGTGTGAGGTTGGACTTGGACTACTCCAGGACAGGTTGAGTTCCTGTTTGTTACACGCTTAGCATATTATCACGAGATAGTTATGCGAGCTCATCACCAGTGTCGCTTTGAGACAGGTAAATGCAGACGGAGCGGAAGGGTGGAGCTGATGCTGAGCTAATATTGTCTTTGCCTGGAAGTCAGCGGTGACATTTCTTGGAGGGGGGGCTGGGGGTGGGGGGGGTGGCGGGGTGGGGGGAGGTCATGTGCGTATGCTGGCTCACTTGAGAAGTTTATAAGGTGTTTTACTGGAAGGCTTCATGAGAGAGGCGATATTCAAATGATGTTTACCTAAACCTTTTGAGAGACTGCTGCCTTCAGTACTCGTCTGTCAGGTGGAAACTCTTGTGGCGTCCGTATACTCATGCCGTGGTCCTCACCGCAACTCCTTTCCATTACGGTCCAATAAAACACACCGCGACAGCTTAATGACCAAACAATCTCCCAGAGTTTTATAGGAACCGGCCCATATCAATTTAATTAGATTTTAATTTAATTATTATTATTATTACATTTATGCTCAGGAGTTTCTGGGCTGTTTATTGTGTTGGAGTTGTCCCGCAGGTGCTTGAAATCGATAGTGTGGCTCTGACTGGAGGCTGTGTAGTGCCCACCGGATAATTTCTGATACCCAAAAAATCTGTGATGGCATTCTCAACTTTCACAACAGTTTATTATTACATGTTTATTTATCTGTGCTCAGAGAGGTAACGGGAGACTCTCTTCTTCCTCCAATACTGTTAAGCACAGGGCCACTTTTGATATTGTATTGTTTACCTGACTGAATGGGTTCATTGTCAGATATGTTTCTGAAAACTACAGTTACTAGAACAGTCAGTGACTTGAAATGAAACATGCCATCAACTTCAGTCACTGTGTAGACAACCACATCTGACAGACTACATGATATGGAGCTTTTCTCCTCATTTCCTTAAGTCCTAGTACGTGATCTCATCTGAAACTCTGCCCATATAGACAAGTTGAAGTGAGTGTGAAGACTGAGTGTGAGTATGACTATGAGTGTGGGTGCATTTCTTTCCAGTTGCACGCAGACATAGGATGTCTTAAAGAGCTGAAAAAAAAAAGTTTCCCGATTGCTCGCTCTGTAGATGCTTCTCCCTGAGTCCAAGCAGTGCAGTTAATAACCGGTGCCTTTCAAGTAGAGATGGCTTTAGGATAATCTTCTCTCTTGAATTATGTGTGCAAGTACAAAATGAACTCTATCTAATCCTAGACAGCATCTACTCCACTGTTCTCTTTTGGAGCAGCTGATCCCAAAACATGAGATTTGCTGAGGCAGTAGAGAATTACATGACCAAAAACGTTTGGTTTTTATTTACAGGTTAGGTTATTTAAAAGACACAGCTGTCATACTGACAAATCATGTTCACGGGAAGGTCAGGAGAAGAGACTGTTTTAAACTGAGTTCTGTCCTTGTTTTTTTTTTTTTCTTTTGTGAAATCCATCATTTCATGAGCTTTGCTCCAAGTTTAAACCACCTGCTATCCTGTTATCCTTGGATTGATGAAACATCTGGAACATGACATGGCTGCGTGAACAGTTGAAAATGCATTTAACTCGTGCACGAGAGAAGAAAACTCTCCTTCTCTTCCCTGTGTTGTTTTTCTTCTCCCTCCCGAGGGTCAAAGTTGCCGTTTGAGATTTGGCGAAGCAAGTGGATATTTGAGACTTTCCAGTTCAACGCCTCATTTCAGCCACATGAGTGTGACAACCCAGCATGCATCAGGAGATGACTGCATCTTCTCCAGGGTTTCCCCATTTTGCGGCAGCTCCCTCTTTTCCAAATACTGCATTCAATGAAAATCTTTGTTTTTTTCGTACAGATCTTAATAGACTATAGTGAGAGGTTCTCTGGCAGCTGTGGAGCAAGGGTCCTTGACACAGCACCTGAGGAGGCAAAAAGCATGCTGCACTCAAGCAGGCAAGCGTGCAGGGGCTTCAAGTCATCGCTACCTTGTGTGTGCAGCTCGGTCTTGGCAGTGTGACGGCGCTCTCTGGGAGTGATTTCTTGCAAAGCTGGCCCAAATGAAGCATCTTGTTTTAATCAGCAGCTCTGGATGGGGTGCCAGCAGCAGGAGCAAGGAAGGCTTGGCAGCCGTCTGCATCGCGGCCTGTGGCACCCGTACAAAATACACAAATATTTCCACTGTAATTATGTGTCAAGTTAAACAAGCAATTGGGACTGGGGCTGGATGTGGCTGGGTGAAAGGCAGAGGCACGGTGCCGTTTGGACGTCCAGGGACGGAGCGAGACCCCCAGCAGGACAAATTAGGCCGTCAAGAGTCAGATAGGGTTTGAATTTTGTTCCAGCAATGTAATAGACCACAGTGTAATTGTGAATGCTCAGTGGGTTGACTAACACCATGTGGTCTTGGCTCACTCTCTTTGAGCGGGGAAGCACTCTTCCAGTTCACAAGATACACTTCAAAGGTTGGGTGGATCGCCAAAAGGCTAAAGCAACTGTGATATCATCGACTAGTCTTTCGTTCTGTGGTTGCACTTTTTCTTAAAGGGCAAATTTGTAAACCATCCGTGAAATCAAGCCTTTAAGCTGAAATGTAATAATCACCGCAGAACTGATTCAGTCTATGTCATATAGGCTAGAGGAGTTTAAATGGTAACTGAAAACAACTGACAACATTTGTCAGACGGTCTTTAAACATTTCCACAGTGACAGAATCATTCATTAGACTGTCATAAAAATGATTTAAAAACAACAAATAAACAAACCATATTGATGTTTATTCAAATAATCATGTAGATTAAGATATAAACAAAAACTATGATGAATGGACATAGAATTGCTGCCCAGCTCCTGCAATGCCAAGTACATTCAAGGTTAAGGATCACTATATAAAAGCTCAAAGACCTTTTTATATGTAGGCTATTCCTGTGGTATTTTTAAAAACATTGTCAGCTGTCATATCGTGCCCCTTATGCACAATTATAGCAAGGAGACATCTCATACACATCTGGAGGTGTCTGGGTTTTGTTGCTTAAAATCTGTTTGCTGAGATATCGATTCCCACAACCACCTCCCCAAGTAACTGGAGTGTGTTGTCAACTTTTGTTATTCCAGGACATTTCTGTGTAGTTGGAAAACCAAAAACAACAAAACTAAACTGGCAGCTGTTTTGTTGTGAGTTTTGTGTACATCAGCATGGCACAGCGAGGAAGAGTATAGGAAGTTTTTGCTGAAAGGATTCTTAATATTTTCATTTTTCTTTCATTTGTGTATTTATTTATTCATTTTGACTCAAAGCCTTTTTACTGTTTATGATGAGCAATGTATTCCCCTTGCCCTTACCTGGGAACAAAGACTAACTTCCCTTGCAGCTGATACAGATGGTGATAAAGGTACCTGAAAAGCAAAGGATGTTTCTTTGTTTAATGAAATTCATTGTTTAAAAGTTCCTTTGTGTATTTTTGGTGTAATTATGTTTTCCGAAAGAACTTAACAATTTCCTGTTCTACAGAATCATTGTCCCTTAGCCACCCAGCAAACATTTTGATTGGTAGGTTTTACAAGTCTCTTGTATACAATAGAAGTTGACGCAGGAATACTATGGTAATTTTGTAAGCATTCCCTCCAAACTTGACTATTTCCTGGTTAAGGAGACATTTTCCTTTGTATATGTAATCATTATGTTGACTTTACCAAACACAAATACAGGATATGACAACTTTAAAATGGCGAGCAACGAAGAATTACATGAAGACACATAAAACGGTCGACGTGTCTAAGTAGGTAACGAACGAGCAAACTCACCAAACCCACAAGGACTGTATTTCATGACAATGTACAAGAACAGACGGTTCATTCAAAGGTTAAATCACTCATAGTGACCAGTAGGGGGCGCTTTAGCTATACATAATTCATGTGATTGTCGAGAGGGGGAGAGGAACATTCACTCACCTCCAAAGGGGAACTTGTTTGAAACGTGTCTTGTTGAAGTCATCACAATATTTTGGCAGGTCCACGAAAGCGTGCATCAGTGGAATGGAATTAAAAAGGACTTCAAGGGCTTGCACTTTTGAGCTGAGAAAAAAGAACGAAGTTTTAAAGCAGGAAATATTTTTATGTGAAGCTTACTGGCGTCTTGACTAACAGTCATACTGTGTTTAATCGAGTAGGCTATACTTAACGTGTTCTCTAAAATAGTAGCCTGGGTTATGCCTGGTTTAATACATCCACCTTAAACTTGCCTTTAACTTGACGTTGACGTTTTGCGACGTTTTTTAGTTTAAGTTTAATAAAGGTATGAAATAAGACCTTATATACCAGCCTAAATATCTAATTATAAACAAACACTTCAACATCCAGTCGAATCTTTTGTTGAACAACTAAGCGTTAACTTTAAGTTACAATCTTTCGTAGAATTAAAACATTTGCCAAATGTATAACTTTCTTTTAATAAACACTTTGGCGTTGGAGGGCTTCGGTTCTTTGAGACGACTAGCCTATAATGGATCAAGCTCTTGTGGTCAAAGTAGGGTCAGGGTCGAGGTGTGACTCAAATTTCGTTTCATTTGCACAAAGACAGGCAGACGCCCTTCCCTAATGATAGTCAATATTATTAATGACAAAGAAAGGATCCTTTTAGGGCACAGGCATACTTAAACTTGCATGTCTCTGCTTAAACTTGCAAAACGGAGTGTGCCTGTGTATACTCAACACAGCGAAATGCTGAGTTGCAGATGAGGAACACTTTATCAATATAATGAAAAGCTACGACTTCAAGGGCCCATCTATTTTACAGTTTACCTGTATCATTTCAACCTACGCAAATCCTAGGCAATTTCTTTAGTCAAAGGGATGAAAAGAAATACAAGTGTCCCTTAATAGTTTTCTGTTTGCTACGGAATCTATAGTCTTGCTGGAAAATGAAAAGCCTGCACAATATGATATCTAACGTCAGTAACCCCTGTATTAAGCCATTCACATTTAAACAATGTCGTGGCGATAAATTCAAATACAAGTCCCATTATTTTTATTGTTATTTTGCATTTTCTCATTCCCTGCCTCGCATCTTTGGCCACCAGATGTGTCCCACACTGAAGAATTATTCCCCATCCCCTGAGTCAAATAAATGCAATCAATATGAGTATTGCTCTCAGGCTCTGAAATATTACATTAATGTTCCATGTGGTGACATTTTAGCTGGAATTTTCAAATACATCATGAAGGTTCAAATTAATATTTATCAGTGAGAGTTTTTTATGCTTTGCAAAACAGTATTAACGTGATCTCGAATTATCTTGTCTTCCAAGTAGGGTGCAAAATGCCATGCGCAGGCATTGTGGCCTATATTTAGATTAGATAGAACAAGCGTGTTTTCATATTCTAGGCTCCATACTTCGTGTTTGTGGTGCCACATGTAATATATACCATATCGTCTTAATCTGAGTTTGTCAGTTGTTTTTTCACCAGGGTAAACTTGCAAATGTTAGGATCCCAGCATAAAACTTTATGCAGAAAATAGACGCTTTACGCTTGTCAAAGCATTTCTGACAATGTTGCAAGTTACTAACTGATGCAAATGTGTAATGCTGTGTACGACACAAATGAGTCATTTATGCCGTTTCTTCTGACTGAGGCGTAAGGGAGGAAACTAATGGCCAAGGGGGTCGTGTCCATGGGGAAGGGTCGTGTACAGATGCATCTTACCTCCGGAATTATTTATTTTACTATGTTAAACAAATTGGGATCGCTTTGCCTGCTGATCTGGGCAAAAGCGCAGGAAATTCATATAAGATCGATTTTTCGATCTGTGCTTCAACTGTCTAAATAAAGACAGCGTCACAGCAATGCATCTGCAAGCCGTCCAAACTGCAAACACACGTTTTAGGAAGATTATTTCCCCCGCTTAATATGCGCTCTGTTCAAGGCTTCTCAAAATAATCCTGTCAATCTAGGGAAATAGTATGCATCTTGCACTATTGGGAATTGCATCCTATCATTTATGGATCTGTTTTAAATTATTCTTGTCATTGAGCCCAAATTTATGCTACCATTGATCTCGAAGGGAAAATATTAAACGATTTGGGGTTGGTCTTGGGTGACCTCCAGGTCAAGGAGATTTTAACATTGGTGTTATTGAGCGTCGCGTCACTCGTGCATCTCACCTGCCTCACTGCACGCGCTCTCTTTGTCTCACTTGATTAGAGGGCTGTTTAGCCAAATCCTGACAAAGAAAGTATATTGTGGAGAACCATTTTGTTTTCTCCAAAGTGTAAGAGATACTTACCTATAGTTGGAGACGTTTCTAAAATATATAAACAAACTCTAGACAGTTTATATTTTTCACTGAGTAAACAGGGCTGGCATATGTAATGAAATTACTACATATCTTAAGATATGCTTCACAGTTTTTACTTTTACACTGTACATGTCTATTGCACTTTATATGCCCTTTTCTTAATGTGACCTTTGTTACTGACATGTCAAGATCTTATGCTCTTTAATTTTTTCTTGGCCATGCTTAAATCCATGTTTATGACCATATGTGAAATGGAGCCTTGATTGGCATAAATCATTATGGCTTGTAATTAATGCTACATACACTTACGTATCATGTCAAGTTGTACTGATAGTGCTTTTAAAATAGTACAGTATTCACCTCCAGTGAACTTACTATTTTAAGGGGATAAGATTCCATTCCCTCATCCACACCACTCCTAGCTGCGATCTGTTCAACAGATTATTCCCAATGAATAGTAGCATTCACAGGATCACAACACCTGGCCAGTACCTTACCACAAAGAGCATGGTGGGTTTGCACGGCTGCAAGGGGAATAGGGTGGCAGGTGAAATGCCATAACAGTATTGGTGACTTGTTGTTGGAAAACATGCTCTTGTTGAGCCTTGCTCTTCCAGCCCTGCTGGTTGTGGCCCAGACCAGGTAGCAGTCCCTCACACACCAGCCCCCTCCAGCTAGCTCACGCCCAGGCAGGTGCAGCAGCTTCGCGCCAAGCTCTCCCTGTGGCTCTCGCTGATGGTGAACATCTGGAAGGTTCCTCTCCCCTCCCCTCCCCAGCCCCCATAACCCCCCCCCCAACTTGGCTGTCCCTGGTTTGACCAGGCGGTGTAACCAGCAGCGTGGCATGTGTCAACACATGGCTCCCAGGCCTCTGTGCGGGGGCAGAGAGTTCCCTGATACCCAAGCCTGGCCTGGGCCGCCCCACTGTCACCACACACAGGGCGCCCATATGCGAGTCTGTTGTGTGTGAAGCTCCGGCTCCTGATTTGTGTGAGGAGAAGGAGAGAGGGAGGGGGGGGGGGGGGGTGAATAAAAGAGAGAGAGGGGGGGGGTGAGAGAGGGAGGGAGTGAGGAAGTGAGGAAAAGAGAGAGAGAGAGAGAGAGAGAGAGAGAGAGAGTATGTTGAGAGTTAGAGTTAGAGCCTCCTCGGGCAGGTACGGCAGTAGGGGATCCTGTGATCACGTTTCACATGTAAAAAAAAATGCTTGAGATGTCAGCTTGTGCATCACGGAGAGGAGAGGTGTCATCGCTGTGCATTTTGTGCAACTTGCATTTTACATTCGCATGCAGGTTTTATTTGCAACTTAAAACGTGTAGGATTAATTGCAAAATGTATGAGTCCAGCATGGACTTACGCTTTACATACAAGCATCAAGGTTGCTTCTCCACATACAGTATATATGCAATCACTCATGCAGGGCAACATGCTCTAGCTATATAGAAGAAAAGTATGCATTGCATGCACATTTTATACACATTGCATGTGTATGTTTGCTTCCCAAAAAAACATCACTGTGGGTATGGTTCGTATCAACATATGGTCTTCATGTGGATAGAAAAAATCATTTATCATGTGCATCTGCACTGCCAGATAATATATAGACTGTTGGCTTTATACGCTTATTAAATGCCCCAGGGGCACAATGCTCCTCTCGTGTTTCAGACTCTTTTGTACTCTTTTCCTTTCTTTTTACTCCCTCCACCGCTTCCCCCATAATTCACCGTAATCACTTATCCTCTGTTTAAAGTGTGTGTGTGTGTGTGTGTATGTGTGTACACACACCCCGGAGTTCTGCCAATGTCACCAAAATAAGTAAAGCATCAGAAGGTGAAATTGGGATACTGGTCGATGGAGGTGTAATTAAGTTTCATGTAGAAAAGATGGCACTTTTAGCCAAGGAGAAAGAGCCCTTGAGGCAAACAAGCTGTTTTTTTTAAGCATGCACTGTTTAAATGTACACCAGGCATAATCCAATAGCAGCAGGGGCACCCACTCTTGGTTTGATCTCCTTCGCTTTGATTACTTTCCTGGTTGGAGCAAAATATTAGTATCTTAGTGAAGATCGCTTTAGATCATGCTGGCATTTCCGCTGTTCTCTGTGGTTCAACTGGGATGGGAAAAATGGGGAGCATCTTGCAATGGGAGTTGCATCTCTGATGACGCCTCGCTTCCATGCCATAACTGGCCCAGTTCCGGTCTAGATCTGGCACTCTCCCGGCTTGGCAACTGCTCCATTCCAAACAGCACCTGGCCTGGAGCAATAAAACAGTATATAGGAATGTGTAATGCTGGGATTTAATTTTCCCACTACTATCCATTCATGTAATATATGAAATGAAGCCCAAATTAATTTGCAGCTGGGCTCTACAGTAACAATGTAATCTCAGTGTTATAGCGGAGTTGCAAATGGATTTCTGTCTCTTGTAATTTTATAAGAGGCACTCTGGGGGTCACCTTAAAAGATGTCGCCATTTTTTAAGGGCCAAAGAATCCTGCAGCCTGTCAGCAGCAGAATCTTTGCAATGCAATCTGTTTTGTGCCATCGATTTGTCCAGTATTGCATCTTGTCATATGGTATCCTTGTTACGTTGGCCAGTATTGGCAGAGATGACTAATTTTATACCCAGATGTCTATAATAAAGTTCAGGGTATCTGCTTACCTACGCGCAATCTGGTACTTAGAACTTCCTGACTGGTGCAGAATGTTTTGAACCCCAGCTAAACGTTAGCGGGGAACATCATTACATGGCGCGATACCACATGCTTGAGGATCTCAGCAAAACTGAGTGCATCATTCTATTTGTGCCGAGGCCACTCAGATTTCCCCTTATCTGTTTGAGTAAGGTCTAACCGCTCCAAGTGTCTCCAGCCCATGTCAGTGTTACATTCCACAGCACAACATAGAGAGCCTGCCCCTCTGATCACTTTGCCGGTGTGGAAAATATATATTTACACAGAGCTACCGCTAAAGTAGAAATAGGTATGACATACAGTACTGACAGCACATCATGTTTTCTACAGGCCATCTGAAACATCGAAGTGATAGGCAAGTTTACAAGGAGGTCCGTTAAAGTCAGAGCCCATCATAAGGATAATCATAAAAAATCCACAGAGGTTTCCGCCTTTATCAGCAGGTCTAACCGTCGAGGTGAATTCCCATATCTAACTTTGTCTGCTCTTGTGTGACTTGGCAGGCGAGGGTGTATAAAACACAAAAAAGTGTTACATGAGCACTAAAAAAGTCATCAACTTTCACATTTCTAAATGAGTGGTGAATCTGACACTGGTCTGCCGCCCGCAGCACCTGTTGTGCTATCTGTCACCGAGCGCGATCTCCCCCATTGCCAGAATATTACTCCTTATACTGCAAATCCACTCAGCGTTTCCAGAAATTTTCATACGTCACTCGATCCCACCCAAGCACCCCATGGGCCATAACTCAGTAACTAAATTTAGGAAATATATTAAGACCACCTCATGCCAGCCCCTATTGCTGTTTGTCTTTTTTTGGGAGCAAAGAGTGGCATTTAACCTTTGTGAGATAGTAGCAGCTGGTGTGTGTGTTTGTGTGTGTGTGTGTGTGTGTGTGTGTGTGTGCGTGTGAGTGTCTCTGTTTTTGTGTGAAGTGTAGTGTGGGTTGGTGTGGGTTTCTTTTTGTGTGTTCTGTCTCGTTCGGATGACAATAAAGTGTCATTGGCCGAGGTCACGTCACATATATAGTCTGGCATGATTTAAGCGCTTTGTACAGAATGAATCAACCCTTCATTTTCTTCTTCACAAAGACACAGACAGAGCTTGGTTGATTTACATTTCTGTTAGTCATTAGAAAAACAGTTTTGGGTTTCTTTGAAACTTAGAAGGGTATAAGATGATTCTTTTTTTCTCCATTCACAAGCCAAACTTCAGATCTGTGGAATGTTTGTCTTTTTTGTCTGTCTGCTAAAATGTCCTGAAATATCTTAGACTCACATTATTTTAAAAACACACTTTTTATCCACGATAATAGTCTTCAAACAACTATCCAAAATGGCTTGTATGACACTGAAGCGCTGTCCCCTTCCCATGTCTCTCGTGCCCTTGATCAGATGGCTTGTTAATTTCATCATTTCAGAGTTTTATGGATTTTCCAGTTGCTGCACCTTTCATAAACAAGCTTTTCAGCTGACCACCCCCCTCTTCATTCCACCCCACACACACACACACACACACACACACACACACACACACACACACACACCTCCCATACCCACTGCCCCCAGCCCATATGTCAGCGTTTTCTCTGAAGGAAGAATCTGGATCCCTGAAAGTTTATAAATAAGCCTTCTATCAAGTTCCACAACAGGTGTGACCTCCGTGTGTCCTAAAACTGAACACTTTCAATGGGACGATATCTCAAAAGAGAGGGGGCCATTGGGGGTGGGGGTGTTGGGGTTGGGGGGTGGTGGGTGGTGGGCCGAGAGAGGAGGAGGATTTACTGCTATCTGAAATAGAGACATTCATTAGGCATACGGGGTACACTACCTTTTGTACTCGAGGCGTGTACATGTTCGGTTTCAGAAAAAGGAAAGCACAGCTTTATCCGCCAGCCTCTCTGACTCACATACATACTTTGGGCATAGTTGCCCCCTTGTTATGACATGGTATTAAATGGGCGCTGCGCTGCCAACGAAGCAGCTGTAGCTGTAGCAGTCGTGTGGAGTTCGGGGATTCCACGAGAGAAAGCCTACAGGATGAAATAAAGGGTCTATCAGGGGAGTACTTCAGATTTAACTGGCCTCTCATGGAGCCCGGCTCCTCACCATAGCATGTGCTCAAACCAGATGTAGCCTAAATACCTGCCTCTCCTCCCTTGTCATTTCATCATGAAAGAAAAACAGCCTTCGTCCGTCTGTCACCCAAACTCTGGCCCTCAGACACGACACACAAGTTTATCCTTGAAATAGAAAAGAGACTTTTTGGTCTGGTTTGGTCTTTATAAAACACATACGAATATCTTTGCAATGTCAATTTAAACTGTCTTGCTGGGTGGACAGATGATAAAGTTTAGTGGGGACAGGGTCAGTGTTAGTAAATCGCATAGCTGTACTCCCTATATCATATAGTTTAAGACCAATGTTTAACACCCAAATGTAAACTTTTGGTACACCCACCAGGGAAGATGAAACATTAATATTAGGGAATGTTCCTAAAGATTGAATTAGTGAATCTTTTGGCAAATACTCAGAGAAAAGTCAAGACGTGATGACAGTTGAGCAGTCCGGGTCGCAGTCTGAAATACTTGGACTGAAAAGGCCTCCTGTTTTCTCTCTCTCTCTCCCCCATCCTCATTTCTCCTGATTGCCAACTGGATCACTTCTTTGGAAGAGATGCAAATTGTTGATTGAACAGAGACTTGTTGACTAGCTGTTGAAATATTCCATCCCATCCCTCATATGTCTCCATGCATCCAGCCATGTCTGATGTAGGAGACTCAAGTCCCCACACTATCTATCTCACTATCACAGTGTCATTACTTGATTGCATTGATGCTACACCATAATAACCCATCAATGTGTTATGAATATACAATTGCCAGCTACACCTTGGCTGAGTGGTGACATAAAGTATTTGTGTGTTTATGTTTATACCATCATACATATTAGTCGCCTGTTTGTGTTAGCATAGTCAGTATGTTCTTTTCTTTCGGTTCTTTTTGGTCTGTAGAGAGAATTTTTTGAGGATTTTATGTGATATCTGCATACATACCATACTATTTCCTGTCTCAACCAAGATAAGATTATTTTTAACTCCCAAATATTCAAAACTGAGGAGTAGGGCTGTCATTACATGAAGGGTGCCCAAAACAATGTCTGGGGAATGTAACTTTACCAGATAGGCAAGGCAGTGATGCAAATACATGAATTTTGCATGTCACAAAATTAAGACAGGACGTCTTGCCCTCCTTCGACAACCCCCCCTCGCCTTTTTTTTCTAGAACATAATTCCATTTCATTTTCATGCGACGTACACTCTCGGTCCATCACCGCCGCGACGTTATCAAAATACATGCCTCACTTGTTGCCACATATCAGTGCCAGCCCCAAACAATAGGTTCTCATTTCCATTGGCGCTGATTGAGTTTGAAGCACGGATGGATGGGCGTTCGCTGGGCCACAGGAGACCAGTGGTGGCGGGCGCTGGCTGCCTGAAACAAGGGGGCCAGCAGGCGAACGCCCTGTGGGCAGAGAGAGGGAGAGAGCGGAACGAGAGACAGACAGCTGAGGGGGCAGGAACAGCCCCACTGGAAGGAGAGTGTAGATTAGAATGCTGGAACAAGTGTAGCAAGGCACAGTGTAGCCTTTGTCTCACCCCAGCCAACCTCCGCACCTCCCCACAACATGCCCACCGAAGGAGTGTTCGCGGCCAAATAAATACTTCAGCCGGAGATGGGTGTGTGCGTGAATGTGTGTGTGTGTGTGTGTGTGTGTTTGTGTGTTTGTAGGTGAAGGTGTTGGTGTGTGTGTGTGTGTGTGTGTGTGTGCGCCTGTGTGTGAAAGTGTGTGTGTGTGTGTGTGAAAGTGTATGTGTGTGTGTGTGAAAGTGTGTGTTTGTGAAAGTGTGTGTGTGTGTGTGTGTGTGTGTGTGTGTGTGTAGGTGTGTAGGTGTGTGTGTGTTGGAGGCCAAGTGTTGTCCTATCAGGCATCTGGCCCCCCCGGGTGTCTCAGACGGGGACAGGTGCAGTGGCCGCATGAAAGAGGATTTCGTTTCTAAAATAGCATTTCACGTTTTGCTCCTTCTGGAGACCCTCTCTGTGAGAAATTCTCATGTAATCATACACCACACTCTCTGAAAAGTTCCAAAGTTGATCCTCAGAGACATATGGTGGCTTAACCAAAATAGAGGAGTGGAGAGGAGAGGGGTGGGGTTTGACAGGGGTCTGGTAGATTAGTCTAATAGATTTATGCCTGAGATAAAAAGAGACCAGTAGATTTTCAGTTTTGGGTGGGAATGAAGCAGGAACAAGACCTCTTCCTGTGTGTCATGTAACACATAAACAAAAACAAGTATAGCAATGGGTGGTCTGTGAAAAAATGTGGAGCCTGTGGGGAAAAAATACAAGTGGAAAATACAAGTAATGTTTTCCATATAGAAAACGGTGCATCTTTGAATGGATTTGCCTACAAACATAGACCCCTTTAGCGAAGAAGCATTTCTGGTAACCCTTCAACACACATTCCCCCTGTCAGTAGAACGACGTATAATTCCTGAATATGTGCTCATTTTGTAATTCCATCGAATGCTGCAGAACATTCCATGTAATGCAGTAATTTCAGCTGTGTCTGAGGAAAACACCTCTCCACGACATCAAAACTGCTGACTCTAAGGACGAAGTTTTACCAGTGAAAGGCAGGCATTATTGTCTTCTCTGTTCCATCTCTGCTTTATCTTCAGGACAAAACAAGCATCATAAACAAACAAGCCTCTCAGCTTTTAATTGCACTGCAGGCGGAAAGGAGTGTGATATGAAGAATGCCAAAGTTACAAGGTCTCCTAGACTGTTAAGCACCACCAAGGAAAGAGCTGTGATATTAAGACTAATATCTTTGACATTGTCTTGTGATGGTTGTGTTAAAAGATCTGTTTATTTTCATCATTAGAGAACTGTGTTGTCTCTTGAACAAGCAGGTCGAGCTCACACTCCCTGGGCTCTGCTCTGTTTATTTATTTATTTATTTTTTAATTTTTTTTATTTTTCTCCATTCCAGTCATCAAATGCCGTCTGCAACATAATGAGAGATGTGGCAATTAATTTTCTTTTAATCAAGGTCGAAACGAAGTAAATTGGTACAGCTCTGCAAGCCCTCATTTTCTATTTTTGCAGTGATGCAAAACAAATACGATAAAATGATGGCCCTCCTCACCTTCTGTAATTAGAAAGCGTGAACGATCAGAGGAGGATGATATGTGATATACAGTACCTCCGACACTCTCGCTCTCTCCCCGTCTTGCTCTCTCTCTCTTTCTCTCTCTCTCTTTCTGCCCCCCTTGAGATCCGATTCCAGCTCTTTTGAAACAGATGACCATGTTTTCCTCCCCATGCTCTTAATTCTCTCCTTCCTTCTCTCCTTCCACACACCACCAGGGTTACAGACAGAGGGAACGGCTCAACCTGACATTGACTGCTGTGTTGTTGTAATGCCTCTCAAATCTTATTAAAGACCACGACTGCAAAAGACCTTGCTGACTCCACAGATTTCGATTAACTATGTTGTTTCAGTATCCCACAAGCTGATTAAGAATTTATTAAAATTAGATTTTAAACTCTGCACCCAGATATCTTATTAGCACCATATGGCCCGATGACGAGCATTGTTGGTTGACAGTATTAATAAATACATTAATATCATCCATATTAGTTTTAATTAGCTGTCCCCCCATTGAATGAGCGACATTTTTCTGGTAATTGCAGTGTTGAAATGGGTGTTGGTTCTGCCTGGGAGAGTATTAAAATAGGGGAAATGTCCATGTGTTTGTGTGCTGTGTCGAGAATTTGGTTTCTTGGCTGTGTGAAACGCGAGAGGCCTTCACTATTTTCACCATGTTTTGATTTACTGACTCTGCAATGCTCTGAAAAAGACCCACACCTCCATTTCCTGTGTAAGTGATTGAGGAAGTAACCACCTACCTGTTATTGTGTGCACCAGACAGACATGTAAATAGAGTGAGAAAACAGATTGTTGCGAATGAGACACGTCGGAATATGCTGACACGTTTACCATATGTTTACCGAGTGCTATGTTTGGGTGCAGTCATCAGAATGCGTCCTACACATCGTCCCGGCAGAAATCTGCTTTATGGATGACCTTAAGGTGCCACTGCATATCTGCTCGGCCGTGTCTCGGACAGAACACAGAGGGGCTTTTAAAACCTGACGTAATGCTGCTCACAGACTTACACGCCGACGTGAGCACCCATGGAGCAAATCTTAGATAGACAGCAGAGAGAGAGAGAGAGAGAGAGAGAGAGAGAGAGAGAGAGAAAGAGCATTAACTTCAAAACGGTGCTTCGAGGTGGAAACAGGAACAGCTGTCCATTTTGTGGACGACCCCCCACACCCACTCAACCTAACCCCTTTTCAGCCCCCCCACAACATCGACAGCAACCCCCACCACCTCACCTCATTCTAATCCCCCCCCCCCCCCCCATCACCTTTCAGAAATGCTCCCTGTTTACTGAACATGGGCAGCTGCCATCACTTCTAGCCTCCATTGTGGAGACAGGCGCCTGTTTCCAGAGGACATTTGTACATGTCTTTATCTAATTAAGGTGAATGCCAGTTGCCTGCCCTTCCATGCGATGTGACTGGGAATCACAGTCGACCTTGATCTTGCTCCCTTTGCCGGATGACTGAGAATCTCACAGAGGGCAGCTGTTTGACTAAAGCAAAATGTCACTTTCCCATTAAAGAAAGAGAGAAAGAAGGGGAGAGAGAGAGAGAGAGAGAGAGAGAGAGAGAGAGAGAGAGAGGGAAAAAGAGGGGGAAGGAGAGAGAGTTTAAAATATTGACATTTTCTGAATGAAATTGTATTTTACAGATGAGTGTGTACTAAAGCACTATGAAATATAAAATATTGAGCTGAAATCCAGTCACGGGCAGTATGTGAGGTATACCTATAGCTTTTTAAGAAATTGCACTGCAGCGAATTTTATTTATCATGGCTTGTGTGTCACTGCTGAATTTGACAGACATATTTGTTCTTTGGGGGTTGTGTTGGACTTCACAGCTATTGGCTCTCAGTGAAAAGCTTTCCTTTGGCAGGTGGCAATGATGGGACACTTTGACATCTCTCTGTCATCTCCCTGCACAGAAAGCCTGCACATAAATGTGTTTAGGGCTGCAGTGGTGTTGGTGACCTCTACTGAGTGCTGTGCAATGGGGCTGTATGGATGAAGAATCCAGAGCAGGAACTTGAAGCAGTTATGGCCAAAGCTGTGTGTAAGTGTAATTTGCAGACAAAAAAGCACACAGAGAAACCCATTGAGGTTTCAACCCACAAAACGGCAGTCATCGTTACCAAATCTTACACCTCATAAAAACTACAGTGGTTCGGTAATTACAATTGAAACAAAAACAGTAACTGTACCCTGCTATAAATTGTTGTGCAGTGCCT
Source organism: Coilia nasus (assembly GCA_027475355.1). Taxonomy (NCBI): domain Eukaryota; kingdom Metazoa; phylum Chordata; class Actinopteri; order Clupeiformes; family Engraulidae; genus Coilia; species Coilia nasus. The sequence continues at coordinate 24,627,456 of CM050206.1, read as the reverse complement.
AAACAGCACACTGTAATTATTAATATTCTGCAAAGGAGGCCAGAGGAAAAGTATTAGTTGCTCCATCTACAAAACACTGACATTTATACAATGTAAAATCTTGACCTGTTCTGTGCATGAATTCTGTCTGAAGGCCAAGGCTCGTCATTTCAACTCACTGCTGTTATGGAAATGACATTAACTGCAGGATATCCTTCTTAAAACACCATTTAATGACCTAAGAACAGAGCCAGGCAGACACAGAATTCACTCAGAGCAAGTTAACACATCCTTTCCTACAGTACATGTGCAGCAGGAAGAGCTTAACACTGTATGCTCGCAGTAGCCTCTGACAAATGCATTTATATATATTTCAAGAAGGTTTACGTTACACAGATCACACTATGATCTTCTTAGGTGGATTTTCCCTGCAAAGCATCCAGATGTCTGTGCATGAAAATATGCAAGGTTATGATCAATTATGACCCACTTAATTGCTTTTGTAACAATGTAGATTGTATTGCTTCTTCTCATATTCCAGTGCTTGACTTCCCCTTCTCTAGAAAGTACTTCTTTTTGTAAGATTAGATAATGCACTGTATATTTGCATTGCTTTGGCAGTTGGATCATATAAACCACATTTTGTTCATGTTGGGTGCATATTCCTGAGAGTGTATGTATTGTTTAAATGATGATGTACAAGTCCCACTATAATCATGTCTGTTTACAAAGCACAACATCTAAATGTGAGAGTGAGCGATGTCACACTAAGATTTGGGGTTTAGGTCATTGACAGGATGTCTGTAAGTTGCTATATTATGCAGTAAAGCAATGAATTGCAACAGTTTAATTTGGTGCATTAACAACATACGTGATTGGAAGAAGAACAATGTTAAGAAAGTCCAGAAAGACCACATCTTGTCACGGGATGCACCAGCAGAGGCCCTTTGGTACTGTACAGAAGGTGAAATAATGGCACTAAGTGGTCCGTCCATACAGTATGGCTTTTATAACCTTGTCCCACTTTGTGATTAGCTTTTAATGTTTCATAATTAGTAATGGCAATGGCAAAAGAGTCAGTAGGCCAGGGGTTTGTTGGGTCTGCCCTTGACAGCAAACCTAATGAATCAATGCATGGCAATAAATGTACTGGATCATTACTGAATCAGAAGTGATCTGCAGGATAATCTATTGATTTTTGGTCTTTCGTACCCCTTTATTATTCTGTATCACAGTATTGCCACATCAGGAGAACTAGCTGATGGATGGGTTACCTCTCTCTGCAACCTTACACCAGTGATATGTTGCAGAGTTAAATGGACTGGATATGCATCACCAAACTGATCTGGTGCTATCTTAATCTAGGTAAAATGGTTTCTTCTGCATCAATAGTTGGTTTTAAAATCTACTGGAAAGTGCCATTTTAAAAGCTTAAATCATTTCACAAATGAAAGAGAGAGTGAATATGTCTTTGTCACAAAATATCCTACACATTAATACTCAGTTCAAGCAGAGCGTTTTAAAGTCTGTTGACCCAGACTGTTTAAACCACAGTACACGATCAGAGCCACTGAACTTGACTGAGCTACATCAACATTAAATATGTACGAATTGTAACCATACCCCACTACCAATAATAGGATGGGGATTTGAACTATGAACATGTCCTCTAATATTTATTAATGGCCACGTTTTAAATATTTTTTTTATTCAGAATTAATGACTGAGGGTACAAGAGGTTACTTACTGGTGCAAAAAGTTAGGGCGTCACATGCCTATGCTGACCAAACTGAAAAAAAATATTGTCCAAATGTATACCAAGCTACTACAACTCCTCCCACTTCAGTGATGTGAATTTATAACACTCAAACACAGGTATATCAGCTTCCAAATGCTTATTTAGAGCCAGAGGGAATTTAATGGTGCCCTGTCAAAGGTGCATTTCATGTAGTTTAATCCCCTGTTATTTTGCAGTGACCATGGGGGGAATATGTGCACAAATTGTTGTTTTGAGAATAGGCGAGCATCACAACAACTAGGTAACATATCCATCAGAATTGAGCTTGAATGTGAGTGTATAAACACTGTCCACTCCAAACCCAGAGTAACTTAAGAGATCAAAGAGCTACCTTGCTTGTTAGTTGACTGCTGCTATTGATCCTTACCCAGATTCTTTATTATGTAGAGCAGGGCACCCCACAAAACTGCTAATTGGCAATAATCTGTTTGTCAATAGTTCACAAGACTGCAGAATTTAGATAAGGGAAAGTTCGAGTTTAAAATACATTATCACAGCGTCTGTGATGCTGCTGGGCAGTGCTCCAGGAATGCCCTCAGAGGTGTCCTGCCCCCTGAATATTTTGCCGTATAGTAGAACACAGCTGATAGGACTGCATTTGTTATTGTAAAGTGGCCTTCTGTCAGGAGTAGTGCACATTATATAGCCTACTTCTGCTTTTGAGTGTAAAAATGCACATTCTCATAATTGGACTCTAGATTCCCGTGCTGTTTCATATGTTAAATGAAGCACATCACAGCAAGATTTCACTTCTCTGTGCGTGTTCTCAGGACTGATGATTGCTGATGTAGTGTTTGTGTCTTGGGTGTCCACTGTACACACACACACACACACACACACACACACACACACACACACACACACACACACACACACACACACACACAGAAATCAATGTATTTTTCCAAAAGTAACCTACTTTCGTATTTGATCTAATAAGGGAAGTTTAAATGGCAGAAAGTTGAAGCGGTTTGAATGTGTGACCTTATGGCTTGTGTTTAATATGAATTGACAAAAATGAGAAACCAAAGCTCATTTCATTTCCAAACAATGTAGAAATTATTTATTTATTTCCTTGCTAAGGCTATTTACTTACATGTTTATTTACATTTACGTTTAAATTCTCTGTCAGTTGTCGGGTCAATGTGATCTGAAAAACTGGAATGGGTGAATCACAATAGGATTCCGTTCCAGCTTTTCCGCCTCGCAGCTGCTAAACTGAGAAATTCAATTAAGGACTCCTCTTCCCACTTTGAAGCGGTCTCCAGGGCAGATCTTCCGGGCGACTCGCACTATGTTAGAAATAGGAAAATGCAATAATAAAACAACAAAAACTGAAAAAAAACGAGGCAACTTTGATCACGCATGCTCTCATGACATTCACCTCAAACACAGATTTCTCCTAAAGTAGGAAAGTCATCGAAAGACGAAGAAGTGCAGGTAAGAGTTTTCATTTTCGTGTCAACTATCGTCTACAGTTCCTCAGAGATAAGTTAAAACGCAAAAGACAGTAAAGTAAAGGGTTTCGCCTTAGTCGACTCACACCTAAATTGCATTAACTTGAAGCAAAACAAGCTAATGTATCTTGATTTTATTCTAAACCAGTTGTCCTATACGGACGGTAGGCGCCACTGGACCCCCATACCATTTAACCCAAGCATCAACGAGCGGTCCATTTCAGCCAGCCGGTAAATTAACCTTACCGGTGATCACTTCTGTAATGTACTTTAAACTCGGACATTCAAAATCTGGTAACCTGTCACCAAACTTTGCCGACTGAGTACAGGAAATATAGCCTGCCCTAATCCTCAAGTTGTCAAAAAGTAGCCTGTAACTTCATGTTTGTCTGTTTTCCGAAAGCGTGTTACATCTCCGGTTACAGTCCAGTCAAGCATGGCAACATAATGGCACGACGTATCGGTGAACGATGAATATATTTTTTCTAGCGTAAATAAAACAACCGGTAGCTTTTGATATGAGATTAAAGTACCGAGGCTATTCAGTGTCAACGCGTTTAGATCAGGACATAGGGTGCAGTAGCCTAAACTGTCAAGTCAGGCAGTAATCAACTCAACCCAGGGCAAATCATTCGGCACCAAGACAGTGTTAGCGAGTTTATGGTAGTAGCCTTCTCAGTCCTCAATTTGCGCGTTCATGTTGTCAGCTCTTGTGGATAACTAGACTCTTTTAACAGATTCACTAACTTTACAGGTGATTGTGTAAGGTAAATCGAAACCATATATTCACATGATCGCACTTTATGAGAGTGCACGGTCTTGAAGCACACACTCAGTCATTGCAGTCCTGTCATCAAGAAAGCGCGACAACAATGACACTTTATATTATGGCTTTTGCTGCGTGTAAATGCGGAAGTTTACCTAACTTCTGTGTGAAATGGTCGGCACGCTCTTGCGATGACTCTACCATATTTGGACTACTGTAATAATACATAATTGTTCTTGTAAACTGGAGATCTTACAAGAAAATTTAATTAAAGTCATTGTATGAAGTTAGCCATGCGAACCCCATAACTAGCAGCCAATACTGTGTGCATTGTACTTAACTTAAAAGGAAAGCTATAGAGGTTGTGGTTGAATAGATTGAATGGCGACACCACCTTTATTAAGTTACTGTTTACGCGAGGAAGCCCACCTGTGTGGTCTTCAAGCTTAGGCTATTTGACAGGGAGCGTTTCGACAAGCTGCGAACTGTGTGTATGTATATCTTGAGGCAGTGTGCCGCTGACTGCCTTCAGTACGAGATGTTGAAAACTGTCATTTGGCGAAGACGAGGTGTAAATAGTCAATCAGTTGTAGGCTATGCATGTCAGATTTAAAAAGAAATACTGCTAAATATGTGAAATATAGGCCGGCAATTCCGTGACTTTTATTGGAGCTATGCAGTTAAATTTAAATTAAAAACTCTATCAGCAGTTACTCTCAGCTCAAACACAGACACAGACACAGACACACACACACACACACACACACACACACACACACACACACACACACACACACACACACACACACACAGAAACAGAGAGAGAGAGAGAGAGAAAGAGAGAGAGAGAAAGAGAAAGAGAGAGAGAAATTGAGCTACTCTTTTGTATGTATCAAAGTAAGTAAGTAAAGATAAGTAAGTAAAGATTCATACAGAAAGAATCTTAGCACAATGATGTTCCTTTTCCTGAAGGAATTAATATTTGTCAGATATATTTGCTTTCTCATAGCTGTTATCTTCTTACCTTCCTCTTTCTGATAATTATAGCCCAAAATCTTAAGAGGTAAATACCAAGAACCAAGTGTTTGTGGCCTTAACATAGGCTATTTATTTCAAAAAATACACAACTTCCCCTTAATTAAGAACTATGTCTTTGTATTTGTGCAGTCTGCCTTAGTGGATGCATGATGAAGCTGTCTTCGGCGTGTTAGTAACAGGCGAGTAGGGAAAAGATCAGTGGCGCTTTAGACCCTGGAGTTAGCATATTCTCGCCGGATCTCCCTCCTTTGCTAATTATTGTGTTGTTTTCAGAGCAAATATGTCATATCCATGGCGACCAGGCAGGTTTATTGTCTTCCCTGTGCAATTGCTCACATAAGTAATTAATTACTGCTTTTCTCTCTCCCTCCTTCCCCTCTCTCTTCAGTTAGAGCGATCACTGAAAGAGAACCATCTCTCATATTTAAACAAATACTCATGCTGCTAGAGCACAAGGTAAACATGAAACCTGTCTTTTCACTCAAACATTTTTGATATTCCTTCTTATACGTTTATGTCTTCTCAACGATTGTGGCATGGTGTATTTTTTTTCCTCTCAAGTGTCCTAGTTTGTTTGTGTCACCACCTCACGCTGTGCTCCCAACATAAAGATCTTATTATGAGGATTATTTCCCAACCCTGCACAGGAGTGTTTAAGATAAAATCCATTTCCCACAGCCTCCTGCTGGCCTGCCAGCATCTGGCATATATATCATACTTGCATCATCATCATCACCATCATCGTCCTCATCGTCATCATCATATGTGGCAAATCAATGGCCTTTCACATTTGGTTTCAAACACCTGTGTATTCCGCCTGATCAAAATCCCCACCGACTTC
>CM050206.1:24609077-24614077 GCA_027475355.1 Coilia nasus | reverse complement strand
GGACTCTCTAAAAGGGATGCTCGGCAGGCTAAAGATCTCCAGTTAGGGGCGAGCCATTTCATTTACGGCGCAATTTCACAGGATAGGCCACAATTTACTGTGCGCATCTCCATGGGCTTGACACCAGAATTGACTGTTTCATCAGGTCATGTTGTCAGTAAAATTGGGGGAAACTAGCCACAGGGAAGATTTAGTCAAAACATTAGCCTCTATACTATTCTAATAGAGATTGCCCATGTTCCTTCTCTCTCTTCCTTTTAAAGGTTTACTGGTATAATCCTGCAAGCTCCTGCAAGAATCAGGCTGGAGCACTCTGCCTAGTATCTAAAATCTCCCTTTTCCTGACTACGTATTTAGGAAATTCAAAGTCAAAAAGGTAAAGAAACTGTAATAACCTCAACGGCGAGAAAAAAACAGAATGGGCAGCTTCTGTCATGTACAGATAGACAGACTTCTTCATGCGGTAGTAATCTGTGTGAGAAATCAGTTTGTGTGTGTGGGTGTTTGTCTTTATTTTCACTGAAAGTAGTCTTTGACCTAAAAAAAAAAATCACCAGATATTCCTGCTTCTTTTATCAGCCCCAGGGCACAGAGCAGAGGTGCAGCTGCTTGTTGTGAGCAATGCCAAATGCACTTATTCACCGCCACCACCTCCACCACGTGACTCGCTCAGAACTTGAATATGGGGAAAATGCAGCAGCACATTTTTAGTGTTTATTTTTGTAACCACACCTTGGCATTCTACTGTATTTAGCCAGGGTGGAGGTGGCGAAAGGGTGGGGAACTCTGTTTTGTTTTTTGGATTAGGGAAAAACATAATATCACAGACAGTGTGATAACATTTATTTATTTGAAGTAGCAAGTGATTAGATCACACATTTTGCAGGTTTGTAGATAAACTTTTTCTGTGTGTGGCAAGAGCCAGAGCCATGCTGATTGATTTTCATTTAAGAATGCCTCATTGCTTTTATATAGCAGGAGGTAAGTAGCCAGTTTATTAGGGGTTTAGGAACCAGAAACAGACTTGGCTGTCAGTCTCCGTTAAAGCTACATTCCAGAGCCTTAATGGGTCAGCTTGTTCTTCAGCTGAGCTATTTTGAGTCCACTGATAGTGTTATACAGCATGTATGGAGATTGACAGGAAAGACATGTGTTTCGCTTGGCTTAATATCCAGTGTGCTGCTTATTCGCACTACATTTCTCAGGGTTCAGCACAGTCAAATACAGATACATTTAGTGCATGGATGATTTAAATCCTTTGCTCTCCCTCTCCCTGTTTTGCCACACCACAGACCTTCACCTGGGGATCAAAACAGGGACAAATGTTCAGCTAAATCAGTCTAAAGCTAACACATGGCCAAGCCATCCCAAGTACCAGGATCAACAGCAAGCGGCTCTTGCCATTGATTTGTAAATATTGTCCTTTGGCTAATAGCACAATGTAAATGAATGGATTGATCAAGTGGGTGACTGATCATTCCAGGGTGATCGGTTCTTGGGCCACAACACTACACAGTCAACTGGAAAGGTGTCCTTTGGGTAATACAAAGCTTCATCGCTACTGTAGTCCGTATGCATTGTTGGATGCGCTGGCTGATTTATTTTGTGTGACTTGTTTGGTGGACAAGTCAACCATTGGAGAACTAAGCGTATTGTCATTAAAGTTTGAAGGGCGTGCAGAACATCACGCCATTTTTTAATGTGACTAAAAACTCTAATTAGTCTGATGCATTTTATTCTCTGCTGTGTTTTAGTCCCTTGACTTTAAATGAACGGTATTAAAATAGAAAGGTCTTTTTTTATTCCCAGAAACATTTTACCTTCTTAGACAAAAGTGAGTGAGTGTTTTAGGGACAGTAGACTTTATCTTTTTTTAATAAAAACCTCTGACTTGGTGAAAGTTTAATTAATAAAGGACTTTAAGCGTAGGGAAGCACAGGGAGCAGGGTCTTTAAGGGGTACTTATTTTTCCATCTGGGCTATTCTCCAAAAAAAACTAGGCAATTAGGGTCTTAAGCTGCAGAGACAAAAACGTTATTAGTTCTAGCAAAAAGAATAATGGGTTTAAAAGGTTTTGCTTGAGAGACAGGCATGGGCCCAGACTGAATCCCGAGTCTTCAGAATTTTTAGGTGTTGTTTTTTTTTTTCTTTTTCTTGCAATCGTGAAATAGCAAGAAGATTATTATTCATGCGAGTGTTTTCTTCCCTTGTGTTTGCTTTCCCCCAATAACAGAGGTTAGGTGGAAGCCGTCATGGTTTGTAGTCACAAAATAAAGCGAAGACAATGTGTTTTTCAAGTGATCATTCATTAAAATTTCCTGGAAATGCACTGTGTTGTGTTTTTTTGCCAGTCCTATTCCCTCCTCTTTCATTCAGTTCATGAATTGCGAAGCGCAACACGAAATGCCTCGTTTTTGTGATAAGTTCAGGCTCGGCACAACAGCCAAGGTTTTGGGACGCCATTTAGTCAGCATTTTTGGGCAGCGGCCAGTGTCATCTTCCTCGGGGAGATCCTGTTGAGGAGAGAGGAAGAGTTCAGCGTGTAGTTCAGAAATAATTGTCTTTACTGTACCAGCGCTCTTTGTGCTGCGGGGCCACACCCTGTGTCGAGGGCTCCAGGATATTTGCCTTGCTGACATGTGAACAGCCCTGGTACCAGGCACCATGTGATCTCGGCGACTCTCTCCCTCACCTACCCGTGTCAAATCCTCTTACAGGAAGGAAAAGGAGGGAATTGCCTCTCCGATCCCTGGTTTTTTATTACCGCCAGCCTGACAGTGCGGAGATATAGTGTGCTGCTGTTTATTGTGATGCATCTTAATGGACACTTTCACACACAGCTATTCCAAGCAAGAGTGTCCTCTGCGTGGTGCCCAATTGCACATCGGAAATAAAATATGTGCGACCTTCAGGTGGGGGATATCCGCGTGGTAATGGTGGCACAGTAACACGAGACGAGCAAGGGTTTTGCACTGATGAACTCTTTACCTTGACGGTGGTCATTTTGAGAGGCGGATTCTGTTTGAGAGGACGTGCTGATGTGATAGCGAGGATTAGATGGAAGTGACATAACTGTACACACGTAGCAGAAGAAACGCCTAAAACTCCCAGAGCCCAGTGTGGTGGCCGGTGCCGCCTCTGGTTGCCAAAGGGGCATTACTCATAGCCAAATGAATGCTAGCAAATGATTGGCTTATGGAGGATCATCAAATAAATTAATTGTTTCCTCTTCATAGTAAGAAGGTGCTACTCTTCCCAAATCGAGTGCCTGTACTTGGTTATTACACTTTAATAGCTTGCTCGCCAAACTAACCATATATTACGGTGTGTGCAGACTCAGATCAGAGAAGATGAATTGGCTATTAATTAGAGTTGCGCTGAGAGGGCACCAGGGAGAGACTACTCACAGCCGAGCAATCAGTGTCAACGGGGGCCTTTTCCCAGCCTAGGAGAGGCAGGCCACTGCCAGGTCAAAAGGCTCCGCGCTGGGGCTGGGGAGCCGCGGAGGTGGAAGTGAATTGAATGCAGCCAATCAGCGGAGAGAGGCACCGTTGTGCCCACGCGCCGGAGACAGATCTCCGGCCCCGCCACTCGGAAACCGCTCACGCGGCGATCTTAATCAGCGGCGAGTTCGTGTTTTATGTCGTGCTTGGCTCGAGAGGCGCCGCCAACAAATACCTCATGGTCGGAAGACTTTAAATTAGAAAGTTATGGATAAAATATTTGACGCGGGGTGTGATTTGTGGCGAAAATGGTCACCGGGCTCACTGTCAGCACTGCCGCTTTAGAATTAGCCTTTTATCACAATTAATTAAAACACCCTATAGGAGACGTTCCATCTTGAGCTCATCGGCACGGGATAAATAAGTCAAACAGGAGGATATATGTCCCTTTATTGGCTGACATGATCTCGGCCGCATCTGTAGTGGGAAGGCCCCTCCGCATCCCTCTTGCACGACTTTGTGGAGGAGTCTCTGCCATCACTCACGTAGAGCGGCTCCCCCCCCTTTATGACTCGTTTTGTTAAAAACCTCTTTTTTTAATGCAAGGTGTCAGAGTTATGGCCTGTCTATGCAAATGAGTCTGTTCTGACAGTTTGTTATTCATGTCATCACCTTTTTAAACACTTAAAGGCCATAAATCCACCGCTGACAGGCCGCTCCGAAATTGCCACTAAATATTATTAAATATTTTAACAAGTTCCTTGTAAATATGCCTTAAATGTTTGAACGATGGTCAGGAAGAAAAATGGCCTTGCATCAACTTATTAGAGGCAATAAACTGGCTGTGATTTACTGTGGACGTAGAGCAACTTAGGCCACTTACTTTTTTTTCCTCTGCTGACAACCCTTATCACCGGTGCTGTCCTGATGCGCTCAGTAAACATCAACGCATTGTTTTAAACCCCGAGATTTTATAAGTCATGCAACGCTGGAGGGACTAGTGCGAGAAACGTCCCATTTGTAAGACAATCACCCTGATGGCCGCGGGAAGAATGCCTCACCCGTTTTAAAGTCCTCCAAAGAGCCTCTTCATGTTTTTTTACTGGCAAAAGCTTTAAATTTTGTTGTTGTTGTCATAGGCATCGGCTGATGAGACGGTTGGGTGATGACGGTCTCCGCATGTTTGAGAGTTGGGCTGTTGTTGTCGTCGTTATGGCTGTGTGGAACGGCTTAAACGGCATCCACACTCTTTTAGATTAGTGGGCAGTCCTTCAGATATATGTCCGCTTAACAAAACTTTTAGTGTTCACCATGGAAATTTCATGACTTGCACATCAACATGTCCAGCACCAAACTGCAGCATTTTCAGGCAGAACAGCATGTCGGTTAAATTTTAGTGTGGCTAGCGAAGATTCACTTCTGCCCGTAGAAAGTGATATGTGACATTATTGTACATTACACTGCATTTATCAGACACTTTGATGAGCCTTTTTAGCATTATTTAAGCTTTTTTTTACCAGCATTTTGCCTAAATAAAAAACAAATAGTAGGGTTATA
>CM050206.1:24599077-24604077 GCA_027475355.1 Coilia nasus | reverse complement strand
GTGTTATGATCTCATTGTTGAGTTTTCTTGAAATGTCAGGGCGCTGCTAAGACGCTGCGATGGAAAATGGCCCACACTACCAGTGTGCAGCGTTATTCCTCTGCCTGAGAGCCCCACTCAGCCCTGATTCCCATGTACTAATGCGCAGAGCATCGGGGAGGAGGCTGATATTGTCTTTTTATGACTTGACCTTTGAGTTATTAGTTTCTTGTTTGATGAATAACTGTTGTCTAAGTGAGGGAATTGTGCTTTTGGTAAACAGACTCGGAGTCTACTGACAGAGCAGTCACTGTCTCTACCCTCCGTCCCTCCCTCCCTCCCTCCCTCCCTCTTTCTCTCTACCCCCTCTCTCTCTATTCTTCAGCCTGGCTTAAGATATGAAGCCATTCAATATGAAAAGTTATGTTTTGATTAATTGAATGGAAAACTTCTGGAAAGGTCAATAGCAGTTCATTGGCAGTGTCCTCTGGTGCATGGAAAATGGTATTTTCCCTCCATAATTTTTTTGAATGTTGTCATGTGCATTGTACACTGGGCCGGGCCTGGAAACAATTAGCGCTACAATTTACCAATCTCTCCTCACGTCACTCAGCACAGCACATCCCTTTGGTGAAGTCAAACATCTTCTCTGCATGTGCCTCGCACACATTCGAGTAAATGCAGACTGTGTGCCATGCTTTTCAAAGGGATAATTACGCAAAGAAAAAAACACAATCCTTGATCTTAATCTAATCTCCGAGTATTGCACTCTCAAGAGCATGTGGGGGCATGAAAGTTTCAGTTCCGCGACAGAAGAATTTATGTCCTTTTTTTTACTTGCTGAATTTCATATAAAAAGCTTTTTTACTTGTTTTTCTTTGTGTTTTTTAAGTGTTTGTTCTGACAGTCAGGCAAAGTCGTGTGCAGTCGGTGCTTAAGTGTATTAGGTCTCGATAGCCCACAGCACTCACACACAGACATGTGCCACTGCACAATACAAATCTCACTTCTGTTAGTGTTTATTTGTTCATTTTTCTATGCTTGAGCCTCCCCCACCCCTACTGTTTTGGCATGTTGATAAAGCACTTGGGCTGGTGAAGAGTGCAAATATTGAAGGTATCTGCGAGTATGATGCACATCTGTCAGACAGCCCAGGGGCAGAAACCGGTGCTCGACAAGGCAACAAATGCTGATCCTGGGCTTCTCTGCGGCAAAATAAAATATGGCTCAAGTTTTCATTAAGGTGCTATTGATTAGCATTTCCTGGCAATGAATTATAGACGACATTAAATAAAAAGGGAAAATATTTTTATGAGTTTTCACAGGCCATGCCAGAAAATCCCCACACCGCCTTTTCTCCAGTCCTGACAAGCGTTTTGTTTTCCCCCCAAATTCTTGCGGCTCTCGTAAAAAGCCAAAGTGATGTTCTTTTTTCTTTTTTGATTTTTTTCTTCTTCATCATCTTCTTTTTCTTCTCCCTTTTATTTATCCCTTTTATGAAAACACTGTTTCAAGTTTTTTTTTTTTTTTTTTCTGGTGGATGAATCTGCTCATCCTCGTGACCAGTGTGAGTGAAACAGCATGAGGGGTGCTATCCGTGTGTCACACTGCCTCAGATCACCGTGCTGTGGCCGTTTCACTTCTGGGTGTCAGGAGCAGGATAAAAACACAGAACACAGAACCTTGTAATGGAGTTTTTCGAGCTAGAGCGAAAAATCATCATAAAGAAACGTCCGTCAGCGGAAGGTGCGGTAACTGCTACCGAGGATAAAAGAGCCATAAAGAGTCACGAATGGGTAACTTTACAATTCTAGAAGACATTGCGCATGTAGATTTATGTCTAATCCGCTTTCAGAGTCGTATCCTACAGTGTTTTGTTTTTATTTCGACATCAAAGGAAGCAAATCCCCCCCCCCCTCTCCTCCCTTTTAAAGTTTCGCTCCCGGAGTGGACTTTTCTGCACTTTTATACCCCTCTGTACTCGTATCGGGTTCCGTATCGCGTTTTCAAAAAAATCTGCAGGGGGAAGCGAGGAGAAGAAAGGCCAAGGTGCAGGGCAGGCACAGTCTCCTGACAGATGAAAGGTGCTGCGGTTATCGAACATTTCATCCTTCTCCTTTGGCTGAAATGAAGCTGAGGAACCATTGTGCTGTTGAAATTACCCTGTCACAAATGAACACAGAACCAAAACCACCATTTTTTTTCTCAGAAAAAAAAAAGTAATCTCTCCAGTGACCAGAAATGTGTGCAAACGTCCTGGTGTATATTGATAATACGACTGGTGTTATATGTTAAGGCAGACTGCTTCTTGCTGTGAGTGAAGGCTTTTCGGTGTCTTCCTGAAAGAACAATAGATTGACATCAAACAGTCTGGGGTTAGTGTGAACTAATAAAATAGGACATGAACTTACGGGTGTATATAACATGGCTAAAAGAAGACACACACGCACCAACACACACAGACACACATACACACATGAACGCAGACACACAAATATGCAGACATGCACACACACACATGCACTGTGGAGAAAAAAAAATGCCGTCAGTTGCCACATTATTTTACACCTCTGGAATTTTTGGGCTTTTTAAGCGAGGAACATTTTTTATTAGAATAATTACATCTTTCATCTCATCGACGAGCCAGTTTGACTCGTTCTGTGTTCACAGAACACATTTTGTTTACTCCAACCCCCACCCCACCCCACCCTACCCTACCCCACCCCGAAAGCACATATTTTATCTCGGCACATTGCTGTCAAATTGCTCAGCGCATGACCCGAAACAAGTTCATTTACTTAATTTTGCTGCGTTTGATTGATTGGGGCCTCAGCACTCTGCAGTGAAAAGTGATGTGGATTCAACTGGACATTTGTGAAATTGTGGGACAGAAAGTGTTTCTTGTGTGCCCCTGAGTTGGGCAAGGGTAGCCGGGGCCTCCAGGCTGCTGGAAACATGAGTCGTGGCAGATAGCGTTTCACACTCAGAAGTGCTCGGCGGCCGCCATGCTGCCCACATGAAATAAGCCACCAGATGAAATAAGCACTCCTCTCTTTCATTTAGGCCCTTTTCATTTCTTTTTCTTTCTTTTTTTTTTTTGAAAAACGCAAACACACATATGCACACATATTCACACGTGCACACATACATACACTACATACATTCTCTCTCTCTGTCTGTCTGTCTGTCTGTCTCTCTCTTTCTCTTTCTCTCCCTTTCTTTCTCTATCTCTCACACACATACACATATATGCATATTACACATAACTACAAGAACCTGTTTCTGTGATGTTGTATTGTTTTGCAAAAAACACCAGCCTCTCAGACATTGGCTGCTATTGTGCAAATTACTGTAAGAATTTCATTTGATGTTGTCTTTTACAAAAAAAATCCCAGCGTGCCAACACATACTGATACTCCTTGCGTAACAGCGGGGTGTTTTTTTTCCGTTGGGTGATGTGCATTTAAAAAATGTACTGAATCCACATTCAGAACCAACAGTTCCTTGAATTAGCTGCTCAAACTTGTTTTTCAAGCCAAATTGCGACGTGAAAAAGAGCAAACACGAATAAAGGCCTCCAGCGTCAGCACTTTGTGAGAAAACATACACTCCCTTTCCCTCATATAGGAAGGCTGCCCCATTAAACAGTTGAGTTTTACAATTTTTGAATCCATTCAGGTGATCTCCGGATCTGGCCGAAGGATCTCTGGATCTGGCAGTAGCACTGTAGCTATTAGCTTAGCATAAATCATTGAATCGAATGAAACCAGTAGCATCAGAAAAAGTGAAGTGTTCCTTGAACAACCTCCACATATTAAATCTTGTTGCAGACGTAGGGAACCATTGATTCTATCAGAGAATATTATGTGCCCGAACCAATCATTTCTAATAGGAATATGTATGAGTGTACCAAAAGTGTACGTATTTGCAAGTGGTGATTTTTACCGTAGTTTTATTGTTGCTTGTGGTTTAACTATGTTAAACTGTGAGACAATAATTCTTGCTGAAAACTCTCTGTCTACGCCTACGTAAGATATAGTCCTGTAGTAAAGAAAAAACAGGAAATTTGATGATCCCCTTGTCCTCTTGGGGTTTTTATCACTGTGTCTTACTTAGCCCCAGGAGTGCACCAGGTGTTTCGCCAAGATTTTGTTCTTTCCATAATACATGTGGAAAATTGCCATGCCCAAGAGCTCATTAATACGTCCAATCCATTCACAGAATCATGCCCCAAAACGCAGTTTTATGATAGATTCTTGTTGTTGTGAGACATAGCTTCCAGTTTACATCCCCAGGTAATAACAGGCCTCTGCGTAGAGACTGGCACAAAATTAGCACTTTGGGCAGAGGATCAGTTGGCATCATGCCCGCCACTACCGGTTCATCGTCACGACATGAGTCGGAGATTGTTCAGACATACTCATCACTTCCCTCCCTCTCTCACACCAACACACACACACACACACACACACACACACACACACAGAGTCTACTTGCACGCACATGGATACTATAAACACAGATACACATGCACACACATACACACACACACACACACACACAATCATAAATGACCATGCACTTACAAATCTGTCCACACAAGCAACCACCCTCACACACATACACACACCCAAACACAGTCTGCTTGCAAGAACATAGGTACCATTAACACACACACACACACGCACACACACACAAACATATAGTCCACTTGCAAGAACATAGATACTGTTAACACACATACACACACAGACAATCATAAATGACCATGCACTCACAAATCTGTCCACACACACATATACACACCCAAACACGGTCTGCTTGCAAGAACATAGATACTGTTAACACACACACACACACACACAAACACAGACACTTGCAAAAACATAGATACTGTTAACACACATACACATGCGCGCACACACACACACACACACATACACACACATACTGTAAATCATAAATGACTATGCACTCGCAAATCTGTCCACACAATCAACCACCCCTCCACACAGCCATCA
>CM050206.1:24579077-24594077 GCA_027475355.1 Coilia nasus | reverse complement strand
CTCTTTATTACTCTCGCCATCCCTAATGGTCGGTAGACTTTAAAAACGGAAGAAACAATTAGAGTTTTACTGCTTTGTGGGCACTGCTGATTTATATAAATCACACCAAGGGTGTAAATTTTCCAATAAAAGAGAGCAGGGCTGCCTTTGCATGCATAATCAACAAGTCCACAGTTCCACTCCTTGCACATGTTTTTTTTTTTTTTCTTTCTTTTTTTTCCCCCTTTTTCTCCCCTTCCATACAGTCATACTCCAGTTGCTGTATTTCATGTGGGGAAAAACGTTTTAAATATGACATTTAGCTCCAATGGTCCCTTGCTCAAGACAGCATTGAACCGTGTTTAAAATTCTCAAATCGGGTCTCAATCCATAATTTCTCAATGGTCCTGTACAAAAAGAGTGGCACATGGTCCATCAGCATAGCTGCAGTGATTTCAGGCCTGGTCCCATTCACTCATGACCTATAACATGATTACCTCACCTGTACCATGACACTCCCTGTGGACATAAGAAGTTACACTTGGTTTTAAATCGATACAGCAGACTAGCAGATGCGCATATGTATTGTGAGTTGATATGCGAAGTTAATTACTGTAGTGTTCATTATAAAAGCAGTGTTTAGAAGAACAAAAGTTTGAATCTAAAACTGAACAGATTTGTTACTAGCTTTGGGCTTTGTTTTTCTCACCCTTTAAACTACCACAGTCACATACGCGTACATCCACCTTATGCACACAGAAGCGTATGCACGCTCTCTCTCTCTCTCTCTCTCTCTCTCTCTCGCTCTCTCTCTCTCTCTCTCACACACACACACACACACACACACACACACACACACACACACACACACACTACAAAGAGAGCAGCTGTGTTTTATTTCAGAGAATAAAAGCAATAATGGTGGCAAGCCTTTGAAACCATTAATAAATAAAAGAGGGCAAGATCATTTTACATCTGGAAGCAGATTGAAGTTTTGTCACACATCTTGTTTCGGAGCCCGCTTCCAGCTTCCAAACACGTCGATTCCTGTTTGTGTGTGTGTGTGTGTTTAAATAAATAAGACCACTTATGTATGCTTAGTCACAATCATGTTCATCTTTCCTTTGAGAATTTACTGCATTTATGAAGGCGGTAGTCTTTGTTAATTGAATAAAAAAAAAGTTTGAATATCCAGTTTTTCCTCAGGGCTAAAGATATCACTCCTCCTCTTCTCTTCCTAAAGCTATCATTTCTCCTCTGCTCTGTGAAAAGGCTTCACCTGCAACTGCATTGTCCCTGTTAGAGTCATAGTTTAGTAGTACTGCAGAGACTTTCTAAACAAAGGTTTATGTGCATGAAAAAAGCAAACTAACACTTAAGCTGTAACAGTACTCCCAGCCTGCTATTTTAGATGTTTGTTGTCTTATCATACCTTGTTTGGACACCTAACAGACAAGTCATAAATTATAATTACAACAGCTACCAGGATGTTCAGTTACTATGGATATTGCAAACTCAAGCGTAAAGTTCCTGTTGTCTCTTAAGCTGTGAATCAGGATTTGGGAGTTACTTATACTCCCATCCATGAGGTTTATTGTAAACAGTACACTTCATATCTGTCACCAAAGCCATTTGCATTTAGAGTTAATTGTCTTATCTTTTGTCCAGCACCTGAGAAGTTGCATTCTTACGAGCACATCGATTTAAATGTTGTGAATTTTTTTTTGGCCTCAGAGCAAACTGTGTCACCTTGCAGTAACTTTGAACTTTTGTCAGGCCATTCTCATGTGAGTTTGTCAGTTTAACCGGCTAATGATATAGATTACATTATCTAAGAAAGGTCCAGCCCTAAGTTCCTGCTCTTTGTGCGTGGGTTTCAGATCTATTTTTCAAACCTCTTTGTAGATCTTGAGAGATTGAGTGTGAAACTACAGCCCACAGATAATGGCCAAGCTGATGTAACCGCGACACACGGATCTGAAAACCGAAGTCACCAGGCACGCAGCGGCACGGCAAACACACTCCCTATCTTTATTTGATGTGTCATTCGGCTGTTTTTGACAAGTAAGTCTGGACTAAGCCTCCAGGGAGAGGGAAAAAAATAATAATTTCTGGTTGGACGGGCTGTTGAACATCAGACAGAGCGTTAACTCAACAATTCCTAATATTTGCCTAACACAAAGAAAAACCCCTCTGTAGCCACAGAAGTTAAACAGACTATTCTCCCAGGATCTTGTGAGATCGGTTGAGATGATGAAAAAATGTTTCTCTTTCATTTAGGCTATGTTGTGTGTGTGTGTGTGTGTGTGTGTGTGTCTGTCTGTGTCTGTGTCAGTGTGTCTGTGTTTCTTTGTTGCTGTTGTCATGAGTTTCATTGAAATGATCAGAATATAGAAAGTGATAGGAGAATTAATTAGAATGTACATGCAGACAGTGCTGTGATGACACTGATTTGCATATGTCAATACGTCACAGGCCTCTCATCTCTTTACAAGTGACAGAGAGAAAGACAGGAGGGAGAGAGGGAGAGAGAGAGAGAGGGGGGGGGAGAGATAGGGTGGGAGAAAAGGAGGGGGGTGAAGGGGTAGGGGATGAGGTGGTAAATGACAGAAGCACCTCTCGCCGTCTCTGACAGTGAGTGACAGACGTCACAGTGGTGGTCACGAGTGTTTTATGGGGTTGTCCCCTGACCCGGCCCCCTCAGTGCTTCCTGTGTAATCCCACAATGCACCTCCCCATGTCCGTCAATCACAGCAGAGAGACTGCCGAGGAGACAAATCAGCCATTTTATCCTGTTTAACACACATGCACACACACGCACATACACATACACACACACACACACACACACACATACACACACACACACACACACACACACACACATACACACACACACACACACACACACACACTGACTTTAGCAAAATGCTGCTGTTCTCACCTCTTTTCTATGTTGTTAGACAGACCACCGATGCTACAACACACGCACACATACAGACACCCACACACACACACACACACACACACACACACACACACACACACACACACACACACACACACACACACACACACAGGCAAGTGTCCTACAAAAACCTGTGGTATAATAATAACAGACACATTGCTGTCCTGACAGTTGAGACAAGAAAAACAGAATTCTGTCATCCACAGCTTTTTGTTTGTCTCCCCTAACGTGGTGGCTGGGTGTGTACATTTTGCACAGTTTGTGAGCTCATGCTCGAAAAATGTGGTGAAAAACACTTCGTGTTGTGACACATCGGAAACTGGCTTTTACATAATGAACTGAATTTTTCATATCAGAGTACGCAGTCGCTAAACACACCGTGCACGAATGTTCCGTCCCAGCTTTTGTTTTCTTTGTTTTTTTTCTTCCTTTTCCTTCTTTGCCCCAACTGGGCCTAAAGACAGGAATAAAA
The DNA here is from genome assembly GCA_027475355.1 of Coilia nasus. NCBI lineage: Eukaryota > Metazoa > Chordata > Actinopteri > Clupeiformes > Engraulidae > Coilia > Coilia nasus. Next base: position 24,590,658 of record CM050206.1, on the reverse strand, counting down.
CCACATTCTTTCTAAATGACTGAAAGACATTCTGCTTCAACCTGTTCTGAGCTTTAATTTACGAAGCACATTTCCTCCCAACACACAGACATCTATGCTCAATCGTGTGATGCACTTTCCACATTATTCATACTTTTTTTCACAGAGAGATAGAGAGATAGATAGAGAGATAGATAGATAGAGAGAGAGAGAGAGAGGACAATGTTGAGTGGGTCCTTCTTATGTATAAAACATTGGGGAAGATCATGTACATATATTTGTTCTACTTGTTTTTGCTTTTTTTCCTCTTCTGTCTTTCTTAAAAATGTCTCAGTGTTGCAACTGCTACAGCACCTAGCGTACTGGCATGCAGTGATGGCTTGTTTTTTTCCTGTGTGTTTGCGATTGTGTCTGCCCATATCAGCCACTGTTTTCACATGGAGCACTGACTCACCTGGTGGGAAGTGCTCCTTCACCTCTGAGGACTTTAAGTATAAGCCCCTTTAGTTTAGAGGTATTGCTCTGTGCCTCCATAAGTATGTCTCAGGGTAGTTTTACTGGGCTGTGCTCACTGCAGAGGTATGTTAATTTGTTATTACACGATGGAAATTGGCAGGTCACTGCAGGTGTATTCTGTGGTAAAGCACTGGAGGATTTCTTATTCAGTTTATGACATTGAAAACACATGACCAGTTTGTCTAGAAAAAATGTCAAATCTGCCACTTGCAATTGGATTTACATTCTTACCCCTGAAGTTTTGTCCTGGCTAGCCCTGTATGAACTGCAGTAAAATGAAACTCTCATTTAATTCTGTGCATCAAGGAACGTATTGGGTTCAGCTCATTAGGATCATAATGGGATTTGTAATTAGTGCACACAATAATTACTGTATTTATAATGTTTTTTTTTTTCAGTTTACTTATCAGTCACATTTTAAATGATGATTAGACATCATCAGTCCAGTTCCTGTTTCTAGACTGATCATGAAAATTAGAATGTGTTGCATTTTCCTTGTCTTTCTTCCTTGTTTTTTTGTTTTTTACACAACATGTACGGATTCTGATGTATTATGCTTTTGATATTCACTGTTTAACAGACACAACAATGCTTTATGAAAAACTACTTATGAAAACATCTGTTAGAAAGGGTAACATGTCGAATACATCTAACCTCATCTAACATCTAACTACTATCAAGCACAGTTCTTTGTGTCCATTTAATCCCTCAGTAGCCAAGTACATGGAGGTTGATTTTAGGACTACGGAGAGACCCTTGCCCATAAAATAACACAGACCTTAAAGAGGTGTTTCACAAAGTACTTTCACAAAGGAGAAACTCCCCGCTTCAAAAAATAAATGAATATATTTCAATTACGTGAGGCTCCTTGAAAGCTTCTGAGTTATTTTAGCATTCTGACGGGTGGTGTTGGCAAGCTGTTTATTTTTTTGTGACTTACTGTGCTCTCCAGTATTGCGTCTTTATAGAAACTCCAAGGGCTTATTTTCCTCCTGAAAGGAGAGCATGCATAAATGCACAATCTAATATGAGCACAAGATGGATGATAATGTTCTTTTATTAACTTACTGAGTGGTTTTGTTTGTGAAATTGAAAGTCGTATTTTTCCTTTGTAAATACCTAATTGGGCTTTTGGTGGATTTTTACAGCAAAATGAAAGCTGTAATCATGCCAACAAACAGCTTTCTTCGTAGAATACCATCTGACACAACAGATAGACGACTGAGACAGTAAACTCCATTAATCTGCAACTGGTAATAAAAAGATTTTTTTCTGCCTTGGAAATGGCAGAAATGAGGCAGCCTACCTACGTGCCGTCATCTCCAGGATCTGACTTGTCTCCAGGTGTTTGGAAAGACTTTGCGAGGATGATTTAGCAATAAATGGCGGTGTCGTACCTGTGTGTCTGCAGATCGCAGGAGGAGACTGAGTAAGCAGCGTGGGAACATGGCAGTGATGAAGGGGAGGAGAGAATAGCCGACACAAGGGAAATTTAACCAGAGTCATCATCTCACCTACAGGGTGAGTCTCCTGCACTGTTACCCAACTGTCTTTCCCACATCATGTCGTTGTTGTGTACTGTACAGTGTGTGTCTTGTGTAAAGTGGAGGCCTCCAAACATTTCTTATGGTTTACAGTAGGTTGCTAATTTGCCTACTGGATGTGCCTCAAGGATTACATTGAATTAGATGATACTAGACTTATGACTGTCTAGTTTACATGTTTTTGGATCATTTATGTGTTATTCAATGCTGCAAGGTAAGTCACTCTCTGAAACTGAAAAATATAAAACAATATTGTTCTCTATTAGTAAAACTAGCTCCTGTGGGACTTCTGAGTCCAGTGGACACATTTACACAGAATGCAAATGTGCAACCTTTTCAATAGGTGCTCTTGCTCCCAGTTCCACCAGTGCAAACATTGTCACCTGGTCCTGACCTGTCCATCGCCCACAACAGATAAAAAGCCAAAAAAAAGCAGAATACCACCGTTCCATCTGCTAGGACATCTAAAAGAAACCCATCGGTGTGTTTGTATAACGCCAACATGTTTTGTATTCACGAAGCGTAACATCACGAGCCAGACAGTTTTTGTACAGTAACACCAACACAGAACGATATTAAAGTTGCACCTTCGGTTCATGAAACAACTTAATTGACTCACACGTGTGCCGGAGTGACACAGCGCCGTCATGATACCCCAAGGTCTGGATTAATTAAGCTATGAAGGCCCTAGAGCCGGCAGCATTCAGCAGGTGCCTGTTTGCCTTGGTTTGGGACTTGCTCTTGGAAATGACAGAGGTGTGCCAGCTCATTATAATTCTATAATGAAGACAGAGGAGGTTTTTTCCTCTCCCTCCCCTCTTCCCTCTTCTGTTTTTCTTCTTTGCTGCCATTCTTAGTCACAGACTGACACAAATTCAACTACTTTTTTATCAGTATATCGGTCAGACCTGGCTACTGTGGCCTCCGCTGCTAATATTTACTCTGTTTAAAATATGCCATTGTAATGTAAATGTATCATATTGCTGAAGAGCACAGCCATGTATCTAGTCGTGTATTGACGTAATGTGTTGTCATAGATTTGCATTTATTTCAGATTCTTTCGAATTTCCGGTTGGATTTCGCTTCTCTTTTTTGAAAAAAACAAAAAACAAAAACAAAACACTGCCATAGAAGTACCCTTAAATAAATCTACACTTGAACTTCATTTGCCTGGTTCACTGTTGATAAAAAATATCAGCATATCTGCCCTGTTACGTTTTTAGCCCTAAATAAACACAGTACCCCCCACTGGTAGCCAGATCGCTGCCCTCTGAGCCCCCTACCATTACAGCCATCCTGCCCTTGTGCACTGTTAGCTCTGCTAAGGACTGGAGAGAGGTGGGTCGCCGTGGGCAACGTAATGTCTGTCACAGAGGCACCTGGAGAGGGTGAGAGAGAGAGAGAGAGAAAGAAAAAGAGAGAAAGAAAACATTAAGCCATTTAGGGCCTGTAGACTGATCAACAATCCCCCCGCCCCACCGCATCCCACCCCACCCCTTGCATGTGGTGTGGTCAAGCCCCTCAAGGGTTTTCCTGCCAGAGGGGGACATCTGCCAAGAGCCAGAGGAAGGTAACCCTGCTTCCTCTGCAAGGGGGAATGGGCAGAAAATTGAGGTTAACAAGCATGGCCGTATGCTAAGCAGTGGCGGGAGTCCCCGAGCTCTTGGTCCACAGCCCTCGTCCAGCAGCTTGGCCGCCGTTTAGCGCTGCTGCCAGAACAGACTGGCCGGGGCTGCTGGCGAAGAGCTGGCCATCGCTGCATGGCTCCCCCCCCCAACATGAATGGGCTCATCATTTTGGCGCCCGAGCCAACTCGGCCTCATCATGACCAGCGAGCTTTGAAACGGAGATAAAAGGGGAGAAAAGGGAAGGGGTAAAAGGGAGGTGTGTGTGTGTGTGTGTGTGTGTGTGTGTGTGTGTGTGTGTGTGTGTGTGTGCTGAACGATCATCTCTACAGGCTTTCTGCAGTTGTCCAGGCACCGACGGGGCCACTTTGATTCCGCCGTTATCTTTTTGACGATCCATCAGGAAAATAAATAACGACAGTCGTTCAACCCAGCCATTGCATGTATGTACCATCACGGACAGCCTTGATCGCACTCCACAACACCCTACAACCCTATGCTGTGTGTCAGCCCAGGCTTCCCACCACAACACCCCACCAGCGAGCACCCTACCCTAACCCACCCCCACCCACCCTTCCCAGCCTGCCCCCCTCAGAAACCCCCCACAGCGTGGCGCTTCAGGGACTGCGGTGTTCCACGTGTTATAATAAGGCTAGCTGATATAATGAAGGTCATTGTAATCAGAGCTAATGTGCCAAGGAGTCAAGACACTGCAGCTTTATTTGTGGGTAAGGGCCGGGCTCTGTGGCTCCTGTGGGACCTGCCTGATAGCGTTATCTAGGCTAACCTGGCGCTTAATACAGGCCCTCGCACCACCGTTCGTGTCAGAATCAGCCTGAACCTTTCGCACTGATAGGAGCAGGGGTGAGGCGTGTGGGGCGGAGAGGGAGCGGAAGGATTGGGCTGCCGCGCTTAGCGCCGTACTTCCTAAATCCCTTCCCCAGGTGCCTTCCCCCCTCTCACTGTTGTGCGTGCATGTGGGCTGTTTTACCCCTTCTTTTTTTGCTACACTTTGCAGTAGCAGTAAGAAGCAGGAGGCCGGTCTACTGCTGTTTGGCTAAGTTTCGATGCACTTGGCGCTCTCGCTTGGAGCAGACTACGAGGCAATGTTTTTTTTTTTTTTCTTTTAATACCACAGCTCCAGCGTGGCCCTTTTAAATCTAATCCTCTTCCTGCAGCACCAAGGGCACATAAATCTCCTTAGTTCATATTTGGACAGTATTTGTCTAAAGTGGGACACTGGCCGTTTTCTCCTTCAACGGCGCGATTAAGAAATTAGCCTTAACACTCCTACAAGCCGCCTTTAAGAGGAGTGTGACTCCTCTTAAAGGACTCGGGCCACCTGAAAAGAATCCCATTGTATCCCTTCGCTCATCCTCAGCACTCTCATTTAACTCTGCTCTGCAAGCAGCCTCTGCACAGAGACCGCAAGTGTCCTAATGAGTCTGATAATTTAACCAAAGCCGAGAGCTGGAGCTGGATCTCACCCCAGCCTGCTGAGATGGACTGAATGTGGTCGATGAATGATTTATGATATTTATCTTCTCATTCAAAAAGTGGGCTTTGAAGATTTTCGAGTTCCCAGGGTGATGTAGGTCACTAGTGTTTACCGGGCAGTGTTTTCATCAGGTTTAGGTGTGTGTATGAAGATAGAAAATATAAATTTTGTATACTGGACCATACAATTCATAATTATACACATTCAGAATGAAGTGAATGCACATGATGCACTTGTCTGTAAAAATAGTAAAATGAAAGAACAATCATTCATGCATGTTGTCAATTCTACATAAATCTACTCGTAGGCTTTAAGGTTAACATGTTATCATTCACACAAGTGGCCATGAATCACTACTGGAAAATACCAATGGATAGATGGGCCTCCACCCCTGGCTTTTTCACACATGCCTCCCACCCCCAAAAAATGAAGCACTCCCCCGGCCCAAAAAAATGAAGGGGGTCTCAGTTCTTCACTTTTCATATTTCCCACTTTAAAAAGAGACAGATTTCTCTGAGAGAGAAAACATCAAAGGGACCCCCCACCCCCCCCCCCCCCCCCCCCCAAAAAAAAAAAAAAAAGCGGCAGAGGGCAGGGAGCCCCCACCACCAACTCACAACCACCCCACACCCCTCCATCCATCCATCCATTCATTCTGCTGCGTATAAAAGCTGCCCACACCCAAGCCCCTTGTGATTCGCCGGCCCTATCAGTCAAACTTCCCACTGCTCTTTGTGGCTTTCCCCAGGACCGCGGTGAAATGATCTCTTTTGTCTCGCATCATTAGTTCCATCTGTTGTGTGAGTGCGCCTGTCTGTTCCACAGCAGAGCGGGAGCAGGGGCATGGTTGACGGCGGCCGGGGGGCAGCCACGGTAGACGCCCCAACACCCACTGCTGCTGCTACTGGTGGCGCTGCTGCTACTGCTACTGGCACTGACACTGACACCACCACCACCTCCATGCAGGACCAAGATGACACACTCAGACCCCGCACCTCCATCCACCCCCACCCCTCCAAAGCCACCCCGAACACAACCTCTTCCCCCAAATCCGGTTTCCAAGCGCTCCGACCCCCCTGCCACCAGCCCCCCACCCCCAGCCCCCCACCCCCCCACCCTCATCCTCCTTTCTGTGTACGTCCTTATTTATTTATGCACCTAGGGACAGGAGGCTCATGCACATTTGATTGAAATGGAGGACTTTAGCGTGCCTGTTTCGGTCGGGGGATTTTTCCGTTGTTCCCCGTGAGCTGGTGGCCAGAGCCTGGCGCGGGGAGAGAAACCGTACACATGCTATTGCCACGCGCGCCGCATGGCATTAAAGTGTAATTGGCTTTGTGAATATTCATACACATAATGAACCCTCAAAGTAGTGCCGGCGCAGACATCTCAATCGCAGCACAAACCTGCACTGACTGCTGCAACGCCTTCGGTGAACAAGTGATGAACAGAATCTAGGACTGCTGCATTGACAAGGCGAACAGATTTTTTTTGTATATTTTCTAACTTTGATTTTTTAAAAGATAAAATAGCATTGTTGTATAGCCTTCCCCCTGAGACACATACACGCACACACACACGCACACACACACACACACACACATACACACTAGTGTCATTTGAGTGCCAACCGATGTTTCTTGGTGCACATTTTCTTGCATCATAGTGTAATGCGCCCCAAACAGATGTAGCATTTTCTCTCGGCAAGGATATATTTTATTCATGATTTACATGAATGATAAATCTTCAGAAAGTCTTAGTGCTGATGGGCATACACAATTTAACATCTGTCTTCTACAGAATAATTAATAGCGCAGCCACACTCTCGGGGACACAAACACCAGGACCTTTCAAACGTGTTTCACTCTCAGTAATTATTCCTGAAAACAATGGGAGTGATTGTTTTTGTGGGCACTGAGTCTCAATCTCTGCATTGCCTTGGTTCTGCTTGGCCCAAGCGGTTGTACCATTTACCCAGCAGGCAGTGGGGTGGTGATGTTACAGGTGTATTCACGGTGTGTACAGGTATGGAGAATGTACAGGTACACAGAGGCTGCGATGTACAGTAGAGATAAAAGTGCCAATTAAAATAATTACTTGAGTTAAACTTAAAATGTATGTCATAAACGTCTACTCAAGTAGAACGTAATTTCATATTATGATATATATTACATCTATTAGGCATATGTATAATCTGCCAATATGGAGTTATGGCCCCAGGTATAAACATTTAAAGTGCTTGTCTAAACACAATATGATAGTGCTGACTAAACACTGCAGAACATGTAATACTATAAAATAAAAAGGAATTGTAGACAGGCTTGATCGTGCTAAACACTAGTAAACCCATTACACCAGTAATATAATCCTACTTTAAGGATTTATTTTTTTTAAAACTAGACAAGCACTCAGAGAGTGCAGACCTCCGCCAAGCAGTTCAATCCTCCACCCCCTTTTTCGTTTTAATTTCGTCAATGGGATTTTCCATGTTAATTTTCCGAATTTTTGACTTTGCTAACAAACAAACAGACAGATAAACTCTGGCAAAAACATAACCTCCTTGGTGGAGGAAATTAAAAACTATAAACACAACATTATAGATGCCATACCTTCATACGTATGTGGCACATTACTATAGGCTGCATAGCACATTGAGAAATGATCCTTTAAGAACACCCTTTCAACATCATCAGTCACTAAACTTGAACAAAGAGTGTTAGCTGTAATGCTTTAACAATAAGCTAACGTTATTATGTAATGTTAATGTTATTGAAGTTCATGTTAATGTTAATGTCTCATGAATGGCTAGCTGCCAAAACAGTGTTATATAAGATATTTTCTGATATAAGAAGAAGCAAGTACAACAGCAAAATGATAATTGTGCAGCCTTAAAAATGTACACCGGAGTTCTAACTACTCCTTTAAGCATAATTTCAGAAAACGATACTTCATTGCACATATTGGAGTAAAAATAGCACGTTACTACCCACCTTTCACAGTGCACCTGTCATGAGGTTTTCTCTGAATAAAACACTGACAAAACACTGAATAAAGACTATAGACTATAGGTTTTTTTCCCAATCAGGAAACATTGTGTCAAAATATAAGCCTTACCTGTGCTGTAAGTTGCTTTGGGTAAAAAGAAAACATGTACTAAATTTAAAAGTATGTGCTTTGAGGGAATTTTGACGGCTACATGTTTCCAAGGTCCTGCAGCAGTACTCATCATTTAGTTTGGTTCATCCATATCATCTACATAGCCTTTTCCCAGTAGTCCTTACTTGTCCTTTGGGAGTTCATACTGAAACTGGAGTCCATACTGCAACTGGAGTCCATACTACAAAGGCAAAGTGCATTAACTGCACTGACAATAAAACTGATAAAAATGCCTTCGAAGTTGTCATTCTGCCCAGTCAAACATGTTGTAAGTATAATAGTGGTGGTGCTTTTATGTACTTTCTTAATAGGAAGAAGCAAGAGATTTAGTCATAAAGTTAATTTCCAGTCTAAACGCAGTTTTGACAAAATATGTAATTACTGCCTTTTGGCTTTGTTGGGCAGCATATGTCACCCTAGTGCGTGAGCTTGCACTGTGTGTTTGGATACTGAGCACTGGATAGGTCTTGATGTGCCTGACCCCATGTCTCCAGTCCAAGTATGTTGCTCCCGAGGTCATATGGTTTAACCTGACCTCAGATGAGGAGATTCAGTCTAAAAGTGAACTAATCCGATCCACTGGGATCTATCTAATGTGTTACAGAATCTCGGAGTGCCGAAATAGAGAAGGTTTAGCGAGCAAGCGAGCGAGCTGTTAGCCTGACCTCCTCATCAGGTCGGACACCACGGAATGGCTGCTTTGGTGTTGGTATCCCCTTAAGTGACACTCCGTTGCCTGAGCTTCCAGAGTGCTGTATTTTGTCAGTGCCATTATGAAATAGAGCTTCACGAAAAGGCCACTATTTGGTTTGAATTGATTCCCTGAAAACTGCCGAAGTGAATATGCTTTCATTTTGACAGTATTAGGCCCTGGCAAAATGTGTTGTGTCAGTTTCACCACTCCATTACTTTGTCCATTAGGGTGAAACCGGCTGATTTTATTTCTCACACTCTATTTTCTGTGATAAAATGAAAATTCAAAAGCTTATTAAGTCTGAGTGACACTGAGTGTCTGGCAGGATGAGGCAGAAAGGTGGGTGCTTAGGGGGGGTGGGGGAAGTAAGTCAAGTAGATCCGGTTTCCAGTTCATTTTTGTCCAATTTCCCCTCCCGTGATCAAATATTTCACTTTCTGGTAGGGTCCTAATGGGAGTGTCAGGTTCTGGGCATTCGGCTGGGCCTCTTTTTTGCTGCCATTACCAGCTTTTCACGGCTGTTTCAAATTTCTACCTGTCAACAAGAAATGCAAAGGGAGGGTTCTAATATGGGCCTTTTTCTCCCCGGACGGAGTGCGTGTTCGACCTGAGTGCCAGTGGTTAAACCCTCGTGTCTGTCTAATCTGACACAGGCTATGGCGTACCCGGCTTTCCGCAGAGGTGCCATTCTCAACGGTAAACAATACCGTTCGTGACCTTTACACAGAGCCAGAACACAATTCAACAATGTTGTGGTTTTTCTTAGAGACCGAACCACAGAGTCTCTGACCGACAAACGATGTCAAACGACTCAGAATGTCACCGTGGCTGTGTTTTATTGCAGCGAATGTTGGCCAGTACTGCTGCTGCTGCTGCTGGAATACTGTCTTACATGTTGCTACTATTTATAAAATTTGCTTTGAAAGCTGCATCGCTTTAAGGAGGACAAACATGACCGGTGCTGTTTCAGGGTTCAGAGGCCTTTAAATGTCCTTTCAATAAAACAAGCTCAGCTTGTGAAACCTACAGGATCTCTCGGACTGAGCCACCCCCCCTACTACAAAGCTATTTCCTTTTGGCTCCCCTCAGGGAGCCTGTATTATTTTAAGAGTTTTATTTAATCCCTTTTGGAGGTTGGTTCTAGACAGATATTTGAAAAACATTTGTGGGAAATGTTAAATATATAGACTTTATCAGTTAATATTGTGTGCCATAATGTCACATATTAAATTATATTAATACAATTTGTATGTGTAAATCAGTTTATGCACTGTAAAAACATTGCATTAAAAACATTATATATAAGTAGCATATATACTTATATTAGTAGTTTATATTTTACTAATTATGAATATTTCAATAACTACATTTACAATAGGACACGTGTTAATACATATATCTTGTACAAAAACTTGATTAACTGTTTGCACATTGCTTAAAACACACAGAAGTAGCAATACTGAGTGGCAGAGAGATTGATGGTAGAGCAGAGCTGACTGTTCAGTGCTGTGTGTAGGGCACACTTCAGTGAGGACTGTTCCAGAGCCTGCAGCGTGAGGTCAGGCAGGGAAGGGAGTGGGGAGTTAACATATGAGGTGTTGAGTAGGCCTCACACGCAACACCACCTGCCTGTTTGTGTGTACAGCTGACAGGGTATCAGAGCACTGGACTTCCTGTTACCTTCAACACACAGGGAGAGAAAGAAAGGAGAGGTACTAAAGTGAGGGAGTGATAGAATGTGTGCATATGTGTGGGTGTGTAAGAGAAAGAGAAAGAGAGTCCATCCCTTAAAAAAAATAAAAATAATAATAACTCCTAAAAGGCCTCAATGTTAAGTATGCATTTTTTCCTAATTTATTCCTCCAAATTACACTGTTGGAGATTTCTTCCAGTAAGCTTTTAGTTATCAATTACACAGTCTTTATACACATATTTTGTGATTCAAAATATGAACTAACACTCTGTTTCCTCCAGAGTTCTTTCCTGTGAGAGGATGTCATTAGAGGCCTCAGCGTAGCACATAGCAGGATGGCTGTACATCGGCCAATACCTCACAGGACCATTAAGTGTCTGGCTCTCCCGCTAAAGGCAGCTCCCCTTTTTGTAAATGCACCGAAATTACTATCAGAGGGCAGAGCAGAAGGAATATGTGAAAGGCTACTTGTTCTCCTAATGATTCTTTGTCCTTTTAGAAGTCATCAAGCTCATTTATTAGAGTACAGCGGTGGTGGTGGTGGGAGGGAGGAGCCACCCCGGGGGACTGAGGTCATGCCGATCTCCCCGTCACGGGGGCAGGATGCAGGCCCGCCGGTGTGGACCTGAGCTGGTGGAGGTCTGGTAATGGCCGTTCACACCGCCAGAAATCAAACGGGGAGGGGAGGGTAGGGGAGAGGAGACAGACTCGCAGACAGGGGAAAGAACAGCGAGGGGTTTTAGTGGATAAAAGGGGGACTTTCATGCCCTTTACATGCATTGAGACACACTGTATGTCTGTTGGCTTGTAAAGAAAATCTGTGTTGAAATATTTCCATGGGAGTGGAGCATGAAACCATAATCCCTTTTTGGAGAC
>CM050206.1:24546577-24574077 GCA_027475355.1 Coilia nasus | reverse complement strand
CATCAGAAGTCGTGTACTCTCTGTATGTCTCTGTGGATATGGAGATATAAGTGTTCTGTCTTGGCATGGCACTTTGTGTTACATGATTGAGGACGTAAACCAGTGTGTGAATATGTTGTCAGGGCAATACACGTCTCTGTCACAGACATTTTTTTTTATGACCACTGCCTTGACCTCATCCGAGACTTAATGCAGTGTTCTCAGCTCTAATTGGATAGAGCCCTGGTTGAAAGCACTTGAGTTGTATGCCGTAGCTCATGTGAGCTTGTCTTATACAGCCACAAGACAAGGTCTCAGGCCCCACTATTGTGTGTGTGTAGTGCTTGCGAGATTTCATGCTTGTGACCGCTCTGCCTGACTATACAGGAAGCCAAATTGCTGAAAGCTGTACAGAAGTTAAGGAGAAAATCCTTGACATGGATCTTGACATGGATCTTAGGGGGTGGAGTGGGGGGCAGCCATAGCCACTTAAAGGTTCAGGCAAGATGATTGATTTTTTTGTTTTCTGAGCCGGGGAAAAGGCTATGCGAAAATGTCATGTTGTCCTCCATTGTGTTTCGGTTTGCATTGAGATAATGTGGCCAGTGGACAGGCAGAGGGCGGCTCTGTTGTCTGTGAGCAGGCTACCCAGATAAACAGTGGCCGTATCTCACTGACACATGTAGACTCCTTTTAGACTTTGTGTTTGACCTGCAAATTTCTCAGCTTAGAGTTGTGGGCTATTTGCCTAATGATGTAACGAATGTGTTTTGTGATGCAAAGATTTTTGAGAAGAGATGGACATTGTGTGTATAATGGATGAATATATGCACATCTGCTGTACCTCTCGAGTTCTCAAAGGTAAATGAGCATGTTCTTCAAGAGTTGAGCCGATTGTTATTGATGTGTTTCACCTATTAATTACAGAAATATCACCTTCAAAGCCGTAAAGGGCCGTGCGGGAAAGGGTAACAGTAGTGTTAAACTTTACTCCAATTTTGAAAGAAAGCACACTGAAAGTCTATTATACACTTGTTTATTTATTTGAGTCTAAAGCAGTATTTGCTTTTGTCACATTTATTCCCATTTTACCAGCACAAGGGGCTCTGGAAGACGAGTTACCAAGGAACACAAAATTTTAATTAGTGTATTTTAATCATTCAGGCTTTTCGAGCTAATCCACAGACCCCTGAGAATTCCCAAGATGCTGCTCTGTGCTGCTTTACCATTTATTGTTGAGTCTATTATAATTACTGTTAGCAGGTGGGGGCTGGGAGACGTTTATTATGTTTTCCCATCTTTATTATAATTACTAGAAAAAAATTAAAGGATGCTGTTTCATTAACTTTAAAAATGATGCCTGCCTTTTCTGCTTTTTCTCCCTCTCTCCCCCCCGTCTCATTGTACTCGTTGTCTTTTAATGCCATTATATTTGGTTTCGTTTTGGGATATTTATACGTTGCTCAGTATTATGTCAAAAAAACAACAAAAAGAAACAGATCTAGACTTAGGAGAAATAGAGACAGAAGGACTGAGGGGGAAAAAGATGGTCTTAATTAAGGGAATTCCTCTCTGATACTCTCTTCAAAATCCATCTAATGCTCTGAAAATTGTGTTGTGTCCTCTAAAATCCAAATGTTTAATATTGTGTAATTGTAGCAGGATCAGAACGCATAGGCAGAATCTTCCAGAATATGTTACCCTCTGTTTCACAGTCAGCCTCAAATTAAGATAAGAAGGCTGTGAGTAAATCTTTAAGCCCCCCGCTTTGGGTGCTCTACAGGGATTTTTTGAATCTGCTGGAATTGTCTTTTTCTAAATTCGAGTGTCTATTTGCAGCTTCCTTGTTGTCATTGCAGAGTGTTTGAGAGTTTGTGTCTACCATTAAAATTTTCTTAGGGACTTTTTAAAATCTATTTCTGAGGGAGTATTGTAGGATTCCTTAATAAGCACAGTCCCAGTTGTAGTGTTTCAAGGGACATGCTGCAAACAAACAACTTTGAGCCCTAAAGTAGCTTCGCTAACCAAATTCACCAGCTCTTCGTCTGTCATGCCTCCCTCTTTCTCTCTCAGTCTTCTCTCTCATCTTGCTGGCAGACAGACAAACACACACATGCTGAAGAGCAACAACATTTCCAAATCCATATGGATTGTCAGAGCAGGAAATGCTTCATCACAGCCCCTTGCTCAGCACAGTGCAGGAGTCAACCAAAGGACATACATGCTAACTTCTGCTATCTCTCTGGTGCCTATCAAAAGCACCATTTAGGCTACTCAGGCAGATACCGCAGTCAACCTCAAAGCTGTCATCATTTCATGCACTGTACTGTATTACATTACCTGATAACCGACGGTAATGTACTTTTCACCCTTAATTTGGACGTATGCGGTGCTTTATGTCAGGGGTTTGAAAGTAAAGTGCACTCTGCCAGGGAAAAAAGAGACAGGCCTCTGTCTTTCCTGTAGTTAAAGTAGTGTTTGGTTTCCATTGACACTCTGCATTCACCTTAAAATGTCACCTTCACTGTGTGTAAGAGAGAGAGTGAGAGAGAGTGAGAGAAGCTATAATCAATGATGTCTTTGAAAGCTGTCTCAGTCTACTCAATGCCAAGGTAATGCATAGCACGGTCATTGTGAAACCGGCCTGAGGCGAACACAGAAATGCCAGGTTTGGGGCCCACTACATGGCCATTATTCAAATCCTGGCTGTCTCTCTGTGTGTTGCTGTTGCTCCTGCTTTAAGCTGTACTCTGCAGTGTCTGCCCCTTTCTAAAATTCTTTCATGTCCAATGTGTATTTAGCACCAAATCACGGGGTCTATTCTTGGCCCCTGTGGACGCCGGGGGCAAGGCAAAACAGCGCTCTGCCATTTAGAGTCCCTGTTTTTCGTGTTTTCATGAAAAATTCCACATCTCCCCATGAGCTGGGTTCCATGAGAAGGGCCGAAATGTATTTCAGGGCCGATCCGGAGAAAAATTAATTAATAGACCTCGGAGGGGAGCGAAAGGCCAGCGTAATGCAATTATAGAGTCTTTGTGAAGTGTCAGGATTTCAGAATTATAAAATCACACCGGAATGGCAGCGGTAATTATGACTGGAAAGGAGGAATTCTCACACACCTCTACAGATATTTAACAATTTACAGCTCAATTCAAGTACCTCCTTCTCTTCTTCCCCCTCCAGTAACTGGTTATGATTCTTTAAGGGCTCAACATGCCTTAAATCAATTTAGGCTCTTTTATTCCATTTTTTATTAATTCAAACTGGCTGCACATGTGGCCCCCACCTCTATGCTACATAAAATAGTGCTGTCCTACTCGGCTCCAGTCAGTGTCTTTGAATGTGATGCCCATTGTCATATGGCCTACTTGTACATTTCTACTGTGAAGAGAGCGGCAGATGAATTGAAAACAGATTAAATGCGACAATAGAGGACGCCGCCCCGGCACGGCGCGCACAAAGGCCTGAGCCTAATGAGAACGAGGACCCCTCTTCAGTGGGACTTCCACCTGTCTGAGTGCCTCACCGGGAGCTGCCTGTTCAAACCCATCACGGTAATCCCAGGGTTTTTTTTTTTCTTCTTCGCCCGCCACGCAGCACTGGTGTGCAGAGATGTGTGCTGTCACAAGGACAGCTTGTCTGGTTTTGATGCCAGGCCTAGTCTCACAAAGGGCTGCTGTCGTGGCTTAAATGGATGTTTTCATGGATTACCACCAAAGGGAAGGAGTGGAGGACTATAGTTAATGTCCTATCCTGCTTTGGTGAAGCTTGCTGGGTACAGCAGTTGTTGTGTCTTTTGAAGGCCTTGGAAGTCGGATGCACCCTTTCAGACAAGTAATTTCGGCTAAACCTGCACAGGCCTAGTTGCCTGTTGTTTTAAGTATTGTTCTTATTCTGTGTGGATTTAATGACAGGGCTTCATATTCTTTTTGAGGAAATACAAATTATGGCTTATATGAAGTCATCTTTTTTTCAGCAATGCATAAACAGTTATGTTAAGTATCAGACAGTACAGATTAGTGTATAGGTAGTGACTGACCACAGATTAACCCTCTCCATGAGCTATAGATAGCAGGCCAATGTTAAACCACACTCTCTGAAGCACTTATTATTAATTTAGTGACAAACTCTATAAAAAGGCTAAATGTTCATGAAGAAATCTTAATTTAGATTTGAGATTACAGGCTTATTTTTTGAAACTACTATACACCCAATTTTACAGTTTCCAGTTTTGTGGGATAGATGGGAAACTGTCACTTGAGCAGTCAATTTCTGCCGTATTTCAAATTGTCATTCGCTACTAATTATCTGTCTCTGGTTATTGTTTCCCATGAAAAACAAACATTGCCTCAAACATTGAGAAACACAAATAGACACTCCATTTTTTGTGGCAACAAACTCCAAGGCTATGAGTGCAAGGAGGGGAAAAGAAAAAAAAAAAACGAAACAATCACAGCCATAATTAACGCGGTGGGGTTGCTTGAAAGAATCACTGTGGTGTTAACGCAGGGAGAGAAACGGCTAAGAGGTCGTTGTTTTCCAATCCTAGCTCTCTCCCTCTTATTCTCTCTCTCTCTCTCTCTCTCTCTTTCTCTCTCTCTCTCTCTCTCTCTCCGTCTCCTCCTCCCTCTGTCTCTCTTGGGACAAGGGCTGGCGGTAGCTCAGGTGATCCGGAGACTGACAGGGACCCTACTCAGCTGTGACCGTGCAGGAGCTGCGTCTCCTTGCCTTTTCAAACAAGCTCTAAATGGTTCAAATTACTGCTGCAATCATGACTTTAACACAGAGCGCCGGGGCCTGGCTAATTGCAGGCGAGAGTTGTTTTGATCAGGGCAAACGTCTTCGCTTCCGGGAAACTTCAAGCCCTTACTTGCTCCGGCAGGATCTAAATGGAAAATAGACACTTTTTTTGTCACAGAGGGTTTACGGTGGTTTAAAAGGATGGAAAAAAATAACTTAAAAGGTGCAACTCTAGATGGATGCGCTGCAGTGCAGATATGAAGGATATCTGCTCTGTTGTTCAGCTGTCTGGGTCAAGGGTACAAACTTGTGTAGTGAGCAGTAGAGCAGCCTGTTCAGGAGAAAAGGTGACCTGCGTGTCCTATGCTAAATTGAGTAAAGAGGAAACTCTTCCTTGAGTGACCTTTCTGTATGTCAACACCAGGCACAATTTAGTCGCATTGTGAACTCTGTTTCAAAGGTTAATGTTGAAATCTGGAGCAAATTACCTTAAAATTACTTACAACAGCATTTAAATTCTGAAGAGTTTTTTTTTCCCCCTCTCCCCATTGCGGCTGTAAATTAATTTAAAAAAGGCAACATTTTTAGAGTTCCTAAAAGAGACACTGTTAAAAGGAGGGGGAAGGAGAGGGGAAGATGAGCCTTAACGAGAACCAGTGAGGGGAGAAGGGCTGTGTAATGCTCCTGGCTGAGCAATCGCAACGTCTTTAAATGAAGAGAAAAGGAGACGAGGCTTAACTGAAAACATATGGCAGTGCAGTGGGGAAGAAGCCTGCTTAAGAGGATCATGGTGGAGTAATAATGGGGGACAGGGGCAGGGCACGTGCAGTGGTTTGGGTGCAGGATGAGGTATGTTTCGTTCTCTCTCTATCTCTTTTTTTCTTTCTTTCCTCCTCCTGCTCTCCCTCGGCCTTTCTTAGGGTTTTATGGCCCAGAGTGTCTTTTTGAACTGCCTTAATCAGAGCTCCGTGAGCTTACTGTAAGTGGCATCAGAACACCTTAACTCACCCCCAGCCCTCGACACACACACACACACACACACACACACACACACACACACACACACACACACACACACACACACACACACACACATACACTCTCGAACGCCACCTCAAAGTCAGCCCTGGGATCCTCGGCTGCACTCACTATGCCGTATTTCCTATTAGCTGCTCTATGTCTGTAATTATTACCATTAAACTAGGCGCCCTTGTTGTACCCTATGTAATTTTGTAATTATAATTAGGATTTCTTGATCTTGTCTCGTCCCTTGTTCGACTCGATATGACGGCTGAATTGAAATGTGTGCATAAGTGGCACCGTAACACCCCTCTGGATAGACGAGACACACTGTACCAATTACTCCGAGTTTGTTCAACAAGAGATACAGGCTGCTCGATGGCGCCGTGCCACTGCTAACTTTTCCTTGTGCTGCCTTTAAAAAAAAAAAATGGTAGAGATGCCTCACCACACCCCACCACTCCCATCCACCCTCTGGTTGAGATTGTGGCTAATTCAAATGAATCGTGGTTGTTTTTGCATATCTGACACGGACAGATTTGCCCAGGCCACGCCCACTTCTAATCTTCCCGGAAGTAAACAAAAGGGGCCAGCCGCAGCCGGAGGCAGAATTGATCAGAAAGGAAGATTATGTGTCATAGTGTCTATCTGATTAGTTGTGTCTGTGTGGCATTTATGCAGGTACTGTAGGGCAGATTGGCTGATTCAGTGGTGTGTCGTAGATCCCCAGATAAACTGGATGTTCTGTTGTGGCGATAGTAGGCTACTGGGACTGGATTGGGCATCCCTGTGATCCAGATTAACTAACCCAGGAACATGGAAATTTCCATATACCGATAACCCTAATAAATTACCTGAATTCTAATGTCAACAAGGTGTTTACGTATGTGACATAACAACTACTGTAGATGAACCCAGTGACTTGGTTTGGAGATGTATCACCAAATAGTCAGGCAAGGATTTCATGCTTTTTTCTTACTGTAAATCCAGAAAAATATCCCTACATATCTAAATCCCTAAATATCCCAGCCCTAATACTTTTTTAGCTTAGCTTATACAACAGTTGTAATGGACTGGAGCAATGCTGTCATTGACTGTGCTGGTTCCTTCGTGCTGCAGTGGTGGTTGGCTGATGCCCTAGTTAAATTGCTAGCAGGTTAGGTAGTAATTAGCCCCACCTCGCTGGTATCTGCAGCTTAAGTAACCGTGTCTGTTACTGCATTAGCCTCAGCCCAGCAGATACCTCAGCAAGAGTTCATTCAAAAGGCGGATGCTAATAATGTTGATGGATAAAAGGAGATGTTCACTATTTGCCAAAGAAAGGTCATAATTTTCATGAAATTATAGTTAATAACAGTGATTTAAAGACCCCATGGCTTTTTTGTAGTGCCAATTTTATGCAAAAGTGGGTGTGTGAACGGCTAAGAACAGCAGTTAATGGTTACTAATGAAACGATTCGACTGCAGGTAGTTTCTGCTAGCCCCTCATTGCCCCTTTTCCCCTGCCTCCTATCAGTTTTGCTCAGTGTTAGACTGTGAAACACAAATGTTTTTTTCCCGTATTTTCCTCTCTCTTCTCTTATTCATTCAGCCCAACCCTGGGCAGAAGCTGTGGTGGTGTCACCTCCCCTTTTTTTTCAACAGAGAATTTTCTCTGCATTAAATGTAAGCTGTTATAGGACCCAAAGGGCCCTGGCAGTCTATTTTCCAATGATGTTGTCAGACATGTGGCTGGCACCCCAGGGGGGGAGGAGGGTAATCAGCCTTTTCATCTCCAGAGAAGGAGCACCAGGTTCTGCCTGACTCCAGCACTTTCACAGCCCCTCGAAGAGCCACGCTCAACTGGGCTCACCCTCTTGCATGCTGGGCCCCCTCCACCCCCTCCTTCCACCCAGCGGCATGGGTCTTGCCAAGATGCTTGTTTCGTAGTTTGCTCCAGTGTTGGAAGTCTACCATTCACAAATAACAGCCGTCCGTGGTATCTAATTTGTTTGTTTGCTGGGACTTCTTTTGTTGGCACATGGAACAATAAATGGAGGGTTTTGGTGTTTACACAGCATGTGCTAATTTGTAAGTCGTACTTATATGAGAGATTACTGTTACAGTAAATATATTACGAAGTTGTGTCATGTTCACATACTAAAGTATGTTAAAGTAAGGCATAATCTCTTGCTTATTTTCCATTGTTTAAAAAAAAAAAAAAATCAATAATGTACTTTTCAGTGAATTGAGGCTTAGTATGTTCATCAAATGCAGAGTATTTTGGAGCATCAAAGTTCATAATAATATTTGCAAATACTTATTAATATTTATTAGAAAATAAATTCAGCAAGCTCTGTGCCTGGTAATGTGCATTCAAATGCCAGTTTAGTGAAGATCAAAACCCAGACCTTTGGTTATTAAAGAGCAAATTGCTTTTTGTGCTTTTAAATCCTTTTTTCTCCTCCTTTTCAAAAAGGTGCTTTCACAGGCGGCGCGTCTTTCTCTGTGTAGGTGTTGAAACAATTGTTCTGTTCTGTGCACCTCCCTAAAATAGCAGACGTGCCAGGCTAGTAAGAAAATTAGTGAATTTAATTTCCTTGAGTAATGAAAATGTCATGCACCATTTAATAAAACTGCGTGAAAAGAGTCAGCGCCTCCTCACACATCACAGATAGCTGGGCCCTGTGGATTTGAAAGTTATACAGTTGCCCCCTTTGATGTTTTCATGCAGTTTTGTTTCTTTTTTCTTTTCTTGATGTGGATTCAAATTAATCTGAACAGGACTGATGTAAATATGAAAATGAAAGTTGTTTGGTGTCTTCCCTTGCAACTTCCTGCACTGCAATTTGAGACTGCCGATAACTCCTTTCCCTTTAAACAGCGAATTATTTTACCTTTATGAGTCTGTCTCATCTTCAAGGTCAAAAATGTAATTTTTGCTCTTTCAAAGGGTTATAACCTTAAAAGGGGAGCCTCCATCCACACTGATTAATGAGACTCCTGCATTTGATGTTTCAACGGTGACATTTTAAACTTTAAATATTTTATATGCATACCCAGAAAAAAAAATCGAAGATATGCATTCATGTGGAATAAACGGTATTGCAGAGAAGAAAGGCTGGGCCGGGTATCATTTTAATAGAACAGTTAGAGTGCAATGGTTTTTCTTGGTGATTTTTATTTGAGGTTTTTATGTGTGCGCAAGCTGATTTAAAGGCACACTAAATCATTGGGGATGGGGAGTACTGGATTATGCATTTAATCAAGAGGCAGGCCTTGGGAAAGTGGCTGCCCGAGTCACAGGGGCATCGGCAAAGGCCCCCCAGTAGTGCCGTATCTATCCTCCACACCACCCATTCCCCCCACCACCCACCGCCCACCACCCCACCCCTTCATGTACCCGTCTTACAAAATCCAACTCCATTTGTGGAGGCTCCTCCGGAGACAGGGGCCTGTGGGCCATACCAACTGGTCTGCGCGCAGGAGCATAACCTCTTCAGATGGGCTAAGGCATTGTGCATCATATTTAATATCGGATTTTTGACCGCTCCCCAGCACAAGATGATGAGATAGGAAGAGGAAGTAATGATGTTGTTATTGATCACCTGAAAAGTTCCCATTTTCCCCACAATGGGCCATGCGCCACAGATATGCATGGCCCATTTAGTGCGCCCTGGTCATATCAGAATGTGAACGGCATAGTGTTATTATTTTCCTTTCATCCCCGCGCTCACGTTTATGGGGGCTGGCCAGCATCTGGTGCTAGCATGCTGCTCTGAACCGCAAACATCTTACTGTTCTCGCTCCATCCCACTCTCCCCCACTAAACTCCTGCTCAGCCAAGCCGTCGGCGGACAGGCAATGTCATTCCCGGGTCTCCCCCACCGCTGAGAGACAGATGTAGCATAGAGGGAGGAAGCATGTTACTGCAGGCGAGGGCCAGACGCCTGCCGATTATGCCCCACGCCCGACTGTTATTAATATGGAGCGCCAATATGGTGGATGGAACACTCAGTGGCTGTATACTTTCCATTGTCCGGGTTTAATTTTTATGACGATAAGAACAGTGGGGCCACTTAACAATCAGGGATATTTCGCCGTGTTGCATGCCATGAATTGCACAGTATTTCATGCGAAATGGTTGTCAGTGGTACCGTCAGTACTTTCCTGCTCCTCGAACATGAACATTACCGGTGGTCCATTGAAAATTAATATCTGCTTAATGCTTGATGACATGCGTTTTCCTACAGGACAACAAAGCTTTTAGCTCAATATTTAATTTATATGTGACAGAGCACTGTCTGACACAGCTGCAAAATTACATGAGCCTTCTATTGGACTGTCTGTCCACAAAAGGGGGAGGGGGGGGGGGATGATTGCAGAGCAACAGAAAGCTCTGGAATGTTCTTGAATAGATGATGAACAGTATGGTGTCCCACAGGGTACAGAAAGGAGTCCAATATTATTGTTCTCTACTTATAATTTCAGAATTCTTTTGGCCTGTGGCTACAATCATCATCACATCACAGTGATATGAACTCAAAGTAAAAATAAAAGTTTTTTTATGCAAAAATGACCACAGAAGCCCTAACCAGAGCAAATACTTAATTAGAGGACTTTTACTATTTGAGTCAAGTTGGTTTGAAACTAGCATAGTTTATAAACAATCATGGCCTGTTTTTGCAAATGTGACTTGCAGGTCACTGTGGAGGGACACCACTAAGCACTAAATTTAAAAGCAGAGCACACATTCTGTATCTGACATGCAGATATCTCTGAAAACATAAAGGGGGACATTGTGAAATCTTTAAAAAAACAAAAAACAACTTTATAGAAAAGAACAAGCATGCTCAAATGAAGTACATTTTAAACAAACACACGGAACTTTTTTATTTGTAATAATTGCAGTTTGTACCGAGGTTGCATTGGCGCCATCCACACTCGAAATGAAGGAGGCGAAATATCATCCTTAAATAGGATTTACAAACAACATTTATATCAGGGCATGTTTGTGTTCTCATCCTATTTGCTCCTGAGGGGGATTAGGGCTGTCTGTCATTTTGATTGACAGCCCTCAAATCACATCTTTGCAGCAAAGTGGCTGATTTTTGTCAGACCCACCCCCCTCAGAAAGGAAGAATGGCGTTATCAGGAGCACCTTGTTTGGAGACGCTCAAAACCGCTAAACCCGCAATTCATGGGAGATCTGTTTACAATCTTGCGCCGGCCATTGACTGCTAAATAGCCTGCACAGATGCACCCTGGGCCACTCAGAGGAGAGGGAGAGGAACAGAACGATTATGCTTGCAAACTGCAGCCGAGTCCTGCAAAGACCTGCACAGCAATGAAACACACACACGCACACACACACACACACACACACACACACACACACACACACACACACACACACACACACACACACACACACACACACACACACACACACAAAGCCAAAAGCGCTTTCCCACCAGACAAACGTAATGCACTCACAGAGACAGTGAAAAACAGCACAGCTACCATGTGTGGACAACAAACAGTATATTCACAACTAGACAGTCCAAAGCTTTTTGCGGTTAGACAAACATATTTTTTCAGCAGCTTAAGGTTTCTCATCATTTGAAAGCTCAATACTTCTGCGCAGACAGCCAATAGCTGTACACTACTAAGACAGTTTGGGCACTGAATTGATTGTAAATATAGACCAAGAGTGATGCGAGAAATTAATGTTGTGCATATAAATCTTATAGAGCCTGTGCCTTTTATCATATGTTTGTGAGTGATGTGGTTCTTTCTCATGCATTACAAAGCACACAGTGTTGTACTTTTTTAGATATTTATTTCAAACCACAAATATCAAAGGTATTGATATAAGTCGTAATGACACTGAAATTGGTAAAAGGGGACAGTGTTTTTGTAACAATAAACTGTCAAATATATTACAAAAAATGCCAATATATGGGGAAAACGATGAAAGTAGACAATGTAGAGCCAACCATAATCCAGATGAAAAGTTGCACTTTATATTTGGCTCGAAAAACACCAGTGAAGATCTTATGCCGGCCGCTAGGACACTGCCTCTCCAAACATGTGCTCATGGAAGCTGCTTAAATGCCTCTGACTCGCAAAAGCAGGCCCACAGCCATAAAGACATCTCAGTAGGAATAAAAGCATTATTGGAGGCATCAGAGAGCTCTTTAATGTTGTCTATATACAAAGGCTTGTCAGCATATTTAGTTTGCTGGTAAAATGCCTGCACTCTAAAACTTTTAAGGCTGATTGTGTGATTTTACAGGGGCCTGTTGGGCTGAGAGGATGGAGCACTAAACCGCATATTAACAGGCATCTACACGTCCGCTGTTTACAGAGACAAACCGTACTGTTTTTGTCAATACTGAAAACTTGATTGCCACAGAAGAGCATATCTCTTCTAAATGCTCACATTCATTGAGTGGTCATAAGTTGTATCCCTATTTTTACAATTTATTGTCTTCGGCAGCCCAACTGAAAATGTGGTCGGTTTTGATTACATTTCTTCACATTTCTGCATCCCTCGGCCTCCACGTGTCCAGTTAAAAGGGAGAAAATATAGATTTCTGCAGTGATTATGTTGGGAGAAGATCCCTCAAAAGTGTGATTGCAGCCCACAACAGCGAAAGTACTATTGATATAATCATTTGTTACATTTCCATTAGAAAGGAGCAAATGCATTTATAAAAACCTGAGGTTTCGTGCTAATAAGTAAGCTGAAAGTACCTTTGTGGCGTTTTGGCATCTCCCTGGTCAACAAAAGAAGCAACAATTATAATATCTCCCAGGCATAGCAGCTTTCTGGCAAGACACGTTCATTTACTTATTGACATTACTGAATGTTGCAATTGCGAGACAAGCATATATCTAATCAAATGCATCTTTTATACATTGTTTATGGGCTTCAAAAGAGATGAAAACCATAGTAAACATGTGCAACCGACCAACCACAATGGCAGACTACTTGCCCATTTTCTCTTTCTAGGTTAGATTCTGAAAACCTGGTGGTGTGTATGTTTGTTGTCGCATACCGCATCTCTG
The DNA here is from genome assembly GCA_027475355.1 of Coilia nasus. Classification (NCBI taxonomy): domain Eukaryota; kingdom Metazoa; phylum Chordata; class Actinopteri; order Clupeiformes; family Engraulidae; genus Coilia; species Coilia nasus. The sequence goes on along the minus strand of CM050206.1, from coordinate 24,561,285 downwards.
CAACCCATACCAGATTCAAAACTGATAAAGATATTCCTTATGCAGCTTGACACTTTAATGTAGAATGAAGAGCCATGTTTCTTTAACAAGCCAGCTCACTGTTTTTTATTCAACTTGGTTTGTGAGGAAGCCACGTCTTAAGTCCCTAGTCGATTGCATTGCTTGAGATGCAGGCCATATTCTGTATAGTGCCTCAAGCATTAAAGCTTAAGGATGTTGCAAATGGCAAGGTGCACTGTCTTGCTCTGTCCATTAAAGATTTTTAATAGTGAAGTTACATTAGTGTTTTTAGTTTTACAGTCATAAATGCATCATTGATTGAACCCGTAGACTGGGGCTGCATTAGTTTGTTTGCCATTATAGTACATTTTGAGGTCACCGATTCCAAGGGCTTACAGAAAACACAGATATTTCCCAGGAAATGTACGGTCAGAAATAAATCTTCTTCCATTTTGTCTGAATAAAAGCGTTCAGCAGAATATTATATTAGAACAAATGTACCAATTTAGGAGTGAAAAATGCTGTAATATACACTTGTCATTACTAAAAGGAAAAAGAAACATGCCAAGAACACTTTGCTCTGGGCAAGAAGGTATCATATTTTATTTCCAAAAGGAAACTTAGAAGACTGTTTACGCCAATGCTCTTGTCATGCAAAGTGAGGACGGCACAGACTGCCAAAGCACTTTGATATATACCAGCGCTTTGTAAATAAATCCACACAAAGTGCAAGGGAGAATTTTATCTGAAATTTGGTATTTAGGAGATTCGAAGTGAATGATGATATGTGACAATCAGTCACAGCAATTAGTGTAACTGTTAAGAGGCCTTTTTGTTTTCTCTCACCCATACAGAATGTCACAAATAAATCCTCACTCGCATTTGCATATTAATTGGATCTGAGACGTCAAGCATCTTTCATTAAGCAAAATGATCTGCATATTTGGAGACATAAAATAGTTTATTTCGATGTGGGAAAAGAAGTCATTGGAAATTGACCGCGCACAGGGTATAAACTTTGTGCCGCTGTTGACAGACGGGTTAACCCTTCAGGACCCAAGCTGCAGGAAATAAATAGCAGCAGGCTGGCTAAGAAACCAGAGCAACCCTGCTCAATAGAATATAGCAATGGCACAACAACATGCCTCAGACAGGCTTTCTATTGGCTTGCTTAGAAAGTGTTTAAATATGCTTTTATAATCTGGCACGCAAAGACTAACTGTGTTGCTTCTGTCTGTTAAATGGTTGGCTGTTTGAAACAGAGTATTACAAAGTCAAGTTTTTTTGTAAACTTTGTGTCACCACAGGTAGTGATAGCGTGCATGTCCGAAAGATGGTTACGTCAGAATACAGCATTTACCATGCGTTGTACATGCACATTTCTGTCCTTGTACGTGTACATATATGTATGATCATGCAGATTAAAGACCCCGGTTAAACATGTACCCTGATCTTTAATAAATTATATGACTCCACCGCTAGTCCACCAAGAGAGTGATTTGTTTTATTTAAGGGAATATTACTTGCTCTAATATACATTAAGTAATGTAGTCTTTTATGTGCCACTGTAAAGTCTGTAATGGCAGGTTAAGAATTTACACATGAGCCTTGGAATGCATGTTTTAAAAGCTTTAATTACCATTAACCACTGGTGTCTCGCTCCCTACATATACACGATTAAAACTTAGGGCTTTATCGTTGTGTTTGACCTCTTTTTTTTTTTCTACTGCTCATTGATGGGCCATACTTTCTATTTTTAAAAAGCCCACAGACCAGACTAAACATGCTTATGGCATATACGGTCATAAATTGAGGAGGAAATATAACGTGCCACTAATGTGAGATGGCAACTGAATCGGACCTTCGGGGGGGTTGGATTGGGTTGGGCAACAAACATGATGCATATAGCTGCTGCAAACATGATGCATGTAGCTGCTGCAAACATGATGCATATAGCTGCTGCCATCTTTGTTTTTCTGACACAAGCAAGCAGGGCGGCTTTTTTTTGTTGTCTATTTTTTTCCCCGCCTTTTGTTTTTGCTGTCACAGTCTTCCACTCTGGAGGGAAAATTGACATTGGTTTGGTTCGATACGATTAAGGCACAGGAGTGCGGGAAGAGGGAGGCTGTGTATTACCGTGTGAGCCCGTGTCTGGATGGTTAGGGGCTAGACTTGTGAATAATTTGATTAGGTTGCAGGGGAATATATCTGAAGGATTATGTAAATAAGCATTGCCCCCGTGCAGAATTCTTTTGAACTCCTTCGAATGCACATCTGCTGGGGTCGGCCGCTAGTCAGGGCGCCTGCCTCCTAGTCGCGAGGCTCCTCTGTGTTTGAGCAAAGTGTGTAGAGGTCACACGAAGAACAAACACAATTGCCCTGATAAAGGCTTAAGGGTCCTTTTCTCTAAGTGACTCAAATTTACCTGCGGCTGAAGTGATGACCGCAAAATCCACCAGCAGCAGGTGACTGCAGGTTAATATGGATGTCATCCCAGTAATAATTAGCATTTATTTATTTTAGTGTAGGGTAGATTTGGTTGGGACATATTGCTGCATACTCTCATGGAAGCCTTGCTCTGTAGGATGTGAAATATACACCTTTAGAGTGTGCTTCCCTCCTCCTTTCCACCCGACAGATTATGATATTTTCTCCCCGCGCCTTATTTGGTGTATTTCTGGGTGGGGATGTGTTTGTATTCAGCTCTATGGCAACCAAAGTCAAGGTGACCAAGACCATGTTGAGCACATTAGATTACCAGAACACAGACACAGACGGAGACAATGCAGCCGGCACACAACACAATTTATCGGCTCCCTGGCCCGGTGGCTCTCGCAGAACGTCCACTGACTGGCTGGATTTATGGCTCTGGTGAGTCTGACCACTGCACACTCTGCTCCAAGCTTCTCTGTGGATATATGTGGTGGAGGCTTCCAAGACTGAGGCCTGTTTGGGTAGGCAGCTGGGCCGGACAGTTGGCTTCATTGGCTTAAGTGTTGTAGCATAGTGGTGTCCTGTCATGTTTCTTTTTTTTTTCCTTCGGGTGGGTCATTGAAGAAGAAGGAAAAGATGGCATTTGTTCAGCCTCAAGGCTGCATAGTTTGGCGCAGGGCTGGAGTCATATTTTGGTCATGATTATGCTTAATAGTTAGCTGTTACAGATCTTTGAGAGGTCTCTTTTGGGAGAAACAGTGTTTGCCAGTTCTTGTAGTCATGCTGTGAATCACTGGGATCTGCAGTATCAGTTTCTCAGAAGATTTGTTCTTTTCGAGATTTAACACATGATAGTCTTAAGAGCACTTTAGCATTGCCCTCTTTTACTAAAATGACTCAAGAATGATTTCCAAATGTTTTTTTTTTTTTGCCTCTACCACTTTTACTTTGGGTGTAATGTTTACACTGTAATGTAAGTACACCTGAAAATCAGGCCTGGATTTGTCTCAGAGTTAAAAATCCAGAAGCCTCAGAAGCAGTGGTGCCCTGCTGGGGATTTCACCATCGTTGTAATTTTCAAAAACAACGTGCGTTGCGAGTGAACACGCAGTCACTCAAGGCTCCGCTCGATCAATTTCCAAAAGAGCTAAATGCCACTAATTTCAGCAGCTGGTCTAAAATCTGGCTACTCCCTCGCAGCACATGTTAAATAACAGTGATAATTTATACTCCCCTTTGAGCATAGCGGGCAGCCACTGCGTGGAGCACTCAAAACCTGTTGCCTGCTCGGAGGAGTAGGACAAAAAAAACACTACGAGGAACAGCTCGCAGAGACGACAGCAGTGGGCCTGCCAGCACAGTAAAAGTAATGGCTTTGGCAGGCCCCGCAGTTCAGCAGAGGGCCTCGAACACGTGGAACCTCAGGGTTCGAAACAGAAAAACCAGAAGTGTTAAAGATCCACTCTCGAGTCCTCGTCGGCAGTAAACGTGACCCCTCCTGGGTGTCAGTCCACGTCTGGGGTCACGGAGAGGAGGAAGGAGAGAGAGAGGCCAAAACAGATTGAAAAGTCCAGTGACAACATTCTGAGTCTTGACTGAGTGTTACATCGAACATACAAACATACAAGCTCTTACTCTATCTCTCTTTCTCTGTCATTCTCTTTCTCTTTCTCACTCTCATTCTCTCTCTATCTCTCTTTCTCTCTCTCTTACTCTCGTTTTTTCTCTCTCGTTCTCTCTCTCTCTTACTCTCATTCTCATTCTCTCTCTCTCATTCTCTCTCTCTCTTCCTCTATCGTCCTCTCTGAACGGTCTCCTTCTGATACGCAACTTTTCCATTTGTCTCTCCCGCCAGTGTCCTTGCTCAGGCTGTGGAATGCACGGCACAGAACACATTTCTTTGACAGGAAGGAAAACACACACAGGAGCCTTGAACATGCACACAGAGGAGGGGAAAAAAAACGTCTTTTTGGAACCTGTATTTCAATGCAGAGTACGACAGACGTTTCGTGGCCTGTATTTCTTTTTGTATTTTTGTTTTTTTGTTTTTGGATGAAACAGTCCTGTTTGCTCCGGCCTGCGACCATTTGTCGCGGGGGGCCACGAGTGATTTAAAGAGGGCAGCTGGATAACAGAGACTTTATTTGTCTATTTTGAGCCTTGTCTTTGTGCCAGCCTGTCTCAATTTACAGTTGCTCTTTGCTTCAGTATCCGGCATATTTTCTGAAGTGTGTGAAACAGCGCGAGATTAAGCTGGGGACAGCTGAGAGGAGGTGTTGTGTACGACCAGATAAAATGGAGGAAGGGGGTAAAAAAAAAGTGTCGGAAACCATGACCCGACAGTGTTTGGGGCCTTTGAAAGTATGTGCTTCCTTCTCATAATCGCTGGGAGGAAATAGAGAGGAAAAGCAAAATATCTCATAAGGAGCTAGTGACATAATGGCACAGAACTTTCATCAGATCATGAAAAAATGAAAACGTCCCAGGATATACTCAACCCTATCTCAGAGCAACTTCTGGTCCTGTTTTTCTCGTTAGTGACGTTTTTCCACAAACACTTGAAGCACAGATAGATTAGTAAGTTTAAGAAACTGGATGTGATGTAGGGCCAAAGACAAAACACACAGGACTTTTAACAACTCCATTACAAATCTGTAACAGAGCACATGGTATGTGAATAATCAGCAGTGTGTCTGTTTGGGCTGAAGAGGTTGTGTGCCTGTGAGTAGGAGGGGAGATACTGAGACATTATTAACCATGAGAGGTCAAAGGTGAAGCATTTAGCAAACTGCCAGCAGAGAGCTGAGCGCTACAGTGGCTACCCACTGTGATCGTGATGTTCCCAGCCTTCCTGCTAAGGTAATCAGACCATAGATACCCACCCAGAGAATCCAGCTCGCTACACCTGTGGAAGAAGAGTGGTGTGTTCACTACAGCTAAGCTGTGTGGTCCATCCTGTAGCATTTCTGCTGTGTTCACTACAACTAAGCTGTGTGGTATATCCTTTACCCTTTCAATGATTAATGTGAATGTTGAAATGAAGTAGTTTTTCTTTTTTTTAAAAGGGAATTGTCTCATGTTAGTCACCTTTAAACAGGGCTGTTATTTCCAGTAAAATGTGACATGACCTTCCACAAAGGAACAGCGCGTTTCAGGCTCATTCCTGAAAAAAAGGAGGCAAAAACAATGGAAGGGAAGGGCAGAGGAAGTCACATCGCTCCATATCAAAAGGAGATTAGGAACTATAAAAAGAGGATGAAAAAAAAAAACAGTTTTGAATAAATATGGCTAAATTAAGACTCCTGACATTCAGACAATTTATGAAAAAGGTGAAAGGGGCAGTCGAGTAAGTAAGTCAGAATATCTCACCATCTAATAGTGGACCTTGGAATCTTTTGCATCACATAAATTCATGCTGACAGGTATAAAAAAAACTTCACTCTCTGTGTGGTGTGGGTGTTGTCAAGTGTGTTCTTCTGGCATGGGTGACATAGACACAGCTCTCTGTTCAGTAACAGCTCTGTCTGTGGCCTTCACACCACTGTGCTGTTGTTGACAAATATTCCACCCCTCAGTGCTGGCTTGTCCTGGAATCTACAAAGTCTACTAGTGTGTGTGTATGTGAGTGTGTGTGTGTGTGTGTGTGTGTGTGTGTGTGTGAGAGAGAGAGAGAGAGAGAGAGAGAGAGAGAGAGAGAGAGAGAGAGAGAGAGAGAGAGAGAGAGAGAGAGAGAGAGAGAGAGAGAGAGAGAGAGAGAGAGAGAGAGAGAGAGAGAGAGAGAGAGAGAGAGAGAGAGAGAGAGAGAGAGGGCGCGAAGGGGTATTATCACACAAACTCAAAATAACCCAGAATGCCGACTGTCCCATATTAGGTAATGCATCTCCAACAGAAACCAAGTGAACAAGAAATTTATTGACAGGCCAGTGTTAGTGAGGGTGTGCTTAGAGAACTGGGCTGACACTTGTGTTAGCAAATTTACAGTATGAAACAACACACCTAGGAACATATTTTCCCTAGCTTTAAAACAAACTGTACCCCTGACAACCATACACATGCCCCAAAGGCTTGTTTCTGTGTTTGACACATTCTCACCACTAAATCATCGTAAAACCAACGCCACTACTGTGGCTTCAGTACACTCCTTTCTGTTAAAAGTCACACTTATACACTTTTTATGACACCAGTGATAACTAATCAAATTCAGGCTAGCACTGAATGACGATAATGTTCATACCCAATATGTCTTGTGAATGCTTGTTGCTTCTGCTTTCGCCTTGGAGACGGTGTCAGTGTGGTACCCTTAGAGTCAGTGTGGATGACACGTTGCACCCTCTTTACCGCATGGTCCCCTTCTATCTGCCAGTTGAGATCACTTTGGATCTGGATGACGGCCCGACATAAAGGACTGGTGCGAAAGCAGCCCTCCGGCAATAACCACTGGCCACCGTATCTCCTCTCCACCTATCAAATAACTTTCTGATTTGCAGTGAGCTGCCACATTATAAAGTGTGAAAGCTGAGGAGTCATTTTTTATCAAGTGTGAATGTGGAAAGAGAGAGAGAGAGTGAGAAAGAGAGAAAGAGAGAGGAGTCACTTGTCGGTGCCGATGAGACCAGGCCTTGTTTGGTTGGCCGAGTGGTCTGTAACCAAGTGCTTTTAGTTCAGCGGTGTGCTCCTTGTACTGTCTCTGTGTCTGCTGGCGCAGGGGCACTCCGGAAATAGAGTAGCTATCGCACTCGCACCTCTGGAAAGATAGCCCCAGCTTTCCCTTTCTGTACTGGGCCCTCGCTGGCGTTTTGGGGCTATTTTTGTCCTGATTTTTCTCCTTCGGCTGGAGGAAAGAGGGACAGAGAGTGAAGGAGAGAGAAAAAAGGGTGGAAAGGAGGGAGGCAGGGTGTGTGTGTGTGTGGGGGGGGTAGCGGGGACATACACACCATGAGCCAGTGGGTTAGGAAAAGTGACACTTTGCCTTTAAAGACTTCCACTGGGCAGCCAGATAAGGAATTTAGTGGCTTTATCAGGAATGCCACTGTTTAATTTAAAGGGGTGAGGCACTTAGGATCTGGCACCAGCCTTTCAGTCTGGTGATAAATTTGCAAGAAAGTGGAAAAAGACTGGACCTCCGGCGAGCTGATTAGCGGGTCACAAATATAGCTGTGACATTGTGGCGGGTATTAGTCAGGTGCTCCTCCGAACAAGTGCCTCATTTCTGATAGCCCTGAGAGAGTGTGGCTGTGGCCCCACGGCCAGATTGATTGCGGTCCCGGATTGATTGGAAGAGCGAAGCATGGGCAGTTTGTATTTCCCATAACTACCATCCAACCCCCCCTCCGCACACACACACATACACATACACTTCAACCTCTCTTTCTCTCTCTCCTTCTCTCTCCTTTTCTGCCTCTGTCTCTCTCTCTTGATCTCGCTCTCTCTCTGTCTGTCTCTCTCTCTCTCTCTCTCTTTCTCTCTCTCGATCTCTATCTCTTTCTCTCTCCCTCTCTCCCTTCTCCCTCTCTTTTGCAAAGTGAAGCTCTACTCTCTGTTTTAGTCTGTTTCTGCCTCTGCCAACACCCCACCTCCCGTCCTGTATAACATATCTCTCTCTCTCTTTTTCTTTCTCCCATTCCTCCCCCCTTCCTCCCAAACCCTTCACTGCAACAGTTGGTGTGTGTTCGTCTTGGCTGCGCTCCATGGCTTGTTTGATGTGGTTTCCAGAAGTCCTGAACTGCAGTCCCCGGCCACTCTTTCTGTCATCGGTGGACCTGCTGTCTTTTTAGCCTCCATTGACTCCTTTTAACCTCCCCACAGCCTCCCGCCCATTTAAACAGCTGCTTACCTGCCCGCCTACCTCTCTCTCCTCCCCCCTTGTTCCATCCCCCATACGGCTGGCTGGTGTTTGGGTCTCACGAGACAGAGGCAGAGGTAATCCAGTGCTTCGCCGTGCCATGTCGGCGGGTAGCGAGTCAGTTAAGGGTTTCTTTTTTTTTTTCAACATAATATCTTTTGGAAGCAACATCAGAAAGCTGAGACATGAGGGAAACTGCGTTTCATGTCTTTGTATGAAAGAAACTTTTTGATGTGCAGCATTTTGCTCCTGCTCCAACGCATTTTTTCATTAGATTTTTCAGTTGATGCTGTAGTTCAGTTTCTGACTGTTGCATGCAGGGAAAACTGTGTAATATGCCACAGTAGGTATGAAATATTATTTTTGAACATGGGACTTGTTAGAAAAAAGGGTGAATTAATCAGGTTTTATAGCTAACCTGGATGGCTCTTTGACATATTCGGATGCTTCTTTAATAGATGCAAAGTTTTATATTGTAAGTATGAAACGTGTGGTAACAAGAAAGAAGATGGAAAAAAGACAAAAAAAAAGTGATGCTAGTAAACAGTCTGATTTTGAATCATGGAGCACTATGCAGGCGGCCATGTCCCTACATGGGTGCTTGTCTCGCACACACCGGTGCATGTATGGTAAAGCAGTGGTGATGAAATATCTCCGTGCTCGCGTAGAGCAGCCAGCAGCTTGTAGAGAGCAGGCAAGGAGGATATGGATTGGCTTGCAAAGCTGACAAGGCCTGGCTTTGGAAATACAGTAAATACCCTTTGCCAAGCAGATTGGGTGGTTTGCAAGCCACAGTCAAGCCTTGTTCACACGTGCACATGTGTGTATGTGTATGTGTATGTGTATGTAAGTGTGTGTGTGTGTGTGTGTGTGTGTGCTTGTGTGTGTGACTTTCCACCCTTTCCACCCTTGGGACAGCCCAGCTTTTCCTGGTCCTCACTGAAACAAAAAAAAAACAAAAAAAACAATAACAGAGAGAAAGAAAGGCCGCTGTCAGATTGTTTTTGAGGCTGTAGCTTCTGCTTGTGTCAGAGTGCAAGCTGATATGTAAACATGTGTCTTCCTGCCCAGGGGGCTCGGCTGTGTGCGCTGGGCGGGCGGTGGCTGTGGCGGTGGCGACGGCTCGCTTTCAGGGGGGCCGGTTAGTGCGTACACGCAGCAGACATTACTGACACGTCTCCCCCAGCTCGCCACTCTGGCCCCGGGCTGTGGTCAGGAGCCACGGCAGCAGCGGGACCGACAGCAGCAGCTTTGGGGACAGCATCCTTTAGACAAGCTCACTGCTTACCGCTAGACATGCACAAACACAAGCAGACAGACGCATGTAAACACACAAACACATGCGTGCCCACGCACAACACACACACACACAACACACACACACACACACATAAACAAACATATACACACACACGCATGCATGCATGCAGACAAACACAAACACACACACATGCGTGCATGCAGACAAACACACACACACTTGCACAAATACACTATGTCACAAACATACGTGCAAAGGTATACACGTCTTATATCTTTGACATGACGTTACACTTAGCTGACGCTCTTATCCAGAGCGCCTTACAGATATTCACAGGGTTTCAGTTACAGTCCCTGGAGCAGTGTGGGGTTAGAGGCCTTGCTCAAGGGCATCTCAACCATGGGTAGGGTGGGATTCGAACCCACAGCTGACCCAGGGTATATCTTGTGAATACCCTGACGCAGTCAAACACCTCCGCGCTTTAAGACAGTCTTCACTGCATACAAACGTAAGGAGATGTTGTGCAAAATACTCCCTCTTCACTGTATAATGTGGGAGCATAGAGCACGCTTTATTCTCTGCTCATGTGTGTTTACTGCTGCAGTGCAATCAGCATAAACACACCCACAGACACAGAGAGTAAATGAGAGCTGAACTCCAATCCCTTTAAAACAATACTACCCACGTCGATGTGACATTCTGACTTTGAATTGCAGGCAACTTTTGAAAGGTAGCCTGTGTGTGTATTGTAACACCTCCTCCTCTTGGCTAGACTAGTCGTAGACTCCCTTGTCTTACTTTTCATGCCTTCCCCCCATTTTGGCCCCTGCGAGATTGATCTCAGATTGACCGAGATGGCGCCAAACAGCCATATAACTTTACATCAGCGAGGAGGGGTTTTAGTGGATTTCAACAGTATTTCAGGATATCCTTACTGTCGCTTGCTGTCGCAGCAGCAGATTTTCTGGCACAATAACAGCTGTCCCCAGCATTAGTGAGAGGGGGAGAGAGAGAGAGAGAGACAGACACTTGCAGATGCTCCCTCATCCTCATGTGTCAGAAGGAGCCACTCCGCTCCTCCTCTGCCAATTCACAGGACACGGCCAGTGGAAAATGGTATATATAGACAGGAAGGAATCCTTATACCCTGGAGCACTTGGTATTCCCCGTGTAGATTTGAGCTCAGTGTTTCGGTAAATGATACTAATGCCTTGGCTGCAAAAATGTGTCTGAAATACAGAGATTGTCCATTTGTCTTTTTCATAGGTGGTTTATTTTGTGGGCTTTAGTCAAAGCAAGCCAATTGTGCATTTAAGCTGGATTCTCGTGATTGGAGAGCAAATATAGAAGTGGCCTCTTCTCTCCTTTTTCTTGGCAGTGTGTCACTATTTTTAGTACTTAAGAGATCAACAGCCAGAAGTGGTTTAGATTTAGGAAGTATTTTTAACACAAGCTGATAGGGATGAGGATTTCAGCTCTGACATGCTTTGCCAAATGGTAGGGATTCGTTTAAATGTGTGAGACTAACTCACTAACCAAACAACTGACTGACTAACTAACTAACAAACTAGATTTAAAACAAGCTAACCTACTAGATTAGGACCAACCTCACTAACTAACTTGATTGAATAATCAGATAATAAGGTGTAGTCATTAGCAAAGCAGTTTAGCATGTGCCTGTGTGAGATAGAAACACACAGACAGATATGGTACACTAATACACAAGTTGCTGATACATACATTCCTGATTTTAATATCTGAAGCAAGGCTTAAGGTATAATGCTAATTTAAAAAAAAAAAATCTCGACAAGAAAAAAGAAATGTATGTGAGCTTATAAAAAGAACTGAATCCAACAGCTTGTGGGTGAAGTAAGTAAGCGGTTTGGTGCCCTCCCTACGAGAGCCGAATGGGAAGGCAGTCACAGTTTATCTCCCCTTGAACTGGGCTAATGCTTGTCTGCTCTGATTAGGATTAGAATGTGTCGACTCGCAGCGACTCAGGAAGAGCCCAGCAAAGGGTTGATAATCTAATAAATCAAGATAAAAAAAATTGAGATTGGTTTACTCAGGACTTGGGATTTACCGGTGGCCAGGTCTGAGAGACAGGGATTAGCTGGGCTTTCAACACACCTACATGGGCAGAGAGATGGTGGGTGAAGGGGAGGTGGTGATGGTGTTGAGGTAGTGGGCATTGGAGTGGGGGGGTTGTGCGGTGGTGGGGGGTTGGGGACAACGATGGCTTTATATTACGGAGACCGACGGCAAGTTTAACTGTGAGTGACAAGGTCAGGGTTGGCCCTGCACAAAAAGGCTTTGTTCCACAGGCAGATTAAAGGGCTCTCGCACAGTTTTTTACACTTTTGGATCTTGTTGAACATGTTGCGAGATAATCCTGTCTGTAGAGGAAGCGCAGTTGGCAGCAGAGAGGATTCAGGATGAGGTGCTTTGAAAGAGAGATGAGTAGGAAAAAGCGGAGGGGAAATCTAGCCCATTTGTGGAACAGAAGCGAATATTGTGTAAGATAGCTGAAAGAAAATACTGCTCTGTTATTATGTATAATTTCTGGCTATAGGTAGCCATTTTTCCACATATTGTTCCCTTGGTGAAGACTAGCAAATAACTCGACAGGGATTTATGAGTTATCTGACAGAGCTTGGCATAAAGTCCTTTGTGTATGTCACGTTAGGAGAGAATTTATGTTAATAGTACCATATTTTTGTCTGTTGGCTTTGTGTCATCAAGGCAACAGACCAAGCCCGGGCATGCCATACACGTCTTTTTAACCTGGTCCCAAAGTGCATCAAGTGCATCAAATATGGGCAAATATAGAAGTCAACATCTTAAATACATGTTTCGAAGGCAAATAAAAGCCTTGAAAATACATTTGCAGAGAAACATAACACTATACTGCTACACCTTGGAGAAGCATTCAGTACAGACAAGACAGAAAAGACAATTTCATTATTTTTTTAGAGCACAAAGTGTAGTCAAAGAAGCCTTTTTCTCCTATGATACCCTGTCCTCTGAAGCTTGTGAAGCCCATGTCTCCCAAACAGAATGTTAGTTTGGCATCCGTTAATGAGAGGATCACACTGGACTGTTCTGTATATCCCTCTTATTTAGTGGCGTATACTCTTCAAAGGCTGCCTGGCTGCACTAACAATAGGAGATGAAAAGGCTTGACAAGTCAGCTAAGGCAAAGGAGTGGTTTTGTCTCTTTCTTAGGAAAAAAAAAACTGTCTGCAATATTGCTGGGCCATTAGATGGGAAAACAAGAGAGAAACTGAGAAGCCAATTACCTTTTTGAGTTAGCTAAAGGCCATTTTAAACTGTGTGCCCATGACATAATAATGTTTATGGTAAATATTGTAGTCGGAGTAGCTGAGTGCTTGGCATGAGAGAAAGCGAGGGGGTGGGAGGTTGGGGGGAGGAAAAAAGGGCATCAATCTGAGACAGAGAATAATTTATTAAGATCTGAGATGCGCCAATTATGTGGAAAGGACCAAAAAGAAAAAAAAATCAAACTCTCCAGGAACCGCATACATGATTGCAATCTTGATTAAATCCCCCTGGATCTAATGAGTTGATTTTCTGCTGTTAATATTGCATTGGCTGATGATGGATTCGTTAAGATAATGGAACGAAGCTAAAATATAAATGACTCCCTGTCAAGGAGCAGATTTTCGTCATTTTCTGTCTGACACCTCCACCGTGGGGATTTGGCTAGGCTGATTTTGTGTTGAGAACCGCCAGATCTGGAATACTAATTTTACCTTGGACGTCTCCGCATGCCGCACGGCTCCCGATATACTCTCAGTAAATATGCTCTTTTTGCTTTTCAAACAGAGGACGAGGTGGGGGTTGCGGGGGAGGGGAGTGGAGGAGTGGGGTGGGGTGGGGTGGAGTGGCTGGGGGCTGAACTTTCCTTGATGCAACTCCATTCCTCCTGCCACTAAGAGGGCTAAATTCAACGGTTAAGTCCAATGAACCTAATATATATTTATATTAAAAAAATAACCTGAGTACTGATTTATGTGATGGTTTTATCCTCTGTTTTCTCTCAGATTTCCCTCCTCCTGGTTATAAAAGGCGCACACATAAAAATCCATCCTGGGCAGGAAAACCTCTATGAAACTGTCAGAGAAGTGTGCCTCGGGTCCACCGCCTGTACGTCCCTTTCGGCTCTCCCTGTTTTGGTGATGAATGCAGAAGGAGGCGAAGCCTGGCTCTAGTGCCGCACAGGCCAGCTGAGCCCAGTCTGTTTCCTCTTTAGACGGCCCTGTCACTGGGGTCGACAGCACGCGTGGAACCTTGACTCTGTGGAGTATTGATCCTCTGCAGCGTACGGTTGAGTCACAGCAGAGCGCAGAGCGAGGCCTGGGTGTGTGATGGGCCGCGTGCGGGTAGGAAAAGATCGCACATGGATGGCAGCCTTCGGAAAGAGTGGATAGGGATGCCAGGGTGGTAATGAGGGGAGATTACACATCGAGTCTCATAACAGCCAGCGTGTAGGACGGCCATAAATCAGAAGAGATCTGTGTAGTTGCCATTACACATATTATCAGACATGATAAAAAAACTTCATTCAATATTACCTTTACATGTACTCATTTGGCACACAGTCTAAGATGCATCTTAGTATTGTTACAGATTTAAGCGTGATACAGTACTGCCCAATATAGTACGCTATCCTTTTCAGACGAGCTGTTGTGAGATGCGGTCTATTTCCCCAAACCACTAGCTTTTCTATAATCACCGTAATCACCATTGTTGTCCATTTTCACGCTCTACCTGACCCCGCCTTTGTGGCGATTATTGTACTGACCTCCCTCTGTTTCTCTTTCTCCCTGCTCTATTGCCAGGGAAACAGCCTTACCCTACACCCTTTCTTCCATGTGTCACTTTTTTTGTCCTTTAACATGGTTTCGCTAAAAAGTTTTTTAATCAATCAAGTATGAGGCAGAAAATGGGCTTTGTCACGGCCCCGGGCCCCAGGTCGTGTGATGCTCGTTTTGCATACTGACAGCTCCTCAAAAGGGGGGTAAAAAAAAAAAAGAAATATTTCGGGGGGGAAGTTTCGGTTTCCATGGCAGCGGGCACTTGTTGCGCGACGCTCGCTTCTTTTCTTCCCCTCTCCGGCGCGAGTCCCGCCGTTTTCAAAGGGACGGACAA
>CM050206.1:24514077-24536577 GCA_027475355.1 Coilia nasus | reverse complement strand
ATTGTGAGGTCGTGTCTCCAGCAAAGCCTAAACACTCGACGTAGCTGAAGATGATAGGTGATGGGTGAGAGGGTGTGCTCTAACATTGTCAGGTGATTAAGGTGGGGTTGTCAGAGGCACCCATACCACTTACACACACACACACACACACACACACACACACGTCAGAGGGAGAAATGGTGCAAATCCAAGCAGTAACACACACACACACACACAAACACACACACGTACACACAGCAGTCAAAGAGCAGTAGAGCTGTATTGCCACAACAGTGGAAACTTGTTTAGTGTTTTGCCAAAGGTCATGCTGGCGTAGAGTGTGAATACTGAATATGCGGATGAGCCACTCACAGCACTCGTACATAATTACATAAATTCATGGCTGACACACCAGCTTTAATCTTCTCTGTTGTAGAGAGCCGGAGAAAACACACAGATACCCAGAATCCCCCTTGTTCTCTGCATGGGATTTAGGGCCAATGGAGAAGCTCCTGTATGTCTTCCTCATGTTCGCTTAGAGTTGTCGGGCTTTTGCCTTGCCAGCTGAGCATTGAGTTTGTGTCTTCTGAAAAAAAAAAACAAAAAAAGCATCTCCATGCCTGGTTGTTTCTGCCATTCCTTTTATCATCACACAGAGGCTAAAATTATGCCATAATTATTGCCTACCCTCTTCTGAGCGGAGCGAACGGCTCTGCTTTGAGGAGGTAATATGGATGATCACAACAGTGGTATGGTTCAATGCTGTTATCTAACTTTATCCATTCATCTGCAATGATAGCAAGCCTTTGTGCTGGGAAGCTATCCTGTGGCCTATCAAAATAATAATAATAATAAAAAAACCAAATAAGAATAACAAAACACAGCCTCCCTCATGAAGAGCAGGGATTGTCGTTTTAATTTCGCCTGAGTTCGGTTATTATTAATATTCAAGCCGTGATTACGCCGGCCGGCATGAATAACTAAATTATTAGTTCAGAACGCAATGCTGTCGTGGTGGAGAACTGGACTAACAAGCACATCTTTATCCTCACAGTCTTGCGTCAATACCTCTGGATTTCATAACACTCTCTTTACCGTCACGAGGAAAAAACATGTCTCGGTTTAAGCAATAATGAGTGTGGTTGTTAAGGAGAGTATGTAGCAATTCCCCATTAAAGTGTTTTATATGGAGTCTGATGTGTGTGTGTGTGTGTGTTTTCTTTCTTGTGTGTATGTGTGTGTGAGTATGTGTGTGTGTGTGTCTGAGCGAGTGCTTGTGTACCTGTTATGTGTTGCGTCTGGTCGCTTTGAAGAGAGCACATAGAATAGGTGCAGCTTTTTTTTTTCTTCTTTTCTCTCTTATTTTGAGTGCCTCTTTTCTCTTGGCAGATCCATTCAAGCTTTCAATACCTCCCCCCCCCCCCACCCCCTCGCTTCCCCTGCCTCCGTTTCCAGCGAGCAGAGGGGTTTTACTTTACTCCTTTGTCATCCTAATTGATTGCATTAACCTTTGGAGTATTGAATTTCCCGTGCATCACGCCGCGCACAATGTGGAATATTATCATAATCCCTCCAAGTAATGGACACAGGGCAATCAACAATGCTTTAGGAAAACTACATCTTTGAAAGATGGAGCGTCATATTATTTCCATAAAAAAAAAGGCCATGCAGGACTGGCAAGCTTTGAGGAACTTTGACAGTATTTGTGGCTGTCTGTCAATCTGTCTGCTCTTTCCCTCTCTCTCTCCCTCTCATTTTATCACACTATTCTCTCTCTTCCTCTCGTTTTCTTTATTTCTGTCTCTTTCTCTATCTCTCGTTCTCTCTTGTTCTCTCTTTCTTTCTCTCTCTCTGTTTCTTTCTTTCTTTATGTCTCATTCTCTCTCTCTCTCTCTCTCTCTCTCTCTTTCTCTCTCTCTCTCTGTCTCTCTCTCTCTGTTTTTTTCTTTTCTTTATCATGTCTCATTGTCTTTCTCTCTCTCTCTCTCTCTATCTATCTCTCTCTCTCTCTCTGATACTTTGTACCGGGAAAACACAGGCCTGCTTGTTTTCATCCAGCGCCAGTGTCTTTATTATCCTCTTATCTGGGCAGATAATTATATACCTGTAGCTGTGTGCCACTGTGCTGATCCAGGCCAGTTACAGTATCGGCCTCAGACGCCATTTTACATCCCTCCCAGCCTCCTGTGTTTTCACAACTATGCGATAATTTCTTTATAACTGCGGAGATAGTGCGACCCAGAAGGCAGCACTGAAAGGCAGGAAGTGATCCAAAGAGAGGGAGGGGAAAGGGTGCTGTTATTACAGTGTATATGCTGTTTGCACACAGTAACCACAGCCGTGTTGGTTGGTCTTTTCAGTGCAAAGTCAGCAGGCGTGTAGGTCTTTTCAACTAAGCATCAGTGTTTGATTTCTGGTGTTATATATCTGTTAACAGGTTTCATTTTTCCACTGGTGTGTGTTGTTCCAATAGGGCAAGTATTGAGTGTGTGTGTGCGTGCGTGTTTGCTTGTGTGAGTCTGTGTTGTTTGTGTGTGTGTGTGTGTGTTTGTGATGGTGATCTTTTCTTCGATGAAAGGAAATACGGGATCACCGCTCCTTTTTTTAAATCAATATCAGTGGATTGTAATGAAAATCTTGAGATGAGTGGCATTCAAGGAAATGAATAATTGACATTCCTTACTCTAATTAATTAAAGATCATGTGTACGTGCATGTATGTGTGTGTGTGTGTGAGTGTGTGTGTGTGTGTGTGTGTGTGCGAGTGAGTGTGTGTGTGTGAGAGTGTGTGTGAGTGTGTGTGTGTGTGTTTGTGTGTGTGTGTGTGCGCATGTGTGTGTGTGTGTGTGTGTGTGTGTGTGTGTGCACGCATGCGTGTGTGTGTGCTTGTTTGCGTGTCTTTCTCATGCACTCTCATGCGACGACCTCCGAGGACGCTTACTGTGAGGTTCTGTCTAACATTTAGTTTGAAGTATTAAGCATCAGGAGATACTGGCTTTGGAGGCAAGATTAGCCCTCGATTTGCTGCAGTCTCTGGGCCACGTAGCGTAATCCCCTTACACGCCTCCCCCTGGCCTCCCCCCTACACACACACACACTTTTCAGAGGTCTGTGGCCAGGGCAGCACGTTTCTTTAACACTCCTTCCGAACACATGCAACCATCATGTTCTCATCAGGCCTGTAATTATACAGGCCTTATACTGTAATAAAGGGGTGTCGCGGGGGCGACACAATTATCAAAACAGCGCTATGCTTGATGACATGGCCGTGGTAGTCATTGACATGGTGATGCAAAGCGGTGTTGCATATATCTGAGTGCAATATTTTAAACAACTGCATTATATATTAACGCTGTCTGGCTTGTCTGTTTTGTCAGATGTAACACTAACCTCATTGTAACTTATTATTAGTATTTTATTTTATTTTCCTGATGACCATGTTTTAGAGTGTAAAATTCCAAACTATTGTTTTCAAGCCTGACTGTGCTACAAGCACTTCCCTCGCACCCCCCCCCCCCCCTCCCCCCATCCCCTCCCCCCATTCCCTCCCTGTATGATATCCACTCTGCCAACGCCAACAAAAAAGTATCAGTTCTGGAAAACACCAGGTGATTCCTTTAGATCATAATAGATAAAACCACTGGCTTTGTTAGCCCTTTTATTGGTAGCATGATAAAAAAAACACAGTGCTCCCTATGTACAAAAGGCCTTGTCTGTGTGCTGTGTGTGTCTGAACGAAGCCACCTGGCTGTTCTGTCCGACTCTTTTGTATTTCAGGATTTATTCAACAAAAAAACCCTCTGAAAACTAGAGCGCTGCTAGTGTGGAGAATAAAGAGAGGGGCTGAGAGAAAGAGAGCAAAACAGACTTTTTAGCTTTAAATAGAAGTGTAAACAGTGGCACAGAAAGGCATAATATTAATTGATTGTTCAGCAACACACAAGCCTCTGTGTTATCATGTTTCCCTGGCAACATGAAGTAATTGTCTGGTTGCTTAGATGAATTGAAGCAAAACAGTCTTTCTGTTTTCAATTCGCACGAAGCCTGGAAAATGTATTCTTTTCAGCTGTGATAGAGGAAGCCAAATCAATCGAAACAGGGAGGGCCCCAGCCATCCATAATTGCACTGAGCATTGATACAGCGTCACCCTTAATGGGTTTAGTGTTTTTAAGTACTGCATGTACTAACACTCCAAGGAATCTTCCACACCGATACGTAAATTCCTCAACTTTAAAGGCAGGTGATCGGCACCATCTCCATACCTTCTTTCCCCCGTTTCTGTTGCGCTTTGCAGGCGAGGTGATAAAATGGACAAGTTGTGTAGGTCGACCGATAGGTCAAGGTGAGCGAACGTCAGCAGGCGCTCCTGTCTACTCTGGTCTTCCATCCATCAAGTGCCAGTCAGAGTCCATTAGGTGGAGGCTTAGTGGCTCAGGAGACTGCCTGTGTACAAATATGAAGTGTCCTGTGCCAAAATATATGGTATTACTTCAGGTAAGCCTAATCGGCCCTTGCCGTATGGCCGCTGCTTGGTAGTGACAGATGGAGGTTTTGTACTGGAAATGCGTGTCCTTTGACTTCTTTCAGATGAGGATTTTACATGTATAGCTCACGTGTTCAACACAGCGGGCCACATTACTGACAACACATCATTTCATTACAAGGGAATATGTATGTATATATACAGTGTTATTTTTGCAAGAAATTGTAGTAGCTACTGCCATGTACCACTATATAGTTCTCAAAACAGTGGTCTTGTTGTCAGTGTCATTGCACCCTTTACATTACAGTTTTTGCCCATTGCTTAAACACATTTTGCCAAATTTGGCTCGCTTGGCCAAAACTCTACACCCAAGCACATAGGACACAACACTTGGAAATAAACCATTCACATCTATGTCAAATTGAAACTCTGCAATCAAAACCTAACAATCCTTCGCCAAAATGTCACTCTCATGACAAAATTGCACACACTTGTATCTTATGAAAACACTGTCACATCAGCACCAACACACTAGTCTACTTTATATAAAACACAGTTTTTTTGTATTTTGAATAGATGTGTTTTGCCAATGATGCATCGGTATTTCATTTTTGAACGAAGTGTCTTATGTATGAAATAGTTTGTAGTGTGCAGGAGCAAGTGTTTTGCAAAAAGGAGCAAGTGTGTTGCAGAATTGCAACTGAAGTGTAAAGCAGCGCTTTTGTTTAAGGTATGGTTACACTGTGTTTAAGGCATGGTAACACAACTTCAAGTTATGTTACTTTGGTTTAAGCATATGTCTATTGCATTCAAGCAGTGGGCAAAAACTGTAAGATAACACTCTTCAAGGATAATCGTTGACCTTTTATTGGGGTCCTCGACTGTCCTTGACTGTCACTAGAAAGTTGTCCAACTGCAAGTGTGCGGTGTAATCAGAGCTGATGCAGTCCCCGGGCACGCCGGTGAGCATGGCAGGCAGCAGGAGAGGAGAGGAGAGGAGAGACGTGGCGAGGCGAGGCGAGGCGAGGCGAGGCACAGTGAAACACAGAACTTTCCCAAAGGTTCGGGGAGTGAGTACATTAGAGGAACCTAATTCATTACCAGGAACTCTCTAGGAGTTGACAGGCACTCTCCACATTAATATCTATTATCGGCTGATAAATGACATCAAACGGCCAGCGCGGTATTGGGTTCGGTGTATTTCACCACACTGTCAAACACGCTGAAAGGGCCTCGGTGGCAGTAAGCAGAGGCGGCGGTGAGCCAGGGGCCCAGGCTTTAGGCCACAGCAGCTCCGCCCTACGAAGACAAAGTGCAGTAGCTACGTGAGCGTTGACACTGTGAAAAATGCCCTCAAAGTTGTCATAATGCCCAGTCAAACATGTTGTTGGTGGTGATGCTTTGCTCTGCACTTTCTTAATAGGAAGAAGCAAGATATTTAGTCACAAGGCAAAAATCAGGTTTTACAAAGTCCATTTCCCACCTAAACTCAGGTCTGATAAAATATGTAGATACAGGCCTCTGGCTTTGTGGGCCACAGCTGTCCTGCAGAGGCAGAAGCAGAGGCAGAGGCAGAAGCAGCAGCATCAGCTATGGCTCTCCCAGGGCTTGGGTTTCATCTGCGGGGCTTCCTACAGCCAGAGTCTGGAGCTGAGCTGGGATTTCGGATGTTTATATGAGCCGCACGGATGTGTGTATAAGTGTGTCTTTGTGTGTGTCTAAGTGTGTATGTCTGTGTGTGTGTCTAAGTGTGTGCATGTGTTTGTGTTTGTGTGTGTGTGCGTGTGTGTGTGTGTGTGTGTGTAAGTGTGTCTTTGTGTTTGTCTACGTGTGTATGTCTGTGTGTGTGTGTCTAAGTGTGTATATGTGCATGTGTTTGTGTGTGTGTGTGTGTCTGTGTGTGTGTGTGTGTGTCTGTGTGTGGTATTTTAGCCAATTCTGACAAAGGCGGTTGTTGCTGGCAGATCACCTGCAAATCGAGCTTGTAAAGTTCAAGATTTTGTAAACAATAAAAATGCATGGCATGGATGCAGCGCCAGGCATGGGGCATTATCTCTGCCTGGGAGTTCTCCAAAGAGCGAAGCTTTTTAAAAGTACAGCCTGGAATGACAGTCTGAAATGATGTCTCTACTCTCATCTGCCCCCCTTCCCTTCACGCCCTTTCCTTCTCTCTCTGTTTCTCTATCATCCCATCTGTCTTTCTCTCTGTCTCTCTCTCTCTTTCTCTCTCTCTCATGGCGTCCTGTTCAAAGACAGATATAGGAACAATCCTTATGGATCTAATCTGGTTACTGCTTGCTATTTTCAACAGTTCTATCGAAACCACCTCCCTTACCCACTCTCTCCCTCCCTCCCCATCTCTGTTATGCCCTCCCCCCCTCCTCTCTCTCTCTCTCTCTCTCTCTCTCTCTCTCTCTCTCTGTGTCTCCTTTCTCTCTGTCCCTCTCTCCCTCCCAGCTCTACCCCCCATCTGCCTGACCTACATGGCAGTCACATGGTGCGGCTCCCTGGCCAGGCGTTTTATGGAAAATCTGTGGGGGAGATAAAGCCACGGGGTTTTAAGTGTTATCCCTGCCCAGCCTCTCAGGAGGGCCCCTGACACTCAATAAGGTGTTATTGTCCCAATGCCGCGCGAGCACCACGCTCGCTGATCCCACCCCCCTGGCTCCCAATTGGATTTAGATCATGCCAGTTATAAGGGTGGGGTGGAGGGGATTGGGGGGGGGGTGTAAGCGGCGGAGCAGGAAATGAGCACCGGTTAAGGAGGGAGAGGGGGGGGGGGGGGGGGGGGGCAGGACATGCACTCCCTCCTCTACCCCTTTTCCCCCTCACTGCTCTCTTAGTTGGTTCGGAGGCGTCTTGTCCCGAGTCACGAGAGGCCCAATCTGTGTATGGCCCCTGCAAAGAAGCGCTGCTGCACCCGCCTCAGACGTGCCATGCGAGGGCTGAGAGGGAGAAGGGGAGGGGTGGAGTGGGGTTTAAGGGAGGAAGGAGGGGGAGGGGTGAGGGGGAGAGGGTTGGGTGGGGTGGGGTGGGGGAGAGGGGGGTTAGTTCTGGGCTGTGACCGAGTCCCCTTCACACTGTCGTCTGCCTGTAAATTTTCTGCTGCCCTTGCTATTCAGCCAATTACGCCAAAAGAGCTTTAGTGATTTTTTTCTCTCTCTCTCCCTCCCTCCCTCCCTCCTTCCTTCCTTTCCTCCCATCCCAACCCCTCCTTGTCCAGTGTTATTTATTTATTTCACAGACAAATGCTAAGTGTCTCTGAAGGTTAAAAAAATGCTGAATTTCATAACGCTTATAATGTCAACTTTTTTCCCCCTCTCCCCTCATCCTCCGCCAGGGCTGATCAATAGATGTCAACCGTGTGCTTTGTTAAACAAACGCCCGCCAGAGATAAATCAGCCAACAAAGCTTTCACTTTTTTGAGACTCACAGTTTTTTTTTTAATGTGCCCTCGATGTTGTTCTGTGTCGCAAGCAATACAAATGCCAGCAAACGAGTGTTTACTAATAAATAGGGGTGGCGGCATACAGCCTGGTATTATCCTTGACAATGTCAACAATGGGCGACTTAAAAAGAGAGAAAGAGAGAGCAGTTATGAGGCCTCGTTTTGAGGACAGCCTAGGCGGAGTGCGCCGACGATGCTCGTGTGGCGCAGAACTTTTTAAATAGATCTTTTCTCGGACTCTGACTTAATGTGCGGCGACTGCCGAAATGAACCGAGTCGGTGTTGGGTTACGGGAGCGTGCTCATAGACAGGCCCAGGTGCACCGAGAGGCAATAATTGTTTCACAGCAAGAATATTAAAAAGATGAGGGGGTTGGGGGTTGGTGGGGGGACGGTGATGTGGGGCAGCAAAAAGAAAAAGGAGAGTCTTCATCAAGACAAATCCCACATGCGCCTGGATACGTGTGCGCTGAGCGTCTTACCTCGATGGACTGCCTGACCCTGAGAGAGTAATCCTTCCGCCCCCAACCCTCCTTTCACCCACCCACCTACCCAGCTCTGTCTCCTCCAGTCATCTAACATATCTAATAGGCCCAGTGGAGAAAAAAAGACTTACTTGCCTGCAGTGGGGAAGTGTATAACCACTTAAAAAGCTGTAATTTTAAGTTTCTTCCATGTTAGCAACGCTCTTCAGAGGATATCTGAAGTCTCTTTTCTGCCTCAGAACTGCACATCATCGTCTGACTTGCCTGTCTTTCTCAGTAGATCTAATAGAGTCATTAGTACTGTATGTCTGTTTTAGGAGGCTGAGTTTTTTTGTCTCTGTCTTATTCTCTATACTGTACCTCTGTCCTATTCTCTGTCCTATTCTTACTCTCTCTCTTTCTCTCTCTCTCTCTTTCTCTCTCTTTCTCTCTCCCTCCCCTTCTCTCTCCCCACCTCTCTTCTTTCTAAATGAACCCTGCATACTGAGCCACATACAGTACATAACCTGCAGTGTGAAACCTTTGAATTGCTATCAATAGAATGTAGAATGCAGCCGAGAACTACAAAGCAGCTGGGGAATGCGGAGCGAGTGTGTCGACCACCTTGCGTTCTGCTGCTAAAAAAGAAAAGAGAACGCTCGGGCGAGCGCAGATACGCACGCGGTGAATGATTGGACGGGACAGCGCCGTTCCATTTGTCACTTTGTCTGAGGAGTGACGACCCTCATTAGCAGTTTCAGATATCGTCACACAAAAGGGGCTTAAAAGGGAGACGGGCTCAGGACGGATAGTCAGTGGCCCCAGAGAGCACGGGGGCACAGATAAGGACTATTTGATTGGCACGAGACTGTCTCAGACAAGGGGGCAAGAAAAAAAAATCATGTTACAGCAGCAATTACACCAGTTTTTAAAAAATAGTAAAGAGGGGCTGGAGAATGGGGGTGAAGGAGAGATGACAATGTGTGTAGAAGAGCAAAGTGAAGTGTTCTTCTTAACGTCAGAAAATGGACGAAAAAAGAGAACACTTCAAGCGAGGAGTGGGTTTGAAATTAGGATCCTGAAAGATTCATGCTCCATTTTTAATTCAAGCTGTTTGTTATAATTTTTTGCTCTCTGGAGTGTAAGAATGAAAAGAAAGAGGTGTAAACTTAGCATTACGGTGGTGAATTTTTTATAAACGCAGCACATAAGTGGGAGGATGTAGCTCGGCAAACAGACTGGGGAAGGGAAAAAGAAAGAGAAACACGCACCATGGTTTACGAAAAAAAGAAAGCTGCACGTCTGAACTGTGAAGTAGGCCTCGGAGGTGTGTGCGCGTGTGTGTTTGTGGTGAGCTTGGATACACACACACACAAACACGCACACATTTACACATACACAAACACACACACACACACACACACACACACACACACACACACACACACACACACACACACACACACACACACAGGGCCACACGCCCTGCAGCGCTGTACTGGGCCCTCCTCAGCAAGGCACGCGGCACCATCTGCATTTCGCTGTTAACGCACATTCACATCCACAGGAGGATTAGCAGGAAAATCCCTCGTTTTTTTTTCCACCAGTTGACAAATATCAGATTTGTCTCTAAAAATTAGCTCCATCCATATCTTGCCGCCATATGACACACTGAAAAGATTATCTTTAATACCCGGGCAGCTTGAGTGTGGTGGAAGCAGATTAAAGTTTCGGTTTAGTAATATTTGCCCAGCCACTTCGGTTAGGCGTCGCACTCCAACACAGTGCCGCAGTCCCTTCCACAACCGGCTCTGTGTGTCGTGTGTTATTCCCGTTCTTCTGCCGTCCCCTCACATTCACACAAAAAAAACGAAAAGTATTCGTTTCGAAACAAGTACGAGCGATATTTATCCAATTCATCATCACCCACAGGCAGTGTCTTTCCAGGCTCCTGTCTTTTAGTACGTGGCCTTTTTAAACAAACAGAGGAGCCGGGCTAAAGAGGCACGGGTGGATTCCAGCAGCAGGTGTCCTTTCACAGGCTCCTTTGTAGCGGGAGCGGCCCGGCTGGGCTGTTGTTTTAGCGGTGCCATTGGTGGCGGGCAGGGGGGCGGCTGGGAAATGGGCCTGGCGGATGGGTGACCTGGGACCTCGGCCCTGTCCCGTTGTCAGAGTTTTCTTTTTTTTCTTCTTTTTTTTGAGTTGCGGAGGTGGTGGTGTCGGTGGTGCCGCTATGCTGCTGTGTTTCATGTCAGCTGTGCTCCTCTTGTCAGGAGCGGTGAAGGAAAGGAAGGTCCAGGGAGACGTTGGTTATTTTTCTGAATACATTCCAGTGTTTATTTCGGTGTGCTGTTTAAAAGTGTCCATTAGATGAGCTCATTCTGCATTGGTCCGAAAAGAGTTTGTGTGTTTGTGTGTGTCCGTGCGTGCGTGCGTGCGTGCGTGCGTGCGTGCATGCGTGCCCGCGTGTGTGTGTGTCTGTGTGTGTGTGTGTTTGCGCATGTTTGCACATGTGTGTACGTGTGTGTGTACATGTGAAATGTATAGAGCAATAGTTTCCCAACTCCTGCATGACACAAACAAAGAAATACACAAACAGAAATATCCTATATCATCACCATGTGGAGCCTTGTTAGCCAGGCAGGCGGACAGGCAGGCAGGCAGGCAGACAGGTAGGCAGGCAGGCAGGCAGGCAGGCAGGCAAGCAGGCAGACAGGCAGACAGGCAGGCAGGCAGGCAGGCAGGCAGGCAGGCAGGCAGGCAGGCAGGCAGGCAGGCAGGCAGACAGGCAGGGTCTTGGGGGTGGGGGAGTCAGCAAGGCGCTGCTGCGTGTCTTTGCATGGCTGCACGTGCACAGCTGTCACCGTTAGCAGGTAGTGAGCGAGGGGCTTGTTGGGGGCGGTGGTGGAGTGTGAGTGTGTGTGTGTGTGTGGGGAGGGGGGTTACAATGCATCCGACCAGTGTTCCTTAAGCTTCTATTAGGCCAATATGTTCCCTATCTCGGATTCATTATCATGCTCATGATCACCATGTGGAGCGGAGGCTGGCTTTTGGCAGGGGTGGGGGGATTGGGCCCTGAGTGTACCTGTGTCGTAGTTTAGGGTGGGCTGGCTCACCCACTCTCCACCCCCCGACCACCACCACCCCACCCCACCCCACCTCACCCCACCCTCAGGCGCACCCAGAGGTTGGGCCTCTTCTTTTTAGATACAGGGGCCCGTAAATGAAATTAAGGTGTCAATTAGTCAATTAGAGCATAATAACTCAGAGGGCAGACATTTAGAGAGCGAGCACACCTCAGCTAAGTTCATTTGCTCCTGTCCAGGAGCCTGGGTGCTTTGGCACACGTCAGTCCGCCCTGCCCAGATCCGCTGAATAAGGCCCCAGCCTGTAATTCTATTTACCACCGGGTATCTTTTTTTCGATCAACAATTTCCTTTCGATGGGGTTTTTTTTTTTCTTTTTTTTTAAGAGACCCGAGGATGCGTCTTTTTTCCTCCCCAATTTGGCTTCGGAGAATTTTATAATTTAGTAATTAAAATCTTTGATAGGCTTTAGAAATTGCTCCTAATTGAGTTTAATGGGAAGATGAATTTCAATTTTATTCGATTACAGGGACCCCTGGCATAGGTATTTATGGAAAAAAACTCCACAAAAATATGCTGTGTGGGCTAAGATGGCATAATAAAATTAGGGATAATCGGATTTCTCCGTCATGAATTTCGCTCTAATTTCACTATAATTTTCCATTAGATAGCTGGTTTACAAATATTTGCTCATCTGCGATGGGAGCAGCTATCTGTCTAAAATGATTACGGTCAGTGCCTTCAGAAATGTGGACCTTTCTGCCGTTCCTTTCAAAAAGCAGATTGCGAGGGACCAAAATTAGGCAGATTGCATTAGGACTGTCTGCATCCGGGGAGAGATGCTGGAGCGTAATGATAAGAGGCAGGGGATGAAAGCACTGTCAAGAAAAATGTTTGGACTGTATGTAATATTTTGTAAGTGAATATGAGGTGCAGGCGTCATGCTCGGTGAGCAGCGTACAAAAACTAGGCATGAGTATGCACTTGTGTGTGTGTGGGTTTGTGTGGGTTTGTGTGTGTGTGTGTGTGTGTCTGTGACTAGGAGTGCCTGTTTGTTTTTCTCTTATATATTTTAGTCGAATTTTTTAAAATTGGTGTATGCTTTCAAAACGTAATGTATTTTAATATACTGCGGACACGATTGTCAAACAGGCTGGAGCAGACTGTCATCGGATCTGGGGTCTGTGTTGGGTTAGACATACAGACGCTACTGTTGAACAAGTATTTAAGCTTAATATTCAACACCTTCACTGTGGGAAATAAATATATAATGCTATCTAAACAGACGTGAGGGGGAATAATATCCAACATCACAGACCCGCCAGAACAATGCAAGGGCAAACGCTCTTTTCAAGGCTCCAGCACAAGCCTTAAGCTCTGTCACTTTTAATTTCCTGTCAATTTCACTGACAGATTTGAGGAAATACGTTCAAGAAAAAAAAAAAAAAAAACGGCCACTATATTTTTCTCCTATCTCCCAGTGGTTTCCCCTAGTTAGTAAAAGTCAAGATGTTCACACACACACACACACACACACACACACACACACACACACACACACACACACATATGCATGCACACACACACACACCCCACATGTCAGCCCAGCTCACTCCCCCCCAATCCCCTTGCTCCATCTCTCACTGGCCCACTTCTCTGCCCCTGTGCCCACGACAGCCTGAGGGGTTCAAACACAACCCCCCACCACACTCTTACCCCCTCCAACCCCCCCACAAAAAAAAAACCTCCCCTCTCTCGCCAAAGGTCAGAATTCTCTCTCCGCATGTCTCCGGGCCCCGTGCACAAAAGCAGCTGAATTCACATCTTTCAAGCGGCCAGCGGGCCTTTGTCCCGGCCGGGCCGGGGGCTTTCGGTAGTGGGGACCCGGCCATCAGACCAGCCCCTCCTGGAGTGCGCGGTCAGGGGCGGCCCAGCGTCTGGGCCACCGTCCCCCCCTCTTTGAATGATGTGGTCCCTGCCATGTTAGCCCACACCAATCCCCCTGTAACCCCTCCCCGTTGCCCCCCTCTCCCATACACCTCTCCTATCATATCCCCACCCGCCCCCGCATACTCCCACCCCCATATGCACGCACCCCTCCTCCCCGCACTCCCCCACAACCCCCCCACTACCACCACCGCCTCCTCCCACAGCATACCAGTGCAGCAGGTCACATCAAGCAACATGCAAGTGCTGCTGGATAAAAGAACACATGCAATGACATTTTGAAGAAAGATTTGTATCGTGAGCTGTGCTTGTTGTACTTCAAGCTAATAGTATAGTTTTCCTAGCTGAGAGAACAGTTCAGGAGCTTTCAGAGTACTATAAAAAAGAGCTTTTACAGAACTATAAAATTAGTGTTTGAGTTGTGTATTGTGTATTATTACACAATACTAACTGGAGTTACTGTCACAGGAGCATGAGGACCATGCAGTGCTTTCAGTGAACGAGATGACCTGCATTATTCCTGTACATATTACTGTACTAAGGGATTCAGAGTATGAAATGAAAGGGCAATTAGAGTGTATCACAAATAGACTAACAGCAGGTCGATTAATGCTATTGTTTGTGCTCTCCATCAGAGGTGGAGCCTTTGTTTGATTTGCTTCATTGTTTGGATCTTTGGTATTGTCCTTATCTCTCCACCTAACAACTGTTGTCGTAAATCTCCTCTTTCATACGTTGTATAAAAAGTACAGCAGTTCAGTATACTTAGGACTTGTGTAACAGTGAGCACATGTGCATATAATCCCACTAAACGCCAACCTGTGCGATCATTAACCTGAAAGTGGAAGTTTTACAGTAAAATGGCAGTGTCATCGTCGTCATAGTACAGTGTTTAAAAGCAGTTTAATCCTGTTTCTGTGACGAGAAGAATGACTGCCATGTCAGTCATGTTGCCTTTCTCTCTGTCTCTCTATCACTCTCTCACTCTCTCTCTCTCTCTCTCTCTCTCTTTTCTTTTTGCGTGGCAAGGGCAGGTCGGAAGACTTGTGATGTGATGTGAGCAAGTGCCCCTAGAGGTGCTCTGTGAGAAAGGCGGGCAGGGCTCCCATTGTTTAATCGTGACTCATAGCCGTAATTACTAAATCAACCAAAAGCCTGTTTTATGTATACATGTTCTCACTGTTAGCAAACAGGAACTGTGACCTGAGTCATTTCTGAGAAATTTGAACCAGGACCAAAAATATGTGTTTCCCCTTTTTCATAAGCAACGTTTGTGTGTGTGCGTGTGTGTGTGGGTTTGTGTGTGTGCGTGTGTGTGTGTGTGTGTGTAGGTGTAAGAGAGTGCAAGTGTGTGTGTGTTGTCTTTGAACGGCACCTCATTTCCACAAAAAATAGTTCAGTTGCAGTGTCAACATGGAGGGAGAAGATCCTTATTTTGTTGTCATTTCATCTGTTCCGTGACCAGGGGAGTTTCTGGGATTCGAGGCAGAGTTTCCAAACCTGTGTAATTCCTTAATCAGGTGTGACGAGCAGGTGAAAAAAAATATGAGAAGGTGGAGTATGCTAATATAACAAATATTTTGAAAATATCCAGAGGCTCTTTGCATGTGGAAGAAACTGCCAGGCAAATAAGGGCTTTGTCTTATAAAGTATTCATTGTCACCTGGTAACGGACGTCGTTTATCATTTCACCTGAAATTACAATGAAAACTGATACCTTATCAGAGGGACGGAGAGAGAGACAGAAGAGGGTGGGGTGGACTGAACGAGGGTAAGCCGTAGAAGAGCTTGGGGGCTGGGGTGTAAGAGTTTAGTAATTTACAGCCAACTGTTCCCATATAAGGTTACCTACTTTTGCAGTGCTCAATATTTATGAGTCTATATGGAAAATTAGCATGGTGCTTTCTTTCCTAACGAGATTAGGCTTTGTAAATACAATTCTTAAATGCAAATTCTTTTCTCTGACTTCATCTAAAACAAGTATGAAAACTAAAAAAGGCCAAATGAAAAGTGTGTCTATTGTAAATTATAAAAGAAACATTTAAAGCATTAAAATATGTTTTGTTTTAATTTACAACATTTTATTGAGTAGTGTTAACTATGAAAAAGAAGCATAAAAATGTTCCCTGTATCAACACATTCTATTCTCATTCAGGAAAAAGTATTGTTTAGTTTCCTTGTTACATTAAAGGTTCCATAATGTCATTTAAAAGGCTTATTTCATATCTGACCATTTGCAGACATATTCAGGAATAAAAAGTGTTATCTGTAAAACATAAAAATAAAAATGATAAATACCGTGTGTATGATTTAGGTTTCTGCGTTCTGAAAAAAGCTTTTTGGCTCTTTATTATTATTTTTCGCTCCCTCCCTGCTCATTCTGATGGAGCAGGGGAAGGCTCCTCCCCAAGAGAGTTGAAAGGCTAGTCGACCACAGAGATGGAAAGGCCAGCCCACTGAGGGGAGGAAAAAAAGAGTCTGCTCTGGCTCCTGCTCCACCGTAATTTCCTATCTGCCTATTCAGACATCACCAACAGCTCGGCGCGCGCGTGTGTGTGTGTGTCTATGCGAGAGCAGAGCAGAGAGGGAGAGAGAGAGCGCGAGAGGCAGAAAGGGAGCGAGAGAGGGAGAGACAGAGAGAGAGAGAGAGCAAGAGCGAGCAAGGAAGGGGGAGGCACTCTATTCTTTCACCTACCCCCCTATCAAACCACAAGAGGGAGGGGCCAAGCCTGGGCTGCCAATCAAATTCACTAGTGGCAGCCGGCATTATCTTTGCTACAAACTATTGACAGATTACATGTCAAGGAGTTTAGCACATGATTGAAGGAAGGTTTTATTTTTTTTTAAAGTGTGTATGTGTAGTCATCTTACTTTTGGTTTCTCCCGAACCTGCTTACTTCTGATGATTTTCATACAGAGTCGAGAAATATTATGAAAGTTACATGCCTGAGAGGATTTAACTTCGACTTCCCTGAATATGGTGAGTACTGTACTTTTCTCTCTCACTCGCTCTCTTTCTCTCTGTCTCCTTCTCTCTATCAGGTCCTCTACAGTCTGACACTGACATGTTTTAATAGGATTAGGATAGAAGTGTATTTTAAACTGACAGCAAACCCGCTCGGATGGGGAAGTTCTTGTCTTTATGTGCGTGCGTGTGTGTGTGTGTGCGTGTGTGTGTGTATGTGCGTGTGAGCGTGCGTGTGTGTGTGTGTGCGTGTGTGTGTGTGGGACTGCCCTGAGCTGCACCTATATTTTCTAACTCGAGTGACAGTGCCCAGAGGCAGAATGCTGTATAAAACATGATCGCTCACTGCTTTAGCACGCATTTCTTATCAGACTTCTCGGTGCTGCTTCTGCCGAGGGCACAGAGAAGTTCACCCGGCCAGTTTCATTTTCCCTGTGATGAGACCCAAGTTTATTTCAGTGCTCTGAGTCGAGCTACTGTTGAACTCACACGTCTTTTTTTATCTCTTTCCCCTTCTCTCTCTTTCTTTTTTTCCTCCCATAAGACCTCATTCATAATTGCCCTCTCCGGGTTTATTTAGAATTTGTTACAGACGTCAGGGTTATTTATGGGGGGGGGTGGTGGTGTGGTGGGTGATGAGGGCGGGGGGTGTTGGTAAAGAAGGCAGGATTGCGACTCACTTTGCATTACTTATTAAGACCATAGATATCCTGTTTACGCACATAGGTATGTGAAATGTCATTCGAGTGCTTACCGTGGCCTAAGGGTTTGTTGCCAAGGGGACAAAGCAAACAAACTGTTGTGGCAGCTTTGTTTTGACACATGTAAGGGCAAACAGTACAAGTGATATCCATTTCTCTCCCCTCATGTTCCCTTTTTTAAAGGAATGTTTAAGAATAATCGCTAATCGTTATTTTAGGAGAAAGTTGTATCAGTATTTCTGCATGTGTGTGCTTTAGTTATACTGTACAGAGAGTTTAAAAGTGTAAATATATTTCCTCCTTTGCCCTTCAGCTATCCTTTCTCACAGCTTTGACAAACAGAGTTCTCAGGGGGTAGTTTGGTTAGCACTCATAATCCTATGGAAAATTCGGGTATTCTTTTAATAGTACAATTGGTAACTTACTAACCGTACTATCTCACAGATGACTTAACAGGAATATACCTTACTTTCTCTAATTAATATACACATCAAATATGGTGCAGTTGGATTTTTAAAAATTACATCTGTATATTCTGACATCTGCATATTCTGAGAGAGCCAGAGAGAAAGAGCTGTGTGTGTGTGTGTGTGTGTGTGTATGTGTGTGTGTGTGTGTGTGTGTGTGTGTCTATGTGTGTGTATTTATGCATCACAAATGAATTATTTGATTGCACTGTTCCTTTTGCCTACTTAAATGTGTGCTCATGGCATGAGGCGCCTGTGTTATCCTATTTCATTTACTCTTGCAGTGTGATTTGTGGCAAAATAATATTACAGTGTGTGCACGTAAAGTCCTAGAAATTATTTATGTGCTGTAGTATGGAGCCTGGTTAATTTGATTTCATGTTTTTGGTAAATCGCAAGAGAACTGTCAGATTTCTCACGTCACTTCATACATAAGTCTGAAATTAAAATTGTTATTTGCAATTGGTGGGGTTTTTAAAGACAGAAGAAAGTCAGGGAGGACTCTGTGGTACATTTTAATTACAGTGTTTTTTTCCCCCATTGCGGTTTCCTCAATATCAATATAATATCAATGGAGTGTTTGTTTGTCTGACACCCATCAAAACTGCAGTCTTCATACTAACATGTTTATTTCAACCGCTTCAACTTTTTTTTTTTTTTTTAAGTTGGAAAACAAGTAGTGATATTAAAATAAAAAAATGAGGAGTTCTTTTTAAAAGGGACTTGATGTTGGGCTTTTAATCCTGCCCTAGTAACGTATACAGAGTAGAATTACAGGAACAACTTGTGGATTGTTTTGTTTTTTGATCATAAAGCCTTGCTCAACAGGGAGCCTGAACTGAACCTAGCATTCGTGTGTCAGCTCAGAAATATTACATTGAAAGGATAGTGAATAGGTGCAGACACACCCTGCATTTAAAAAAACACTCTTTCCATTAGTGCTGAGAGACCTGTGCAGCCGACTGCAGTTATTTTATGAGTCATTATGGCGAGACATTGCTTTCTTCTTCAGACAGCCCGTTGTCTTAGGTGCAGGCCACGCTGAGGACCTTTGGCACTCCACTCCCCCCCAGCCCCAACCTTTTCCCCCCTTCCAAAAAAAAGAGGGAAAAAAAAATGGGGACGGAACGGGGAAGGGAAAACAAGACAAAGTGTGTAGCCCCCCAATAACCTTTATCACAATTTAGCTACAGCCGAATCAATTTGATGTCTTAAGCAATAAAAAATGCTGTTGCTGTCCTAATTCTCTCGCTCCTCCGATGACAGTAAATTTACATTTTTTAATTAAACTAGCTGGAATTTTTATGAGGGGGCTGGGCTATGCTAATGGGAATGTTGTGTACTGCAGATTAACAGCGTTTTTGAAATAAATTTAGCACGGAGACGTTATAAGATAGAGAAGAGGGGAGAAGAGGAGAGGAGAAAGGAAAAAAAAAACACAAGACATAGTCTTTAACCCCTTTTATGCCAATTTCTCCTAAGGGAGCGCTCCAAGCTGAATCGCCCTGTCAGGAGAGAGTGACTCTCGGTGAGGAGGTGATTAGGATTGCCATATCAACTGAGGCAAATCATTTCTATTCTTATCAATTATTTATACTGTGTTGCAACGCCATAGGATAAAAGCTTGGATGAGTTTATACTGTAACATCCAGTGCAACATTGTTTTTTTTCTTAATGGGACAAAGAGCGACAGCTCGCTCATAATTATTGTTGTTTTGTATTTTAATTAAAGATATCCATGTATGTATCATTTGCGAGTAAAATCATTTTAAGAGTAGAGCAGGAACATTTTGGGACAGATTTCACTTCAGCAAATTATTGTTAATTTCAGAATGCTAATTCATATTGAAGAAATATGGAATCAAAAAATATTTTGAATAAATTATGTACTACAAATGATAAGTCTGTGGAAAATGTGCAGAGGTTGATGCTAATGCTGAGTGTGTTTTTGTAGTATCACAGGCTTTGAAAAGGAGTATGATTGATACTGTGCCAGGCTGTCTGTTGCGTCTTGCTTAAAGAGAACAGCATGTGTGCGCGTGTGTGTGCGTGCATCGGCGTGCATGCGTGTGTATGTCAGTATGTGTGTGTGTGTGTGTGTGTGAGTGTGTGTGTGTGAGTACGTGTGTGTGTGTGTGCATGAGAGGGATAGAGAGACAAGGAATGAGAGAAGAGATGGAGCCAGCCAGCCAGCCAGCAAGAGAGAGGGTCTCGGTGAGGATGTGCAACATCATAATTAACTTAGCATCCTAATGCCCAGATTCTCAACCAACTGCCTTTTTTACAAGCAGTCTGGCCTAAGCAGAATGGATAACAAGTCAACACAAGTCAGCAGGACATAATTCTAGTTGTGTGTGTAAGTGTACGTGCTGCTGTTTTAGTGGATGTTCATCTGTGTGTGCATACACACCCACTTGGATATGCATGTGTGCATATGCGGAACAAAGTGCAAACACTTGTGTGTGTGTGTGTGTGTGTGTGTGTGTGTTTGTGTGTGTACCAAGTTGGTAAGTGTGTGTGTGGTGTGTGTATGAACACACTTACAACTGCATTGGCTCCCAGTACCTGGCGTAGCCCCAGTGTCTGTCTTGCTTGAAGGGAAGGTGGTATGGACAGAGAGAAGGGCGACTAGCCCCACAACTCTACCCCCACAACCACCCCCCTCTCTCTCCTCTCCTGTGCACTCATGCAGGCACAACACCCTAATTAAAAGCGCCAAGCTTTCCGTCACCAATACAGAGTAATTGCCTAATTAATACACTGAAAGGAAGTACACCGGAATAATAAACAGGTTGCACCTTTAGGACCTTAACTCCTTTATCACTCACATTTGTAAGTCAGCATTAAGTAGTCACCCCCCCCCCCCCCCCCTTCAAAAAAATGAAAAGCCATTATTTATTTATTTTTTATTTATTTATTTATTTTGCAAAAAGACAAATTGTTTACCATTAAATGTATTGTTTTATTTGAGTGAAGTAGCAAAAAAAATAAAAAAAATTGAAAATATGCATAATTTTGTTGTTGTTTGTCTGTGTGTGTGTGTGTGTGTGTGTGTGTGTGTGTGTGTGTGTGTGTGTGTGTGTGTGTGTGTGTGTAGCCTTCTCAGATGTAACTGGTTCTGCATCCAGCTGAGTCAAAGCTCTCAGAATGATTGTGAATGTAAAGTCCCTGACTGAGGGGAAGCACTGGCTCAGTGCTCATCACTGACAGGGCACACACACAGGACATAAATGTCGCCTTCACAGAAGAAGACAGCACCTGCTAGAAAAGTGACTAAATTCAATAACGTAGATAAAAAAGAAAGAAAGAAAAGAAACGAAGGGAAGGGAAGGGAAGAAGAAAAATAATAATGTGATTCAGAGGCTTTTACGTCCATCCGAAGCTATTGTTAACTTTTTTAAAATCTCACTTCATCTCCGCTCAGCTCAGTTGTATGAGGTGCGTGGGGAAAATAAAGACGCGAGGCATCCTTCGGCTTTCTTCCCCTTCGTTTGTGTCAGGGTGGTTCAGATGCCCGCATGCTTGTGTATAAAGACGTCGATCCTGTACTCAAAGCTGCGACTGAACGGCTCTATTTCACTTTTATGACGTCGCACATGAAATTAGAATTTCATGCAAAGCGGGAGAGGGAAATAATCTCTGCCGTTGCGATATGCCACAATAAAGAGGGGTGGGAAAGGGGGTTGAACGTGAAGATGCAATTAGCACAATGCAAACGCCTCGAGTCCATGTGTCGGAGAAAGAAGGAGAAAAGGGCAAGAGAGAGAGAGAGAGTGCAGTACGGCCCAGAGTAGAAATTTGCATGCTCCGCTTATCGGCGCACACTTATTACTCCGTCTGAAAGGCAGATTAAGCCAGCACAAAATGTGGCGAGTAATCCTTTTAAATGTGGCAGGGGTCTTTAAGGTGTGAAGCACCCCCTGTGTGTACAGGTCCCGGGCCGGATGGATCAGGCTCCTGGGAGGGTGCAGAGACGACACCCCCCACACACACAGACACACATACACACACACACACACACACACACACACACACACACCCCAGACCCACCTCAACCCCCACCCTCCTGCTACTGTGGTCAGAGGAGCTGGATGAGTAGGGCTTCAGTGTCATGGATGGTGGTTGGAAACTAAGTTCAATTCCAAGATGTGAGGAAATGTGCACTTCTCTGTCCTGTGGTGTCTTGTATGGCTTTTTAGCTTATGTTTTATGTTACGTGCTTGTATTTAAGGGTATTTCTAAAGTAATTTAACTTCCAATTGAAGTAGTTAGTTCGGAGGTGATTTTTTTCAACTTATCTTTTTGGTTCATGCTTCCCGTCAGAGAATTGATGTTGACGAGAACATGCTCTCAGTTTCTGCATCACTGAACTTTTTTTTTTTTTTGATAGGAAGTTACCGTTTGCCTCGTGTCCCTTCTTCAACCACTCCGCCCCCACCCCACCCCACTGCACCGCATCCATCCCCCACCCCCACCCACCCCCACCCACCCCCGCCCCCGCCTCTGTTGTTCTTTGGATAAGAAAAAATAAATAAACATGTTCCTGGGTCGGCCCTGTCACCTTCACTCTGAAAGCGTGTTTGCTCTGTGGTGCTACCGTGCTCGTCTCCTGTCCTCTCCCGTAATTGACTGCAAACAGGGGTGAAAGCGCTTCTTGAAAACCCCTTCCTGCACTGTCTCCCCCATTCCCTAACAGTGTATGTGTACAAGCATGTGTGTAGGTGTGTGTGTGTAACAGACAGAGAGAAAAAAGAGAGGGAGGAAAAGAGTGAGTGTGCAGTGTGTGTGTGTGTGTGTGTGTAGTGTAGTGTGTGTGTAGCTTGTGTGTGTGTGTGTGTGTGAGGGAGATTGTGTGTTTTCATGTGACATTCTATTCACTTGGGTCAGTAGCATGCAGCTCCAGCAATAATTACCGTCTGTACATGATGAATATGAGAGCCAGCTGTTCCATTCTGTCACTG
>CM050206.1:24496577-24509077 GCA_027475355.1 Coilia nasus | reverse complement strand
TTTTTTTTAGGCCATGGATAAGCTTAAGGTCATGTAAGGTGTGTGTGTGTGTGTGTGTGTGTGTGTGTGTGTGTGTGTGTGTGTGTGTGTGTGTGTGTGTGAGTGTGAGTGTGTGTGTGCGTGCGTCATAGCAGTTCTATTCTCCCAACCTTTTTCTAACTAACAAGAACAGAATGGTATCTCTACAGGCAGCTGTGATATCTCTCGCTCTTTCTCTCTCTCTTTGCTCCATTCCTTACATCAGAGGTGCCATTTTTCTTTCGCTTTGACACCTTCATCACCTTTACCTGCTAAAAGAGCAGAAATCTCGCCCCTCTGGTCACACTGTAAGGTTTCAGTCTTACTACCGTGTGTGTGTGTGTGTGTGTGTGTGTGTGTGTGTGTGTGTGTGTGTGTGTGTGTGTGTGTGTGTGTGTGTGTGTTTGTGTCTGTCTGTCTATCTGTTTCTTTCTTTTTTTCTAGTGCCGTTAAACCTCAATCATCATGGCCACCCCCGGTGGAACAGCAGAGCGGCACAACAAACACACACACACACACACACACACGCACACACACACACGCACACACACACACACACACACACAAACACACACACACACACACGCACACACACACACACTGCCGCTCACAAACACACATACACAGTCCCCATCTTACTCTCTTTCTCCCTTTCTCTCTCTCTCTCTCTCTCTCTCTCTCTCTCTCTCTCTCTTTCTCTGTCTCTCGCGCACACACACAAGCTGCCTGCTTAACTGTGTCTTGCCTGCCTCTGTGTGAGTACCTCTCTCTCTGTTACTCACAGGAGCTTACTAACACAACAACACAAGCAGAAAGCGAAGGCACACGACATTTTCATGATCTCACGTCAAGGACAGACTCAAAAAAGCCGGTTCCATTGTGCACAGGGGGCCACAGCAGACAGAGAGGTTTTTTTTTTTTTTTTCAAAAGAGAAAAAAAGGCAAAGAAAGAAAAGATGTTGGCTCAGAAATGTAGAATTTCAATTAGCTGTGTAATCTGAACCTGCTTGCTTTGATAGGGACATTTCCTCAATAAGAATACAGCAGCACTTGTAAAACATTAATTAAGTGGAAATGTTTTTTATTCGTTCTGTCTCTTTCTGTTCTTTGAAGGAATGGGTAAAGTGCTTTTGTGTGAGCCTCTCAAGAGCTAAAGAGACTTTTACCTCCTAAGAAATGGCTTTTTTCAACAAATGAGAGCCCTTTGATTCACACTGCAAGCTATTAAAAATACTGAAGCATGAGTATCACCCTCACCCCACACACACACACACATGCTCTCTCCCTCACACACACACACACACACACACACACACACACACATACACACACTACACACAAACCCTCCCCCTTGGACCCTTGTAGAAGTAAAGAAAGATATCCACAGCATGTGAAACCCAAGCCAGCCGGAGGAAAACGAGCCTCTGTTTTAACGAGTTTCTACGTGACAGATGACATTTAGGCCGTCTATTGGATCACATTGCTGACATTATCTCTCATTTCACCAAACCCCGCGTTATTAATAATTGATGAAAATGTTGTGATAGTGGGAGTGGAGAGGGGGAGAGAGACTGAGAAAAACAGAGAGAAAGAGAGAGAGGGAGGAAGAGGGAGAGAGAGAGAGAGAGAGAGAGAGAGAGAGAGAGAGAGAGAAAGCGGTGGGCGGCTGGTGGGTGGGTGTGTCAGTGGTGTGTGTGTGTATGTGTTGGGGGGGGGGCGTTACATGGAGAAAAACTGATAACTGTCTCCATCCAGCCGCTGAACGCCGGCAGTTATGAAAGCAGGCATTGTTATTAATTTGGCTCAGATTGGGAACAGTAGATAGAAGGGCCCATGTGCTCCAGAGCAAACAGCAGCCATCAGGTTGTTCAGCTGTTGAGTGGCACAGCAGCAGTGGGACTGGAGAGGAGAGGAGAGGAGAGGAGAGGAGTGGGTCCCCGCACAGGCACAGGCACTTGCTCGGACGCCTTTTATTCGCCTGAGCTCTTTGGGTGGAAACACGACTCAGTCGCGGCAAGCGGGGGCCCAGGGAATGTGCTCGCAGTGTAATGCATACCGTTAGCTGGTACGCATGTAGGGGCGGCGAGGGTTTTATTTCCCTTCACAGGCCATTTCTGCCCCATATGTTCTTTCAGTGTTCCGCGCAAAAGTGAGGGGAGATTTTCAGAGCTAGATTTTCACCCGCCATTCCTCTTGGCAGGCCACTTGTCTTTCATGATAAGTGGCACAGGCCAGCAGAGAAAAAAAACATCTGTCCTCGCTATTTTTTGCAGTAATCCACAGAGGTTTTCTGAGGTGAAAATCTGCCTTTAGATAGCCCAGTGATGAGAGAGTAAAGTACACCGGGTTCAGTTTTATGATACGCATATTTCTAAGGCCATGTCGGTGGTGCGTGGTTGTTTTTTGTTACAGTGTGTGTGTGTAGTGTGTGTGTAGTGTGTGTGTGTGTGTGTAATGTGTGTGTGCCTGTGTGTAATGTGTGTGTGTGCGTGTAATGTGTGTGTGTGTGTGTGTGTGTGTGTGTGTGTGTGTGTGTGTGTGTGTGTGTGTGTGTGTGTGTGTGTGTGTATATTCGGGGGTGGGGTACCAAGCAAAGTGTAGAAAGGGCATAAAGTTGCATTTTGGCATGGATATGCATCTGCTTATGCGTCTTCGCTGGGTATCCTCGTAATCGCTCCATGTGTCAGAGAAGCAAACAGAGACAGAAAGAGACGAACAGAGAGTCAAAGAGAGAGAAAGAGAGAGACAGAGAGTGAGGAAGAGACAGAGAGAGGGAGAGGCAGGGAGAGAAAGAGAGAGAGACAAAGAGAGAGAGCAAAGAACAGAGAAAGGAAGAGACACAGAGAGCGAAAGAGAGACAGAGAAAGAGAGAGAGGCTACTGAATACAAGATGCATTAAAACTGCAATAACTCGCACACACCCCGGCAAGGCTAAAATCAATTGGAATGGATAGTTAAGCTGGCGCTAAAAATCAATGAGGAATTCATGTCCTTGATCACGCTGTGTCATTTCTTTCAATGTTAGGGGGGGGGGGGGGGGGTGAGGGGGGTGAGGCCCAACAGACCATGGCAGCCTCCACCTCTGTGCATTAGGATAACTTCACTGGGAATGACAAATATATAAATATGCATTAACTAATGTTTGCCTGTTGTGTTATTGTGGCCGGCACTGGAGCCAATAGTTTTGGTCGCGGAAAAGGCCACACTCTTTTCACATTAACTGCCCGCAGTTTAATCAGTTTTAAACGCCATTTGCGAGTGACATTTTTTAAATAATTCCTTGAATAATTGCTCTGTTTACTTCCCCCAAACTAAGAAACCACGGCAATAAATAAATCACAGATAAGCTTGAACTTTGTGCAGTTCTGGCCCAATTTTTGTGAGAAGAAAATATGCAGTAAAATATCAACGTCCTCCTTCATCAATAGATTTTTTAAAGTGATCAAAGACTGACCAAAAAGAGAGAATGAGAGAGAGAGAGAGAGAGAGAGAGAGAGAGAGAGAGAGAGAGAGATAGGGAGAGGGAGAGAGAGAGGGAGAGAATGAGTGAAAGAGACAGGGTGTTACTTGTTTACATTGGCCTCTGCCACGTATGCTGAAATATAGTGAGCTGGAGAAACCTTATCTGCTTTAACTGGGCAGTACTGATGAGTTCATCTCGATCAAACTATTAAAAATAGCAAAGGGCAAAGCAGCATTGCCTCTCCAAGCACGGTGCAATCAATTTGCATGGCACTGAGAGGTGGCCAAAAAAAAAAAAAAAAACGATTTCACAGCACTACCTGTAGTCTAAGGGTGGGGGGGGAGGAACAGAGAGAAATGGGGTGGGGGGTGTGAGAGTCAGGTGGTGTTGCTATGTCTAGAGAGATTGTGGGGGGAGTGGGGTGAGGTGGGGTGGGGGGGGGTGAGAATGCACTGTTTCAAAATAGTAATTTTGTTCTTATTAATGCCATTAGTGTAACAGTCAGCCTGGATCAAATCAGAGGATGACCGAAGTAACTCCTCTGTCTCGGCGCTCTGACAGGATTGTGTCGGGATTCATTTGGGCATTCAGCGTTGATGAGTGAAGTTTCAAGTGCTGTTCCACTAAACCCCCCCTCAACCAAATGATGCTTATGGTCCTATTGCTCCCTCTCTCTCTCTCTCTCTCTCTCTCTCTCTCTCTCTCTCTCTCTCTCTCTCTCTCTCTCTCTCTCTCTCTCTATCTCACTCTCTCTCTCATTTACTTATTCCTTTTTTCCATTTGGTTTTCGTTATTGGAATGGACTCTGGAACATTTGGTCCTCCATGTCATTGCTTGCTGGCTTTATTTTCCAGACATTTTTTTCTGGTATTATCCAGCTTTTGGGCCCCTTGTTTCAGTCTAAAAGTAGACCTTGTCATCATTGTGGGATTTTCTTTTAGATGATGATCTAATGCAATGATTTCAGATGGGGACTTCTTTGTAATGCCTCATTTTATTTTTAGACCCTAAAGTGGCTTATTTGCTCCCTTGTAGACAAGCTGTTTATATGTACCCTTAATATGTTTAAATGAATTCCAAATTCGACATTTTTGCACCATGTCTTGTTTCGAATTACCAGTACGCTGCGCAATTAACTTCCTCCAGCAACCCAAACTGTCTGGGCTTGCGGAGAAAAACGATATTGTTTGTGATATCAGGTTAGTCATTATCATACCAGCACAAGTGCAAAATTAAGGAGCACAAATGGGGACAGTCAAGCACGACGGCAATGTGACATAGTTAATAATGCAAAGCTGTTATTGGACACTGACGTGATAAAAGATGACAACGACTGACATTTTTGTGTCAAAGCTGCAGAATCACCGACTAGTGCATGGGCACCCTTGTAGCGCCGTCTGTGCGTGCCTCGTTCTGAGCTAACGTACTGACTGAGGACAAAAGAGAGAGAGAGACAGAAAGAAAGAAAGAAAGAAAGAAAGAAAGAAAGAAAGAAAGAAAGAAAGAAAGAAAGAAAGAAAGAAAGAAAGAAAGAAAGAAAGAAAGAAAGAAAGAAAATGAAAAAAAGAAAAAGATAAAGATACAGGCATGGCAAAAAGAAAAAAAAAATCTCCTCTATTCTTTTTTATTCAGTGAGAGAGAGTGCCCTGTTCTCAGCCATTTCCTGACAGTGGCCATGGTGTTGATTTGGTAGAGGTTTGTGTGGCCTCCGGTGGAACAGTTGTTTAGTTTTAACAGGTGGAGTCTCTTGTGCCTTTTCTTCTCCCCATGACTAGCGCTGTAAAGGGCACTCAGTCACAGGGTAAATGCCTCCGATTTAGAGCCCTGGGGCCTTCAAAACAGTTGTCCTGCAAGGCATAGCGAGCGTGGGGGCATCAGATGAGCAGTTGCTGTTCGGAGGTGAAATGGTCTGAAACAGCTGCGGTGTGAACGGAGGGATTTTTTTTTTCTTTTTTTTTTTTGGGAGAGGATTGTGAAAGAGGGTGTTTCTGTTTGACTGTTTGCCCCTCGTCATTTCCAAAAAAAAAGTAGAAATGAATGTTTGTGGCAACTGCGAGGTTATATGGAGGACATTCCACAGCAGCGTCGTGTCAATCACCCATGTCCCCAGCACGCCCCCACCACCACCACCACCACCACCACCACCACTCCCCAGCCCTACGAGGGCTCCACTCACATAAAAATCATACATTTCTAACACCATATGACGTACTGTAGTACACAACCACCTATACTATGCTGCATTTTTTGGATAGGTTTTTTTTTTTGATAATTTGAGTGTCATGTCTCATATCTGTTTTTCAGTGGAAGTTTTAGGTGATTTTTTTTAATCTTTCATCTTTCTTTTGGACTTTGTTTGCTGCCGTGTAACGTACTGTAATGCACAGTACATCTCAACAGTTTCACTCTCAGTTCCGCGCTGCCTCTTTTCTCTCTCTCTCCCTCTCTCTCTCTCTCTCTCTCTCTCTCTCTCTCTCTCTCTCTCTCTCTCTCTTTCTTTCTCTTTCTTTCTCTCTCTCTCTCTATCCCCCCCCCCACCTCAATCCATCTGCATCATGTCGATCTGTCAGGCTGCCAGTGTCTGTTCCAATTAGATTCCACTTAATACACGTAACCTCGATTAACACGCAATCAAGCTCAGATAAATCACGTCCTTTAAGTCTCCCCCCACCTCCTCGGCACTGCCGCCTGCCTGGCATCATCCTGTTTTCACTGCTCGCCTTGTTGTTTGCAGTGCAGCGTCGTTGCAGAGCATCAGATCACGCATGGCTAAGTCTCTATCTCGACGAGCAGAAGACGTGCAGAAGAGGCATCATTTAGATCTTTTTTTGTTTTTACATGCCTTTGTACTGATGTGATCTCAATGCATTTATTGGGCAGTGAACTTCCTTCCAGTAGCGTAGGTTCAGTCTTTGCACCACACCCTTGTGATCTGTGGCCGTGGCTGTGTCGGTGATCTGGGCCTGCTGTGGCTTCTGCTGCCTCTGCCGCTGCCGCTGCTGTTGCTGCTGCTACTGCTGGTGGTGCCTGTGTGTAGTTTGTAGTCTGTGGAGGGAGGCTGCAACGGGAAGAGACCTGCACATTTTATGGAGCCCCTCTCTGGGAGGCCTAGACTCAGTTATGGGAACTGGCAAGCCA
The DNA here is from genome assembly GCA_027475355.1 of Coilia nasus. Taxonomy (NCBI): domain Eukaryota; kingdom Metazoa; phylum Chordata; class Actinopteri; order Clupeiformes; family Engraulidae; genus Coilia; species Coilia nasus. The sequence continues at coordinate 24,502,458 of CM050206.1, read as the reverse complement.
TTAGGAAAAAAAAACAAGAATAATAATAATAATTTTATCCAATAATAATGACGTGATTTATCATTCCGAGACACTATTCAAAAATTTATAAAATCTAAACAGGAATCTAGCTAAGCCCTTTGAGTAAATAATTCACGTAGAATGCTAATTGGCCAAGTCTTCATCAGGATCAGGAAATACAGAACTGAAAAAAAAAAACGAAAAATACAAACGCAAAAAAAAAAGATCAACTGGGGAAAAAAAGCGAAAGCAAAACATCCTAAGGCAACAAAAAGCTACACGCAGCACTCTTGTTTTATTAATCGCAGGCAACAAAAAAAGTGCTAACATTGACATGTTTAACAGATTGGGGTTTTAATAACTGGCTGGTTTAAAGTGCTGGCACATCCAGTGAGGATATCCAGCTTGACTTGAGTGCCCTGCTCCACTCATACCCACCTTATCACCTACAACCCCCCCCGGCCTCTGTAGACTGCCCCCTTACTGATGATAAACAAGGCATCAGGAGGAGTGTGTGTGTGAGTGTGTGTTGGGGTGCAGTGTGTGTGTGTGTGTGTCGAGGTGGAGTGTGTGTGGGGGGGTGGGTGCGGAGAGAGGGAGCTCCTCAGAGGCTCGGCCTGGGATTAGGGGGGGTTTCACCTCTCCCTCAGGCAGTGAGGCCTTATGCCCTTATTAACCTCTACAAGGGATAGGTCTTAATCTCACTGTCTTTTTTTTTTTTTTTTTTCGCTAACAGGGCACTAAGCTGTGCGCAATGCCCCCGCTGTCTTGCTAATGGTGCAGGCAGCATTATCTGCGATGACTTACACGCGCTCGGTTATTAACATTCATTGAAACGCTAACGCTGCCATCGCAGGTAAGGATATAAAGAGCAGTTAGTTGCTCGCCGCCTTCCTTCCTTCCTTCCTTCCTTCGCTGACCTCGGTGGAGGTGGCCTCTAGTCGGCAGACTGCGGTGTGTAAACACAGGGTGGATTTAAAATAAATTAAGCTATGAGAAAGGCTCAGGTTGATCCTTTTCTTATCTCCAGTGCTGAGTTGTCAGCTCCAAGCCTTTTATGGGACTTTGGCAAATCCTGTGTGGACAAGCAAAGAGAGAAGCTCTTGAGATTCACTGTTCTCGGCAAGTAAAAATAGCATATTGTAGTTGTGCTCGTTTCCAACAAAGGTGTGTCCTTATTCCTCACCGATGTTGCGGGTTTATCACGTGCTAGTCGTACCAGTCACAGATTGCCTTTGATCAGCCCCCTATTTCCTCATTCACCTTTAATGTGAAAATGCTAAAGTGCACTGAACTGGTGATACTTCCTGATTTCAGTAAGCACCATCTGTCTGACAAATCATTTGTTTACTGATCAGTTTCACTGCTTTGTTCGTTAAAGTTTTTTTTTTACACTGCAGTTTTCCCACTCATCATGTGACGTGTTTTTTTATATTTGCTCAATTTCATTTTCTGTTTGTGTAGAACATCCTCTTCTCAGCTTGTAAATCTGTGCCTGTCCCTTTAAAAGAGACAAGTTTTCTCTAAAACTTGGGATTTTTTCCCCTTCTCATTCCCAGCGAAAAAATAGTGAATAACGCTGATTGGGTTTAGCAGCTTCAGCCAGGCGATGGGCGAATATAATAAGTGTTTTCGCAGACGTCACCCGTGATTATCTCATCTTTGGGTTTTGGGTGAATGTGGTGGATTTAAAGGCTCGTCCTCCATTGTGCCGACATTACTCTTTAACAAGCAAAATTAAATCACGGCTAAAATCATTTCAAACTCTCCCAGAGTCTGGCCCAAATAGCCAAACAATGAGTGTCTGGGAAATTTAAAGGGAACGCTTAAGCACTGTGAATGAAATGTGTGTGTGTGTGCGTGCGTGTGTGTGTGTGTGTGTGTGTGTGTGTGTGTGTGTGTGTGTGTGTGTGTGTGTGTGTGTGTGTCTGTCTGTTCGTGTGAGGTTAGCTGGTCGGAATAAAGTGCATAACAGGGAAATGGGGGCAAATTAACTTTCTCACAGAATAATTGGATGAGGGGCAGGCACTATTTCACCATCTTTCTCTGCACTCTCAGGAACAATGGGACATTTCTCTGATGGAATGTTGTTTTTTCCTCCGATGTAAGCATTATCCACTTTAATGCCTTAACTTTATTAGTCTGAATTAGCACTTGCACACAGCCGCATCCACTGTCTGTTTATCAAGTTGTTGCCTTTTACTGTAAATAGCCTGAGTGTATTTACTGGATGCTTTTAAATATCTTTAGATTATATTTAGAAGGCATTTGAATGTTGGCCCACAAAGAGAGAGAGAGTAATAAAATTGCTACACTGCCAGGAATATACATGTCCTCTCCTATTGTAGCAAACATGAAGCGAATATATTTGCCTGAAAATGTTAAATAAATTATACCCTTAGTAAATGTAGGCGAAATATATAGTATGTAAATATCAAACTGCACATCTGTGAAAGTGTCAGGGATGCAGGGGGCTGATGTCCCTTAACCTTTCCCTTGCATTCACGGCCCTTGGTGTTGCTGTGGTGGGCTACTGTAAAAAAGGGTGGTCTGGAGAGCCTGACCTCTGACCCTGACATTGCCTCCAGTCCAGTGCGCTGACGCCTGCTGACTCCAGTCATTTGGAGGAGGAAAGAGGAGAAGGAGGAGGAGGAGGAGGAGGAGGAGGAAAGAAGTGAGGTCTGGTGAAAAGTGGTATGCAGAGGTGTGTGTGTGTGTGTGTGTGTGTGTGTGTGTGTGTGTGTTTGTGTGTGTGCTTGTGTTGGGGTGGGTGGGTGTGCGTGCACTAGAAACGGGAAACAGCTCAGTGAGGAGCAGCGTGGTGCGATGTGACAGGATTAGCCAAGCCCAAGTGAGCATGGCTGGTAGCGGCGGTCTGCGGCAACAGCGCAGCGCTAGCGTAGCGTGGAGTAGCGTGGGATCCAGAGCTGCTGCTCAACACCAGCCCGGACGCAGAGCCCTGTCTAACGCTGTCTGATCACCATGCCACCAGCCCTACTGCCTATTGCCCCAGCATGGAACCATCCAGCCCCCGCGCGCTAGCTTAGCCTAGCCTAGCCTAGCCTAGCATCTAGCGCACCTGACAACAGACAGAGGCCAAGGTGGCCACCAGTAATAATACTAATTTATTATTGACTGCTTGGAAAAATTTACCATATATTTGTCAGTGGCTGATAAAGGTTCACATTTTGTGAAGGCTATTTTTTTTTTCTCTGACTAGTGCTAGCATTAGCTAGCAGCATAATGGTGTGAGGTGGTCTCAACCCTTCCCCGACCCCTCTGCGCCACTGCCTGATGGCCTGACCCCACCTCCGGGGAGCAAGGGCCGGACACAGATAAGGGGGACTGACTGGCAGCGGCCAGCCAGCTGGGTGTAAAGTGAATGTGAGTTGGAAAATTATCCTATTAAATTGAATTAAAGAGGCAGTCTTCATTTAGCTGGAGAATGATGGATTTGGACAATTAACAGTGTTAATGGGCACAGGGTTTAAAGAAAGAGCAAGGGAGAGAGAGGGAAAGAGAGAGAGAGAGAGCATGAGAGAGATGAAGGAAGGGGGGGGGGTAAAAAATGAGGCTGCAGATATGGAAATTACAGACAGGTCTATGTGGTGGTAGGATTTGGCCTCTATGGGAACACATTTAGGGTGGTTAATGGTGGTGGTGGGGGGTTGCCTCACACATGGAGGTATTATGAAAACTGGAGAAAGTGGGGAAGTCCTGCCCCCTATTAATTTCAGTAGGAAATGCTAGGCTAGTGAATTCAGCCAAAATTGAACATTTTTTTTCACAGTTTCACAGAACTCATTTCCACCACCGTTTTACTTAGTCAGTTAAGTGCCACGTTACTGATTGATGTGAGGTGAGAGCAGAAAGCTATATTGAGGAAGGGCAGTGGATGTTCAAAAATGGCTCCAAACATGCACTAAACTCTTACAGGAGAGTGGGGCACCCACCCACCATTCAGCATGGTAGAAATGGTGCTGGATATGATGTCATTTCTGGGCAATTGGCAACACGGAAGTGCCTTGCTAATCGGCTGAAGCTAACTAGCCAAATCCTGGCCTTACCCATCCACTAAGAACAGGCCCTGAATAGCATGCGTCACCTATGGGGGCTGAAGTGCCATAAGTCTATGACCTCTCCAGGTGCTGTTTTTTTTCCTCCACCTCACATCCCCTGTGGCCAGTGGAAGGACAGCAGGAGTGAAGGGCAAGTGTAAGGTAATACGTTTAGTGGGCAGACACAGATCAAAGCCCATTTGAGGTGGAAGTGTTTTTGCGGTCGCGAATGCACGCCTGCTCATAAGGAGGAGTAGCAGCAGGGTAAAACAAAAACAGAACACCAAAAAAAGTTGTGCTAAGCACTTTAGATCTGAAGATATGGACGTCCAAGAAATGTTTTGCCGTCCGCATTTCTGTACACATGTCTATGTGTGTCTGTGTGTGAGAGGGAAGGTGACTAGCTGTGTCTGGTTAACTGGGTTGAGCGGTGATGCGCTCGTGAAGTGACCGGGCACCAGCGAACAGTGGGCAGTTTTGATTCGCTCATTAGGGGACCTAGTTATTCCACCACGGTGGTCGGGGCCACGACTGGGCAGAGGGAGGGAGGGAGGCAGAGGGAGAGAGAGAGAGAGAGAGAGAGAGAGAGAGAGAGAAAGAGAGAGAGAGAGAGAGGGAGGGTTTCTGGTCAGCCCACAAACTCTATCTGCATGTCCTTAATTCCTGCTGATGTGCCGGCCTTGGGCAGTGAGTGTGATGGAGAGGATGCCTGCCGACCCGACCTGATCGTGCATAGCCAGACCCCCCCCCCCACAATAACGAATACAACCACCCCACCCCACCGCACACACACACACACACACACACACACACACACACACACACACAGACTGACAAAAAAAGGAAAATCGTGTCTATGTCCCGGCAGCTGACTGCTGGTCGAGTGGCACCGCCTAGGCAAGCAGGTCAGTGCCGTTGACAACCATCCACAGAAGGGTCTGGATTTATAGGCCACACCATGTCATACTGTAATCTGAGCTTCATACACAGCAGGGGAGAAAAATGCAATAGCTAATCCCGGTGAAGAACTAGTTAGCTTTCATTTGCATACCGCAGCTGCTAATTAAGGTGGAGAAGGGTTTTTTCTTTCTTTTTTTTTTTGCATTTGGTTTGAAAAATAGTCCTGACATTTAAAGTTTTTTTTCCTTTTCAAATGGGAGAAAAAGAAATTAAAACTCGTTTCGGTACATTCCGCCACAGTGCATTACATTACAATATGGCAGGGCATTGTGTCAATTAACTTACCTGAATGCATATTAGAAGGAGAATACCATTTTAAATTGGGGATCAAATAATTTTATGCTACTTTTCTCCTTTAAAAATTAGACAGGGAGACAGGGAGAGAGGGAGGGCGACAGGGGGGAGAGAGAGAGAGAGAGAGAGAGAGAAAAGGGAGAGCGCGAAAGAGGGTGGAAAAAAAACAATCTCATCAAGCGAGAGGCCGTTTGCTTAGCAAGAGCTGACAGTCTTTGTGTATGTAAATGAAGAATTTAGACTAATGGAGTCGAACCATTTCTAATTTTGTGATGGCAAGAGGATTTTGATTGAAAGTAATTAAGCAAGCTAGCTGTAAAATTAATTAAAGCAAAAGGAGGGGGGGATCTTTTATTGGATTGGATAGCGATATAGCTGCTGTCAGGCAGGGGGGACAAATGGGGGTGACCTGGATTCCCTGCCCTGCCTCCTCCCACTCGGGACTTTTATGTCACTTTAATCTCTTTAGAGCGGCTGGTGTGCATTTGTTCGAAATAATCAAGGAAATATGGTCAGAAATTGTCAGCTTTCAGATCTAATTTACCTGACAGCCCCGCAAGTGTACGTGT
>CM050206.1:24489077-24491577 GCA_027475355.1 Coilia nasus | reverse complement strand
AGGCCCATGAAGAGAGAGAGAGAGAGGGAGGGAGGGAGGGAGGGAGGGTGGAAAAGAGCGAGAAAGGAAAGGAAAGGATATTGACTCTTTGCGAGGCTGAACTTTCTGAACCTGAGGGGGATTTTTTTTTCTTTTATGACAGGATATCAGATCACGACTTTCTCAATCAGTGAGCCGGGCTTGTTGAACCTCATTGCCATATCAGCTCATGAATTTTCAAGATGATTGGGGGAAAGGACATGGTCAGGAGGAGCTGTTTGTCCTCAAAAGGCCTCCGTCTCTCCAGTTTCCACACTTAAGCTCAGACTTAAGTGATTAAATTAGAAAATCACTCACCCAAAATGTTTTAGTGTGCTGGCACAATTACCACCTTTAGTTCTCATTAATTTTCCTACGTAAATAGAATTGAGGATGAACTTTGCCATAACCTGTATCGTCCAATCTTCCTCTCCTCTCCAAAGCACAGCAGATCGCCTAATTAGAGGAAACTTGTAAGTGTGGTCTGGGTGTGTGCGTGTATGTGTGTGTGTGGGTGTGTGTGAGAGAGAGAGAGAGAGAGAGAGAGAGTGAGAGAGAGAGACAGAGACAGAGACAGAGGCAGAAACAGAGAGAGAGAGAGAAATAGAGGAAGTATATATGTAAGAAAAAAGAAAGAAAAAACGAAAGTGGGGAGAAAAAAAGAAGAGAAAATGGTTAGTCGGGGCCACAGCGACTCGTTTTGTTTTGCCCCCTCATTTGTACACATTAAGACTCTCGCAGTGTGGAGGGATGCAGGGATCAGTAGGTGAAGTACAGTACATTTTTTTCTTATTACTAGGAGTAGCACGTGTGCCGTTATTACTGGGATTTGTAGTTTCCCAGCTCTCAGGCCACTTACTGTACAGCTAATGGCAAATGTTTGTCTCCTTCCTCCAGCATTACGGGCACCCGCCACACCTGATCTTGAACAGATAGGCTTGATGCTGAGTCGTGCACAGGACTATTTCAAGAGCCAAATGCGATTGTTTTAATACTTTAATCCAGCTGTCCTTGGCATTCGGGAGTTTGAAGAAGCTACCTACATGTACCAATTTCTGTGTCCTCAATTTGAACCAGGACTACTCGCTGATTGCGAGTCAACATGGCTAAGCACCCCCCCCACACACCCAAACGCCCACCCCAGCCCCACCACTTCTCCGTAGTCAGCCATTTTCCCTAGCGGGTCTGGTGATTTGCCTTAAAATATGGTCAACCTTAAGATGATATGAGTTTAGCAATGGGGGAGGACAGAGTGAGTGAGTGAGTGAGTGAGAGATTTCCTGGTGGGATTGCTGTCTTTCCTGTACAAACACAAATATTTTCTTTTAATTAAAAAAATGCCCTGTGTCATCCCCAACGACTGACACACACACACACACACACACACACACACACACACACACACACACACACACACACACACACACACACACACAGTCTCTCTCTCTCTTTTTTTCTCACTTTCTCTCTCTCTCACTCTTTCTCTCACACACACACATACACACACACGCACACACACACACACGCACACGCACACACACACACAGTCTCTCTCTCTCTTTTTTTCTCACTTTCTCTCTCTCTCACTCTTTCTCTCACACACACATACACACACACAAAACGAGCATTAAGTTCCCTCCCCCTACCAAACACACACACACACACACACAATTTTAATTGTTGCCACGAAATCTATTCCTCCTGACTGGACGTTCATCTGTTAGGGCCTGGTTGTCAAGCGTGCGATGGGGAGGGGCACCAGCAGTGACGGCTGCCCAGCTCCCTGACGCGCCCCCGAGGGACAGTTAACCCTGCAACTGCCCTCCTCGTCTGTCCGCAGCATCTCCCAAGCCGTGCGGCCACCGCTAGGTAGAGGAAGGGGCATTTTTGGCGGGGACGAGACCACCACTGTCCTTAGTGGGTGGGTGGGTGGGCGGCTGCGTCGGTCAGGGGGCAGAGTCTTGATAGTAATGCTTGTTGATGGCTTCAGAGATACTTCATTTCAGGAGAGGCCTCATTAAGGGCTGTCTTCATCAGTGAGACAACACATTAAGGTCCGGAGGAAGTTGGAGGAGAGGAGAGGAGAGGAGAGTGCATTAGAGGGGAGGGGGTAGGTGGTGGCCGTGGTGGTGGTTGCAGGGGGAGGGGGGGGGGGGTCTGGGGAGAGATGGAGAGATGAGGAGAAAGAACAGAGGAAGAGAAAAAAGACCCACGGCTTTTCCTTTTGTCCTCCCTCATGTCCAGATCTAATGTACTTTCAGAGGGATAGGGGAGAGGGGTCAATAATTATGCATTTTAATTATTAACCTGGGTCCATCTTAATTGTGCTTTTTAAAGCTCTGACATGGACAGGATGGTTTATTGCACTGTTGGTCTGGGTAAGCTTTGGCCAGATCTCTTTCCCATCATCCATAACCCATCTTTATGGGAGCATGCGGTAATGCTGTTTTTTTTTCCTGTCAGATAGTGCTGTTCTTCACCA
>CM050206.1:24464077-24479077 GCA_027475355.1 Coilia nasus | reverse complement strand
GGCTGTGCCACTAATGATTACTTTCCCTAGCCGTAACATGAAGGCCACAAATCAAAGACCTGGCAATGACAGACACACATACACTCTCACACACACACACACACACACACACACACATGTATACACACACACATTTCCGTGTGCGTACACACACACACACACACACACACACAGATACACACACACACTCGCACACAAAAAAACCCTCCTTGGACTGATTACATTTTGCAAGAAGATTTAATTAAGGAATTTTTAATGAGGCTTCTGCTGGCACTGCCAAGAACTGTTTTGATATTTGCACTGCATAATGCATAAAATTTGTCTAAACATCTCGGCGGTTGATGCGCAGGGAGGCAGTAGATAAGCCCAGATACAGTTTCAATTTCCGTGTTGGGGGGGGGGTGGGGGGTGGAGGATGATGGGGGGGGGGGGGGGGGTTGGGGGGTTGGTGAGGGGGGGGTGATGGGTGGGGTTGGTGAGGGGGGTGTGATGGGGGGTTTGAGTACTCACAAAAAGGGCAAATGTGGCTGAGTACATCTGGGGAGGTGGGGGTGGGGGGGGGTTGGGGTGAGGGTGAAGGGGCTGGGGGGCGGGGGGTGGTTGATGGAAAGATGGAAAGACTAGGTAGGGGGAGGTTCATCAGTGTCTTCTGCGCTAATGAACACACACTTATGCTAAAAAGGTATCTTTGTAAACTTGTCGAACACCCACCTACGCTATGCTCTGATTCCATAACCCAACCCCACTCCAAGAACACCCCCCCCTCCTCCAAACCTAACACTCCACCCCCCCCCCCCCCCCCCCCAAAACAAAATAGAGAACAGGAAATAGGAAAAAAGTTCTTATTTGCTGCCCACCTCCGTACTGTAGCGTAATGTTTTTAAAGGCTCTCCGTGCAAGCGTTTAGTGGCAGTTTTCCCCCCCTTAAATGCTTTCATGCGCCCACTGCTGCTCTGCACTTTGATCAGAGGGGCCTCCATGGTAACGGGAGATGCGCAGCAATCTCCGCATGGCGGCAACATTATATATTTAATCTGCCGCTGAATAGCAGCGCGCCATTAGCCCCCCGACGTGGCAAGTGGGAATTGTCCAGAGGCAAAGTGATACAGCTGGGTGATGAGCAGAGGGGTGGGCCTCAGTCCCAGAGGGATTTGGGTTGGATGTGTGTGTGTGTGTGTGTGTGTGTGTGTGTGTGTGTGTGTGTGTGTATGTGTGTGTGTGTGTGTAGTTATGCAAGAGCTTAATGTCTGGTAGCATTTGTGTTTCTGTGTGTGTGTCTGTGTGTGTACAGTCTGTGTGTGTGTGTGTGTGTGTGTGTGTGTGTGTGTGTGTGTGTGTGTTTGTGTGTGTGTATGTGCGCGCGCGCATGTGTGTGAGTGTGTCTGTGTGTGTGTGTTACATTAGCCTTATGGTGGGTTGGGATATTCTGTGTGTGTGTGTGTGTGTGTGTGTGTGTGTGTGTGTGTGTGTGTGTGTGCGCGCGCATTATACACTGTACTGGAGCTTGCTTTCTTTCTTTAAGAAGCTGGGAAAATCACCAGAAGCTCCCACTACTCCCCGAGTCTTTCACTACTCCAGCAGCTTTTAAAAGGTAGTGGATTCGCCATTTAATTAGCCTAATGAAAAGTCCATTCAGTGATCTGTTAACAAAAAAGACAACAAACTCACATCATAAAAGGGGGGAAAAACAACAGAGAACCAGCATGAACACCACACACACACACACACACACACACGTACACACACACACAGACACTCAGAGTATTCTAAAAAATCTATTACTTAGCTGTGTCTTTTTTTTTTTTTTTTGCTCTTGTGCTGTTTCCCTCCCAGTCTGTGCTTCAGCAGATGGTGCTCTTGGCAGCAGCAGCGCAAATGTTTATTTGTGTGTTTTTAGCTGTAATTGGAGGTTTTTAACAGTCATCATCGTCAGGGTTATAATCAGCCTGCAAACACTCAGGAGATGTGCCTCTTTAAACTGCTGCCAATCCAGGGAAGCCCGAGCAAGCCAGCGAGCGAGCGAGCGAGCGAGCGAGGGAGGGAGGGAGGGAGTCAGACGCACCGATCGAACGCAGAAGGGGGGGATGGAGGGGTGGTGGTGGAGGAGGGGGGCAGGTGTGTGTGTGTGTGAGAGAGAGAGAGAGAGAGAGAGAGTGTGTGTGTGTGTGTGTGTCTGTGTATGAGAGAGAGAGAGAGAGAGTGTGTGTGTGTGTGTCTGTGTATAAGAGAGAGAGAGAGAGAGAGAGAGTGTGTGTGTGTGTGTCTGTGTATGAGAGAGAGAGAGAGAGAGAGAGTAGTGCCAGGTGGTGGGGGTGGTGGTCGCGTTGAGATACACTCAAAGCTCTCTATTAGTCCTCACCTCTGTGTGATTGAGGTAGTCACTGTTAACCTGAAGAGCCAGGCATTGATTTTGCTCAGGCTCGAGCACTGGGGGACAAATGAATGAGCTATGTCGGGGGTTACAGTTTAATAAGAGTCTGCCAAGCAACTGCTTTTGAAAGCGAACGGAACTAATTTGGGCGAGATTGCCGTGACGAGGGTAGAAATTGTAATGGTATGGGTGTTACAGGTGTGCGAGCAGGGGCGTTCGCATACACATTACTTGTGTATGTGTGTGTGTGTGTGTGTGTGTGTGTGTGTGTGACTGGCTCTGTTTTATTTATTCATTTACGTTTCACAAAAAGGGAGGGAACGATTGCCTGTAGAAAACAACACGTCGCTATCTTTATCCTCATATCAAAAACAATACATGCAGTAGCTACTACTAAATTAGCAGTATATATTTGCAAAAAATATATATATATATCATCATTGAGGACTGACATTAGCTTTGTTGTTTAGTGTGCTGTATGTGTTTTTATTTTCCTCTGCTGTGGTTGTGTGTTGTAAGAGCGCTTATTAAACGCGTTCCTCTCCCTCCCTCCCACCCTCCCTGCAGGTTTTCAGGGAGCCAGCACTGTGGGCATGTGCACTGCGCCTACCAGTACAGGGACCACTACCACTGCATGGACCCCGAGTGCAACTACCAGGTGAGTCTCGCCCACGCCCACGCCCACGCCCACGCCCACGCCCGTCAATGCGCACTGCTTCCTGCAAACCCACCTTAACTCCCCCGCAACAGGCCCTGGCACAGTTGGCTAAGCTGAGGCATACATACAATATGTCAAATACAGGGACCTGTTCCCATCTCATCTCTCTCTCTCTTGCTCACTTCCTGTCTGCCCATTTCAACGCTCTTATCAAATCAAAGGCAAAAAAACACAAACAAATGTAAGCCTCCACAATGTCCGCCTCCACCCCATTTCTCTATCTCACGCCCTGTCTATCTCAATATCCTTATCAAATTAAAGGCAAAAAAAAGCACAAAGAAACCCCCCCCCCCCCATCCCACCACTGCCCAGTCCACAGCCTCCAGCCTCCCCCACCAAGGTGCTGGGTCTTGGGCAGGAGCTGCGTTGGGCTCCGGCTCTGTGCCTCTGCCCTCTGGTTCCGGCGGCAGCCTGCGCTGCGCTCTCCTTGGCTCCCGTCACCCGTGATAAATGAGGTGGTGTCGGGCCGGTAATGGGCGGAGTCTTAGCGGCCATGCTTCAGCACCCCAGAACACTCGTCTCCGCTCGCTAACAGAACACGGGGGTGGAAATTGGGGCGAGGTGTTCTGACACGTACCTGGATGATGTGAAGACATCTCCATAACTCAGTAAAGCACCCCCACATCCTTCCCCCCTACCCACCCACCCACCAGATGCTAGAGCAGGGGGGGTTAGTAGAGTAAAAGAGAGAGAGAGAGAGAGAGAGAGAGAGAGGAGAGAGGAGAGAGAGAGAGAGAGAGAGAGGAGAGAGAGAGAGAGAGAGAGAGGTATCTAACTCAGAGCAATGTTACACGCAATCCTGTATGACTGCTGTGTGATAATGACACATGGAACAAGTCATGGCACCTTTGGACACACCCGATAGCTGTCAAAATTGAACATTTAAGGTCATGTTTGTGGAAGAACGTGGTGTGTAAGACCGTGTGTGTAAGACCGTGTGTGTGTGTGTGTATGTGCACGTATGTTTGGCAAACAGGTTATGACTGCTGGCAGTAGGCCAGCCTATAGTAGGAAAAAGCTGATTTCAACCACAGTTGGTGTCAGTTGGGACAATTGGCCTTTTATTGTGGGCTAATTGTAAGTATGCTGGAAATATGGTTCCTATTCTGGTCAGGCTTTTTTTTTTCCTCTTTGAAGACATCTGTTCTAGATCCGAGACCACCTTTAATCCCCATTATTAATCTGCTCGTAGTCTCGCAGGAGTTGTCATGCAAGGCAGGCAAAAAAATAAGCATTAGGCAGCTCACAACATGGAGCCTACATTTGTCCTGCACATATGGTGCGAAAAGAGCAAGCAAATACAGACAGATTTGTTAAAGAAGTCAGAAACCCTCACCAAACAGAGGCTGTGTTGTGCACGTGTGTGTGTGTGTGTGTGTGTGTGTGTGTGTGTGTGTGTGAGAGAGAGAACACGCGTGTTTGTGTTTTACTAACTGTCACTCCTTCTGTGTGTGAGTGAAGGCCTCTCTCAGCATAATCTCCCACTTCAGTTTTCTAATCATATGATTACACTGGGAGGGGAAGACACGGGGAGAATATTGCCGAGTAAGTCGCAGCAGCTGCCACACAAAATCTGGACAATATTTACTCCTCTCTTTCTGTCTGTCTATCTCTCTCTGAGTCAATCTCTCTCTCTCTCTCTCTCTCTCTCTCTCTCTCTCATACATACATGTGCTTCATTTTCACTCTGAGCTGATGTTCCATTGCCAATCAATGTGGCTGAATGGAACAAATGAGCTCACTGTCTTTCTGTTGTTCTTTTTTTTTTCCTTTTTTCTTTTTTTTTCATCAGAGGGGGGCGGGGGGATGGGGGGCTTTGCTGGGTTTTGTGTCCCCTAGTCACCTCCTTATTGACTTATCGAAGCACACAGTGACATGAAACACGTGGGCTTAGAGACACACAGATGCATAGGTTTGTGGAGCGGGTTGGGGTGGGGGGTCTGGAGATAGAGTGGATGGGTTGGGGTTTGGTGGCTGGGGCTGGGGCTGGGGCTGGGGGGCTGCGTTGAGTGGAGGAGTACAGGGGGGGTAGAGAGGTGAGTTTGGGGGTGGGAGGCTTAGGCATGGGGGGGGGGTGGAGGGGGGGGGCTGGAGATAGAGTGGATAGGGTGGGGGTAAGTGGAGAGGTGGGGCAGGGGGGGCTGCGTTGATAGAGTGGAGGGGTACGGGGAGGGGGGGGGGGCTAGAGAGGTGAGTTTGGGGGTGGGAGGGGGTTTGTGGTTTAGGCATGGGGGGGGTGAAAGGTGGAGGTGGGGGGGGCTGTTAGATCAGCAGGCTTTTGGAAGTGATAACTCATGAAATGTTATGTGACCCAGTCCCTGGAATATTACCCTGGGCTGTGCCAGGCACTGCTGCTGCTGTGGTGGGAGTGCTGCAGGGCATTCTGGCCCGGGCCCCTCTCCTTTCATGGACTTGTGCCGCTTCAGTCACACACACACACACACACACACACTCACCACACACACACACACACACACACACACACACATGCACACACACATACACACACACACACACACACACACACACTCACACACACACACACACACACACTCACACACACACACACACACGCGCCGCGGCGCGCGCCGGTGAGAATCCTAAAATAAGAGCTACAGGTCCTCTCCACCTTTGAGGACACTCTCCACTCTCTCCACTCTCTCTATCTCTCTCTCTCTCTTCTCTCTCTCTCTCTCTCTCCTCTCTCTCTCTCTCTCTCTCTCTCTCTCTCTCTCTCTCTCTTTCACTCGAAGGGGAATCTCTCTTTTTCCCTGATGTGGTCTGGCAGACACTTTGCTGACAGGGGGAGAAATAAAAGCTTTAGCACATTCACACTTTCCCACAGAGCTGAGTGAAAACAACAGCCTAAAAATAAACAGACAACAGGAGATCAGATGACCACATTTCAATTGACAGATTTTTATTCACTGTTATTTGTATATTTATTTTTCCATCGCAGCGGAGGTGAACATCAGCAGCTACCAGAGTTGTGCATGTGTGTGTGTAGGTGTGTGTGTGTGTGTGTGTGAGTGTGTGAGTGAGTGTGTGTGTGTGTTTGTTTGTGTGTGTGTGTCCTTGTGTGCATGTGAGAATGTGTGTGCGCATTGCCTCGAGCGTGTGTAACCGTGCAATCATGCACGTGTCTGCGTTTTGTATGTGTGAGTGCCTGCAAGCCTGCAAGCCTGTGTGTGTGTGTGTGTGTTGTGTGTGTGTGTGTGTGTGTGTGTGTGTGTGTGTGTGTGTGTGTGTGTGTATCTGTATAATGTCCTGCCTCTTTTTCGACATCTCATTTGAGTCATTCCTCTTTTCTCCCATTGCACGAGTCCGCGGGGACCAAAAATGACATATTTAAGTCAGAATGGGCTCATTGATTTCCGCTCCTCCAGTTCCAGTTCCTGTAACATCAGCTTAAGCCCAATTACAGTAGATTTGGTTCCTTCCCGTCTCTCCAGAGTAACATTCTTCATCCCTTTCTTCACTTTCTCTCTCTCTCTCTCTTTCTCTCTCTTTTACTCACTGCCTTTTTTCCCCCCGCTGCCCTGCTTTTGTGGCTGGCGGTGGGTTTTAATTTTGCAGAGGGGTATCTTAGCATATTCTCTCATTATTGCAGTCTCACCCCCGAACATGGGAACAAAAACGAAGCTTAATGCTTTAATTAAAAGTGGAATCATATCTCAGCCGGGGGAATTAAAAAAGAGAAACATTTTTTTTGGTCGGCTTGTTTGTTTGTCTCCTCGCCTCACCCACCCACCGCCCTCCCCACCCCCTCTACTACCCCCCCCCCCCCCCCCCCACCCCCCCCCCCCCCCCTCACCTCAGCACACGTTTGCAGAACCATCTGCACGGAACATAATTTTTGCAGAAGCCAAGATCATCGGGCCTGTGATCCTGCATGTCAAGTGATCCGTCTTAATTAAAAGTGTGGCGGAAAATAAAAAAAAGTATATACACAGATTAGGGCCTAGGATGTTTGATTGTGTGTGAGTGTGTGTGTGTGTGTGTGTGTGTGTGTGTGTGTGTGTGTGTGTGTGTGTGTGTGTGTGTGTGTGTGTGTGTGTGTGTGTGTGTGTGTGTGTCTTTTGTTGATACGTTGTGCATTGAGGCCCTCTCTATGCCTAGTCATCTAACATCTAACACATCTTGGAATAAAAGACCATGTACAGTCAGAGAGAGACAGAAAGAGAGAAAGAGAAAGAGAAAGAGAGAATGAGAGAAAGAGAAAGAGAGAATGAGAGAGAGAATGAGAGACAGAGAAAGAGAAAGAGAATGAGAGAGAGGAGAGAAAGAGAAGGAGAGAATGAGAGAATGACGGAGAGAGAGCGAAAGAGAGAAGGAGAGAGAGAGAGAGATGAAGAGGAGCATTGCATATAAAGTCACTGAAGAGAATAGGGACTTCTCTGGCTCTCGCAGTGTGCCTCCATATTTGTTGCCAGTTGGCTCCTGCGGTCTGCAGCTGTTGCCAGAGTATGAAAAACATCAACCCAAAAGAGAATGTGTTGATTGTTACCCCACACTGACACAAGGCGAGAAACACACACACACACACACACACACACACACACACACACACACTAGAGACACACTTAGACCCACTTGCACTTGTGCACACAAATCTAAACCTGTTGCTGTTGTGTGTGTGTGTGTGTGTGTGTGTGTGTGTGTGTGTGTGTGTGTGTGTGTGTGTGTGTGTGTGTGTGTGTGTGTGTGTGTGTTTGACAGAGATTCACCAGTAAGCAGGATGTGATCAGGCACTACAACATGCACAAGAAGCGGGACAACTCGCTGCAGCATGGCTTCATGCGCTTCAGCCCCCTGGACGACTGCAGCGTCTACTACCATGGCTGCCACCTCAACGGCAAGAGCACCCACTACCACTGCATGCAGGTCAGCACTCAGCACACATACACACACACCACACACACACACACCACACATACACTGTTGGCATTTCTATCCTTGTGGGATACTCCCATTGACTTCCATTATAACATAACCTGTGCCTAGACCAAACCCAATCCTTCACTTTACTCGCACACACATTACACATTCTTGCTCTTTCTTACACACACACACACACACACACACACACACACACACACACACATAGGCGTATACCTTGCATGAAGGAAAGGTGCCCTGCTGTAAGCTGCTGTGTCAGAATGACGGTGCGGTCTGGTGGGGGGGGGGCGAGCGAGGCAGCTTCCTGCCGCAGTGCACTGGCGCATTGCATTTCAAAGGCCTCACATGGGTGCAGGGGCGGCTCGCAGCGCTCATGCCTTTGCCCGTCCAATCTCTTCATCTTCACCGTTTCCACAACCCAGTCCTAAACATGCTGCAAAAACCCTCCTGGGGTGTGCGTGTGAACGATAACAAAAGTGTCTGTGTGGTCTCTGTAATATCCATAAAAGTTGTTCAGAGAGAGAGAGAGAGAGAGAGAGAGGAGGAGAGAGAGAGAGAGAGAAGAGGACACAAATCCAAGACCTTAAAAGACACTTCAGAATGCATCTGTAGGATGCTTTGAAATATCTAGCTTGATTGTTGGTTGATGGGTTGGTTGGTTTCCTCAATTTTAAGTTGATTTTAATAAAAAAGGACTGCTAAATAAATGTAATGTAATCTATAAAATGCATAGGGAGTGTTTAGAGAGAGACAGAAACACAGAGAGACACAGAGACAGAGAGAGAGTGAAGAAGAAATCCACCTGAAAGGAAAAAAGCTTTGACAGACCCATTCATAATGCATCTGTAGTCTACTTTGACACATCTATAAGATCCATAGGAAGTGTTTAAAGAAAGAGAGTGAGAGAGTGAAAAAAGGGCAAAAAGCGAAGGCGCTGGAAGCCCCTTGAGAGATGTTTGACACGGGCGACTGGAAGACTGTCCTGTGCCTGAGCCATAGCAGTGCTTGGCAGAGTGTGAGAGAGAGGGAGCAGGGGGAGCAGCCCCCCTCCCCATGCCAGCCTCCAGCCCGAAGACACAGCAGAGTGCTCAGGCACCAACAGGCACCGTGCAGAGGGTCGCAGGCATGATAGAGAGAAAGAGAGAGGTGGAGAGAGAGAGAGAGAGAGAGAGAGAGAGAGAGAGAGAGAGAGCGCACCCGATGCTTTAAGTAGGCCTATAAAAGGAAAATACAGTTCTTCCACTTTTTTCCATTAGGCCTAAATTACCATTTAAGAGCGGTTTTCATTCGTTTGACAAAACGTGTCATAAAGTAAATAACAGCAAAAATTAACAGGACAGACATAAAGCAGTGCCCTGCTCGCTCTTCTCTCTCCCTCTTTCCCATTCCCTCCTTCTCCTGCTCTCTCTCTCCTTAATTGGCATGGATAAAATTCAGGTAGTTGTTTATATAAACTTAACATTTTTCATCTTTTAGTACCAAGCCGCGAGTTGAAGATTATTTCCCCCTCCGGATTTGTTTAATTTTTTCACATCTGCTTATTTTCAAGGTGTCATCGCGCCGAGTGCTTTCTCACCGGTGTGCGAAAGCTGCCGTCACAGATGGCTTAAGATATATTCTTTTTTAACCCCCCTCACCCTCACTCCCCACCAACCCCACACCACCCTTGCCCAACAGCATAATTGTTATGAGACGTTTCAGCGCTTGTTTTAACGGTACTGAGATCCAGCAGATGTTGGCATCCCTTCTGCCCTGATTTACTAGGAAAGAAAAAAGAAAGACGGGGGGGGGGGGGGGGGGGGGGGGGGGGGGGTCTTGCACAGGCTTTCTGGTGGGCATTTTTTTTCATCCTTTGACTCAATATGGCCAAGTTGGCATGTTCGCACGCTTGAAAGATGCCAGGGATGATAAACAATGGCCGGTTTGAATTTAAACATTTTTGTGGGCTTCCATTATTTATTTCTTTTTTTTTTTGCCGTTAGCCCTTCAAGACTGAGAGCTCCGTATCAGGACTGCAGTCACACACAGGAGCTAAACAAGACAGAAAGTCACAGTTGCTGTCTGCCCTCTGCCTTACCCCTGACTTGCTCTTTTTGGCAAGTTCACACAGACATTATGAACTTTAATACAGAATAAGTTGGTTTTTTTATATAATTTAGTTTAAAGGGGAAGCTTATGTTTTGCTCACTCAGTGCTTGCTTTATCTGCCCTGGTAGATAAGAAAAGTGTGTGTCTAACCATAAGGTGTATGTTAAATGGGGGTAAAAACGTGTAATGTCAAACCTTAAGGCCACCGTTCATGTTTTATGAACCACTTTCTCAACCTCAGTGCCCTTAGAAGAGACATTTTGAGTTTCATGTTCATCATTTTATAGGTCATCCGTGGCTCGTCTTGCAACACAGAGCTATTTTGGTGTCAATACTCTGATGTTGTTGACAAGTCCTTTGCAGTTTGCAGTCTCCTTCAGCTTCCTGTGCAGCGCGCACACACACACGCACACACACACACACACACACACACACACACACACACACACACACACACACACACACACACACACACACACACACACAGACACACACACACACACACACACACACACCTTGAGCTGTGTCTCGGAAATTACTGACATTCAAACAAACAAACAAACAAATTCATAATTCTATGATGTCAGACTTAGTCATGTACACAGAAAAAACAAAGTCTTTGCCTCGTAGGTGGGATGCAACAAGGTATACACCAGCACCTCTGACGTAATGACCCACGAGAACTTCCACAAGAAGAACGCACAGCTAATCAACGATGGCTTCCAGAGGTTCCGTGCCACAGAGGACTGTGGGACAGTCTCTTGCCAGTTTTACGGGCAGAAGACCACTCATTTCCACTGCAGGTGAGGGTTGCCTAGATACACACACACACACACACACACACACACACACACACACACACACAATCAAAAAGACTCCTGGTTTACAGTCAGAGCTCACATTCTGAGTTATAGGGCTTTTTCGTAGTGTGAGTTGCTGTGGTTTTAGAAGCTGTGGGAAATCAAACACAAATGTTTGGGTTAGGGGGACATTTTACATTTTTCTGTAAACCCAACGAGACCTCTGTGGTCTTGCAAAAATAAAGAGTCGGGTTTTAACCACCAGTGTCCACTGAGTCCTCTCCGCCCCAGTCTTACACGTGGTCCTAACCTCCTCGACCCCAACCGCAACAATAGTTCTCTCTATCGATTCTCACCCTCCTCAGGCGTTCGGGCTGCACCTTCACTTTCAAGAACAAGTGTGACATCGAGAAGCACAAGAGCTATCACATCAAGGACGACGCCTACGCCAAGGACGGCTTCAAGAAGTTCTACAAGTACGAGGAGTGCAAGTACGAGGGGCTGCGTATACAGCAAGGCCACCAACCACTTCCACTGCATCCGCCTCGGGCTGCGGCTTTCACCTTCACCTCCACCAGCCAGATGACCTCGCACAAGCGCAAGCACGAGCGCCGGCACATCCGCTCAGGAGGCATGCTGGGCCTGGGCTCCTCCTCCTCCTTCCTGCTGCCCAAGGACGAGCAGGAGGAGTCCAGCAACGACGACCTCATGGACTTCTCGGCCCTCAGCAGCAAGAACTCCAGCCTGAGCGCCTCGCCCCACCGCCCAGCAGCAGCAGCAGCAGCAGCAGCATCAGCAGTCGTCCATGGGCAGCGGAGGGGGCGGCCACTCCCTGATGCCGCCCACCACCAGCGTGGCTTCCTCAGCGGCCACAGCAGGCGGTGTTGGTGGTGGGGTGGCGGTGGTGGAGGAGGTGGAGGTGCCCTGTCTGTCGGGGGCCTGGCGGTCAAGCCCACGGCCTCGCTGCCGCCGGCCAGCCGCCATGTCCAGCCTCCTCTCGCAAGCGCTGCCCAGCAACCTGCCGGTTGGCGCTGTCCAACCCAGCGCTGGCCGGGAGCCAACCCCTTCTTCCCGCTCATGCCGCGCCTGCCCCTCCAGCTGCCCCCCTCGGCCGCCCAGGGCCTCATCGCCGCCGCCGTGGCCAGCTCCGGAGGCCACGCCCCTGGGGAGCGACTCGCTGGCGCAGAGCTGCCCGGCCTCGGGCATGGACGGCGGGGTGGGGGCCTCCACGCCCACCTCCTCCTACGCCACCTCCTCCCATCATGGAGAAGATCTCGGCCAGCAAGGGCCTCATCTCGCCCATGATGGCACGCCTGGCTGCCGCCGCCCTCAAGCCCGTGGGCAACCTGGACGCAGGTGAGGGATCACAGCATACATACACAAACACACGCATAACACACTCAATCCTGCACGGGAAAACACACTCAATCCTGCATACACGTGTGAGAGAGGTGTTATGCCAGAAAGCGGGAGATGGAGATAGAGGGAGAGATAGCAGCTGTATGTAAATTCACAAGCGCTCCATTATGGACCTGATAGAGCACAACAAAGAGGCCGATGTGTGTGTGTGTGTGTGTGTGTGTGTGTGTGTGTGTGTGTGTGTGTGTGTGTGTGTGTGTGTGTGTGTGTGTGTGTGTGTGTGTGTGCCGGACCTTCCCTTCACAGAGCCAGACCAAAGTCACATCCTGCCCCCCCACCCCCACCCCAACGCCTACCTCTGCGCTTTGCTGAGCACACACACAGGGCATCAGGACTATCATGACAGAGTAGTTCACTACATCTGAAAGCTACACATACACACACACACACACACACACACACAGGGCATCAGGGCTATCATGACAGAGTAGTTCACTACATCTGAAAGCTACACATACACACACACACACACACACACAGGGCATCAGGACTACCATGACAGAGTTGCTTCACTACATCTAAAAGCTACACACACACACACAGCACACACACGCAGAGCATCAGGGGCTATCATGACAGTAGTTCACTACATTTGAAAACTACACACACACACACAGGAATCAGGGCTATCATGACAGTACTTCACTATATCTGAAAGCTACACACACACACATACACACACACACATACACACCACACAGAATGTCCTGTCTGGTGCCAGACTCAGCAAAGACGTGGTCTGTTACCTGAGGCTTATTACTTGTGCCCATCATTTCCATTATAAATCAAATCCATTTATGGATAAAATACTACAGATCAGAGCTTTGTTTCTAAAGCATGTTAATAGCATTCAGCAGAAGCTCACTGAGCTTGTTCTCCCATCAGCAGCCTCTTATCTCATGTTCATGGCTCTCTTTATGCTACAAAATGGAGGCTGAGCAGGGTAACATTCAGGAATTGAATGAGGAAGCTGCACTTACACACAGTACAGTATGTGTACTGACAGCAAACAAGGCAGGAGATTACAGAAAAAAAAGATGAAATGACTTATTGTGACGTACACTCTGCGTAATTACTTGTAAGTTGTACGTCAAAAGGGTCTTTTCTGTGCTTTCTCTTTTGCTCAGACATACATTACAGTCACACACACTCTTCCTCTAGCTTTGTCAAACAGGGAAAAAGAAGAGTTGTTTTACTATTAACCTCAGTCAACTAGTCATTGTGCGACTTTGTATGAATAATAATAAAAGCAGTTGAATGTATCACAGCTGTTGAACGTGTGCAGCTCAAGTCTATGCGTAGTGCTGTGTGACTGTATTGCAAAGGCTACAAAAGGGGGGGGCGTGAAAACACAGTTGTCTTCTGTGAAATGTACTCACAGTGTTTTGAACTCACTGTTATAAAGATGTAAGTGAGAGTGCTTTAGCTGGTGTGTGTGTGTGTTTGTGTGTGTAAGGGTAGTGGTGGCTGGTAATGAGATCTTCTTGTGTGTGTGTCGGGGGGAGGGGAGTGGTTTAGTGGGCAGCAGGTGGGCTGCAGATTGAGCAGGGATAAGCAGGAGAGTGTGTGGCGGGGTAAAGTAGAGGGGGGGGGGGGGGATTAGGGCCCCGCTGGTATTTCTCGAGAAGGACAGGCCCTGGGAGAGCACGGCAGCTGCTCAGGGAGGGAGACACAGGGCCCCATCCACAGCCCACTCCAGCAGGTAGCCAGAGAGATGGAAAGAAAGAGAGACAGAGAGAGAGAGATGGAAAGAAAAAGTGATACAGAGAGAGAGAGATGGAAAGAAAGAGAGAGATAGAGAGGGAAAGAAAGAGAGACAGAGAGAGAGATGGAAAGAAAAAGTGATACAGAGACAGAGAGATGGAAAGAAAGAAAGAGACAGAGAGGGAGAGAGAGAGAGACAGAGAGAGAGATGGAAAGAAAAAGTGATACAGAGACAGAGAGATGGAAAGAAAGAAAGAGACAGAGAGGGAGAGAGAGAGAGACAGAGAGAGATGGAAAGAAAGAGAGAGACAGAGAGGGAGAGATGGAAAGAAAGAGAGAGAGAGAGGGAGAAAGAGAGAGAGAGAGAGATGGGGCCGGAGAGGGGTGGTGTAGGGGGGATTGTGGTGCTGTGGTGAGATGCCTGCGGGTGAGGAAGCTGGCCTGGTGGGAGGTAGTGAAGGTGGATGGGTGGTGGGGCGCAGGGGTGGTGGGAGGTAGTGAAGGTGGATGGGTGGTGGAGCGCAGGGGTTGTGGGTGATGGTGATGGTGGGGGGGGGTAAGGAGAGGGAGCGCAGATGGTGCGACTTCCCCTCAGCTGCAGCAATCCAGCAGAGCAGGAGCACAGCAGAGCTTTCTCTGTCCCAGCTTCTTCTTCTCTCTCTCTCTCTATCTCTCTGTCTCTCTCTCTCTTTCTCTCTCTCTGAGCCCCTCCTGTCCACACTCCTCATGTTTAATTTAGCAGCCTCTCAGAGACACCCCACCTCTGAACCCCCCCGCGCCCCTATGCCACACACCCCACCCCAACCCACCCCACCTCCACATGCTCACCTCACCCACACACGCACATCTAATACACAGACACATGCAGCTAGCTAGAAACACCCAGTTTTTTGTCTTTTTCTTTTTTTCTTTCGCATGTTTTGTTGAGAAAAAAAAAGCGTGTGTGAAAGACTGTGTGAAATGTTTAAAAAGAGGAAGTGGTTAGAGAGTACGGGGGGGTA
>CM050206.1:24171577-24459077 GCA_027475355.1 Coilia nasus | reverse complement strand
ATTTGACTTAGGAGCTGGGAGAAAGGTCACTTGATAGGAAAAAAAACCACAACAAAATCTTAAGAAAACAAGGCTTGGGTCTTGGTGTGTGTGTGGGGGAGGGGGGATACAGGGGACTTGATGTGCATACCTGGCTTTAACTCGGGTGGTGGCAGACAGACAGGCTATAAACTATAACAGTCTGTGTTTAGCTGAAGTGTGTACCCTCTGACGACAGTAGCGGTGGCAACAGTGTTAGCCTTAGCGGTAACCGTGCCTGCCATTTCCCGACACTCCGCAGATGTCGCAGGTCACCCCAGGCTTCTTCAGCGCCCTCAACCTGAAGACGGAGCTGGAAAACAACCAGGGCACAGACACCTCAGAGGCAGCCCAGTACCTGAGCCGCGTCATGGGCAGAGCCCTGCCAGAAAAGCCCATAGAGCTGTGGAAGAACTACCTGCGCAGGTACGGCACAGCTCCGCTTTGCCCTACAACGTCAAAGTGCAGTAACTGTGAACATTGAGAACACTGAGAAAAATGCCTTAAAAGTTGTCACACTCCCCAGTCAAATATGTTGTAGGTATAATAGCCATGATGCTTTTATGTACTTTCTTAATAGGAAGAAACAAGAGATTTTGTCACAAGACAAAGGAGGTGTTATAAAGTCAATTTCTAGTTGAAACTCAATTTAACTCAATTTTGGCTTTGTAGGCCTATAGAGCTTTGCACAAGTCACACTAGACAGAACAAGACACATAATGTCAGTGTTACACCCAGTTACACCAGATACAGAGCATCATTTTTCATCATTGGGTAGTGGCAATACTATTCCAGAGGCCTTTGTGGGTGGAAGTGTGTGGATAAACATTACCTGTCAATATATTTTGCTAAGAAGGACAAATGTTAAAACCATGTATTAATCATATATATGTATTCTTCAGGTACCAGGAAATGAGCTCATATTTGTTTCTGACTGGATCTTCCTTAACTTCCTTTAGGTTTGACACCGATGATTTCTGTGAGTCCCAGTGCGACTTCCTTCACAAAGTCCACTTCCATTGCCTGGTGGAGGACTGTGGCGCTCTCTTTAGCACAGTGGATGGAGCCCACAAGCATGCTAAGTATGGAGCCACTCCTCCCCTAAGCTAACTATAGCATTTATAGTTCTAATATAACTGTGGCTATAATGGCAAATATATGATACTTAGGATATGATCTTATGGTATATTATTGTGGCCTAATAAACACGCAATGCAGAAACACATCTAACAGGAGGTTGTATTTCAGCTTCCACTTCAGAGCCAACCTGAAGGTGAAGTCTGAGTCCCCTTACAGCGACGGGAAGGAGGCCACCGAAGGGCCTCAGAGCCAGCTGCCCACCTCCATGTCCATGGCCAACACCCCTCCCATGGATGTGCCCTCGGGCGGGTACAGCGCCGCCGCACCCTCCCTCCTGGCCTGGAAGCACCTGGCGGGCTCCATCCCCCAGCTGCCGGCCTCCATGCCCAACCTGGCCGCCTCCTCGCCACTGGCCACCACCTCACTGGAGAACGCCAAGCCTCAGGTCAAGCCTGGCTTCCTGCAGTTCCAGGACAAGTAAGTACCCTACAGAGATCTTCAGCCAGTGTTTTCCGACCTAGAGGGTGAAAAGGCTTAAAGTGAAAAATGTCCTGCAAAATGTTGAAGCCCTCCAGTCCATACAGTTACTCTAAAAATCTGATCCGGGAGCAGTTCTAACCTAATGCATGTGCTCTGTCCATCAGTGACCCTTGCCTGGCTACAGACTGCAAGTACTCCAACAAGTTCCACTTCCACTGTCTGTTTGGGAACTGCAAGTACGTGTGCAAGACGTCCGGGAAGGCAGAGTCCCACTGCTTGGACCACATCAACCCCAACAACAACCTCGTCAATGTGCGGGATCAGTTCTCCTACTACTCCCTGCAGTGTCTCTGTCCCAACCAGGTGGGTTCAGCTCCATGACTGGATTATGCACTAGACTAGATTGCCTTAAATGCAAACTATCGTCTTACCAAGGACACACTTGCAGTTAACTTTATGTTGTAAAGATAGAGTAAGTTGGAGAGAGGAGAAGCCTTTATGTATAGCAGCTGGGGACTTGCAACTTTCTAGAGCTGAACCTAGGCCATTTGTTTATCAATCCATGAAGCTGGCCCTTCACCATCCTCAGACTTACACCAGGTAGACTTGATACTGACCAAGTGCCCTGCAATGGAAAATGCAGGTTATAATTTTATTTAGCGATTCTAAAAATGAAATATAAATTTCAGGCAGAGAAGAACATCATCCAGTGTATGACTTTAGCGCTCAGGCAAGAAGGAAAATTACCCCCCCCCCCCCCCCCCCCCTCCTCATAACCCACCTGATCTCCACCCCGTCTTGCGCAGTGAGAGCTTGTTTGCAGATGAATGTTTCAAATGACTTCATCTACAGTATGCATCTCCCAGGATTCTTTCCCAAACATCCCCCACCCCCCCTGCCACTCCTGAGACAAGCTCATCCTGTTTGCCCCACTACTGGGAGCCTCTCTGTGCCACTAGCAGATGGCAGTCCACAGGCAGGTTACAAAGAAAGGAAGGAGCTGTGCTTACACATACACACCTGCACACACACGCCACACACATACACATACACATACACATACACATACACATACACATACACATACACATACACACACAAACACAAACACCTGCGCGCACACACCGCACACATACACATACACACGTGCACACACACACACACACACACACACACACACACACACACACACACACACACACACACACACACACACACACACACACACACACACACACACACACACACACACACAAATGGCTATAAAGTCTAGCTAGAAATGAAGTGAGAGGAAGCGTGACCAAAGCCTGTGGTCTTTTGACCATTCATGTCAGATGGATCATGTCAGGTTGTCTTACTGTCAATGTGGTCTGTTTAAACAAAAAAGAAAAAAGGTGATTTTCATTAGTGGGCCAGTGGTATTTTAACCTACTTTCACTAAAAGCTGCAACAGTCAGTGTAAAACAAGTTTTTTATTTCCGTTGGTTAATTTCTGAGGTCAGAATACAGAAATTCTCACAGTCGCAGGTACCGCTTGGGTGTGCGTGAGTATATCACCGTCCTATTCTTGGAGTCCCCGTTCACTTATTTTGTCACACCCCCCCCACCCCTCCCCTCCTCCTGTCTTCCTCTCTGCACAGCACTGTGAGTTCCGTATGAGGGGACACTACCACTGTCTGCGCCCCGGCTGCTACTTCGTCACCAACATCACCACCAAGCTGCCCTGGCACGTCAAGAAGCACGAGAAGGCCGAGAGGCGGGCGGCCAACGGCTTCAAGTACTTCACCAAGAGAGAGGAGTGCGGCAGGCTAGGTGAGAACTACATCCCCCACAATGCATTGCTCCTTAGGTTCACTTTAAAGCCACACTAAGTAGTTTTTTCCTCTTCGGTCACCCTGTGGGTTGGAAGCGGAATTGTCTGTTGAATATCTCTCTGTCATTCCGACTACAGAGAGTAGCCCGCTCCTCCAAACTTGCTTAGTGTGATTATAGCCCATGGAGGGTGGCAAAGCGATACAAGTTGATGAACCACTGAAAAAAATTTTGGAAACATTATTTTAAGGCTGAAAAAACGAATTTGTGTTGCTTTTGCTGATCAGTTAGCCAGTTTGAATTCAGTAGCTCTTTCTACACTGTTTGTATGTGCAAAGTGACTCTACACTTCAGATTCACTGATCAAACTGATCAAAGTAGCCCAGGCTGAATTCAGTCGCACCTGCTGCACGGTTTGTATGCAGGCAGGAACTGGAAAAGCTCAGAGGGGCATGAAGTCGTCCTCGTTCGCACCATTCCGGCGTGGGAGGCGGAGCGAGAGATGAGGCAGGCGAGCTGTGAAACTGGGGGAGGGACGTAAAGCGCACGCGGTCGCTACAAAACGAACCAAGACAACGCGCAGCACACACTCTTTCCACACGCTCCAACTGCCCCGCGAAAGAGCTCGCAAACCCCCCCACACTGAGATGTTAATTGTCACACCCTCACAGACCAACGCACACAGCGCAAAGAACAACACTGACACATTTACACACACATACACACACACACATATGCACAGACACATATGCACTTAGCAGCTTTTTGCCAACTTTTTTTTTTTCTTTGGTCCCATGTATCCCATTAGTGGCTGACATCTGTTTGCTGGCATGGCACCCTTTTAGTGTTTAACATCGAAAGTGACACAATCACATGGAACAATGACAGTGTTATTCCAGGTTTCCACTGATTACTGTTTTGCGTGACGTTCTGGCCTCCAAGTTTCTAATTGTCAGGAAAGCGCCACTGCATTTCCTGCCGATTAAGCGGTGCCCTCGAGAGAGACTGGGGAAAAAAAAGGGCCCTGGGTTTTTGTCATACATTAATACTTCTGTATTTATAGCAGGCAATCAAACCCAAGTTGTTTTCTTGGGTATATTTAACCTGTCAGGAATGAGCAATTACACATGTTTGTTAATTACCCAGGCTGTCTGGCACTGCTTGTTTGTGTTGCGGTGTGTCGCTGCTCTTCACCCAGTCTCCATCAGCATTATCACCACACATCTCACCACGGCAAACTGAAGGGTTTTCTTTTTCTTTTCCTTTTCTCTCCCCCCTCCCCCACCACACACACACACACACACACACACACACACACACACACACACACACACCCAACACATTTGTTTTTTATAAAACTAGCTGGAAGAAAGAGCATCTTGCTGGAAGAAAGAGCATCTTGCTTGAAATCTGATAACAGACTGCAACTGTAACTGCAGAGGTCCTCCAAAAGTGTCTATGCACTGGAAAGCTTTGCACAGAGAGAGAG
The DNA here is from genome assembly GCA_027475355.1 of Coilia nasus. Classification (NCBI taxonomy): domain Eukaryota; kingdom Metazoa; phylum Chordata; class Actinopteri; order Clupeiformes; family Engraulidae; genus Coilia; species Coilia nasus. The sequence continues at coordinate 24,454,198 of CM050206.1, read as the reverse complement.
AGAGAGAGGGGAAAAAAGAGAGAGAGAGAGAGAGAGAGAGAGAGGAGGGAGGGGGTATATTACAAAAGCAAGCACTCGAGTCATAAAGAATTGATGGTTCAGCTGGACTCCAACAGTGGTATCCATGGTAGCCACATTAAACAGAGCCCTGGTGATGATGTTACCTAGATCCGGTCTCACACACACAGGGGCCCCTGATATTTCAGCAGTTACTGCTATTTACCCAACTTTGCATCGCACGCTGTCGAGTGCACCGACTGTGTGTACAAAAGCAATTTAACGACAACAAGCATTGTGCAGCACTGTGGCTGCCATGGTGACTGACAAGCCAGCACCTGCCCCACATGTTACTCTTTCGGTTATTTTTAGTGTGCATTATTCATAATAAAATTATTACCAGCTTCCTACGATATTTGATTAGCCTTCACAAAAGCCGACATTTAATTTGAAAACATATAGCAATTAAAATCTGTACAGCCTCCACATTTAAAAAGGAAAAGTGCAAGACAAAAAAGCTGGAGCAGGAAAAGGAAACGAAAAAAAAAAAACAGAAGACAATAGATGGGTTTGAAAAATGAATTTAATATAGAAATAATTGTATGTTTACTTCGGTTTGCCTGGTTGTGCATTATTGCCTGGCTGAATGTGAGAATTTATTTATGTAAATTCCAAATTGAATAAAAGATGTCATTGTAATAAAAGAGCACCACAGGTCTAATCTTCAAAAAGCCTTCACTTGCTCAGTGTGACACCGGTCTCATCCATATTCCACCTACGGCCCGGTTCAAAAACCAAGTCCGCCTCGCCACTACAGCCCTCTGTCACTGTTCGCTTATTACATTTCAGTTCTCATCAAACATGCTTTGCAGTTGGGAGGGCATGCTAAATTATGTCCTCTTTTGAAGAAAAACACCTCTGACTTTCTGTGTGTGTGTGCGTGTGCGTGTGCTTGTGTGTCTGTGTGTGTGTTTCCTTCCTCTTGCCGCAGGTTGCAAGTATAACCAGGTGAACAGCCATTTTCACTGCATCCGCGAGGGCTGCCAGTTCTCCTTCCTGCTCAAGCACCAGATGACCTCGCATGCCCGTAAGCACATGAGGAGGATGCTGGGGAAGAACTTTGACCGGGTTCCGTCCCAGGTGAGGCCCCAACGCACATGGCCACCAACCGCTCTTTGGGACCCCTTAACATCCAGTTGACTGGACAAAACAGATGGCTCAGATGATTCAGTCAATCATCATACAGAACACTGTTTTGATATTCTGCCAATGCTGTGTCTGGTAATTCAACTACATAAGCCACGGCTTGTCAGCAGAGCGCTTTTGTTCACCCTACTGGCTCTGCACCCTCTGATTGTATCTTATGTCTGCGTAACGCCCCTTGGCTGTAGGCCACTAGGCCACTTTCTGACATCTCGCCTTCCTTTATCACCACCCTCCACGTAGATGATGCCCCTGTCCCAGCGTCCAGAGGAGATGCGGCATATGGCCAGCCTGGCCGCGGGGGCGATGGGCGGGGCGCAGCCGGGCCTGACCTCCGGCTTCTCCAGCATGATGGAGGACGCCGATGACTACCCGGACTACATGGGCGGAGGCAGCCCCCTGGGCCTCTCCTCCGAGTCCTCCAACCAGGACCGCAGCTGCACCAGCACCCCCGTGGGCAACGAGAGCTCGCCAGCAGGTAGGTGTCCGACGCCACCACCTCCCCACCCACCAACCCCCACCGCGACCCGCGACTCAAGCACCTCGCTTTAAGAGCAGCCCAAAACAAAGACACTCCCAAGACGAAGCAAACTATTGACGATTGAGGCCCTTTAGCGTCATTAGTATAGCGAGCAGGCACTGATTCCATTTTACTTTCATCAGGTGTGATGGAGATGCAACATGACAGGCTGTCTAAATACACTTGTCGCGTTGTTTAGTGGACTTGCTTATAGCCCTTAACCGAGCGTCTTGAGTGAACACACACACTAATGTAAGAAAGCTGCATCGGGTTTCCTACGGCCCTGCCATTATGGACAAACACTCAGGACTATTTGCTGACCTACACTCTTAGATCGGTTAGATATTCTTAAAGTCACTATTGTGTTACACTGCTGTCCACTCAGGCTAAGTGTTCAGTGAGAAGAGAAGGCGCGTCTTTGTGTTCGTTACCTACCCCCCCCCCCCACCACCTCTCCACCTCTCCACACCCCAACACTCTCTGCTCCCTCTCCTTTTCCACTTCGCATTCATTCCCTTGTAGTTGAGACTCTCATAAAAGTAACCACTTGTCCATGAAACATCAGACCCGCCAAATGTTTTCCACAGTAATGGCATTTATCAAATTATGGGGCAGTAAATTTATTATATGGTTCCCTCCACCTCCTCTCGCACATTAATGTCATCCCCTTTGGCAACTCCAGAGGAAGCTGTGTAGGCTGACAATGAGCACGAAAAAACACACAGATCTGATGCATTGCTTTCTTTCTCTCTTTCTCTCTCTGTCTGTTTCCTTTTCATGTTTTTTCTCTGGTAAATGTAAGTTGATGTGGTTTAACTTAAGAACTTTTGATTCTACTTTATGAAAATAAAACACACAAATGAAATATTTTAGTGGGCTTAGTCTTCTGTCACTGAATGATTTTTTTCTACACTCTCATCATTTCGTTTCAAAATGTTGTTCTTTCCATTCTCACCATTGTTGCTTTTGGCTGTTGCTTGGGTTTGGTCATCTGGCTTGCTTTATTTCATTTTTGTATCTTTCCCTCCCCCTCTTTCTCCCTCCCATTCCTGTGTGTGTGTGTGTGTGTGTGTGTGTGTGTGTGTGTGTGTGTGTGTGTGTGTGTGTGTGTGTCCACTGTGCACCTGTCTGTCTTTGTGTCTGTGTGTGTGCCCTCTTCTTCCTCCTCCTCCTCCTCCTCCTCCTCTTCCTCCACCCTCTGGACAACCTGTCTGCTGTAGGACCAGGCTGCCAGGCCAGTGTTCCTTCTGCTTCCTCTGGCCCAGCCGACACCCCCACCCCCCCACACCTCTCCCAGCCTCCTCCACCACCTCCTCCTCCTCTCTCCGTCGCTCCGCCACCATCTCTACCACCACCTCCGCCCCCCTCTCAGGCGCCCCCGGTCCCGCTCCAGTCCCCGACGCTCTCCCCCTTCCCCCCGGCCCTGCTGCGGCCGGCCCTCCCCTCTCTCCCGTACCTCCTGTCTCCATCCTGTCTGTCCTACTCTCTGCTCAGCGCCTCTCTCGGAGCCACTCGGAGCGTTGTCATGCCAACCAACACACCAGCTTTCAGCCCCATCATTGCCACCCCCGTCTCCAGTTAAAAATGACGTCCCTATAGTGCAGGACGCCGCAGGTACCTACTCCCCACCAGCCCACCCAGACACTGCAGCAGTCACTGCCACTCACACAGGCCTTGTCTGCTTTTTATTTTCCTTCTCAGGCCATGTTGACTTTTAGCCTACACCAGCTTGCCACATTCATGAACACTTTTAGCGTACATTAGCTATCACATTCATAAGCACTTTTATTTGTGGTGTTTTCTTGTAAGGGCTGGGGTTGAGTTGTGTTGGGGTTGGGGTTGGGTTGAGGGATGGGGGGGCGTGGCGGTTCAGACATCCGCACACGACGGCAATTTGTCTGTTTGTTTAGCTCGTATTTTCCTTTCCTCTCCTGCAGCCGAGGTGACACCTTAGCTTCCATTAAGCAAATGCCATTAGACCCAGTTAGTAATGGAAGGTAGTTATGGCGGTGGCGGTGATGAGGCAGTATATTACACACCTGCCATCGCGGGTCCCGGGCCCCCCGGCTTTGCCTCCATTAGCTGCCTCCTGCTTTAAGAGGGGCCCCTATTTTAATCATGCTAAAGTTTTATCGAGGCCTCCGATTCCTCGCCGGGCCAGAACAAGGATCACATCATTAGCACTGACCTCAGGCTGCTCGCCCAAGCGTGCCCTTCCCATAAAGCACCAGGAGGTTTAGAGGTGCCTCAGGTTTTTCCAGGGCCAGACTCGCCTCAAATGTTGTGTAAGCTGCGAGGCACACCCCGTTAAAATGTCAAGCTCTTATTATCGTTATTATTACCAGTGACTAATATTCATCGAAGGTTTCGCTCCGGTGTCATTGTGTCACTTGCGTTATAAGGAAAAATATTAAAAGGCGTATTTCACATACAGACCTAAGAGGGGATCTAGATTAACCAGGTTAATACATGAGAAACCCCATATTACTTCTCTAGAGCATAACTCCTCCCCCACACATGAGAGTGCGTGTGTGGGGGAGGAGTTATGCTCTAGAGAAGTAATATGGGGTTTTTGTTCACTGACATGTACTGTAGGCTGATTGGGTCAGCTGACTGGTGGGTCATTAATGTCTTCTTCTTCTTCTTCCTCTCCCACCATCGCCAGGCAACACCATCTCCATCCCCACGGCGACAGGTGCCAAGAAGCGCTTCTGGATCATCGAGGACATGTCCCCCTTCGGCAAGCGGCGCAAGACGGCCTCGTCGCGCAAGATGCTGGACGAGGGCATGATGCTGGAGGGCTTCCGGCGCTACGACCTGTACGAGGACTGCAAGGACTCGGGCTGCCAGTTCTCGCTGAAGGTCACGCACTACCACTGCACGCGCGAGAACTGCGGCTACAAGTTCTGCGGCCGCACGCACATGTACAAGCACGCGCAGCACCACGACCGCGTGGACAACCTGGTGCTGGACGACTTCAAGCGCTTCAAGTCCTCGCTCAGCTGCCACTTCCCCGACTGCCAGTTCTCGGGCAACAGCACGCACTTCCACTGCCTGCGCTGCGGCTTCCGCTGCACCGACAGCACCAAGGTCACGGCGCACCGCAAGCACCACGGCAAGCAGGACGTCATCAGCGCCGCCGGCTTCTGCCAGTTCAGCTCCAGCGCCGACTGCGAGGTGGCCGACTGCAAGTACAAGCTCAAGTGCTCGCACTTCCACTGCACCTACCCCGAGTGCAAGCACACGGTGGTGGGCATGTCGCAGATGGACTCCCACAAGCGCAAGCACGAGAAGCAGGAGAGGGGCGAGCTGCCAGCCGCCTCCCCCAGCCGCGAAGGCAACCACCTGGCCGGAGCAGCCCCAGGAGGAGGTGGAGGAGGAGCAGGAGGAGGAGGTGGGATGGGAGGTGGCATGGCAGGACTGGCGGTGGCTTCGGTGCCAGTCAGCATGCACTCCATGTCTCCGGGAGTGCACGGGCTGGCTCACGGCCCAGGCTCGGGGGGCCACAGGGGTCCCATGTACCTCCCGTCGGTGGAACGGGCCAGCGAATACGAGCACCACCCTGGCTCCGGCATCAGCCTGGACAGCTCGCTCAACCTGGGCACTGACACCAGCAGCTCGCTCTTCTTCCTGAAGAACGCCGCCGGCCTGGGCCTTAACGACTCGCTGGACCTGAGCAAGAAGCTGGGCCACCACGAGAGCCTGGGCATGGCCCCCGGAGCCGGCATGGCGGCAGTGGCGGCGGCAGCAGCAGCGGCAGCGGCGGCAGCAGGAGGAGGAGGAGCGGGGCCCATGGGCCTAAACGCCGGCGCACGGGGCCAAGACGACACCACCGGCACGTCCGGCGAGGCCGAGGACGACCTGTCCCCCGAGGAGGAGCCCATCGCCGAGGAAGAGGAGGAGGAGGAGGAAGAGGAGGAGGAGGAGCCAGAAGACGACCTGAACACCGACTCGTACGAAGACTCCATGCCGGAGCCCGACGGCGAAAAGGACAACGGCGAGACTTTCGAGGCCCCCACCAATCACGCCGAGAGCTCGCAGCAGGACAAGGACGAGGCCGAGCCGTGAAGCACGCCGTATCGTATCGTATCGTATCCTACCAGCGCTGGCCAAGAGCCGTCGCCGCGACTAACTATGAACAAACAAGAAACGAGAATGAAAGTGGCCTCATTTATCATGGTTAGCGACGTTGCAGATGACAAGAAAACAACTACATAAAAAACGTGAAGGCCCAAAAATGATTTATTATGATGTTTACAAGATGACCAATATAATTAATTTAATTATGCATTAAGAAATGAACACAGAAACAGACAGATGAGGCCCTCTTTTACACATGGCTGGCAGTGTATACCGTTTCCTATACATCAGTCGTTTTGTGTGCGTGCATGTTTGACTAATTTATTTCCGTTTTTGTTTTGTTTTGTTTTTTTTTTTAAACTTTTTTGTGTGTGAAAAAAATGAGAAAAAAAAACTAACAAAAACAAAATCTATCTATCTATATATATATCTATATACTGTAGTTGTGTGTGGACATTGATGTACAATTTTTTTGTGGCGCAGTCATAACATGAACTGCAGGACCCTTACACCTGATAAAAAAAGGGAAAATAACTTGTACAAAAATACTGTACACTGACAGGAAATGAATTTAAAGAGAATGTGCTCAAAATAATTGATTTCAACTATTGTTATTATTATTATTCTATGACTTATTTATCAGTGAAGTTGCAGGGGCCTGCATGTGCGCTTTTTTTCGGCTTGTACATCTCTCCGTTGACTCTTCTGGCAGGGTGACAGTTTGTGTTTGTGTCTCAGTTTGTTTGTTTGTTTGTCTGATTGTCTGTTTACTGGTCCTTTCACTCACACACACACACACACACACACACACATACTCATAATGGTCAGTTGTGATACTGTAGGTTTCATTCCATGCGGACAGCTGACTCCCTGGTCCCCCTCAGTCCAAACAGAGACCAGTAACTGAAGTCAGGGAACTCAGTTTGCGGCGTACGCAGCTTGTCCAGCACATTATGTTATGATTGTACACGCAAAAAAAAAAAAAAACAGACACCAAAAGCTCATTTTTTCCAACATTCAATTTTTTGTTTATTCAGTTTTTGTTTGTTTGTTTGTTTCACTTTGTGTGTTTTTTAAAGACATTTTTTTGTGTTGAGGACCCTGTTGGATTGCATATGGTTAGTGCACTTTTGTAGATGAGAAAAGCTAAAACAAAACGCATATTCAGAGAATTGTTTTGTTACCATTCGCATTATTTGCTTTATTTTTATTTCATTTGACTTTGACATTTTTTTTTGGCGGCATTTTCCAGTTGCACATGCATGACCAGTTGATGCTGCAGTTTTACCTTGCTGATTTGATGTGTGTGCAGAGATTGGGGTAAGCTAGCTAAGCAAGGGAGTAAGAGGCAGAGACAGAGAGACAGAGAGACAGAATACGTTGGTGCTACCTGCCCGGTGACTATGAATAGGTGTGGGCAGGTTACTGAACGTTATGTGGGTTCCAGGGTCCACCTGGACTCAAGTAGCTATCCACATGAAGGGCCTGTGAGGTCTGCATGTTAAAAAGGACAAGAGGAAAAAGAGAAAGAGAGAGGGGGAAATGTAGCAGGTGTTCTTCTTTTCTTGTTCCTTTATTAAAATGAGATTTTGTTGCACGAGAGTAGGTGGAAAAAACGAAACAAATCGGAGGACACGGCAGAGTTCTTGAAGCTTCCTTTTTTCAGAAGCCTCATGCGATACGAGGCTTCGCCACAGGACTATATTTGTGCGGCCCCAACTGACTAACTTGTGGAGAGGCAGCAGTCCCAAGAGGCTTGCTGACGGACACTCTACCTGGGAGGCTGTGGAAAAAAAAAAAAACGTGTTTGAAATGTACAGACAGAAAACAAATGTGTTGATGACATTTTTTTTTTTTTTTTTTCTCCTTACCATGGCTGTGGTTGAGCTCCAATTATAATGGTTTTATTTAATATTTATGTGACCTTGCAATGGTTAAAAAATTAGGGTGTTTTTTGCACTTTTTAGGTTCATTTTTACTTTATGGAAAAAAATATGGCATATATCTTTTAACAGGGAACTTTTTTGCTTTACAATGTTGTTTTAGCTCACTTTGCATTGATGCACAAATAGTTGTTAGTGTGACGAAGAACTCCTGTTCTGTGTTTTATTTAAAGAAAAAAAAAAAACAAGGACTGATTTTATTTGCTTCCGTGATTGGATGAATTCAATATGGAAAAAGGCATGCCAGGTCCTAGATGCCCTAACGAGCAACACTAATGAGACCTGTGATTGAAATGAATTCTACAGAGGAAATGATTACAGTGCTCAGATACAACCAAATTACCACAAAAAATATTTGTAGCCCAGCCGCAGTTTGAAACAAATGACTGTATCAAATGAAGATGAGGGAAAAGCGGGAAAATAAATGAAAATGGTGGCAAGAAAATTATGATTAATTATTTCTTAAACATGGCTTTGAAGAAAAAAAAACTATCAGAAAATAGCTAATTAAATGTGTAGATGATTATCTTCAAGATACTGTTTCAAGAGGGGGAAAAGGGTTGTATAGTATTTTCTTCTGTAAAAACTATATATGAACAAAAAATGCTCTTTGATGAAAAGCTTCCTTTAAAATAAAATAATAAAAAGGAGAAATAAAGAATAAAAAGTCAAAAATAGAAACAACTACGAGAATAGTTTGCTTGTGTGTGTGAACTCTTTTTGTATAAAGACTCCCAAAACCAGAAGAGCCCTTTGCCCTGTGGCACTGAAACACAGCAAGGAGAGTCCATTCATCCTCTACTGTCTTTCCACCATTTCCACATACCATTTTAATGTCACCCACAGCAAAGTGATATGGAGTCACTACTGGATGTTTCTGATTGCTTTAACACCATCTTTTATTTGGTTTTATTTGTCATATGTTTTGTGTGTGTTCTTTTTTTTTTTTTCAATTTTATTTAATTGGATTATTTGTTGACATTTCTCTCTGGCGTGAATCCTTTCAAGGCGTTTATTTTTTTCACTCTGTCCTTGAGTGCAAGACAGGGATTTTTTTGTTGTTTTTTTTTTTTTTTTCAGATTCAAACAAAAAAAAAACTATTGAAATGGCTATTTGGCTGGGAGATCCGTTGTGCACTTGAATACAATTTATGTGTGTAAAATAGCAGGATTTGTAAAAAGTCAAAAAATAAAATCTAATTATTATAACAATCCATGTTCTCATGAATGTTTAGGGATGCCACAGGCAAAGCTTGCCCTTGTTATAAACCAGAATTTTTACACACAGCAGCAGCAGTATTTGGCTTAGTTCAGGGTCAGAGCAGGCAGCGCCTATCTCGGTCTCTCCTGCCACTGCTGCAGGATAAAGAGACTTGGTGACACTAAGCAGACCGTTCTCCTGGGTGACAGAATGGAAGGGGGGGGGGGCAGTCCCCTCCACTCTCAAGTGGCACACGGAAGAAGCCAGCTCTGGTGCTACTGTAGCTGAGTGCAGCTGTTAAAGTAGACGTTTTTACTAGGAAGTCTCTGTGCAGAAAGCCTGTTTTCACCCCGGCTAGCCCTATTCATTACACTGACCTATGACATAACCTTGGGCTTTCTTTGTTGGCTTGAGCCCGCATTGTATGTGTTTTGGTGTTGTCTAGCCAGGCCAATTAAGGGCTATTGAGGAGCGGCGATATCTCTCAAGAGTATCAGCAGGGTTGCATTTGACCCCTCGCTGCCGCAGTCCTCAGCCTCTTCCCCTTATCTGCGGAGAGGTCCGTCAGGGGTGGGGGGGGGGGGGCATCATTTCTGAGGCAGGTTTTAATCTGTTTATCTCGAGGGATGGCTGGATTTGGTCCATGACTCTTACTCAGCCCCCACCAAACACACACACGCACAGGCACACACATACGCACACACACACACACACACACACACACAAACGCACAAAGACACACGCACACATACTAACACAGAGACACACCATCCCACAGCCAGCTACTGAGAAAGCACACAATGGCCAGAGTAGCCCTCTGTCTACAGCTGTTCCCCACCCTCCTCCTCCTCCCCCTCCTCCTCCTCATTCTCCTCGGCCCTGTGATGTTCCCTTAAAGAAAAAAAGGAAAGGGAGAGGAAAAAAATGGGTGAAGGCATCACCATCTGTCTGCCAGCTGGCATCCTGTACATAATCTCACCAAGAGGGAAAAAAGTACAAATAAATAAAAAAATAAATACATAAATACATGAAAATTATATTACACAAAAACCAGACGGAAACAACCTTCAAATCCTGCTTAGTCTGCCGCTGAAAGGCCCGGATCATTTGCCCATATTAATTAAGAATGAGGAGACTACAAAGGCAGAGGAAAAGGAAAAGACACCTGATTATCTGCCCTCTGTTAAAGGACTTAAATAACAGCACAATAAAATAAGGACAGTGCACTAAGTCTTTGATCAGTATGTGGCACTTTCTTTCAGGGAATTTCATTTGAAAGTATATCAAAATCTGTGAGAGTGCAACATATAGGATCTTACATGTTTGATTCAATGGCAAAGCTTCAGGCAGACAAACAGAAAAAATGTGCCGGGGGGCTTTGCATGAGGAGGACACGCAAGTGAGGACCTCATGACTCCCCGTAACACATTTGCTACACGCTGCCACGAAGCACCTGTTCCTCGGCCATGATGAATGCATACAGATGGATATAGTGCAGTTTTAGCCCGTCCCTCTTTGTTTTATTTACTCCTTCTCCTGCATGACTTGACTTCCACTCACTAAAACATGAGCTGAAGGGTGGGCGGAAAAAAAAGAGAGATGGGGGGGGGGGGGGGGGGGGGGGGACAAGTCCAGTTTCTCAACCGCACTTCCCCACTTAATCATCTCAGCCATTAAATCACTTTTTCTAAAGTCATTTCATGAACAAAAAGAGTTTGTTACTTACTTAGTGGTGTGCTGTGGTAGGAAATGTTTGTAGCATGAGTGAAGTGTGAAAGAAAGAAAGAAAGAAAGAAAGAAAGAAAGAAAGAAAGAAAGAAAGAAAGAAAGAAAGAAAGAAAGAAAAGACAGAAAGACAGCTTGTAGTATGTGTTTTTATCGTAAGGGGAAGGTTTTTAAAAAAAAAGTAATTTAAAAAAAAGAAAAAAGGTGAATAAAGAAAAGAAAAAGAAAAGAAAAAAAGAGAAGGAGAGTAGAGAGCCTCCAAGCTGCAGGGGCTGCGTGCGGCGTGGCAGTGGGGAACGAGTGGGAACCGGCCCGCTCTGACGTGCGCCAGGTTGACGTGCCAGGAACAGGTTGCGCGAGGGATGGCAGCAGTCAGCGCTGGGAGAAGGCGACAGGTGTGTGATGCATATGTTTGAGCCGCTGTAGTCACATGGCAGCTACATGGCAGACTAAGACACAAACAGACCAAGCGCTCGTTAATGGCGTCTTCTGTTCAGTCCACACCAGAGTGGAGGGTTGGGGGCTGGGTGTGGGCCCGGTGTGTGTGTGGGGGTGGGTGGAGTAGGGGTGAGGCGGGGGACTGCCCTTATTTGCCCTGTTTGAAAAGTCACTGCAGACATTTCACCAAGTTACCAGTCAAACCACCTGGTGCAGGTCTAGCTTTGAGGCAACAGCACTGGCCACCAAAATGACAGTTTGATGTCACTTAAAAGCAGCTTTCACAAGAAAGAAATGGGTTGCTCCCCCCCCCCCTACACAGAGTCCTTCTAATTCTTATCCATTTCCAGGCACTTCTGTCAGACATGTGGCTTCATTTCAGGGAAGCCATGGTCACAGTACGAAAAAGGACCCCTCTCTACTATTGGCTGCAGCTGTTGCCCGAATGAAAAATGAACTTCAAGGACCCCAAAGGGAAAAAAATACACCGGACTTCTCTGCAGCCAATTTAACATTAACAAGCACCACTACATGCTTGGCTTGGTAGGAAAATATTAATTCACTCTGACACACAATATCTTTAAATGCCAATTGTTCTATTTATGGGAAAATCTATTATTGAAATCCACTGCTCGTCGCAAATGTCGCAGCAAATGCGGCTTGCTCATTGCCGTCTCAAAATAAACAGAGGTTTGTCTCACTTTACCCTAAAAAAATGGGAATCTGCTCACGGCACAGTATCAGATGCACGGTATCAAATGTATTTGTTTCCATGGATGTCATGATCAGGGCTAAAACACACCCTGCTGAGGGTGAGCAACTCTGCAAGAATTTCACAGCATGCCCATGCAGTGACAGGCACACCATCATGACACAGACTCATGAAACACATCTAAAGCAAGAATACTGGGAGAATGTCTTTGATTTGGTGGCTGACTGACGCACTCGAGTTACTTCCATTTGTGTCATGCAGTTCAGACACAAAGCCAAGGCTGCGCAAAAAAATGTGGATATGTTTAGAATAATTTGATAACTTTTTTTTTTTCCAAAATACATAGTCCAAAGACTATGAGCTGGTATCTAATTGACTTTATTTACTTGCAGTATTTATGACGGGAGCCAAGTGCCTCCAAGAACTCTTTCAAACTAATGTTTAGACAGAAGAGTTTTAGAGGTGGCTGCAGTGGGAAGAGTTATTCTGCAGGATTGCTAATGACTGCGCAAACATTTATTTGCTCGGAGTTGGGTGGGGTGATAGTCAACAAAGCCCAGGCATAATTAAAGTTAGGTTTCAATAAATTCAATTAACAAGTTAGCAGTCATTAATAAACATTATATAATTTCTATTGCACTTACTATATTGTTTGTCTTAATGTGCAGTCGTAATTGTACCTGTTAAGAATTTTATTATACTGGCTCGCTCTCCCTCTCACACACACAAACACCGATCGTGTTGCCAGATCTTTTCATCCATTCATGTCTGTTGCAGACTGTTTCCAAATATCTCTAAAAAAGCCCAGGGTTGTTTATGCCACAAACAGCATCACTTGAAGTTACATAATACTTCAAGGTATACTTCAAAGTATTAATATTTCATGATAAATCCAGCACAACACCAGAACAATTAGCTTTACTCATTCGGGCACGTACCAAGTTTACCCCTGTTATAAATTAGCCATCCGCAGGCTTGGACAAGACCTTCCAGAGACATAAACAAGATGCGGGTGGCAACAAGCACAGAGCACATAAAAGTGTTAATCTGCCCTGGCCCGCTTCCAAGGGCCCATTACAATTCCAGCAGTTTGCTTAAAAACCCAACCAGGAGCCTCTGGAGCGACAGCATGAGAGAGAGATGAGAGAGAGAGAGAGAGAGCGATGGAGAGAGAGAGAGATGGAGAGAGAGGGATGGAAAGAGAGGGATGAAGAAAGAGGAAAAGGAAAGAACATTGTAGCACTTTACAGCCTGCAGTTTCAGAAGAAGAGTGCTGGGACTGGGAGCTACCAATGCAGTGCTTCAGAGTGAAGCCCCAGCAGGTCTGCCTGCATAAGATTGTGTATAGCCCAGTCAGCCGAAGACCACTTCTCCATCGTCAGAGGGGATTCTTAACTGTGAGGCTGTAAATTTGGGTAATTTGACATGATTCACGGGGGACTTTGGTGGTGGGGTGCAAGCACTGCTGAGGAAGGGGAGCGCCTGGTAGATTTCCCAAAAATGAACTAAAATGGCACAGCGTGCTCTTAGGTAAAAGGGTGATGGTGAAAGGCCACACACAAACATGCCTACACACACACGCGCACACACACACACACACAGCAGCCAGGCTTAGTGAGAGATGAGTGCTGAGGCCTGGGAGACTCTGTGATGTGCAGGGGTAAAACCTGAAACCATGTCACACACCGCAACACGGAAAAGAAAAAAAAAAACCTAACAGACAGATGGAACGACACCACAGGAAAAGGTTGAGAAGAGCTCTTTGGGAGCACCTAGGACATAATGTACCACAGCGCATTCCTTTCTATTCATACGCTCCCTTAATCCCATCTAAGTGTTCGACAGAATGGCGATCAAACAGGAAATGTTTACGAAGTGATCTGGCGTTCTTAGTTAAGTTTAATAGATGACGTATAAAATCACAAGGGCAAAAGATCCTCCAGCACCTCCAGCCCCATCAGCAAGCGTCAAGGTGGGGGTGCGTACAGTTGGGGGGGGGGGCGCACAGAGCTCCGGCTTTGAAAGAGCTCTTCTGTCAGAACTCCAGTGCTGTGGGGACGTGCCGTCTCTCTCTCGCTCCCCCTCTCCACTTATCTGTTGTTCCTGCCAGCAGCATTAACCGGAGAGAATGACTGAATGTCCAAAAGGAGCATCGCACACAGGGGTCATGCTAAATAAGGAGAGAGGCCTTTTAAAATGCCCCCTTTTGGGGGGCCACAGCTGTGCCTTCTTTATACACACACACACACTTCCGTGGTACTGTCCTGTGTGTGTGTAACATAAACAGCGCTAACAGGTGTGTTGCTGCCTGTGCTAATCTTCCACATTATGGTTGTCGATAGGACACACCAGGCTGTCGTCCTCTCACTTAAAACTCAGTAATTTAATAGGGAATACATCAGCGACGTGACATTTGCAGCAAGGAGGGTAGGAAGGAGAGGGTTGGGAAGATTCTAGCGATGCTAATAATAGAAAATGTGCACCATTGACTGTGGTTTTCTGTTACCAGAGGAATTTTGCGAGTACTTCTCTCCTTCCACAGTGGAGGTTAAGAGTGCACAGAGGGATTTTGGGATTGCGTTTTTTTACCAACCCCCACCCACCCACCCCCATTCTCCCTCTCAGGGCTTGGAAAATATGGATTGTGTTTCGCAGTGACAATCCAGGCCGGGTTTGGAGGACAAGGTTAACGCATGTGCGTCGCCTCCGCCCCTCCACAACCTTCGACCCAGCATCCCTCGCCTCAGCCCAGCCACCAGACGCCCACCTGACCACGAGTAGCCTCAACCTGGCACTAACAGACAAGTGGCGGTTCTAAAAGCACGTCACAGAGGGGATTTGACATTCTCGCAAACCTCCATCTTCTGTCCCTCTCCTTGTTCTCACACTTAGTTCGCATTCTTTACTCTCCACAATTACTAGACTAAAGTACAATACTGCTCATGAATCCTAAGCCTTCAACACAAAAAAACGATGTTTTGTTCTACCAGTCATTTTCAACTTGTCATCTCTCACAGTTGCTATACTCCAGTTCCTGGGATATAAGAGTAAACAACGGGAAATACACAGGTGTGTCAAGCAGTCAGTTGGGGAACATTCACTTCGGTCCTCATTAAGCCAGAAAATACAGTACACCCCTTTGCCTACATGTGGCATTGTCCTTCTGTTACAACAGAAATAACTGTTGCTTAAGTGTTCTGTTTGTTGTTGGGGCTGAACGAGCTAAATGTTCCAGTGGGGTACATAATACCATCCTCCATGCTTGTCACAGTTACAAATACCATGGAGTTATGTTCTGTGCTTGGTAAAGTGATAATACTGCAATTACAGTGCAGGTCCTGTTAGGTCATCTCTACAACTGTCGAAGTCAGAAAATCAGACTAGAAAAATCCAGTCTTTCCAGCAAAGCCTGTTAGTCATTTCTTTCTCCAGTGTATCTATGGCTTTCTTATGTTACAGTGGAACTACAAATTGGAACCTAATTTCTAGGAAAAATAAAGATGTGCAGATATAAGCACAGAAAAGCCTAACTGTTCAAAACAGATTGTTAATAAACGACCAGTGTAAATGACATAAATGAAAAGTAAAATAAAGTGTTTTAGTCATTAAAACACACAAGTGGTCATACTACACACTCTAGTGAAGCCCACCATCAGGGGTATTGGCTCTCTACATGGTTGCTTCACCTTGTAACAACACACCACACACCACACCACCACTGATTTCTACTGTCTTTCAGCTACAAAGATGTAGGCATGGTTGAATTCACAGTTGTGCCTTATCAGACAAATTTTAATGGCATGCTGCTTTGAATAGTGTAAGTCCTGTGGGGACACCTCTTTTACATGCGTTTCAAATGGCAGTTTGTGTGGGAAGGTGGAGGCAGTCAAAGAGAGACAAAGAAAGACAAAGGAGGATAAAAAGAGAAACGCAAATTCATTTTAATTTCCTCCATGTTTTTCTCCGTAGCAACCACCGCCCTCCACCCCCACCTCTCGTGGCCGCTGGCATGCTTCAGGTGTTCCGCACATGCGCCCCTGATTTGTGTAATTTGCAGAAACGCCGGAGAGCCCTGCACCTGTTGCCTCCACGATGCCTGCAGTGTTTGGGGTGGGGGGTGGGGGGGAGAGATGCTCAACAGGCTGACGAGCACCCCTGGATAATCCATTCTTCTCACAACGGCAGCGCCTGCCACCGCCACCACCACCACCACCGCTGCTGCTGCTCTCCACCGGTGCGGGACAAGGGCATTTTTCTCCCGCCGAGTTTCTCATATCCGCCACAGCTCTGATGCCTCATTACTGGGGCAATTCATAAATATTGTCTCCAGTATTACCACTCGCAGGGGCTCTTAGCTTCCAGAGAGATTTATTAACCTCTTTTCACGGCCTGCTATTGTTTTTCCCCCCACTCACCCTCAAACCACTATCCCTCCATCACATCCTACTCTCCTTTTTTTAGCCCAATGCCAACACTCGCACCCCACCCCCACTCCCATGTCCAAACTAAAAGCAGCTCGCTGTGAACGGGCAGCTATGCCACTGTTCCATGTGCCTGAGCAGGCAGACACATATTTGTTCCATTTAGAGTTGAAATGGGGCCAGGAGGACATGGGGTGACACGGGCAGCGCTGTGGAGGGAGGAGAAACGCGATCCCGCTCGATTGTGGAGAGTTTATATAACGAGCGATGACAAAGTGCTTTATGACTTGTGTGGTATTGCTGCCGCCGAGGCCTTATATGGGAAAGCATCGGTGACCTTGGCCCAAAAACGCTCTTCCTTTTTCACCTCGGATATGTCGGCAGGTCTACCGCCTACCCTGCTCGCAAAGCAAACACCTTTCATTCCATCGGCGTAAAAAAAACGACTGGCTATGTAGACATCTGATCGAGCGGTCACGGTTGACGTGTAACGTGCCTCCACTGTTTGCAGAGCAGTGTTTTGCATTTTCCCCATCGCCTGTTGATGCTATCTTTGGGTCTCCCCATAATGACAGCGCAGGAAATGCTGAGGTGTTCCACACATCAGACATCAGGAGACAATCCTGACCTCTTTTAACTGAACTCAACAATCGTTCTTATCTCTATAAGGAAAAGGGAAACTCTGTTTCACCAACTCATTCCGCCAATGTTATCCCTGCCCTTTCCTATGCAAAGGCACTATGTCAAGAGGAAACTACACAGGTTGTATCCCCCTTCAACTTCTGTCTGTGCTCCATTCTCCAGAATAAGGCAGCAAGTGTTACTGAGGAACAGCAGGCTACACGCTGAGGACCCCAGATTTACAAAACTGCCCACCAACCGCACGACTTTTGGCTGAAGCTGGGTGTTGGCGACATCGGCCAGTGGGAAGGGGGTGCCTGAGAAGGGGATAACCAGCCTCCACATCGATCTAAAGGGAGCAACTCGGCCTCCCCGACCTGCTGAGTGCTCATTTCGGGCGGACACACAATGGAGCTCTTCTCAGCAGTGTCGGCATCAATACCAGGCCAGGCACTATCGAGTGCTAGCCGTTTAGCGCGGCAATTGATGAGGTTAAAGCGGCCCCGAGCTCCCGGAAAAACACAGCACTGCACACAAACCCACGGCCTTCACTTCCCTCACCTCTGCTCCGCTCGCGAACAAAAAAAAAAAAAAAAAAAGAAGCCCACCTGCTACTAGCACTTTAGGTTTCCCTCTAGTTTTCACCCCCTTCACCCCACAACCCCCCCCCCCCTACTCTCACCACACACACTACCACCTCTCCCCACCCTCCCACCACACACACACACACACATCCACTACCCCCACCACCCTCCCACCATACACACATCCACTAACACAACCCACCCCCCTTACCCTCCCACCACACACACACACACACACACAACACCACCACCCTTCCCTTCCTGGTTAACTGTTAGGGCCAGCTGGAGATGGCGTGGGCCAAATGACTGAATGACTGGATGGCTGCTGGGCTAGGTTGGGCTGGGCTGTGCTGGGCTGGGCAGCCTCCTTAAAATGGAGATAAGAATTGGAGATTAGGGCAGACAAGGCTTTCTGGGCAGGAGTGCACTGCTGGTCCCACAAGACACTAAATGATGTACAAGTGCATTTATTACAGCTGGGCCTATAAATCTCAGGTTGGCCTGAACTCCGGGGAGAGGTTAATGGATTACAAAGGGATGCGGTATCGAACCTTCAAGAAGTTTATACACCCCATCAATATGTGCAACGCTATTGATCATGTGGACCTTGACAGACAAATTAAATTCATAAACTTGATAATGCACTGGAATATTCGGACTGCTTACTACAGGCGAATGGTGTTTTTTTTGCTGTCATTTTTTTTTTAAGAATGCTGTTTTAGGATGAAGGTTTATCGATTGAAATTCTCTTAATAGAGATCTCACTGAAAAAAAGGCACGAGGAGTGCTGATCCCTAGTAAAAACTGGTGCGTGGAGGCGACAGAGTCGTTGTTAAAACATGCACAGCGAATACGAGTCAATTGTGCTATCTGTGAACATCTTGTTTTCGCTGCAGTGTTGCTAAATGACGTACATTATTTTAGGCCTGTTTTTTTTCTCTCCCTGGATAAATATTCAGACATTAAAGATTCATGAATACTAATGCACAGAACAAGATGATGGCATTTTTTCTCTGGGTTGCATATGAGTGCATAAACACAATGCATATGATGCTTACGCCCACAGATACATACACAAGCACAAACACATGTAAATCGTGCATACTGTATGCTACATAATGGTTGTTCCTGTATCTTTATTGTACATGAAAAAATGACAAATTGACAAACACACTATTGTGTTTTGTGTTGACTTTATTACAAGTACATTATTTACATGTTTTCTGGTATTTCATAATTGCAGCAAACATCAACAGGGTACATTTTCTTGGTAATGAACAGTAGCCAAATAGGCAATTTTAAGGGTGCCATTACAACAAACAGAAGGTCTCTCACCCTGCGACTCAAGAACAGTCAGACACAAACACCCACACACTTTTATCCACAACCAACCAACCCGTCACACACAAATGCATACACACACTGTGACAAACACTCGATCACTCACTCACTCTCACACACACAGCCTCCCTCCACTCAAAGGTAAGAGTGATGGTTGGATCTTTACACCCCTTCTTCAGTCATCATAGTCCCCCCACCTACAACTCAGTCAAAATGATTTACCTTGGTCGCTTCATAATCTTTTACTATTTTGGATCAATAACAATCCATTAGAAAATTAAAACAACTTTCGCTGGCATTACTGTATGTCGCAGGCGTGCACGGCTTTATCCTCGTCACCGTGACAATGGGTCGACTCTGATTAAGGAGAGCTGGGAGTGGGAGAGAGAGAGATAGAGAGAGATGCTGCTCTGTGCTTTCTCACTGGGGGAGCGGGAGGGATAGAGACAGAGAGAGAAAGAGAGAGTGGGAGAAAGAGAGAGAGAGAGAGAAAGGACTGTGTGGGATGAAGCTTCACCTGCCTCTGTCCTAATCATGTTACTTTTGAAGGCCATTTGTTAAAAGTGAAAATGTCACAGCAGAGCCTGAACGCCAATTCTTACTTGTGGATCTCTCTCTCTCCGAACCTTCCTTTCCTTCACTCTCTCGTTCTTCTCTCTCTGTTCATCATCTGCTGGGGGGGTGGGGGTAATTGGGTTAGTTAAGTATTCATACGTTAGCCTTCATTTACATCAGGGGGTGTGTCAACCCCCATCCCCCACACCCAAACCTACCCCCCACACACAGCCCCGCACCTCTACCCCTCCTGAACTCCTTTACGAGGCCCCCAAATCGGAGCACAAGGAAAAACAGAACTGTCAGCTGTGCCGCAGCAAACATCCATTGTTTTACACGGTTTAATTACGAAACCCCGGCACTGTTTCATGTTAAGATTATTCACTGTGGGAGGCCCATATAATTTGGACTGGAGGGTTTGTCGTGTAATATAATATCATATAACAGGCTTTCGGTATTAGATTTCCGATTTGAGCCTCCTTGACATTTCAAGCTGCATGAACTAATACATCTGTTATTTGTTGATCATTTGATTATTAACAGACTTCATAAACCAAATCAGCCGCCCTGCTGGAGACCGCCGGGACACGGGAGAGCCGCCAGCCGCTGCTCCCCTCAGCCCTGTGTCGGGAGAGAGAGGGAGAGAGAGAGACAGAGAGAGGGAGATAGAGAGAGAGAAAGAAAGAGGGAGAGAGAGCGAGAGGAAGAAGAAGGAGCCCATAAAAAACAGCATTTATCTTTGCCTCACTCCTGCAATGTGTGTGTGTGTGTGTGTGTGTGTGTGTGTGCACCTTCAAATACACACAATGACACACAGACCAAACCTTTCCCTATTACAGTAAGCCCCCTTCGTTCCATACCAAAAGAGTAACATGACGACAAAGCCAACAAAACAAAAATACTGTCCAAAAAATCCCCAGGGTGTTATTTTAGAAAGTCCTCACAGGGTGCAGAATCCTGCCTAAGGTAGGTACTACAGACACGACAGACAGCACATCACCAACAGGTGATGCAGGGCACCACTATCAGTATGTGATGATGTCCATTGAATGAGTCCCCATCCACATCTTACTGCTGAAAAGTGCTGCAAACTGGGCTTGGGAGCCCTTTAACGGAGCAGAGGAAAATGTACAGTTAATCTTTGGTGTCCATCTTCAGGCGTGTTTTTGTTTTGTATATATGTATATGTAAATTTGTACACATGTCTATAGGCCCTTCAAGTCTGCGTTGAATATTAGAGTGTTTTACTAGCAGAGTATAATTGTTACACTTGGAGCAGACAGCATCAGTAATCACAGATGATAAGGTGAGACGAGATGGTGAGCGCAGTTCACACCCTGCGCCCGTGCCATCAGTGAGACACACTCGAACAACCCCAAAACGACAAACAAACAGAGGCCTCCGTCTGTTTGTCTCTCTCTGTGTCTTTCTCTCTCTCTCTGTCTCTTATTCATACGACGGGCTGAATTCCAGTGTGCCTTTCTTGCCCAGACACGCAACAGCTTTGTGCTGTTATGGAAACGCCATTGCATTTTTTCCCCTTAAAAGAGGGGAAAAAAAGGATTTCGAAATAGAAGGAAAAAATGCAGGATGAGCCACAATTCCCGAGAAAAAGAAAAACACACACAGAAGGCGTGACTGGTTTCCTTGCTTACTCTCTCCTCTGACACATGGCACACTGTGTGAGGATGACTACACACACACACACACACACACACACACACACACACACACACACACACACACACACACACAGGTAAACTGAAAGCAGAGCAGAGGAGGGACGGACAGACCATAGCATTATGGCATGGGTTTGGCATGTGAGTAAGCAAGAGTAAATAAGTGTGTGTGTGTGTGTGTGTGTGTGTGTGTGTGTGTGTGTGTGTGTGTGTGTGTGTACATGTGTTTGTGCTCTAGTCCACCTCGCTCTCGTTGCTGGCTCCCTCCGGGCGCCGGAGCTTGTCCACCTGCTCGTGGAACTGCCCGTCCCCGCCCCTCCTGTCCTCCGTCTGCACGCTCAGCCGCTCCTCCTCCCCCGCCCGGCTCACGCCGCCGCCCTCTTCGTCCTCGTCTTCATCGTCGTCATCATCATCGTCGTCGTCCTCCTCCTCTTCCTCCTCCCTCTTCTCCTCCTCGCCCTGCACCTCCATGCGCACCTGGTCCTTGAGGTCGAGCGGCAGCATGGCGCCCAGGCCGGGCTCCCCGTTGAGGGCGCCCGAGGGCGTGGGCTGGGCGCTGTGCGAGTCCTTGATTGGGGACGAGCCGGCCGACTCGTTGCTGACGGGCGAGATGTCGCTGCTGCTGTTGGTGTGGTTGGCGGACGGAGGGTTGGACAGGGAGTTGGGCTTGAGCGGGATCTGCCAGGAGGGGATCTTGGGCACGGAGGGGGATGCTGGGAACTGTCTCCTGTGGGGGGGGCAGAGGTGGGAGAGTCAAAAAAGAGAGAAATATGGCGGAAAGAGTGAGACAATTACCCATGCCTTAGTTCAACACATCTAAACACTTCTAGTATGTGCTGTAAGTCCACCAAAAGACTTTTGGAGATTCAGAAGGACTGAACACATCAATAATAAAAATAATACTAATAAAACATTACATTAAGTTTTCTAATGTTCTATATAGCACCTTTCAAGGGATTTGGGGGTGGGGATCTCAGTGAAAGAAAACCAAGGAGAGTAGCAGGTGAATCTACAACTGCCACCAATATCATGCCAACCTGACTTGAAACAAAACACGAATTCATAACACAGATGGCAAGCACCAAGACTGATCCAGCACAAACTGATTTGGGATAAACAACAGATTTAATCAAACGTCTTAGTTACATTCCACCGAATCTACAAAGCTGCGGCATTCAAGTTCACAGATATGTCTGAACTCAACTGGATGCCATAAACATTACAGCTAAACTGCTGCAGTTATATTCTGTTCTCACAGGTTTTAAATTGTCACAACCTCTTTTTTAAGCCAACCAGGAGCTTTTATTACATCTCCCAGGCTGTCAGCAGCTACGAGGCACCACAACAGATGTCCCCCACACCTGGCAGAGATGCGCGGCACAGCTATTTAAGTGGCTCAGGTACGTCTTCAACAAAGTTAACGTCAGTCTTTAAGAGAGATCAATTGCAAGATAATGCTGCGTGTAATTTGGACAAGCCTGAATAACAGACGGTGTGTTTTTTTTTTTCCTGTACATTTCAGTATTGAACCCCTGTATTAAGAAATTACAAACTTAAAAGTAACAAATTACATTATCTAAGGAGAACGATCCAGGCAGAAGGCGGAATACAAAACTGCAGCAAATGGAGTGCTATTATCTAAGCTATATTTTTCTACCCCAGATATATATGATTTCTAAGATCTTAATTTGCATGACATACATAATCAAATGAATATTAATGAGAGGAAGAGAGAGAGAGAGAGAGAGAGAGAGAGAGAGAGAGAGAGAGAGAGAGAGAGAGAGAGAGAAGAGAGAGAGAAAATGTGTTTTGTGGAAGTGAGGGGACTTGTTGGGCGTAGAGCAGGGCTCATTAACCAGTAATGAGCGGGTTCCACTGACATGCCCTGCTGAAGGGGGAAATGTGACAGCTCCAGATCAAAATGTTTCAAACGCAGCTATCTGCTAAAACATCCATGAAGAATACAAACACAGCCGGAGTGAACCGAGGAGGAAAGCCACACGCGACTTCCCAGAGTAAAGTCCACCGCTATGCAAATACTACCAACTGCAGACACTAACGCCACACCACAACGCGCCACAACACAGCCTGACTCTGTGAATTACATCTTTTCATCCATAACGAATGTTTGAGAACTCTCTCAAACACCTGCAGATAGTTTGTGTTTAATTTTGCTTAAACACGACAGGATGTCAAAGTCAGGGGGACTTCCCACAGTGGCTAATCCTCTCCCCACCAGAAGTCTACGTAGCTACTGTACAACACGTTTCGCATGTAGAACCAGGAAACCTTAATGAACTTCCATCACACTAAAGAAATGTATAAGTGATATTTGTTTCAGGTCACTGGTGGTGGTAGAAGAAATTGTTGTGGCACAGACTGCAAAGAGGTTTCTGCAAAGTATTTAACTTTAGGGACTCTACCTCCATTAAGCATAAATATGAATCGACTAGTGAGTGTTAAATGGGCCTCATACCTGCTCAGGAGAAGGCCTTTAAGGGACACAATCTCAGCCTTCAGCTCACTAATGGTCTGGGACTCCAGCATCCGGTTGGTTGTGGAGGAGGCCTGGGGAGAGAGAGAGAGAGAGGGAGAGAGAGGGAGAGAGAGAGAGAGTGAGAGAAAGAGAGAGAAAGAGAGAAAAAAGAGAGAGAATCACAGAGTAAACACACTTCTTTGTCATTTAAGTGATCAGCTTCTGGTCACCTCAGTGATAATGAAATGTTCTGTGAAAATGGGCCACCACAATCATGGAGGCACAGAAAATAGCTTGTTTCTAAAAGGGGGAAAAAATCCCAAGTAGTCACTTTGTGCAAAGACGTGTGTCACTATGTGAATGCATAGCTATGGTGCAATGATGCAATGTGGAGTGCATATGTGATTTCCCAGCACAGGCGTATGATGCAAAATGAGGAACGACCATAAACACAGGGAGGAGGAAACCATACGCTCACACGTAAGAGTGTAAAGCTCACAGCTATGGGCGAAAAAACACGTAGAATACAATTGAGGCTTTCAAGCTTGGTTTTATGATGTGGAGGCCATTTCCTGTGATATTTTTTTCCCCAGAAAAAGGCAAGTGGGAATTTAATCATGCCGCTTTTACATATTTTTCCATATTTCCGACTGCTGATTTGAGCAGGACAGGGGCGTTTGATAAGAGTTCTCCCTCACAACAATGGCAGCATTCATTTGCCACCTACAACTGAAAGGCGGAGTGAGGGGTTATTAAAAGGCGACGTTATCACCTAGCGGCTGGCATGGGATGAACTGCCAAAGGGAGTGATGCCAATTGAAGCGGCCTCCAAACATTTGAATGGCAAATTACCTT
The DNA here is from genome assembly GCA_027475355.1 of Coilia nasus. Taxonomy (NCBI): domain Eukaryota; kingdom Metazoa; phylum Chordata; class Actinopteri; order Clupeiformes; family Engraulidae; genus Coilia; species Coilia nasus. The sequence continues at coordinate 24,429,847 of CM050206.1, read as the reverse complement.
CAAAAAATCCACCTATCTGTTTCCCTTTTTTCTTACAGTAGCTGTATTTTTAAGGCCCCTTGGTGTAATGAGGTCATCGAACAATGGCAGGTGACATCAAGACCACAGAAAAAGAAATACAATGGCCGCAACCTTTTTAAAACAAACTGTCTGGCTCTTGAGCTTGCTGGAGAGAGGGCTCTTTATGAGAGTGTGTTACAGGGCTGTCTTTCTCAGCTCCCTGCTCCTGGCTAAGGACTGTGCGCAGTGGCACTTGTGCGTTTTCGAGAGCCTACTCTTTTTAATTCAACGGCCAAGTCTGGAGGGGGACAAACGTTTTCGCTTGTGCACAGGCAGACAAACGTTTGCCAAGATTATGAGAAAGGCTGGTGTGGGTCCTGAGATCACTGCACGAGTGTAAGTACACCAACACACAACAACCCATCTGAGAGGCACCTGACGCTTTGTACCATCCGTGTGGCAAACAAGCAGGCCCCGTTTCCCTACCCAAAATCCTTCTCCACCCACCCATCACCCCCTCCCCTCCCATACTTTCACAATGCTGTCCGGAGGGGACAGTGGAGAGATGAATGAGGGAGGGGAGACAAAAACACAATGGAAGTGGGAGAAAGAAAAATAAAAGTGTAATTAAGAAAGCCAGACTCACTAGAGGCAGCTAGTTAGGAGCTGCAGACCCCCTATTGAGTTGGGGGGGGGGGCTGGGGAAGGGGAGGGGGGTAACTTGGACTCCAGTGCATGTAATTTAATCTAAAGGAAATTAATTGAATCACATCTGAAAGGGATCAGACTCATTTACAGTGGAAAGAGAGAGCTTTGGAGAGTGGGGTGGGAGTGTTGGGTGGGTGGGAGGAAAAAAAGAGGTTGAAGTTTCTCTCTCCTATCGGCTACTAAACCATTTCTGATAAGGTCCTATTAGTGAAAGTGAATGTGTGTGTGTGTGTGTGTGTGTGTGTGTGTGTGTGTTGGGGAAGGGCAGTCTCTTTCTTGGGCCCATCTGATCTAACCTATGTGCGTTACGACTGATGAAGACACTCTTATTACAGGCTTCCCCTCATTACAGCCTTCTTAATCCCTCCACTCCCCACGGCACCCACATAATACCGCTGGAATGTGCCTCTTCCTCACTTCACCTTTGGATTAAAAAAAAAAATTAATTGCTTCGGAGGCCGAGGCTTACACTTCCCGAACATAAAATCAAAATAAGAAAACGGGGGGAGGAGAAAAAAAAAAAAGTAAGATATTAGACCGTGGGTGTATGGCTCCACTGCTAACGTTGCTGCTCCTGCTGCTGTTCTCGCCTCTACCTCAGGTTCAGGTAACACCCTGTCTCCCACTGCTGTCACTTCCCATCATGCAAAGCTGCGTCGCGCCCCACAGCCATTAAAGCCCGAGTTCGAGCCTAGGCCTGGTGCTAACGGGAGCGTTCATCCGGTTGAGTGTGGTTACAGGTTAGTGCGATTGTGGGGTGAGGGGGGTGGCAGTCAACGGCATTTGCCCCCCCCACAAACACACGGCTTTAGCTCGGTCTGGTGATTACTACGTGAGGCAGAGGACGGCCCTGCAGTGCGAGACTGTAATAACAAACATTACGCGAGGGCTACGGAGCACGGGGCCTAGAGACGGCCAGACACAGAATACATTAAAGCCGCAAATTCCTGCAGACCATTAGCTCCCCGATAATATCTTAACAAGCAGGAATTTAAAAACGTCTGAATGCAAATTAATTCAGTTACTTGCAAGATAGTATTCCCCACCACTTGTAAAAGGAGAGGGGAAAAAAAGGGAGCATGTATATTTATGGTGGAATCGGCTTCAAAATAAATCCCTCGGGAGGGTTTTGAGTGAAAACACTAGAACAATTTATTTCAGTCTATTTATTCGCCATCCCAGTGGCAGAGCCCTCCTGCTACAAATTGAACAATTCCTAATCTTTCATGCGCAGACGCTAATAGAGCGAACTATCACTGAATTTAAACAGCGCAGCAATTAAAGCAAACGAGTCGAGATCTGTGAAGGGGAGAAAAAGAAGAAGAAAAAAACGGGGAAATGAACACTTTTCTCTTCATGTATAACATCGTGAAATAAATTCATTTAGCCAGAATGACTGGAAACACACTTCTGCTTGGGGAATTAACATTAACGAGTGATGGCGAAGCAGGGGATTCCGTGAGGCGAAGATTAGATGCTAGCGCGAGATGTGACACAGCACTGCGAGCCCGTGCAACAGAGAGCTCGCCAAGCATGTAAATGTGTCGCCGGCAACCCCGGGTGAGCTTCACCACAGCGAACCCTGTGTGTTTATATCAGCGGGGCCTTGCAACATATCCAGAGGACACACTGTAATTCGGCGGTTTGGGACTATAAGACGTGTTTACTTAGCTGCTGAGGAAACAGAAGTTGCCATGTGTTTTGGGTTAAAGGCACATTTCCGTGTTTTCGGCTGTAATTGCTGAGAGCAGCGTGCTTTAGCACTGTGAGGAGGGGGTGGGGTGGGGTGGGATTGGTGAATCGAAGGAAAAAAAAAGAGCAACTGAAAATGAAAAGTAGCTCAGCGGCTAAACATGTGTTTTTAATCGGTGGCCCCAGACCTGAAAACAATTTTCCAATTTCCCATATGGCTTGAGACAACAGAGGCCAGCATCTCTCACAGAAAATTTAGGATCAACGCCACGGCCATAAAGCAGAGTTTATGATTTGTTTAATGGGTGTTTTGATGTGAAATATACTTTTTATAAACTAGTGCCGTCCAACAAGGCACTCATGGCAAATGAGAGCGACACGGTTTAATTCAATTCCTCTCTTTTCTTTTCTATTTTTTTCCCCTCGTGTTGTTGTTTGCGTCTCTCCTTTGACTTTGAAGAAAGGCAACAGCCCAACTGAGGTTCGCCAGTGAAAACTAAAGCACGGTGGACAATGGCTGGCTGTGCAGCTGGCTCTGTCCCTACGCATCTGAACAGTCCTGCCTCATGTGGCACAAGTGTTTTTCTCTTTTTTTTTTTTTTCCGTTGGCCAAGTCATGGAGCACAGATTAAGGTCCGTGGGGAGGAGGGGCCTATGATTAGGAGGTGGTACGGAGTGGTGAGTTTGCAGTTTTGATAAACTTCAGAGGGAACAAAAAAAAAAGAAATAAAGAAAAAAAAAGAAAGGAAAAAAAAAGAAAGAAAGAAAGAGGGTGGGGGAAGGATTCCTATTTTTCTCCCACAACTGCGCTTGAAGGCAGATGTGTTCGCATATGCTTTTCCGCAGGATCCAGATGCTACATCCAAACACCCATGTGCTTAACAAGCTGTGGACATAAAACATTATCTCAGTTGCAATTCAAAAGCTTTTTTTTTCTCCCCCATTTTGCTGGCAGCTATTACAATAAAGATTTTCCATGGTGTTAGAAGATGCAAAGCGGGTAAAGGCTTCAGTACTAAAAAAAAGGTACGTAGACGCAAACCTTAATGCCCAATTTTTCTCTCAGATGCAAGCGATGCATTACAGACAGAGGCATTTAAAGAGGTAGTGAAGCACAGATAGCCATGATGAGGACTGTAATGAAAGGTAATGAACAACCAAATGGCTGAACAGTGAGACGGTGACAGGGGGGAAAAAAGTGTGATGTAGCACCATGAATGACAAACACAGCCGAGCAGATGTTGGCACAACATGGTGCAAGTGCTGTCTATTCTAAGGCTCAACTTTTTTTTTTTTTACAAAGATCCTTTAACTCTTTCAGAAATGTCTATTTACATATTGTAATGGGGGAATTTCGCACTAACTGAAATTTCATTGTTATTGGGCTAATACTTCCAGTTTTATTGCTTGCTACACTACTTGCTCACTAAATTGATTTAGTGCACTCTATTTCATGTAAACCTAGAAGTTTTCATAGGAACCAGTTTAACTATGGTATGTGTTAAAATGTAACTTCCTCTAATTACTAACCTATTACTTACTTTTACTGAAAGTATGGGGGCTAATGTGTACCACATCAACAGTGTCGACGTCTCACTACATGGTTGGCAGCTTTGAAGACTGGCGAGCAAAACTGATGGCGGCAATACGGAAAACCAAGAGGAAGCAGAAAAAGCAGAGTCTCTAATCTGCGCCGTCTCAGACACACAGCAGCTGATATGAGAGATTAGATGTGTGGTTTTTCTGAGAGAGAGAGAGAGACATTCGGGAGGCGCCCTCAACATCCTTGCAGCCAGGCAGGAAACCCGCTGGCCTCAAAAAGCCTCCTAAAGACAAGGCTGCTGCTGGTAGCTGTGGCACAACACTCGCGAAGCCGGCAGCCACACCCACAGGAGCTTCCTCGCGGCTGTCGTCTCCTTTCACATGCATGGTGCATGTCAATGGGAATCTTTTCTGACTGGGCACCGTATCAGTGTTGATGCCACTTGAAGAGTGAAAGGGGGGGGGAAAGCATGGTGGTATAGGGGGTGGGTATTTTTCTTCTTGTCAATCCTGCCTCTGAATGAAAAAGAGCTACTAGAGACAAAGATTTTTCTCAGCCACATAATAAATCTACTAGACAAAGCAAAGGAAAAATGTATATTAAAAAAAAAAAACAAACAAACAAAAACTAACTGGCAATGTGGGATGCAGCATTATGTGCCCGGAAAATAAGCACTAAGAGAGGAATGTGCCCTATTCGCATTCATTCTCGTCTCTGAACAGGTTCCTTTGTAGGGAAAAAGTGATTTTGATCAAGAGAAACGCGCAATGAAAGGAATGTCTCTCATTTTTGTGCTTCTACCAGGGAAAAGGTTTTTGCGTTATTGATTTTTAACATAGTGTCTTAGTGACAGACCACACTAACAGGTTCTAATGATGTCAGCATATAGATCAAATCTGGACTGCTAGAACTGATGTGCATCAGTATTCCAAAATGGCAGTATTAGGAGGTAAAATAGAAAACAGTGGAGACTATGCAGGGTAACAGAGGCAACTCTGTGTGTGTGTGTGTGTGTGTGTGTGTGTGTGTGTGTGTGTGTGTGCGCGTGTGTGTGTGTGCGCGTGTGTGTGTGCGTGTGTGTGTGTGTGTGTGTGTGTGTGTGTGTGTGTGTGTGTGTATGTGTAGGAGGGGGGTACTGTGTGTGTGTGTGTGTGTAATTGAGTGGGAGGGGAGGGGATACCTGACAGGTGGCCAGCTCATTAGACAGCTCCTGGATCTTCTGCTGCTGCTGCACCAGCAGCTCCTGCACTGAGGCCAGGGTCATCTGGAGCTGGGTTACTGAAACACACACACACATACACACAAACACACAAGGATAAAGACACTCACACAGATACGCACACATACAAGGATAAAGACACTCACACAGATACGCACACATACAAGGAAAGAGACACTCACATAGATACACACACACACACACACACACACACACACACACACACACACACACACACAAGGATAAAGACACTCACACAGATACGCACACATACAAGGATAAAGACACTCACACAGATACGCACACACACAAGAATAAAGACACACAGATAGATACACACACACACACACACACACACACACACACACACACACAAGCATTAAGACACAAACAGATACACACACACACACACAAAAGTACAAAAGACACACACATATAAAAACAGACACAGACAGAGACAGACACACACACACACACACACAAATGGAAATACACACAGGTGTAAAGACACACAAAAGTACAGAGAGACAGACACAGACACACACATCTGAGAGCAAGAGTCACAGATAACGAAGTAAATATCAGAGACCACATTAATATCTGGACTTCCGTAGAAACAAGGCTGTGAGCCATCTTAATGCTCATTTGGGACAAAAAGCATGATAAATGAACACAACCCCTGATGAACAACATCGTTGAAGTAGCCGCACCTGTGTCAACAACAATCCCCCCCCCCCCCTCCCCGTTTCACTGCTTTGCCAGAGCCAGGCTCATTCAGGTTTTCAAAAAGCACATTTTTCTCCAATTACCTCCAGCTCCAGCAAACTCCTGTGATTTGATTTGCACCTCTGTCAGTAATGTAATGGATACGTACGCAGGGAACGGAACAGAGATTAATCACTACTGTCTGATCTTCTATTAAATCACAGTCTATAAACTTCCATTAGCTGTCTAAACATGGGTTTCAGATGCATCTCTGATGCTTCAAACAACCAACAAGGCAAGGAAGGAAAAGAAAAAAAAAAAAAAAAAAAAAGGACTCCCTCTTATTTGGGGCGGAAAGAGGGGGCCCAGACAAAGCGCGCTCGCTAATCTCAATAAATCCTTGCTCCTCCATTTTGTTGTTCTTTTTCACCGACTCGCCTACACTTTGAAGATCAAATTATGCGTTGAAAGGGCCGGGGATGGCACGACGGCGAGGACCAGAGTGGACTAAAAGGCAATAACGGAGGAGGAGGAGGAGGAGGAGGAGGAGGAGGAGGAGAGACGCAGGCTGTCGGACTGGCGGCCGGACGGCCGATTGGTCGGAAGGGAGGGCGGGAGGGAGGGGTGTATCATTTCAGGTGGCGGGGAGCCTGTGGCGGACTGGCTACTGCCCCCCTGTCTAGACCTTCCCAACAGCAAGACTTCCAGTCACACACACACACACACATTTCCAAACAATGCGTTCAGACCCCCCCTCCAACACACACACCCCAACCCCTCGCTGATTATGTTACAGAAAACCAATAAAAGGCACCTATAAATCACGCCTGGCAAAAAAAAGTGTTAAATCTAATTGGATTAGCATCAACAGATATTAGAGCTGCCGACTGTTGGTGATGTGAACGCTGGGCTACTGAAACCACCCCTCCTCGACCCTATATGATGGCACCCTCCTGTCTCGAGCCCTCCGCCACTACTCCAGGGGTCTGCTGGGAGAGAATGGGGTCTTTCAGCACACACACACACACACACACAAACACACACGCGGTCACATCATTCCCCATTATCTGTGGCACTGCCGCAGACACCCTGTGCCACGGCCCGCCCAGAGCCCGATGGCAGCAGTGGCTCGGTGACAGCTGTTGGGCAGGCAGGAGGGCTGAGCTGCAGAGAATGGGGGGTTGGGGGTGGGGGGTGGCACTGGGAGGGGGGCTCAGGGGTCTGGTTGAGAGGCGCGTGTGTGTGAGACGGGGTTGGGGAGTGCGGGCACATCGGTCACGGACCACTGTCAGCCATCGGGGAACAGAACTGGGGAACGATTTTCTTTTATGGTCAGAGGTGTGAGATATATCCAAATAACTTTACAAAATACAGCAAACATGAAAAATATCGCTAAAATAACATGTACATGCAGCTGCACATGTGCAAGACGGTAAAATATGTACTTGATGTTCTGCTCAGGTGCTTTGTTTAAAGCTTACCGGTTTCTGTACAGCACAGAGGCAGAAAAAAAAAGTCCTCGGGATATGTTTTCAGACGCTCAACATGAGTGACAGACACTGTCTGGCCCCTGGCCGCAGTTGAAACAAATGCTCTCTTTGTAGGAGCACGGAGGCAGGGGGTGAATTTGAGATGCTGCACCAGTGGCCTCCCCAGCTGCTGTGCGGAGGAAGACGTGTGTATGTGTGTGTGTGTGTGTGTGCCTGTCTGTGTGAGCACGCCTGTGTGCGTGTGTGTGTGTGTCTGAGTGTGTGTGTTCAGTAAATTATTCAGTAAATACCACCACATAATGTACACTACATATGTCCAGGCCCTGTGTCTGTCTTTAATGGCCAGCTGGTCACCAATATGCTCCTGCGGGCCGACAAAAGGGAAGCCGCAGCAGCCGCCCGCTCATGGCTCCATCACGGCCGCGCTTGTGCCGCTGAAGGGCTTCCAAGATCCATTCATTAGCTGTCTGTGTGTGAAGTTGTGAGGGGGGCTGGGTGGGGTGGCGTGGGGTGGTGTGGAGTAGGGGCGTGGTGGTGGTGGGGGGTGGCGGGATCATAATGGGAGTCAAGGCCCACTCGGAGCCAGCCGCCGCATTCAAAGGGGGATACATCACTTGGGTGCGTTCGGTGGCGGAGAAACACATGAACTTTAACAAGGGGGCTCGGGCGGAGGCAGTTCGCGGCTATTACTCACGTTGCGAGGAGAGGAGAGGAGAGGAAAGGAGAGAAGAGAGGAGAGAAGAGAGGAGAGGGAGAGGAAGAGAAAGAGAGGCAAGGCGGGGGTGGTGTGTGGGGGGCTGTCACTGTAATTGCAACCCTCTCCCAACTGCTAACTGAAACAGTCATTAACTACAATAGCAGCTTTGGCTATTGCAGCCACAGCAAATTATATCAGCGGCGTGACGGACTGACTGAGGCGAGGTGGGTTTTTTTTCCGTGAGGAAATTTCAAGTAGGGGAGTGACAGGTTTTTATTTTTCCTCTGGGCAAATTTAAGAGGGTGGTGGTGGGGTGGAAGATGGGGGGCCAAGGCACTTGGACACACGTAACACACCTGAGACTGAAAGACAGCCTGCCTGCATTCTTCAAAACAATGTCAGAGAAACACAGAGAAAAAGAGAGGGTAGGACAGGGAGAGAGAGAAAGCGAGAATGAAAAAGAGACACAGAGAGAGGAAATACCTTGTTTTTGCATAGGTGGAACACAAAAAAATGACAATGACATGACAGTGTCTCATTTGTTAATCAGATAGTAAAAGCCTCAGTAAGCCTTGCACGCCATCTGACTCACTCTCTCATTCACACACACAGACACACACACACACACCTATCCAAAAAGGCATTGTACAATACACTTGCAAGATTATATTTAAATACTGATGATACCGAAATGCCACTTTATCTTCAGCCGGTCTGAAAACTCGCCCGCCACCCCCCCTGCCCCTCCCCCTCCCTCACCCCCTCCCCCCCTGTGCAGAATGATGATTTAAAGGTGTATTAAAACACGGCAGAATGGATGACTATGCTGGCAACTGGCAATGTCCTCTGCCAACTTAATTGTGCATTCGATTTGCTTATTTTGCAACCCGGGGCCTCGTAAAACAATGGATGTGTTGTGAGCACACCAGAGAGAGCATGACGGACAATGATATCCGCGCAGGGCCGGCATTAAAACAAAGCATTTGTTTCCTCTGTTTGCCAGACTTATGAATCAACACGGGCCACGCGGCTTACCGTTGCTTTTTCGCAGACTGCGGTGAAATAAGAACAAGACAAGGGCTGTTGTAGCGCTCAATGCGGATTACCTCCCCGCGGAACTCTTGTCATATCCCAATGAGTCACTGACAGCGCGGGTTTAGCCGTAATCAACATGAATAAACAAGCGAGCGCAAAAAAAGAGCAAAGAGCAACGCTGCACTAGTAACAAATGTTGCTGATTTTACTGAGGTGATCTGTCACAAGCTGAAGGAGGAGAGGCTTTGTCGGACTCCCGTATCTAATGTTTGTTGTTGTTTGGTTGGTTGTTGTGCCCTCTGAGTTGGCGCTGGCCCAAGGCGGGCACCCTTCAGATCGGAGGGGGAGAAATGAAAGGGAGACTGGCGCAGCGGAGCGTCTGTCCTCCGTCGCAGCGCTAACGAGACAAAGTTTCTTTGGGTGAGAAATGTCCCGCGTTCAGCTTTCATGCTTCCCAGCTTGTTTAATTACACACGGGGTTGCGGGGGGAAAGGACGTGAGGTGTGTGTGTGTGTGTGTGTGTGTGTGTGTGTGTGTGTGTGCGCGTAGAGGGGGGTTGGTGGCGTTGGGAGGTGTGCATCCCTCACAGTCAGGTGGGCTGAGATTCCTCACCTGTCCGACTGCGGCAGACACACCTGTCACTGCGCACACTTAATCACCACCCCAATCCCGGCCCCCCACACACACACACATATACACACGCACGCACGCACGCAGCCATGTGCACTCACTATGAGCAAGTGCACACACACAAACATGGCCAACATACACACACACACACACACACACACACACACACACACACTTCCAAGCCAGAAATTAAAATGAACTTTCTCGCCATGGAGTTTATGGGGGTGTGGGGGTGGTTTATATAAAAAAAAAAAAAGAAATGCTGTCATTTCTCTCGCCCTCATTAATATTCTGAGGTTAAGAGCTTTTCAGCGAAACGTAATTAATTGAGGCTGAGCTGACAGTAAACAACCAATTTCAAATTAAAGCAAAATGACAGCGGCGTCATTTGTAAAATGTGAGCAGATTTTGGCGACAGATAAATGAAGGAAAATGTTAAGGAGAAGGAGGGAAAAGTGATGAAGATATTAATCTTCACCTGTCTGTGTCAGCGTGCCACTCATCTCCGCCATGCTGGCCTCCATGCGCTGCAGCTGCTTCTTGTCCTCGCGGCTGCCCATAATGAGGGGAAGGATATACTTCTGCAATTAAAGACATGACACACCATTACAATTTCCCACTGGAAAGCAGGGGGGTGGGGGAGGGGGGAAGGGGGTGGGGTGGGGTGGATGGACGTATGTGGTGAATGGGTTGGTTAGGGGGGAACTGGAGATGGTTGTGAGGGGTGGGGTGGATGCATGGGTGAGTTGGTTTAGGGGGGAGCTTGAGAAGGTGGTGTGGGGTGGGGGCGATGGATGGATGTATGTGGTGAATGGACTGGTTATGGAGAAACTGGAGATGGTTGTGAGGGGTAGGGTGGATGTATGGGTTGGTGGGTTGGTTAGGGGGGAGCTGGAGATGGTTGTGAGGGGTGGGGTGGATGCATGGGTTGGTGGGTTGGTTAGGGGGGAGCTGGAGATGGTTGTGAGGGGTGGGGTGGATGTATGGGTTGGTGGGTTGGTTAGGGGGGAGCTGGAGATGGTTGTGAGGGGTGGGGTGGATGTATGGGTTGGTGGATTGGTTAGGGGGGAGCTGGAGATGGTTGTGGGGCGTGTGGTGGACGGATGTACAGTAAGGTGCAAAAGTTTTAGGCAGGTGTGAAAAAATGCTGTCAACTAGGATTGCCTTCAAAAATGGAAGTGTTACTCATTTATGCTCATCAATTAACAAAATGCAGTGACTGAACAAAAGAGAAACCTAAATCAAATCAATATTTGGTGTGACCACCCTTTGCCTTTAAAAGAGCATCAATTCTTCTAGGTCTATTGCATAGAATTTTTGAAGGAACTTGGCTGGTAGCTTGCGCCAAGCATCTTGAAGTACTACCACAGATCTTCTGTGGATGTATGCTTTCTGGCATATACAACCAATTTGGTGTAATTGGTTGATCATACACCTGACTATAACCCTGCAAAATCCCTGCTTTTGTGTGTACCCCTAATTGCACTGCAATTTGTCCATTTTTGAAGGCATTCCTAGTTGACAGAATTTTTTCACACCTGCCTTAAACTTTTGCACATTACTGTATGTGGTGGGTGGGTTGGTTAGGAGGAAACTGAAGAAGGTGGTGAGGGTGGTGGGTGGGTGTGGGGGTTAAGAGAAGGAGAAGAAGGGCATAGCTATAGTCATTTCTTTGAAATCTTGGAGAAATTAACAAAAAAAGGGGACAAAAGGGGGTGACGGCCACGAAGGCGTGATCTGTCTTCTGCCACTGACTAACAAGGCTTAATGTGACAGCAGGAGGTTGTGTTTTTTTGGATGCACTGTGTTTGGAAATAAAACACCTCAGTGGTTTAAAAAAAAAAAAAAATCAAAGCAGAGCAGAGCTAAAAAAATAAAACTTTCCATTGGCTATCCTGGAAAAAAAATAAAGAGTCAGTCTGAAGGTGATGTTCATTCTGGGTAACATAAGAGAAATTGATAAGAAATGGATAACAAAGTCAACACGAGAAAGCGAAAACGTCAAGGGTTTGACTTTCGGGTTTAGACGCAAAATCTGACAGACAGGATACTGGTCATGGCTAGGCTGACTATTTGACTTGACTGCATGGTTAGTGTGAGACTGCACTACGTGTTTGTGGTTGTGTCGCGAGTGAAATACCTCTTGCATGACTGAGAGCTAACCCCAGTGTGTTTGTTACCCTATCCGTTTGGACAGGAACCCAAAGGACAAGGAGCCTACCCACTGAGGCTCACCCCACCTAAGATTGCTCATACCGAGCAGAGATCGCAGGAGAATGCGGCTTATGACAATACATAACAACACATCTTTCCAGTAACTCAACTTACGTGATCTGTGATGACGTACAGCTTAACTGTGGTCTAAATAGCTAGGATGTTTTCATTGTTTATTCTCTTTTGTTAACTGTAAAACTACAACAAAAACGATGCAGAAGTGGTGGATGTCTCTGTCTTTCTTTCTGTCTCCCTCCTCCTCCTCCTCCTCCTCCTCTCAGCTCTTGGTGGAAAGTCTTGTGGTTTTCTTACTTCATCCGCTGCACTTTGACTCAATCGCTGACATCCAGGCCAAAGAATGAAACAGCGGAGCGCGACTCCAGGTTCAACTTCATTAGGCCTTCACCTCCCCACAGCCCTAGCAGATCTATTAGAAAACGTGTCACCTTCGGCAGACAATCGCCCGTCATGGGCAAAGCCTTTGTACGATGGCAGCCCTTTTATACACACAGCCCCCACAGCCAGGTTGGCAGCCACTACCATTCTTTTGCTTTTCTAATAAATAAATAAATAAGTAAATAAGTAAATAAATACATCTAAAATAATAAATAATAAATACATAAATAAAGATCAGCCCCCACCTAATAGTGGATGTGGTGAAAACCCAAGAGATGGAGAATGGCTATGTTTCTATTGATTTGTTTTTTTTTTTTTGAGGTGTTGGCTGTGGCACAAAGCTTTGCAGAGGGCAGAGATGAGTGTGAGCCCTACTTAATGAGCCCCTCATCAGCCAGAGCTGCAGCCTGCTCCACTTCCCCGCATGTCACATTCACCCTTCGGGGAAAAAAAAAATCAACACCACAAAAAAAAAAAAAACATACGGGTGAGACATCTTATTGAAATCATGGCACGCACACGCAAACAAAAACTTGCGATGCACAATGACAAAAACTTGTTTTTCTGCCTTCGGTAGGCATGTGTCCGAAAAAAAAAAAAAGACAAAAAAAAAATCAACGAAACATCATGTTCTTACTTTTTCACCGGGGCCCGTTCCTGTCTGTGCGGAGAGCATATGTTAAAAAGGGCCACGGCAACACCAAAAAATGCGGGCAACACCGTGACAGACAGGCCCAACGGCATGAGCAAACAACCCGGCGGGGGCCCGTCTCTCGGAGGAGCAGTTGGCCCGGGCTGCTTTTTCACAGCCCCACCAGCGTTGTTGACACCGGGAGAAGTAATAAACACTTTTAAGTTGAAAAAGATTAAATAAGTGTCAACACCGTCGTAATTAATAAGCGGGCTGCTGGGCGCGCGGCGGTGAACGGCGTCCTATAGCATAGCGTACAGTAGAGTAGAGTATGTGGCCGCCAGGGAGGGGGCCGCGAGCGGGGCCATATGGGCGCGACTGGTGCCGCTCTGGTGACATGACGGCGGCCCACGGGCTCACAACGGGGGGCGAGGGGGGTGAGGTTGGGTTGTGTGTGGGGGGGGGGGGGGCAACCACCTCCCATACCAACCGGGTAGGCTAAGGCACCAGGGTAGGCTAAGGGCTGCCGACTATACAGGAAAAGAAGGCAGATGACAGACAGGGCGTGAAAGAGACTGTGAGGGAGAGTGAGAGAGTCGGAGAGAGAGAGAGAGAGAAAGAGGCAGATAGTGAGTGAGAGCGAAAGAGAAGGATAAGAATGGGAGATGAAAACAAGAGGGTAAAAAAAATGACAGATACGAGGGAGGGATGTGAAAATTGAAGGAATGCAAGCTGACAGAAGCCCTCATTGTTTTAAAAACACACCTTAGAAAGGACACACAAAAAAACACCAAAACCGGATAATATCTTCAAGGTCCATCAGACTGCTCATCACTCAAACCATCAACAATGAAAAAAAAAGATCATCATCAGAACACATGGTGTCAAATTTCCACCATCCTGTCTCCCAGCAGGGCAGTGACAACTCCAGCACCGGCCTCGGCGCGCTGGTGATCCTGGCCCGAGTCAGTCCTCCTCTCTCTCCTACCCAACACCAACCCCACCCACTGCCACCCACCGCCAACCCCGCCCCTGGCCCAACCGGGGCAGGCTGCCACCGTGCCCTTTACAGGGCCCAGGCAGCGAAAGCAGGCCGGGGGCCGCCGCGACTGAAGTGGGCCGAGCAGCTGGATGCCAAGCGAGCCGGAGCGCAGCCCGCAAAGGCACATAAAGAAGACCCTGGAACCCCCGATCCGCCGCTCATCATGACATCATGGGAGTGCTTACAACCCAGGAGCAACCTTATGCACACATATAGACACACACACTTATATGCACATTCAACCATACACACGCACACACACACACACACACACACACACACACACGTGTACATGCACACTCGCCCACACACACATATGTGTACATGCACACTCACCAACACACACGTGTACATGCGCATACACACACACACACACACACACACACACACACACACACACACACACATTTGGTCATCTGAAGATGGGGACGGATAAGGTGGGGGCAGTTATTACATCAACTCCGAGCCACCTATAAAACGCACTAATCGAGTCCACATGCCACTCTGTGGTCGGGGTGGGATTAGTGTCAGTGGGAAAGCAGGCCTCGGCGCGCACAGGGGCCGAATCACGGCACGGCACAGCACAGCACAGCAAAGCACAGGCACAGCACCACACAACACAACACAGCAGGCCCGGGCCTGCTCCGCTATAGCCCTCTGGGCTAGATCAAATGCACGGCCAAGCAAAAAATCCATCCTACACGCATACATCAAAGGGACACGTGCCGGGGCCACTAAAGGAGACTCTTTCCTTCTTTCTGTTTTTTTCCCCCTCTTAAAAAAGCGGGGTGGAAGTGGAGGGAGAGAAAAGGCAGGGGAAAAAAAGCCAAAAAACTATTGGGGTAAATATTGGGGTTTTGTTGAGGAAAAAGGGAGTTTTGTTGAGATGAGGTCATGGCCACGACACACCAGACTGGGTTTTGGCAAAAGGAAAAAAAGATGGGGTTGATTCTCCACTGCACATTTGGCCTAAACAGACTTTCTACTAGGGCTGCACAATATATCGAAAATATTGTGATATCGCAACATACAATATTGTGATATACGTATCGCAAAACATGGCTTAACTGGAATAAATCGGACATTACTGTAAGCTGTTTTACACTGTACATATGAAGACGTTTAGGAAATCAAATGGAGTCCCACTGCCCATGATATCCACCCAATAGGCTGCGCACTGGCTACGGCCTAGCGGTAGAGGATTTAAGCTGAAAGATGTTAAAACTATATTTAAATATTTGTTTATTTATCTCAAAAACATATCGTCATCACAACATTCAGCAATGTTACAGCGTATCGCACATTTTTCAAATATCGTGCAGCGCTACTTTCTACTAAGTTAACTTTGGAGAAGCATGTAGACTTGCAGCAGCAGTAAGAAGAAGAAGAAAAAAACCCTCACCTTCCCCCAAGGGGGACAAAGACTTAGCACGCAACTAAACTGTGCGGTGTACAGCGTGTGCTCAACAGGCGCACTGAGCGCATCTGCTGAAACTGACAAGCCCTGTTCCCCCCCTTGTTACAATCTCTTGCGTGGACCCTGGAGACATTGATGCATGAACGGGAGGGGAGGGGAGGGGAGGGGGCATGGGGGGAAGGGGGGTTGACCTACCCGGTAAAGGTGGTGGAAGCCAAAGGCCATGCCAGCCATGATGATGGCCAGAGCCCCATAGTCCCTCCATCTGTAGCCCGGAGCACCTGTAGGAGGACGCGGACACAAACAACAACAGATGAGCACCACGCCGCATATTATCCCTTCTTAAAGATGACAACAGCTCAAGCAACTTGTCACACTTGCACCCAGTTATTAAAACCGCCACCAGCTAGATGCGCGTCTGGGTGGTGGTGGGAGTTGGGGTGGGAGTGGGTGGGTGGGTGGATGGATGTTGGAGGGAAGGGTGGTTGAGTGTTAAATGAAAAATGCAGATGCCCCATTTATTTTGCTTGTGATGTTTTTAGTCCAAGTTGTGTTTCCACACTAAACAAGACCGTACGTATCCTCGGAAACTCTCAGGGGATTAAATCTGTGGTAGATTTTCAAAGCAAACAAAAAAAAAAAATGCTTCCTAGTCAAAACTGACAAAGCGTTTAGGTTTGTCCTGGATGTCAGATTAACTGTGACAGGTTTTGCATTCAGATACAAAATGCTGTTTGCAGACTGAAGGAAAAAAAATTGGCTGTATGATGTATATCCGAGACTTTGGCTACACCTGCCTCTGCTGCAAACGTTACGAGAGGAGGTTAGGAGACCGTCTGAGTCAACACGGGGAGTTTAGTCATGGGCTTGGAAATCCCCTCAGAAAAAACACCCATTACTTTTCTCTTTCTTAATTCTCTCTTTTCTCGTACTCGTTTACCAATGATGTCACTGACGGATGTTAATGAAAGTTCAGTTGGAGAAGGTTCTAGTCATGAGGTTCGCCTACACTTTAGCAGAGTCACCAGCAGCGTACTACACGCCAGGAAATGCAAACCACATCAAACCCCTCTCACATCCCCTCTGCTCTCAACCTCATTCTCTACAAGGTTCACCTAATAAAAAAAAAAGAGAGAAAAAGCAGGCGAGAGAGAGACAAAGAGAGATGTGAAGCAAAAAATACACAAAAAAGAAAAGGACTAAACCTGCTTTCGAGATAGTTTCGAAGTAGTACGCAACTCCATGAGTTCAAAGTGACAGGTAAACACAGCCAAGATTTGCGTAACAGACAAGCCAGTCTGACAGGACTCATGCGAGATACAAAGGCCCTAACACCTGCACACCTCGCACCTGAACAGGGCTCTGCCAGGAACATAGGACTTATGAGTCTGAATCAAGAAAAACAAAATAGGTGTGAGGAAGCAAAGTGTAAATCATGTTCATCAGGCTCAAAAGTTATGTCCTGCTTGTTAGAAAACAAGCTGTTCACACATATTAAAAACCTTTCAAACCAAAGACTATAGCAAGATACGTTAAAATAAGTTAAGCATAACAAAAGAAATTAGTTTTACAGCCATTCAAGCTATACTATTAAGAAATTAAGCTCTTTAATCAGATGCATTTTTTAAATAAGGGTACCTACAATTTGGCTGAATTACTTAACTCTAACATTTTTGTTTTAGAAAAGACATTGTGTTTGTTCCAGGAAAACAAATCTCTATGGTCGATTTAGCAGCTGATGAAATTTCTGGTGACGCTCGTGATTTGACAGGTAAATACAATTCTGAAGTCGTTCACTTTGCTGTATAAGGTGAGGCCAGGTGATGTTCCTTGCCTTGGGGTACTTCCCCAGCACACTCAGGTATGAAATCCCAAATACTTCAACTTGGCGTTGCCTATCAAGACTCTGTCATTCCAGCCCAGACAGTAAACAAGTGCATTTTGAGAACGTTTCAAGCCGTTCATCAAAATTTTGAGGACAGGATGTTCAAAACAGGATGAGCTGTGGCATGCAAAGCCTGAGAACCTGCATTAATTCATAAGCCACTCCACTAATCTAGGTCTCGACATAAACTGTAAGACTTCTGCTTCAGTTTTATTACTTAAAAATCCTCCAAACAGGTCAGTGAACAGACCTGTAGGAAATAATGCCTGCTGTTAAATTTGGGCCAAGCTGCAGGAACCTACAGAGAGTTTATACAATATTCACTTTAAACAAGTTTAAACAGTTTAAACAATATTCGGCTTTAAAGTGAAATGTAAGTTTAGAGCTAAGATGTATCCACGTTTCCAGATCCAGTGTGGTGGTTGTCAAGCTGCTATTGCTGCTGCTGTTGGTGTTGGTGTGGCCTTGGGAGGAAGCCATAGTTAGCGGGGGAGGGGTCCGAGTCCTTGAGGAGGATGGCCATCGCTTGGTACACCAGGAGGCCAACCCGGCCCAGTCTCGGCCCAGTCTCAGCCCAGCCTAGTTAAGCCCATCCCAACTCTCCACCCCCTCCAAAAGCCATCTTCCCCACTCTCCATCTCGCCCACACTCTCAACAGGGGCCGCCTGCTTTTTTTTTTTTATTTGGTCACTTAGGGGTGTGAGGCTGGGCAGTCCATTCCCCCCGTTTTTCCAATCTCCTCTCAAATTTATTGGGTTCAGAAGAGGCCTTACTGTCCTTCCGCAGGTTGAAAATAGAGATCAGAGTATCCATTACTCCGACAGAGATGGATGCGGGTCCCCGCGCATCGTCCCCGTAACAAGGACATCAAAGAGAGGTGGCCCCCTCTTTTCAGCGTGACCCCCGTACAAGACTCGCTGCACTCACCTCATTATGCACTTCTCTTATAGCCGTTTTGATATAAACCCCCCCTCCACCTCCACTATAGTCGGGCTGGAGCCTAACTACATGGCCATCCCATCAACATCATTTTCATTACAAAACATGAGATGCCGGGGGAGTCAAGGACGGTGCAGTAATAAATGAGGGTGGAATGCATCTGGAATCATTGTCATACGGGTTAAGCAGTATGCGGACTTCATTCTGCATTGGTAAATCAGCCGGCAGTGCCGGCCCGGCCGCTCATAACCCGGCGTGGTAATAAAGATACCGCTCGGCCAGGCCCTTTCCTGTGTGGCCTCGAAACCGAGAGACAGAGAGAAACAGAGAGAAACAGAGTGAGAGAGAGAGAGCGAGAGAGAGAGAGAGAGAGAAGTGTGTGTGGCGTGGGGGTGAGACAGAGGAGGGTGGGGTGGGGGCCTGCAGGATTGAGGCAGATCAGTGTGATGGAGTGGTCAGGATATCACATGGCCCACATTGTCATAGAGTCGGCAGGGAATTAATTACAGGCCTGAGCAAGTGCCGGGTCTATGTGCTACAATAACCCCCATCTTCAGAAACTGGCAGCTGAGGGCTTACTGTATGTGTTTCATTGTAAATACGGCAAAGAATCGGGAAGACTACAGAGCAGACTGGAGGGGTGAGTTATAACCAGGAGTACTGGGTCTGTTTAGTCTGTTCTGGGCCAAACTGAGTGTGTTCACTTGCACACTTCCATTCATGGTGCTGGCAAAAATGAGCCGCTGTAAAGGCATTAGGGGCACTCCAGTGTAGAACGGCTTCTTTGGTGTCTCCCCATGGTCACAGTAAATCACTGGGGGTTGGGACTGTGTGTGTGTGTGTGTGTGTGTGTGTGTGTGTGTGTGTGTGTGTGTGTGTGTGTGTGATAGAGAGTGTGTGTGTGTGTGTGTAACTGTGTGTGTGTTTGTGTGTGTGTGTAGAGGGGGGGGGGGTTGGGGGTGCGACTAGAGTTTAGCAGAAGGGCACTCACTGTGTGGTAGGGGAGCCAGCTGGGAGGGGTGCAGGATGCTGGGGGGCCCCAAGGGGGCGGGGGCCAGGGCCAGAGGCTCCTCTGTGCAGCCCGAGCGCTGGATCGCCAGCTCCACCTCTTCATCTGTTAGACCTGCCCAGAGACATACAAACACACACACACGCACACATACACACACATACACACACACACACAAACACACAAACACAGACCATCAGATACCACAGCACTTCAACACAATTCTAGACAGTTTTTTTATCTTAAGGATTGCACATGGATGACAAAACAAGACTAGGACTCCAGCAAAACACACTGCAGATTGATCGGTTGAAAAACAAGGTTTTAACACTCCAACGAACAATCGAGTTCCAAAGGAAGACCCTTGGGAAGTTATTTGCATTAGGGATGGATTAGCACTACTACCCATCTGTCTCAATGAGAATGCAGGATGACCGAAATTTCCTGCCCATCACACTCTCTCTACACCAGCAGAGAGAGCTTGTCTGCTCAGCATCCTTCACTATGCCTAAACTACACTTGCAGTAACAACACAATAACTGCCCCCCTGACACAGAGGACTTGGTATATGGATGTCCAGAAAGGGCCCGTGCATAAGACCCTCCATAAAGGAGCCCTCTGTTCCACTGGAGCAAGACAAAAAAAAAAAAAAACCAAGGCAGACCACCTCCAACACCGTATATTTCCCAGGTGGAACACTCATAAACCCCAGCCGGCGAAAATGCATTATTTTAATTTCTTCATTGTAATGTAAATGTATTACATAATTTTGCAAATGCCAATATAATTTAATCTTCAGATCTTTTTTATAATGATTTTAGGGATGATTAAATTGCGCAGAAGCTCCCTGCTGGAACATGAGAGAATGGGGAGGGATCTAATATTAACATTTCCTTTTGTGCGGTGACGGGGGGCTTTATGTTTCCACCGCCACGCTCCAGCGCTGGTGTCTTTTTCTTCCTTATTTGGCATCGGTAAGTAAACAAGTAATGATATCCACGGGTGACTGCAACAAACTCTATTACTGGGCTATTTCGGCGCTCCCAGCAAGAAAATTCGCCCTGAGTGGGAACTTCTGATAGAGAGAAACACATTAAATTAACTACATTCAATCACTGGGCTATTTAGGAGTTAGGTGGCTTCCGAGCAGCCTTCTCCACCCCCACCCCCCACCCCAGAACTCGGCACTGGTTAAAGACATATGACATCCAGGAGACATCCATTCTGCTACCCTGACCTTCTGTTAGTCCAGCGAGCGCTGGAGGTCTGTCGCTTCAGCCTTTATTTATTTAGCTCCGCGCCTAACTGAGTGAGTAGGCTTTCCCTCTCTCCGTGTGCCTGCCTTTCTCCCCCGTCAAAAGCCCCGCTGAAAGAGCTGTTTACTACAGTGGCTCCCAAGGGCTTTCAGACCTTTCAATTCCGCCAGCTCTCGGGCTCCGCTGTTGCGAGAGAGAGCGGAAAACAGCCAGAGGATTTGCTCCAATTTAGATGTTTGGGAGAAAGAGGTGGAAAAAAGACACAAGACAGGCATTTCTGCTCTCTTACACACACAAGGCAAACACACACACACACACACACACAGATCCACCTGCCTACTGTAATAAAGCCATCAGACACAGAGCTGCTGCCCATGTGTTTCAGCAGACTGGAGAAGGCCCAGGGGGAAGAGGGGTTGGGGGGGGGATTTGCCTGCTGAGCCTCCCGGCTGACGAGACAGATACCTGAAGCTCACCACGAGCAGGTATACGGATGAGCCCCCATCCTCAGGGACACGCGCTCTTGAACTCCGCCAAATGCTGACGCAGGTGACAACGGTGAAGAACCGTGGCACTTGCCTGGTTAAACAAGGGTTAAAAACACGTGGTGTGGAGAGGGGGGGGGGGGGGGTGGGGGGGGGGGTCTGTTTTTGTTGGGGGTGGGGTGGGGAATATTCTCTGTTCAGCTGTGCTCTGGCACAAGGGCGTTAATGTAATTTATACACCTTCACCATTTTCATTAAAATGAGCATTTAGTCACTTTTATCACTCTGGCAGAAAATCCTGAGGTTAAGGTCAAAGCCACAAGGAGGGCCTTTTTATAAGGCTGGAGTGAGAAGGGGGGGGAGGGAAAAAAATCAGTTTTTTTACGGTTACGCACCAACCTGGAGGGCCTCTGGGGGACTAAAATGGCCATGAAAATTGTTGAATAATTTAGGGCAAATATTGGCCAGCCTGTCTTGCGTGGCAGTCAAGGGTGCCAGGAAGCGGGCTAGTCCGCGTGCTGAGCTGGCGCAGGCCGTCTGCGCTCGCTATCCAATAAGCAATAACGTGTCCCTGGACCCATCCATTCATCTGACCACAGTAGACTTGGTGGTGGCAGAGTATTGAGTGAGACATGGATGCTCCCCCATTCTTACCGCATAGCAAACATACCCCTGGGAACTTCACATTGCCTACTTTCACCTTGCAATGTGAGAGGCTTGCTCTTTTTCTTTTTTCTTTCTTTTTTTTTTTTTAAAAGGCCTTGTTTTCTTGAAGTGCTTTAACAAAGACAATGCAGGCCCTCTTTTGTGTGTGTGGACTGCATGCCGTGCACAAAAGGCTCTTGCTTTTGATAAAACAAATGTAATGCATGCAGATTTATTTTAAAATATATTTTTTTCTTGTTAAAATTAAGCTCACTCAGCCATTTCTTTCACTCTGATCTCTTTATTAAGACAATGTACTGTCGAAATGAAAGGCGCTTTAGAGATACATTTGGAAAGAACAAAGACAACAAGGTGGACACCAAGTTTTACATATTAAAGGAAAATACACCACTCGTGCAAGAAAACCCTGAAATGTATTACAGTTTCTCAAACCTGTAGAGTGACCCTTAAGACCTCCATTTTAGATCGACCCACAAAAGGGGGCTTTTTTCTACCCTTCCAGCCCCAAACATAAATTATACCTAATGATGACACCATAAAAAAAGAACAATAATGGAAAGCTATTCTGTATTTCATTATACTGCATTATTTGGTGCACCTGATACACGCACACAGCCTGTTTATGAGTCACCGTATTAGCAGATGCTCAGCCCAAGCATTTGCTTTGACCTTGCCATTCTCATTGGGGCATGAAATTACGGTGGTGGCACCTCGATATTACAGCTATAAATACTGTAAACTGCATATCTGGGCTACGTTTTCTATTGTCTTTCAACATAAACCTGATCGGTATTTATTTAAAGGAAAACCCATTGCTCCTCGCGTTATTTACAGCTCTATTTCCGAAGACCTTCTTCTCCGCTGTTTTCTTTTTTTTCCCCCTCTTTCACTTCTCTCGTTTTTTTTCCCCTATGGCATAAAGGAGACACGGTCAGCCATAAAAAAAAGCATTTCTCCAATTCTGGCACTTCTGAACTTTATGGGTTAAGAACAAGCTCGAACAACCAATTATAAAATTGCTTACTAAAATATTTTGGGTGCTAAAAGGTGAATGCTGTTTTACTGTCCTACAAGGACTGAATTATTAAGTTGTCCTTGAGTGAAAATTACTTACATTTTGAATATGAAATTGTGGGTTGAGGGGGGGGGGATATAATATAATAATAATGTCAGGGGTCATAAATAGATGGAGGTCAATGGGTTATGGAGCGGCTGAAATGCAACTTTGGCCCGTTTCTCATGCGGGCGTTTGCATGGCGAGATTTCGCATGTCAGGCTTGTGTCCCCGGGAAAGGTGTGTGGGGGCCGCCGCCGCACAATTGCCTGCCCTAAATAATGACCACTCTCATAGCTTATTCATTTATGTATTAAAAAAAAAGCGGACTCTGCTCTCATTTCCCTGCTTTATCGCCTCCCTGTTGATGACAAAGTGGGCAGAGAGCCGGGGCTAGGTGGCGCCGTGGAGTAATTTATAACCACATCAATCCCTTTTGCCTTCCGCGCAGGCCTTGGTCATTGCCATTTTTGTCCAAGAGGTGAGTCAAATAACCTCCCTTGCAAACATCAGCCCATTAATACTGGGGATGATGAACCATACCTTTACCTTCATGCCTTGGGCGCGGTGTTCGACCGCTTGCGCCTCCCTCTCCCCGATGGCCCTTCATCACTGCTGAGCACGGAGGGACACTAACAGGACTACAGGGGTCAACACTGCTGTGCCCACAAACGGGTCAAGACTAGATTGGATCTGGATCTGGGGTTCGGGCCCAGAGTCGACTTTAGTGTCCTTCCTGTACCAGAGAGGAGAAAAGTGACATATTCTGCCCTCTCAGAAATGATGGGGCTTTACACACTGGGGGTGAATCTGAAACGTTTGCTCATTCACTATAGTACATATGAGACAGTAGATCTGCTAATGTAGCTGGCACACTATTTAGGGCTCTACACAGTGAATGAGTGAACAGGGCCTGTGGCATTTTGCTGAAGTATGATTACTCCCCCTAGTTTCTTCTGGTTCCTTTTCACATAACATTAATTTGCTTGCAAATCATAGCACAATCCTCAGCACAAAAGCAACATTTACCTTTTATGTACCGGAATTTACCAAAATTTAGCTTTTAATATTTCTGAAAATGAAGGAAAATAACAGGAAGCCACATTCTCTTTGTTTTCAGCTTTTTGGTAATTTGGTCATTTTTACATTTTTGCAAGACAGGTTTATGTCATGCCAAGTTGAAGCAAATATTGGCATGTAAGTTTGGGTGCCCTTTTGTCACGATTTTCAAAACTAAAAAGCATTTTTTTTTAAATCGCATTTTGGAAAATTACTTTACACTTAACAGTAATTTGCTGTGAGAGAACACCAAACAAGTGTAGTGGTGCTCAGGTGAATTAAACTTAGTCCACTTGGTCCACATCCAAATGCAGAAATAAAACAGCTTAGCAAAACAAACCGATCTAACAGCTCAGGCACCAAACATAAAACACTTTTCACTTACGTGAAAGCACCCTGCTCAGGGTCCTGCAGGACCTACAGAGGTCAGATAAACATTTTTTGGTCTAAAATCTGGCATCATAATACAGCCTTAGAAGTACAGACAGCCACTGCTGATCCCCCGGTAGAAATACATGTGACCTACACCCAGGTCACATCCGACTGCCAGCTGCATGCAAAACATGTACTTGTGTGTGAGACGCTGCAAATGAAACTTCTTGTTTTGAGACATCATTTCACACTGACAAGGGGACGCTCTCCTAATCAAAGCAGCGTAAACGGCAAAGTGTGCGGCAAAAGCCAGAGGAAAAAAGGTAATTGTCAATTCATGGTGTGAAATTATCCGTTTACATAACATTAGCACATATTTGGCGCGTGCGTATCGAAACCAATCACGCATCCCCTTGAAGCAAGCGGGGTAGGACACGACGGGCAGGAGAGGCATCTTCCAGGGGCAGATTGGAGCAGAGCGGTGCGTGTAAATAATAATATCTGGAGGAGATTATTGTGTAAAGAATCGGCTACATGTAATCAAAGTGCGGCCCATTTTCCTCTTCATCAGCTACTCCCTGTGCCCTCCTCTCCACCCTACCACAACCTCCCCTGCACCACCTTACCCCCCCCCCCCCAAACGCACACCCTATTCCACCCCCTACCACCACCATTTGGCACAGCGTCTTCTCTGGCTATCGGGGGGAATCCAATTTAAATTCCTCTCCACCAGGAGATGATATTGTTTTATTTTATGTGAGCTTTGACATTTCTAGCGGTTTAAGCTGAGTAAAATCTGGAAATATTTACATAAAACTGACATTACAACGAATTAGAAATTAAGATGGACGGCATATTTGAGCCAGCGACTCTGTGGGGGCTGGTGAGGGGGAAAGTTAAAAGGGTGGCGGGCTGATTGCTTTGGGGTGTGATTGCAAGGGGTTGCTCAAGGAGGCCACAGGGCTGAGAGCAGAGCATGCCAGAGCAGAGCAGTCGGTTCATAAGAGAAACAACTGAACGTGCGGGACCGTGAGGGCATACATAGCTGGCAGACCGGCGACCCATTACCCAGAATCCTGTGCTGAAAATGCACAGACAAAGCAAAACCAGAAACATCCTCTCCCTCCGGTCTGTAATGGCCACAGACATTATGTGAATAAATGATTTATAGCTGGGTTTGGTTAAAAGACGTTATACGAGTCTGAAGAAATCCAGAGCAAAGGATGAATTAAGTAAGTTTGGCTTTTGCAAAACTCAGGCTCTCTGTCGCTTCATTAACTTCTTGTGGGTACCTAAACCTTTTTTATGTGCAGTGAGAGAAACATGAAACAAGAAACAAGACAGAATTAGTTTTGCGGTTCGTTCTGTATTTAATTGTGATTATGGTGACCTTGGCCTAACCCCAAACTTAATTAATGGGTATTAGCCATAAACAGAGAAAATTAAAGGTCACCCTTATAATCACCAAGCTGTCGTTTCTTGATACTGTATTTAAGGCGCGCTTTTAATGTTGCGCGCACCAAAAATTCAAACTGAATTTCAGCATGAAGTACACAACATTAACCCATTCAGACATCTGCGAGCCAAACTTGTCAGTAGTAGCTTAGATAAACTGCTTGTGCGACTCTACTTACAGAAAAAAATACATGAGATTTAATAAAGTAAAATTGGCTCAAGATTAGTCAGCACTTTGGCAAGAAGATTAGTTTCCCACCTACCCTTCAAATTGCCTGAGCTGTGATACAAAGTGATATAACACAGTGACATAATTACATTGTTCAAGGTGAGGCTCTGGTGGCTGTGGCCTTCTGCTGACACAAGGCTATTTTCACAGAACATGCAAATGTATGGGGCCGTTCACCTTACAGCACAGACGCGCTATTCAAAGCTGTCTGGGGCACAAGATCATCAGAGGAGCCTCCACCTCCAACACACCCCCCCCCCCACCCACCCCCCCAACCTTCCACCAACCCCCACCCCACGTACAGTATGGAAGTGCAGAGTGCCACTGACCACCACCAAGGCACTGAGTCACAACTGTACACCTGGCACGTAAACAGAAGAAGCAGCTTTTCTCAGCATACAGCCATTTCCATATGACTTACTGTTAAGTTGATGGTTTTTGCGGCAATGGGTTTTAGGGGAGTTGTAAAGTGCATTACAGTTGTGGTTCAAGTATGCAGCTTAAGGTTAAAACCAAAGTTTTAAAAACCACAACTAGAAACTCCACTGAGGGATTTGGTTTAAAAAAGATCTGACTGTGGCTGCATGCTCCTCTCTTGGCGGCGTTTCCCCACCATCAGCCATTAGTCCACTGAAACGGGCCGAGAAGTGGGAATGTCACATGAAAGTCAGCCTGGCGATGGATGGAAAGCTCCATCTTCCAGAATTACTGACGGCACGGAAAGAAGTAATCAAATGATATTTCAAGGGGCGAAATGAAATCCCCGGTCGCGGCTGGCAGCTGTAAACAGCGATCGGCTCGCAGTTGTATCAATAACGTCACGGTTACAAGGTTTGGTAATTAAAAGGCTAGTGACCTGGAAAGCCTGCCCTCATTCGAAGATCTCCAAATGTCCACATATATAAAAAATAAATTACAAAAACACCACTGCTCACAACACCAAATTGGAATGGCGATACAATGTGCCTCACCCTTCAAAACGTATAGATCTATTGACGCTCCCTAATGCCCCTGGGGTGACATTGTTTTGATGGTCCTGGGTGCATGGCGCTTCTCAATCATGTCTGTCCCGGCTATATATTCAGATCTAAGTGAGTTTTAAAAATGAAACTGTGATGCATTCTCTCTAATCTCACAATAAAAGCTGTCAGATCCCGATGAAGTCGCCAGAAATAAGTGTCTGTGGATTTTTATTGCGGCAGACTAAATTACACTGGTTTTGCCGCGACCAAGAAAAACTATTTCAGACGGGCTCTGAAGCGAGTAAACGGGGAACACTATTCTGAAAATCAAAACCTTTATT
The DNA here is from genome assembly GCA_027475355.1 of Coilia nasus. Classification (NCBI taxonomy): domain Eukaryota; kingdom Metazoa; phylum Chordata; class Actinopteri; order Clupeiformes; family Engraulidae; genus Coilia; species Coilia nasus. Next base: position 24,402,716 of record CM050206.1, on the reverse strand, counting down.
TCTTTTTCATTATTTTGTGGACACTTTCGGCAGTTTGGTAGATATCTATACAGTAACGTTATCATTCGAGTGACAAGCATAAAGCTTGGATAAAATGGCATTTTCTAACACATCAGCCTGGCACCACCAAGATTAAGATAAAGATATTCCGTTGTGAGAGCATTTTGGCCAATCTGAACATTTAAGCTCTGACAAGCAGGCAACAGTGTGTAGACAGACATATCTGTGTGCGGTTTGTTTGTTATGCCTTTTCCCTGCCCCTCGGTCTATACATATGCACCCATATGCTGCTTTTCAACCCACTTGACTGGGGAAATTGACCTATTAAAATGTAGCAGCATGCTGGCATATAAATATTTAATGCACTAATAGAGCCCAATGAGAAAACCATTTTAGTACGATTTCTCATGCATTCCCTTTTGTTTTTTAACATACGTATAACCTGATAATGCTTGTAACAGAATACGACGTTAACGGAAAACACTTAGGCTACAGGAAACCTAAAGACCACCGTTTCATGTAAACCCCATAATATATTCAACATGGGCAAACACAGCTCTGAATTATAAATAAAGCAAGAATTGTTGCTAATGAGAGACGCGGATCGGGGGAGGGAATTTTCAAAAGATATGGGGGAGTCATAATACACCACTCACGTGAATGATAGCAGCCGGCTACAATAGATTTAATCTCCGGTTTCCCCCAGCTGATCATGGAGCTTTTAGGCTCACTTTTCACAACGCCCCTGCCGCAATGCCCGAGACCCAAGTCCCCCGGCTTTTTGCAATTAATTAGTCCCAGATGTATACAACTGTAACCAGCAAGGGTTCAAAAAAAAAAAAAAAGATACAAAAACATGATTCTTAGATACGACAACACAATAGTGTGTGTGTGTGTGTAGGTGAGGGTATGTGTGCACGTTGAAGTATATGTAAAAAGTAAACTAAATACAAAACAAGTTTTAAAGCACACAACCCCCCCCACCCAGATGATAACCCAGATTATCCATGTGGACCTGAGCACAGGGAAGGAGGCCAATTTGGAAACTGGAGGGCTTCGCTCCTCAGAGAGAGCAGCTCATTGGACTTAATGGATTACAAATAGTCTAATAATAACAAATGATTAGAGTGGCGTGGTTTGCAAAAGCATGGAAATTTGCATTTTGATGGAAGCTGATGTTAAATATCTGACCCCTTGCAACGCCGAACAGAAGAAAGACTTGGCTTGCCAAAGATGGGGCATGAAATGTATTTACTCATCTGAAATAAAGAGACTGACCAATTTTCCGGTTAGATGTGGTTAACTATTTATAAAGCACAGCCAGTGACAGCCTGGTGCATGGATATTTTAAGCGAAAAATATTTATGATTGCAGCGAAGCAGTCATTTGGTCGATACAGCCGAACTCTCCCCCAGCACGCCCTGCTATATTTATGATAACAGCTAAATTAAGTAAAAGCCTTAAAATGCTGGGAGGTACCATAATTGACAGTTCCAGCGACTGTGCAAGCAGAGTTTGTCAATATTAATTTTCTGTTTGCCAAAGATGCGTCCCAACTGGTGGGTCATTTATCCAGCGGGGCTGGGATGCGGCTCTCTGTGGCTGAATCGACCTGTACCTGACCCCCCCCCCCAGGGCACACGACCCAGGCTGTGACCTCTGACCCTGCAGGCAAATGACCTCATCAGATGAACATTCATGGCAAATGTTTGGATGTTGCCTGTCTGTGTGTTTCTCTCTGTATATCTCAGAACAGGAGCTGTGCCGCAAAGGTCCTGTGAATATGTGTGTGTGTGTGTGTGTGAGTGCGTGTGTATGTGTGAGTGTGTGTATGTGTGTGTTTGTGGCTGCTGAAAAAGACATAAAGAAAGACATGAGTAACACCACTGAAAAGTCAAGCAAGTGGCTCTGAAAGAGTGAGAATGTTGAAAGATGGGCTTGCAGAAAAGTGGGGTGTTGAAAGACGGGCACTGCAGAAACAGTCTGTACCTCGTCAAATCACAACATGACACATTACACTGATCAACCCGGAGGGATACAAACTCACCAAACTGCTCTGTTTTTGTCCTCCTTCAACTGCAAAACACTGCAACGAAAATCTTACCTTTCCTCTTCAGGAAGGCTTTTCGTGTGGCCAAAGGACTCTGACGGACTTTCTGGTTCTGCAAAAACTTAACGGCTGTTGCAATCTGTGGAAAAGAGAGAAATACAGGGCTATTTAACTGACATTCATTCGCAAAATGAATCCACACACTGTACTCAGAAGCAATTAATGGGAACGTCTGTCTCACATGTCATAAAATAAGCCACACTCTCTCTCTTATAAAACAGGAGTACATTAGCTGATTTGATTGCTTAGAGCCCTGTGAAAAAGTTCCTTCATTGTGTGGGGCGGGAAGAGAGCAGACCACCTAGCCACTTTAGAGATAAATCTGGGGAATGTGCGAATCAGCAGTTATAAAATTAGCCCATCAAGGTTTGCTGAACAAATGGAGGATGGAGTTTAATTTGCCATTATCCTCTTTAAGACAAACTCCAAATCTTAAGTGAGCGCGGGTGAAAATCCATACTTAATGCAGACGTGGCCGTCTGGATCTAATAGCTGCAGAATACCTGCCTGGAAAGAAGAGGGAGAAAAAAAAAAAAAAAGTCCGACCAGTCTTAAGGACGAAAATGCATTATGATCAAATCACTGGGTCTAGCACTAGGTAATGACTAAGTAATAATGCAGCAGGAAATTAAATATGGGCAGAACATGTGTAGTTGTAAGTGCCTGGCGTTCATCGATTTGACCATGTTTTCCTTCGAGGTCCACCTTAATTTGCCACTTAAAACACTCTTTTCCCCGAATTAAGAAGGGTGGAAGTTGGGGGTGGGGGTGCACCACCGAACCTCGAATGCTATTAAAAGTGGAGTTTGAAGAGGGTCTAGGAAAAGGGAGGGGGAACTTTGAAGTGGTGCTTTTAAAACGGAGATAAACATGAAATAACATCTTGCCCGCGTGGGTGGGGGAAGAAACACACACACACACACACTCTCAGGCCCTGGCACTAAGATGAGTCGTTATCGCACCTGTGGTCCCCGTGATTCAATTGTAAAAGTCATCCCTCTAATAGGTTGAAAGGTTTTGATTACTGTTCTTTTCTTTAAGCAGCCCACCCCCTCCAAAAAAAAAAAAGAAAGACATAAAGAAAGAGAGAAAGAAAGTGATTGAGCGCACTGTCTCTGGTAATTCATTTTGGGTAATGCATTGCATATACTAAGGACCTGTTTCAATCCAAAAGAATTGCATTTTGAAAATCGGCTGAGGGGGAATATATAATAGAGACTGAGTGAAGGGAACTGAAGGGCCATATTATTCTTCAGTGGCAAATCAAGACAAAGTGGGTTAGGGGACATGGTTTTGCCATCAAAACCTATGATAAAGATATACCCATCAGTTTAGAAGAAGCAGCAGGATTTCCGAGGCTTTTGCAGCATAAACACAATTTAGGGTGATGGTGGGGCACTGCGTTTAGTGCAGCCCGGAAAACAATCCCGTCATATGGTCACAAGTCACAGCAACAGAAATAACCATGTGTTAACCTTATTAAAATTATTCCATTCACATGCCGAATATGGTCCTTCTCTAAATGAATACCACACATGCACAAACATACACACACACACACACTCTCGCTCGCTCGCGTGCATGCACAGACACACACTCACACTCGCACGCACACCAAACATTCAATACATCTGAGGCCATTGCGTTCTGGTGTCACCATGACATTACGGTGACCTTTGAAGTGCATAAGGGTTACACAAGGGGTGTGGAAATTCCTGGATCTCTATATGCTGAAGGCACATTAAGCCCAGTCACCCGGAACTTTCATTGTGACAAGCAGATGAGAGCGTTTTGCCTGGCAAACCCACCCCACACACACACACACACACACCATTCCCCACCCCCGCCCCGTTAGTGTCCCTGGCGGATGTTTGAAAAGAGCCAGTTACAGTCATAGCAGCACATCTTGACTATCTGTTTCAAAAGAGTGTTGACGCTTTGCAGGGGCTTCAAACACATGGATTCTTTCTGATAAGAGTAATGGAAAACAGCACTTGGTGAGAACAAATGAGAGGCTTTTTTCTATCTTTTTTAAAGCACAATACTTGCATCAAGATGGTAAGGTGGATAGCCCCTAAACAACATGATTAATAAAATAAGTTTGATGTCTTCCATGTTTAAGCTATAATGGCCTAATGGTAAATAATGTGCATTTTTAATCACGCAAATAGTCAATAAACAAGATAAATTACAAACTAAAAATTCAAAAAGAAAAAAAGAAAAAAAGATTACAAAGGCAATCAATACTGCAGAGCTATCAAGTATTAAAAACACTTCTACAAAACATTAAATCCAAGACAGATGAGGCAATGTCCATTTATTTTTCAGGGTTGCTTCTGATCTTTGGGGAGCACAAAAGTGCTTTTCTTTGCAGATGACATAGCTTGCTCTCCCCAAGTTCCAGCCAGACATCTCAATCAATTATAACCACATTGCCCAGATTTTAGTCTTATCCAGTTATTGACTTATAGATCACCCCCTTGTAGTGTAAGGTAGCACACAATGGTGCTTTTAAAGGAGGGGCCTGCACCACTATATGTCAGTACATGGCACATTTGGTTTGACAGGCTAAATATCAACTCAAATTAAAGAGCTTGGTGTGTGTTGCCTTGCTGAATACCAGTAAATACCTCTTTGTTAATCAACCATTATTTCCTAATGTTTCTTGTAAGGCTAAAATTGCTAATGCACTGAAAGTGCTCCCGAGATCTAACCGATAATCTTTACAAACAAGATGACGGTTAAAGTGTCAGGTGTAACCGAAAAAGTGGCGAAAACTCAATCATAGGAGGAGACAAACATTACCCATCGCGCCTGGAGACAGGCAAGTTGATGAGCAGACAAGATCTTGGGAGTCCTGCTTGTGGCCATTATCAGATTTGAATTGGACAGCTGTTTTTTTTTTTTTCTTTTCTTGACACTCGTCCTGAGTTCTGCACCAAAAATTGAGGCCTGGGTGACTCGTTAACGCACCGAATTCGATCTGCTCCCACTGTGACTAACTAAACACGCCACTGAGCTCCAGATGTCCAGGGTAGGTTATTAGGTTACGAGCTTTAGAGGAATAAAAATTCAGTATTTAACTTTTAGAACCTACACCGTGAAGGTGTTACATTTATTTAGAACAGATTCATAAACTTGAACAACCCCCACAGTCTATCAACCAAAAAGAGTAAAAAATAAATGGCCAGAGTGCAGTTTGCCTCAGAAGTCATGCTGGTCACGTACTCTGAAGGACTCACTAGAAAAGTGTGTTTCCAGTTAGACGTTTCCTCTCTCTGGCAAGAGCATGTGATGTTTGACTGTACAAATATATGTGCTGTAAAATAAATTTTGAGCCATAAAAGATAAAAGCGAGCCTTGCTTAGAAACCCTGCCATATAACCGCCACATATGAAAGAGAAGACTTCCGGAGTGACTTTGCTTCAGGGTCAACCAGGGCCAACTGGAGCCAACTGGGGAGTATTCGTTTCTCCGCTCTCTGCTCTCTCTCTCTCTCTCTCTGTTCTGCACAAGAGTGACAAATCAGCTGAGAAGGCTTTGGCCTCTTCAGGGAGAAAAATGTCGCCAAAGAGGTGACGCCAAGTCATTTCATTGTACTCTTGGGGCCCTACGTTCAACTGTCTTATATAACTTAAAATACCTTATTTAATATAGACAAAAACTAACCCATGCATCTTTAATATGACTACACTAATATGACTACAGCAATATGACTACACCAATACCTCAAAATCTTCCCAAAATAAATATTCCTACCAAATCAAGGCAAAACATTTCAATGAAAGATACATGCACAGCATTTAAGCATTAAGCTTTTAAACAGATAAAGACAATAGTCTAATACTCTATCAGGGAGATTTCACTTCTGCACAAATGGCCTTATGGTTAACTTTCCCATCTTGTAGTTTGCAACAGTTTCTGCTTACATGCACGAGCCGTTGGCTCTCCATTACAGCAAATCTTCTGTGGCACAAAAGGTAGGGCCGCACATTTGTTAGTGATAATGACCGCTGTTTTCGAGAGAAAGCGAGAAGGGTAAGAACCAGCAGGAGGGGGGGGGGGGGGGGGGGTTGGAGGGGCGTCAGCATCAACGGAGGAAGCTAAAAGGAAATCATTAGCAAGTCTAGGATCCAGTCTCAGTGTGAATCAATTCATTTCAAATTGCCCTGTACATTTGTGGAGAAGCACCACTGATATAATAAAGGGCTAATAGACATGGTGGAAATTGTGTTACGTTGGCGCTCATATTTCGCCCAAACAATAGTTTGGCACACGTGGATGGGGAACGAGCAGGACATGCAAGAAGGGTGGGTTGTGGGGTGGTGGGGGTTGAGTGTAGACAGGTTAAAAAGGGTAAGAAAAATTAAGCTCTATGTTAATTAGCTGCCTTCCCGCTTGATCCTACGGTGGAGAGTGGTGGCCTCACAGATGCTTTCAGCTCTTGATAGCGCCCTGACACCAAGGCCCGGGAAATGGAATGGGATTCTGATGCAATTAGGTGCTTCCCCCTCAGCCTGCCTCTGACTCCGCAAAAGGCTGTTTTTAATCTTTTAAGGCACACCTTTAAAGGCCCTGCTAATTATGACATCTTTTCCGCTTCGGGGCGACCTTTAGGGGAGAGGGGCAGCTCCTGACAGGGGAGAAATAACATGGCAGTTGGAGCGCAGGTGCCAGACACTATGTGCATTCGTGTGTGTGTGTGTGTGTGTGTGTGTGTGTGTGTGTGTAAACAGATACATATAAGTCTGAGTGATTGTGTGTGTGTGTGTGTGTCTCTACGTGTGTGTGTGTGGGACAGCGAGAGACAGAGATACAGAGAGACAGACTGACAGTCAGAGAGGAAAAATGCTGCCAGTGTGACTGTGTTGAAAGAGAGTGGTCGTCAGACTCCTCGGCGGTGGCAGTGAGACCTTTCAAGCCCCGCCACTCTGGTTGTCTGAGCTCTGGTATCGCTGTGCGAACTTCTGGAAAAGTCTGTCAGCAATGAAATTGGGAAATAAAACGAAATGCAAAAAAGGGGGCCCGGAAAAAAGATCAGACCGAGAGATCAGTTTACCCCGGCTTTCTTTACAGAGTCAAATCCACTTTTAAAAAGGTCACAAATATGATGCATGGCTATATGCAAAAGAAATCCCATTACTAAAGACAAAGTATAAACACTTTTCCGGGTAGTCACTCTATATTGAACGGCGAGGGCCCAACAACAGATGGGGCAGCTGATATTCAAATCACGTTGGTGGCAATTTTTATTGAATGCGCTGAACTTCTGGAAGTGAAGGTCAGAAAGAACATTTCTGTGCGCCGAAAAAAAAAAAAAAAAGCGGATGGAAAACTTCATTGACGTTTTTGCTCGGCGAAGGTTTAAAAATAACAGACAGCAGCGCCGCGTGTGTGACAACACTGGCACCCGTGGGCAAAAAAAGCAACGAAACATGACATCCCACTGCACGTTACGCAATTTTTACACGATTGGGGAAAAACATGCTCCCACACACACACATACACACACACACACACTTACACGCCACTTCACAAACAGATAACTGTTTGAAGGGCATATTCTTCCCGAATTTTGCTGTTAAGGTCAATTGACCTAACACCACAAACCAGAAAAGGAGGAGTTCCATATTTGTTTGCTTGCATGTAAGGTGTGTGTGTGGTAAATCAGTCAGCATATGGTTTAAGGTAGCTGTCCATCAGCCACAAAAGTAGCAGGGAGCCTTGTCTAGTTCAGCGCCCCTGTAACACACCCCCTCCCCCCTTACACACACACACACACACGCACGCACGCACGCACGCACGCACGCACGCACGCACGCACGCACGCACACACGCACACACGCACACACGCGCGCGCGCAAACACACACACACACACGCGCGCGCACACACACACACCCTCCCTCCCTCCCTCTCTTCTCCCCTCCCTCCGTAATAAGCCAGTCAGTAGAGCCCACAGCCAGACAGACTTTTGCCTTCACAACCTCAGCTCCCAATCTGTAATTGTAAGGCTCGCCATTTTCCAGCTACACACATGCAATAATTCCTCTTAAAAACTAAATCAATAGAACAAGTTTTAGTACAGCACTTTCTTTCGGTCTGGAAATGTTTCTGTTAACGTAGATTAATCTCGACTCATAATCCTAACTAGCCTATAAATTGCACTAATATCATGGCGGGCTGTTTCATTTGATCTACCCTGCTTTTTTTTCTCTCCCCTCTTCGCCTTCGCCAGTGTGAGAACCGGGTCTGTTCACGTCAAAGAGTCTTATGTCATGGCTGTTTAAGCGGGTTACTGAGAAGGTGCCCGCTGCGGTACTGATATAGGAAAAAATATCAATATTTAATCGACAGTTGAGAGAGACAAAAAGCGAAAGAGAGAGCGAGAGAGAGAGAGAGAGAGAGAGACAGAGAGGGAGAGAAAGAGAGAGCGGCAGAGAAGGCCTAAATGGTTCAGAGATACTTTCAGGGTCTTTACGGCGGTGTCACTTTCTGTCGTTTAGTTGAGACAAAAAGGGCCGGCGCTCAGCTGCCAAGGCTCTGGCCCCGTCAGGAATAACAGACATGTGGGGGCAGAGGGGCCATATTGAATGCGCCTGCTTAACAAACTAATTATTTATAGCACGTGGACTTTTGAGCGAGCCGTCTTGAGCATGTCTCCAGCGTCGAAAGACATTTCCCTGGAAAAAGTTACAAACACTGCCACTCGCTCGCTCGCTCACTCACTCACTCACTCGCTCGCTCCTGTGCGAATGAAGAGGAAAAAAAGGGGGGAAGTGGATGAACAGCAGAGGACAGCCGGTCCAACACAGAAAGGCTGAGGTCTCTGGCTGAGCTGGGCGCATGACCTGCAGGCTGAGCCGTCTTCTCACTAACAGCGCGGAGCCTGCAGGGACTTCCTTTCGCCGATACATCTTCATTCAGGTAAAAAGAGCCCGGCGCGAGGGACTGGGAGCCCAGACGGCAGATAAAGGTCAATGGGGATTAAACTGGAGAACCAACACTGAGGGAACAGTTGCACAATGAACACACACACACACACACACACACACACACACACACACACACACACACCTTCATGCAACTAGCACTCACACACATCCTTACTCACTCACAAACAAATACAAAGATCCAAAAGCAACACACACAGACACGCGTACACACACACAAACACACACACAGACACATAAATACACACACTTTACTCAGCCACCACAAATATTCTTGCAGCAATCCAGTAATGGATACTTCCTCAGCTCCTCCATTGGTCAAAATGTTTTCATACTATAATTTAATTCAGAAACACTTTTACAAAGCAACAGTAATCAATTTTAATTAGTTGATTTTTTTTTTTTTTCAATCGCATAAAATTTAATGTACTGCCATCGATCTCCTTTGTTCTTTAATGCAGTGCCGCTTTCCTGTAATTTGAAGCTTTGCTGTTCTCTTTTTTCCCCCTTTACAGTCAATGATGACATTCAGTGACAGACTGGTCCTCATGTGTTAAAGCTGTAAAGAGCGGAGGGCCAAAACACACACACACACACACACACACACACACACACACACACACACAAATGATGGCATGAAGAAAGAGGGAGAGGGAGAGAGACAAATAGACTGATGGGGGGGGGAAGCACATATGCACTCACGAAACACTGACAAATAAACAACTCCTTATTATTAAGGGCTTATCATCACCCTATCAATAAACAACAGATCGGCCATTATTTTCTCGTTGCAGTCGGAACAGAAAGGCACATATGTAAACCGACAAATGAGAGGCCTTGCGTTTCCGCTATTGTTTGAAATGTGATATGCAAAAAAGACACAAATACAGCACGGGCAAAAGAAGAAAAGAAAAAAACCAAACATGCGCTTCATAGCAAAAACATACAAGGCAGTCACTGACCACGTAATCATAAATAATAGAGTCGGAAGGAGAAGTGCACAGATAAACACAACGGCAATCTTGTGGTTGGCACCGGGTCCTCGTCCTTCATAGGGATGGGTGCTGGGCGGTCGGGGGCAGTGGGCGGTGGGCGTTTGGAGGTGGGCGGATGGGGGTGGGGGGGTCGGCTATGACCCGTCACATCCAATTAGCTGATTGAGGCAAAACCGCAAACAGCACCCAGTGGCGACAACGCAGAGCTGGTGTCCATGCCACGCAGACGCACACAAGTTGTGTTACGCAGACTGGAGGAGAGCCTCACTGTCACCAGAAACTAACTCTGACAGGGTCTCTCTCTCTCTCTCTCTCTCTCTCTCACTCACTCATTCCATCTCTGTGTCTGTCTGTCTCTCTCACTTCACCCTTCTCAGTGACTCACTCCATCCATCACTCCATCTCTCTATCTTCCTCTCTCTCCTCGCTCTCCAAACTGAGCTGAATGCGTGCACACAGGAGTGCTAATGCAGCATGATTGTGAGCGCAGTGTGACAGTTCAGCACAGAGACACCTACATTCCCACACACACACACACACACACACACACACACACAAACACACACATACACACACAGTCGAAGGCAGTGGTGGGCACACAAGCATACTGGCACTGGTGTTTTCTGGGCACCACCAGTACAGCAGCCTCCCTCATTACCAAATGGGCTAATAGCCATGCACGCTGGCTGTGGGGAGAGAGAGGGGAAGGGGAAGATTGAGAGAGGGGGGGGGGGGGGGGGGGCAGAGAGAGAGGGAGGGGGACAGAGAGAGAGAAAGAGAGAGAAAGCGGCTGCCAGTGATCAATTGATCTGCTCAGCGCACGCGATGTGACACCCGGGGAAGAAGCAGCCTACGCCACCGGGAGACAGATTGTGACATTCTGGTGACATTATCATCTCAAGACTCCTTCTCATTCAATATCGGAGCATGCTAATCAGCCGTCGTGGATCAACAGTTTTGGCCGGCTTGGAAAGGCTAAGAAATGGTGGCGCGACCCGCCATCGAGGGTGACCCTCTCTCTCGAAAGCCACAGAGTGGCGAAGGGCAAAGAGGCAAGAGAGCAAGAGGCCGAGAGAGGAAGAGAGAGATGAGTGAGAGACAGAGAAAATGAAGGGGAGGGAGAGAAAGAGAGATGGGTAGGGACCAAGAGGAGTACGAAAGGAAACTATGAAAGCTACCAGCATGCCTGAGAAGTGCAAGACGGAGAAACTAAAAGAGGGAAAGAAAAAGTGAACAGAAAGAGAGCAAAGGAGCGAGGCAAAGAGATAGACGGAGGACGAGAGGAGGTGTGTGTTTTGGGGGGGGTGTCGGTCACAGAAGATGAATATCGCCATCTACTGGAGGCCGGCGGTAAAGCACAGCGCTGCTGCTGGAGAGTAGGTGGGTAGGGGCCTGCATGATCCCCCGTCTCTAAGTATGAGCTGTCACAAGTGATTAGACGGCCGTGGAGAAGCCGGACCTCACGGTCGGAGACGCTGCTCAGTGGAAAATCACCAGCTCGGGATCAGGGCAGGGCAAAGGAAGGCCTGTCCACACGCAAACACACCACCCACACACACACACACACACACACACACACACACACACACACACACACACACACACACACACACAACACACTTTTCCTCTCTACTCAGTGCCCACTCAAGCTCAGGCCACCTTGTACCCTCTGCCAACACATGAAGCAAACACAAACACAAACACAAACACACACACACACACACACACACACACACACATCCATGGCCCATCAAACAACCAGGGCTACCATGTTTTTGCTTGTTTGTAAATCACCACTTTATATAGAAGTGAATGTAGCTGTGATATTAAGGGTTTGACCTCGGTGAAGGGGGTTGTTGGGGGGGGTTGGATGCACTACTGAATTCACATAGCTTACAGTATGGCCAGGGTGATTTAGACCCGGTTTCAGGGTTTTTTTGAGTGGTGGGGGGACAAAAAATCCCACAATGTCCAGCTCAGCACTTAGTATCAATCACAGTACACATTTTCATTCATCACTTCAAAACCAAACCATATTCATCTCCCAAAATGTCAAAGACGAACTGAAATCCACAAGGCTCCGAACTATGCGATGTGATTTACGTCTGTTGACGGAGAAACAAACATAGTTGTGACTTAACTGCGCCCACAGAATTTGAAAAATGTGCGTCTGTTAAAAGGATCATCTGTTTTTTCCACTGCGTTCAGCCAGATTGTACAGGTTTTGCCGCATGCCTGCCCAGAGCATGTCTGCAGTACGTGAGGTGCCACACAAGCACAAGTGCACTCCTGTAAGGTGGGAGATATTTATCTGATGGGAGAGCTTCACCCAAAACCGCATTCCAATGCAATTATCAACCTTACCCTACAACAACAACAACAACAAATCCCTTGTGTAATTAGTGCAAACTTAACATCTTACACCAAGATTAAAGACTGAATCTCTTACATGTTTTCTCTTTTGAACACTAGCATGTTTCTTTTTACTTAAGTCTAATTTCTCCACCTACTTTAGTCTATTGTATGTTTTGCAGACAAAAAGCAAAGACAAAGCCTCTAAGCGGTGTGTTTGTGTATGCAGAGCGGTGAAGGTGTGGTATGTGTGTGCAGGGTGCGTGTGGAGCTAGCTGGGTGGGGAGGTGGAAGTGGACTAGAGAGTAGAGAGGGGTTTCAGGGGGGAGAGTGGACCACGTTTGGGGACAGAAGCCCCTCCAATGTGACCGCAAGGGTGCGTGAGAGCAAAGGGTCTGAGCTGGCAGCAGGGTTGTGGTGGGGGGGGGTGGTAGTGGTGGTGAGGTGGAAGCGGGGGGGGGGGGGGGGGGGGTTAGAGGGGGCAGCTGGTGACAGACACACACCTGTTCTGACATTCTCCGCCGACCTTGACTCTGAAAAACACATGACAATGCCACTCTCCGCATTCCCAGGGGACAGACACATTCAGGCTGGGCCCCTCTCTGGTGCCCCCATCCCCCACCCACTTATCCACCCAGCACCAGCAGAAGGACCATGTCCCCCAACCTCATTACCTAAAAGTCCCCATCATCCACACACACTCAGAAAGACACACAAGCTGAGACGGTGTGTATGTGTGAATGATGATGTATGAAAAGTATGAAGTACTGAAGGCTGGTTAAGATGTTGTTGTTTAGAAATTTTTAAAAGGACCAAATCTGAGAAATAAAATATCAATGAGAAATACAATGCAAATGTGTGTAACAACACACAATGCAAAACCTTACTAAATCTTAGCTGTAATTCTGAATGCATGAACTGTGCAGCCACTTGGATGCTCACACTCCTGCTACCTCTCCTCTAAAAACAAGAGGTAAAAACTTGACAAAAACAAACAAACACACAGATGCGCTTCTCAGCAATGCTCCGTGCAGCAACCACTGGTGGTTTACAAGGCCTAATTTTCACACACACTCGCCTTCCTTTCAGCCTGGTTTCTGTGAACACCTCACAGCTTTTCTGCGCATCTGAGCTATAAAAAAACAATGCAAAAAAAAAAAAGAAAACAAAAAACGGAAACATGCACAAATTCACTGAGATATCACAAAGGCCAAAGGAGCACAGAGCTCGCAGAAAAGAGGAAGTTAAAGCAGTAAACAAAAAAAAATAAATTGACACATTTAAAACCACAAAGCCTCGTCTTATTCTCATTTTCTATTGAGACCCACACACACCCACACATAACGCTACCACCAACGCCACCCTATCAGTCCGACAATAGGCCTGGGTGCAACAGGGCCAGTCACAACAGGTCCTTGCGTGAGCGTGTGAGTGTGTGTGAGCATGTGAGTGTGTGTGAAAGGGACAGAAAATGTATCTGTGTGTATAAATGTGCCTGTGTGTGTGTGTGTGTGTAGGAGGGGGTTGTTTGGGGATTATTGTGTAACTGAGCATGTCACCTGGCATAGACCTACATGGCGCCCCACCCTAATGACAGTTCTTGGCCATGTGGTAACCCACTGCACAAAGCCCTCCAAGGGACAACACAACACCGTGCCTACGAATCCTCGACCAGAAAGGTCCACCTGTGTCACCTTCAGAGAGCACACACATTACATTTTACATTACTTTACACTTAGCAGACGTTTTTAGCCAAAGCAACTTACAAAAGGAGAACACAGGTGTAGAGGAACACAGAATAAACAGACTACACGCATACACACAAGGAGATACATGTGCCTTAGCTAAGTTTCTCGGGGCAGGGACACTTCAGACACACACACACCCCCCCTACACACACAGACACACCCATGAAGGAGGACCTGCGCACCTGGAAGAGGCCTCAGAGCAGCCAAAGACATCACGTCAGCGCACATCATCACCACCCAGATGTCACATGACCAATCTGGAGACCTGGAGGAGGAACTAAGATGCAGTCCAAAATGTTCATTTGTTTACTAAGCGCAAGTGATTCCAATCTGTGATTGTGATCACGCACCACACCATAGTGCACACAACGAAATTCCACCTCTGCATTTAACCCATCACAGCGACTCCTGGGGAGCAGTGTGTAGGGACGGGTGCCATGCTCAGGGCACAGAGGAGGACGAAGGAGAGCGCTGGCCATTCACTTCCCCCACCTGACCAATGTGGGGAACTGAACCTGTGACCCTTTGGCTGCAAGCCTGACTCCTTAACCGCTAGCCCATGACTGCATAGTGCACTATACATCGTCATTCATATTGTCAGATTCACTACACACTGTACTACATAGGAAATGAATGAACATTTCGGCTTTGGCATCTGTCTTGTCTTACCAGATCCATTTCTCTCATATATATATATATATACACACACTAGGAGCTAAACGATTTCCACTCGTCTGACCAAAGTGGAGTTTGGCCAAAGGAGAGCTCTGACCACGGGGAGCGTGACAGCATTGGGTTCGATGCAGGGGCCGGGCCGGGCCAGGCACAACATTTCGGCCCTGGCATCTGTCCTCTGGACCAGCCCACCAACTGTCCAAAACGTATTTATATTATAATGCATTATTAATATTATATCATATAAAGTAATTAAAATATAATATAAATTATGATTGCACTGGGTCAACATTTGCAAAGGCTCACTGGGTATTACCTGCTATGCCAGATAACCTATCCAGCCCTGGTTGTGCTGGCTGGCTGGATGGTAGGGTGGGGTGGGGTGGGGTGGGCTGAACTAAGCTGTGGCAGGCAGGGCTGAGACTCTGATGAAGGTCTGACTGACCAAAACGTCAGCTTAAGGATTAAAAAAAACTCTGGTTTGTCCTTAATTGTAGCAGTGTTGCGTTTTTTCCATTACTCGGCAGGGCTGAGGCCCCAGGGCTGTGAGCTGTGTGCAGCAGAGCGGCAGGTAAGCAGACAGCAGTCTCCAGCAGCCCCTAGTGCTCAAGCGTGGGGCAGCAACAGGTGAGGAATAAAGCGGCCAGAGGGCAGAGGCAGCCAGAGGGAGTCTTAGATGCACTGAGGGCAAACCGGACTTCAGAAGCTACAAATCTAGTACCAGATATTCGGTCCACCTATTCACTAAATCAGCTGACTCCAACAAGCACAACTCTCCAATCTGGTCAAAGAGTTAATTAGGGGAGTTATATGCCCGAACCCCCCTGCCCTATCTCCAGGAGCTGTACTCTGCAAGGACCAGGAAGCGGGCAGAGAAAACTATAAAAGACCCCTCTCATCCTGCACACTGTCTTTGAACTCCTACCGTGTGGCACACGCCTCAGATCCCTGCGCAGAAAGACAACCAGAAACAAGAAGAGCTTCTTCCCACTGCCATCAATTTACTAAACTGCTGATCAGTTGGGTGCTTCCCACTTCCTCTTGCATTGCATTGCGCAGTGTATTTTCTTATAATTCCATTAGTTTTATGGTCATTTTTAACTACGGAATCATGACATGGGCTAGGCCTGCTCAATTAATCAAATTCTAATCGTGATAACGATTTCAGGGCCAAACGATCTCAAAACAAATAAAATCGAGGGCAACAATGTTTTTGTCCTAATTATTTTCTACTGTTTGTACTGTACATTAGATGTATACATTAGACATTTCTACTGTTTGTACATTAGACATCAAAGGAGACTTACTAATGTTTACGAAGAAAGGTATTAGGGAAAATCCGACGGTACAAGAATGTTTTTTCGAAATGTTTTTGAATACATTTTCAATAAATGAAGCATGTTACTGAGGAAAACAAAATAATCGTGATTTCAGTTTTGGCCCAAATAATCGTGAATCAGATTTTTTCCATTATCGAGCAGCCTTAACATGGGCCCAAAACAGGCAGAAGTGGAACAAAGACTTCTGTTGCTGCCCTACATGCCAGTAAAAGGCATAAAAGGAACCGACTGAATCATGCGATGTCTATGTATATCAGAGAGGTAACATCAGCAGGTTGTCAAATTCCTTGTGTATGTAAGTATACCTGTACAATGAATCTAATTCTGATTCGAAACTGCATAGAAAGTGTGTAAAATATGGTGCTGGATTATATCTTCTGAAGCCAGGTTGCCCATCATCACCTAAATGCAACACGCTGGCTTTTAAGAAGGTCCATTCTGAACCCTGTGCTGTACAGCAGGGTCAACAAGTTTACTCTTAGGAAGAGCACAATCTTATCTTCTGGACTGCTGGTGTAGAGAAAGAAAAAAACTCCTTGTAAAAGGAGCCAGAAAAGTTTCACTTTGTCTTTAACAACGTTCTTTTCTTTCCACCAAAGTTCCCCCTCCTCTCCTGTTCGTTGGTGGTGCTCGTATCATTCCTGCTTGACAGAGCCCCGCGCCCCCCCCCGATAGGCCTGATAAAGCCATAATCTCGGGTTGCCACACAGTGCGAAACATAAACCCAATTAGCATCTCCCTTTCATTCGTTTTCATCAAACTAGCAAAAACTGACAAGTATTAATTAATATCTATTACATGTTATTTTTTCCCCGCTCTTTTAGCGAGACAGAGTGACGGGGTGGTAGTGGTGGTGGATGGGGGGAGGGAGGGTAGAAGCAATTAGTCGAACAAAATAATCAAAATAGTATGTTTCAAAAAGCACTGATAAATGTCCTGCGAGGCCTCAACTAAATGTACGAAGTGTAATATATTCTTGCTGTCATATTCCATTAAACTGCTATTACAGGCCTGAAAGAACTATTAGTCACTGCATTATTAATAACATTAATGTATTTACATTTTTAGTGTACAAGCCGCTTTTTCCGGCAATAATTTATGAACTTGACTTCGGATATTTTATAATGTTCGCCCCCACAACCATCTACAGTCTTTTCAGCTTATTATTGATTATGAAAAACTGCTAGAATTTTTATGTTTGGATCCCTTCAACCCCCCCCCCAATCCACCCCTACCCCTACCCCCCACAGACACCCCCACCTCGCTCTTAATGTATTGGGCGAGGGGGCCCCCCTTTGCATTAGGGGAGTGAAATAAAGTGCATTTACATCTGAAGCAGAACTTCATAATTTACACGGCAACATTTATTAGAGGTGACAAATGAGGGTTTGGGCCACTCCATGCTTTTCCACAATGCAGCACTCACTCAATCCATGTACAGTAAATTATGGCTGGCCATAGAGAGAGTGCCGGTGCAAATGATTGTATTATATTTATGCAGCACGTGTGTGACTCTGGGGAGGCTGGCCATCGTGCGTGGTGGAGGGACGGGTTAGCAAAGAGCCTGCAGTGACTTTATGGCTGTGTGTGTGTGTGTGTGTGTGTTTGTGTGATTGTGTCTCTGTGTGTATTTGCATATGTTTTTGCACTGCAAATGCACTGAATGTATCACTTTGTATAAAAGTTGCATGGAAGTGCCTGACGGAGCACGCAGAAGGAGAGAAGGACCTCAGCTTCATTATAACTCAGTAGAGGCACTGTAGATGACAAAGTACGATATTGGATGGGACGCTCCAAGCAAGATATCACATATATATGCGACTACATAGATAAACTAGGGATAATTCTTTCTGTACATTACTACTGAAGACCACCGGATTATGTAGAACTTTGAAAGAGCATGAGCCAGGCCTTGAAGTTCAATAAGTAGACTACTCTGGCCTTTTCCCAGCCTAATAGCAGTCCCAATAGAAAAGAAAGATGAAATTCACCTTAGCAGGCACAGTCAGAGGGAATTCCCTTAAACCCTAAAGTCGGCCATTCCACTAAGAAATGAGGAATAAAAGTCTCATTCATGAATAAATGACTTCCCTCGTTCCCCCGCTAATGTTCCTCAGCCGATAACCACCATAAGCCAGCGTGTAATGTTCAATAATTATAGAGAGAAGCATTTTGCACTGCTGTAGTTACAAATGCACCATGGGAATCCCACCATTTAAACAAATAACTGGCGCTGCAGGGGAGTTGGCAGATGAATTAACTGCTAATAACTTAGTGGAATGCCAGATAAAGAACACTCCCAATGTGTCAATTACAAATCAGTTTTTCTCTGATTTCTAGACCTCTGAAAATGTTCACAAGCTGTAGAGAAGAAAACAGGCTGTTGGCATGCTAGTTTTACATGCCTCTGCAAATGTTTTTTTTATCTTTGCCCCTTTTTTCTGTGCTTTGTTTCGATCAAGCAGCAGCACACAGATGTGTGTGTGTGTATGTATATTTGCGGTTTGGGGGTTACAGGCAAAAAATATATATAGTATCTGGGGATTCTACACCAGCTGTGTGTGTGTATATGTATGTTTGCAGTTTGGGGGTTACAGGCAAAAAATCTATATACAGTATCTGGGGATTCTACAGGTCTTTCTTGACGCTTTCGGTGTAAAAGACTCGAGCCTCGGCCTGCCGGTCTTCTAGTTGTCACCAGCGCTCCCCAGCCTGCCGCTTGCAGGGCCCTTTGCAGCCTAATTCACAGCCCCGCTTCATTAAAATCACAGGGCCCCTGCCAAAACCAGGAAAGACACTTGCAACCACAAAAAAAAAGTCAGGACCCAAAAAAAAAAAAAAAACCCTCAGATGCTAGGTGCCTCAGTACCTGAATTACCATAGTCATTTACTTAATAAAGGCAGGCCTGTTTCCTGTCAATCAGTGACTGTCGCGTCTCTCATTTGCGGTGGTGAAAACGCCGGCATAATTGCTTCTTATACTAATCAACACAACTTGGGTAATTATGCCTTGAAAGTGACATTGGTGGGTGTGGGGGAGCTGGGGGGGGGCTGGGAGGTGATGTGAACAGACCCTGACAGTAGAAGCATCTCTTGCACAGCCCTGAGACTACGGAGTCACACCACGGACCAGCCTCTCGTCTTTGCGACGCGCCTTCCTCCATACAAAGGAAGGGCGAAGGGGGAAAACTTTAAATCAGATGCTAGTAATTACAAAGTGCCAGACTGGTGTAAATGGCCATTCAGCACCGAATCCTTTCCCAGGCGTGTTAGAAAAATAAACACAGCAAGGACTGTAATTAAAACAGTGTCATATTTCCATCATCCGAGGAAAATGTATAATGACACAGTTCCGAGGGAGTTACGCAGACGAAAAAATGGGAAATTATAGATGTGTTGTTGACATATTGTTTATATTAATGTATTTGCTGGAATTAAAAGCAATGCCGAATTGTAAGTAAGTACAAATTAAATTTTATTTTTGAATTTGGCATAATCATAGACTTCGAACGAAAGTCAGACAAATAAAAAGAAATTGAACTTTCCCTTAAAAGTGGCTGGAATGACTGTGGACATTGCAAGGCATCCCCAAGAGACAACAGATTCCCAGGCTTGTATCACGCCCACTGCTCCGGGGTCAAACACCGAACACACACCACCACTGAGCAAATGGGACGGATGAGGCGTTGGCAGTTTTCAAGTTCCAGGAGAATCTTCTCTTCGTTTGACAAGCAACTGGTCTCAGAATCGGAGCCAAAACCTTTGTAGTCAAGCAGTTCCCATGCCAGAGGGCACCAACACAAATGCTTGATTATTAGCTATTATACAAAAAAACACTGTAATAGAACAAAATGACAGCTGTATCAAAACGGAACAACTCTGCAAATCCAACCAGAAACAAAGGCAAAAACATCAGCCCTCAGCTATGGGCTGCATGTATGGGTTTGAATAGGCGTTACTGTTGTTAGCGTTGATGTATCACCTCCGGTGCATGCCGGTTCTCATTCTGCAGGGGAGCCGGAGAGAGAGACAGGCTGTATTTGTGTCATCTGCTGAGTGATTGAAGTGTTGGCAAAACATCTCTCTTCCCACAAAATCTCTACTAGGCTACATGTTGGATAAAGTTCGTCTTGAGTTGAAGGGTTCAGTGAGTTACTCCTCTGCCACTGTGAGCCAAAAGAATTCCTGAAGAGGAGAAGAGTGGAGGGGAGTAAGCAGAAGTCTGTTTCTGAGCTGGTGGTGATGGCGGTGGAAAGCGGTGAATCAGCCGGGAAACGGTACAGACACGCGGTCCCCCCTGAATCACCCTCAGGACCGCTCGGGCTGATGGCTTTTGACTCGTCTGACAAATCTAATTGCACCTTCCCAGGGGGGGCTTCCGGCATTCTGTTCAGAGCGTCACGTGTTTCATAGGACACTTCCAGCATGCCATCCAGGCCTAGCAAGCAGAAATGCCTAGAAAGGGGGGTTGTAGGGTCTGTGAGAAGACGCCACTAGGATAATCCATCCTCTGCTGTTCAAGGTCCTATGGCCTGAAGGGCCACTGTGTCCTTCACGGCATCCGACCCTTCTGATCACCAGGCTGGGCCACATTTTCCAGCTGTGGACGAGAAATTCCTACCGTCTCCAGGATTTCTTCTCTTCCCATCGCTCTCTGCTGCAACAATCAGGCCTTGCCCCTTGAACATTTTAGACCTTTTAGTGAACCCAGTCACTCAAGTAACAAGAGCGGTGTAAAGGTCAAGTAGTGCGAATATAGGCTAGCGCACTGGGAAGCCCTGTCCCCATGAGCCAGCTGCATGTGCGAGTGGAGGCTAATGCCTGGGCTTGACAGAGATGTAGTGTATAGCTGCCTGCCCTGGGCACCTTCTGTGGTCGTCTAAACAGCATTGGCGGGTCAAAGGCATGCCTCAGTTTGTGATTAGAGATAAAACTGCCACTCATTATTTCATGGGGATCCAGGGTGTCTGGACAAGGGGACATCAATTCACCAGTTTATCATGTGCAAAACATATAAATTCAGAAAAGAACAATGTCTTCTGTAAGCAATATTCAGAGGTCCTCAAGGCTTTAGGGCTATTTCATCTGAGAATCATTACAGTGCTGGCTGCGGGGTGCGAGTAGTAACTGTCAGTTTGAACTGCGGAGAAAAATGAGCATATTTACATTCGGAAAATCAAATACTGGCTGACCTTGGAGTAAGCACGTGCAATATGTCAGATCACAGCATTCAAAACATTGATGACCAATACGTCACTGTTGGTGGGGAGAGAGCCCTTCTGACCTTCACCTTGGCTTAATGTGGAGCTCGTCTGATTCATTTGAAATCTCTCCTGGAGCGTGTGTAATTGCACAATTGTCTCTCAGAGTGCTTTGCCAGGTTTTTGCGATGTAGATTTTTTGGCCAGACGCCTCTTTCCAGCAAAATAGGAGGCAGTGTTCATCCAGCTGTGAAGATTCGGAGAAATACAGTTGACAAGAGTAAAACAATAATGAAGACGAGAAATGTTCAGATGATAAACCAGTTTTGTTCATGTTGAATCCTGTATGTAAAGTCAATTAAATGCCGCACTACATGACTATATATTCTTCCCTTATTTATGATGAAATATGACTAAATAAATGTCATCCAACTTAACCTCCACACGAATTCTAACTCTTTGTTAGAACACTTTGTACTGTATTTTCAATTCGAACTGTGGGAAGTATTTATGTTATAGTCTCTGGCGACTGCATTACCTTACAACGACTAGGGGCAAACTACCTCAGCTGCATCGTCCTCTTTTAGAAAGGGCCTTCTGTACTGCAGGCTAGTCAGGCAGATTATGAATGAAAATTGTCCCTGCAGTATGAAATAAGGGAAGAAATTGCCTTTTCATGTGGGAAGATGTCCGGCCGTAAATCTGCTAAATTGTGCCTCTGGGGAGCAGGCCCTGGTGATCTGGTCCAACAGAACACATCAGAGAGAGAAGCCACAAAATAATGAAATCTGGGGCCCAGTCGTCTTTATCGACTCATCGCTTTCAAAGAGCGAGGGAACATTCCGGAGACGCTGTCAACATCAAAAAGAGCAACATTTCCCAAGTACAGAAAAGGCTAAATACAGTAATTCAGTAACTCAGCATGGCATCACAAAGTCAGAGATGAAATGCAAGAATCCACTGCGGACCAATATTTGGCCTCTGACAATTTTTTTCCACCGAGTTCAAAAAGAAATCATATGAATGCAGCTTTGTGTCACAGCCTAGTCACACAATTAATCACATTCTGCTCCAGTAAACAGAGACCAGATCCTGACAGGATGAAACACAAACAAGATATTTAAGGAAAAGCGAAGAAAACTTGTAAACAGGCCTACAGTATCAAGCACAGTCGAGGATTTGGAAAAAAAAAAGCCCTTGGTGATTCACCTCCAAAGTGCAAGCCATACTGAAACGAGAAGTCCGAACTGCCGGGCTGCAAACTCATTTTCTCAGGCCAGGTCGCCGGTGGACCTCAAGAAAAGTGCACAGAGCACGCACGATAAATCTGACGTGAAATCATAATCATAAAAGCAATTAGCTGACCCTGCTCGGCTCGTCCTTGGACGTGACAGTGAGAATTCATACGGAGACCTCTAAGGAGGCAGGAGTGGGGGAGCGAGGGATGAGAGGACAGAGAAAGAGAGAAACACAGAGAAAGAGAGAGAGAGAGAGAGAGAAAGAGAGAGACCAAGAGAGGGGGGAGACAGGGGAGGGGATGCGAGGAAAAAGTGCAACACAGCAACAATAAAACAGCAGGCCCTTCCTGTGTCATTAACCATCGACTTGGAGAGCTCAACAACACATCATTAGGCTGGGCTGGAGTGCCCGCCAAGCAGCCTACTCTCTAACCAGACTCAGGTGTCTCTCTGGCTCACCATCTCGCAGAAACTCAAGAAGGCAGTTTACCTGCCTGGACCCGACAGAACCACAACAAGGACACGACAACTGAACACAACTGAATGCTTTAGTTGGGTAGACAGTTACCAAACAGTGGACTGAAAGTCTGCTGCTTTCCTTACGGAAAACCAGTTTTGTAATGAAATATGCCGACACAGACACACACACTCACTAATAAAATGCTACACTGACCTCAATCCATTTGTGGTCATTTAAAACATTTTGAAAATTGGCAATTACACAAAGTAATTTAGCAGTACACTACTACAGCGCAGTGTACAGATAATGTGCATCTCATTTCTCTGGATCTATGCACACCTCATGAGCATTTCCTAACAGGAGGAACATTCCACACTAAGGTCTTGAAATTCCACAGAAATGTTTGGAAGGTGACATGTTCATCACATGGCATAAGCATTCCTGGACCTTCACCACACTTTTTCATAATTCTACTTGTAAACACTTAAAACAAAATAGAGTAGCAATAACAGTGACTCATGCATTATGCATACTTATGCAACAACATGCTTCATTAATATAATAACTATTACTAAATATATCTATCCCTATACTTTTTTAAAGGTTACGTATGTTATTATCCTCATCATGTTAAACTGGGGGTTAGAACTATTCGCTGCCACCTAGTGACTGTCTTCTTCAATAACCATGAAATATCTGTGTGCTTCGTGCCCTGTGCCAGCAGTAACTCTCCTTTACTGCAGACAGCTCCAATAAAGGATTACAATTACAATTAAAGTAATGAACAAAAAGGAATACGAAAAAAAGAGGGAAAAAAAATGGAAGCGAAGTTCCCTTGACAAAGCAAATTGCAGCCTAGTTTCCAACAGATTCGGAAGAAGCCTTTTTGGAGTCGTTATCACGCTGCGCTGGCTGAATAATTAACTCTTCCGAAACCCCTAAATGACAACAAAAGTAAAAACGCCATCTCCTGGCACCTGACACGGTCCTATTCATGAACCCTGAGCGCACGGAAGAGGAAGAGCACTGTCGGGCTTCATTGTTCAGGGCCCCATCAGACGCATCCTGATATTGAGTTACACAGAGAGAAAGAGACCCCCCCCCCCACCCCACCCCATCCCACCCTCCTTCTCCTTCCTCCTCCTCCTGAGCTGATATTTATGAAAAAACGAGCAGATGAGCAACAGATGGCTTTTATGACTCCGGGGCCAGGAGTGACAGCAAAGGGGAAAGAAAAAGGGGGAAAATGAACTGGGTTGGAGAAAGACAATAAGATGGAACAAGGGTGCGGGTTTGAGAGGAAGACAGAGAGAGCATATGCAAGAGTGAGAAGGAGAGGAGAGGGGGAGAGAGAGAGAGAAAGAGAGAGTGAGAGAGTGAGTCTGAGAGCGAGGGGGAGAGAGAGAGATAGAGAGATAGAGGGAGAGTGCGAGAGAACGAGAGTGTACTGTAGAGAGTGTAGAGAGAGAGAGAGAGAGAGAGAGAGAGAGAGAGAGAGAGAGAGAGAGAGAGAGAGAGAGAGAGAGAGAGAGAGAGGGAGAGAGAGAGCACAAAAGAGAGCTCTCCAGAGTGATGCCACTGGCTGCAGCGTTAATGTTGGCATCTTGTCAGCCAGGCCAGCCCCCGATTTCTGGGCTTGGTGCAGATTTCACCCCCCCCCCCCCCCTTCCCCTTTTTCTACCTCCTCCTCCTTCTCCTCCACTGTGGTGGTGATAGCAGAGGGAGCTCCGGAAATTCAGAGACTGCTGAGCCAAAACAGATCACTTCAAAGCGCCTTATTTAACGCTCGCTAAATTTTTCATCACAGTCGCTTAATATCCTGGGGAAGGGGGAGCTTTTGAAGTTGCTGCGAGACCGGCATGTTCTCCTCGCTCCTCCCCTCCAGAACCCCCCCCCCCCCCCCCACCCCGCCCATACCCCTTACCCCACCCCTCCACCTCTAAACACAAACGCCTGCATTGCTCCTCTGCCTCTGTTTACACACACACACACACACACACCATTCTGCAGCCCAGCCCATCTATCGGGGGTCAGACCGTGAGGGTGCGTGGGGTCGACCCAGCATGCCGGGCCAACCGTGTTGCACGTCTGCTACCGGGGCAACGCTAGACTACATCTCACACACATACACACTTACATGAATGAGCGCGCACACACACATACACACACGCACACACACACACACACACACACACACACACTAACATGAACACACACACACACACACGAGGGAATAATATGCCATGGAGCCAGAGATGATCAATAATGCATGAAGTATTTTCAAACAAGCAGACAGGGTTAAAAGGTCTGTTTGGTGTTTTCATTCCTAAAACGAAGAGCGCGATGTCTTTGAAGACCCTGGGGGGCTGTCCAGGTACTGCCATTTTACCCACAGACAAACAGCAATTATAATCCATGGCCAGATATATGCACACATGCACCTACATACACACACACACACACACGCAAACACAAACATGCATGCACGCACAAACATGCGCGTACAAACACATGCATGCACACACACATGCATGCACACACAGACACGCACGCAAACACACACGCATGCACACACGGAAACACAAACACAGAACAGCTTGTTTGTCAGGGCCCATGGTCATGAGACACTGCAGAAAGGGAGCCCAGGTGAGTGATGCAAGAGAACACGTGAACACCACCAAGGAGGAGAGAATGGGGAAACAGACAGAAGGAGTGGAGATTGAAGAAGTCAACGTATCCAGAGACACCCTAGGAGGTATATGGACTTTGACACATCTCTCTGGATACAGCTCTGGGAGAACTGAGTAAAGCTCTGCAAGAGCAAACCAAAGAAAGCAATAACCAGACAGGGATGGAGGATGGGAGGGAGGAAAGGAGGGATGGAGGGGAGGGAGGGAGGGAGACAGAGAAGGGGTAAATGTGTATGACGAGAGAAACCAAGAAGTGTGTGTATGTGTGTACATGGATGTGGAATGATGCGTGTTCTAGGAGTGAATAACTGTACAGCAGCCCCATAAGCAAGCACTGCAAAGACCACTGTGTGATAGAGCAGTCAGTGGCAGGGTGGTGGTGGTGGTGGTGGTGGGGTGGAGGGGAGGGGAGGTCAGCTCTGATGGCTGGAGCTTTGGGTCTGAACCTTCTAGCATTTCAGTGGAGCCAATGGCCTATGCCGGCTCCTCAGCCTGGCAATGGCGCCTCGCGCCACCCAGGAACTGCAACGCACTGCCTGAGCACACTGATGGGCCAAGGTGAGTCAGAACCTGTTAACGTGACTGGTGTCCCCTGCCTGCCAAACACATGCATACACACATACACACACACACACACACACACACACACACACACACACACACACACACACACACACACACACACACACACGCACACACACACACACACTCATAAGCCCGGAGTCTCCCTTCAGCCCCTCCACCGGTCCCCTTCCTCTCATCCAGATAAAATCCTTTCAGACACAAATTTCAATTATTCACCTCCTCCAAATAATGCCTTGTGACATGAATTATCCTGCAATGTAATAATCCACTTAACTGGGAAAGAGCAGCTCATCAAACTGAGAAAAAGGGGGAGAAGAAGAAATAAAATAAAAGAAAAGAGAAGAGGAGAGGAGGCGAGTCCTCGGTCGGCCGCAGACAGTAGGAGGGTTAATAATCTACATTTTTATGCCGCTAAGGAGCGAGCTTTAACCACCGTTAGACATGACACATGCCGTGAAATTACATTGACACAGGGAACAATAGCACAGATAATTACCCCAACATGACAAAGATGTCATCAACACAACCATCAACACAATGCAAGCAAGAGCCATTAGGGTTGTCTTGAAACTGTCTTGAATGAGGTTTAGTTTTGGTTAAAGACTGCAAAGTGAAAATATGGGGCGCATTCACACTTCAGGCACACAAAATGTTTTTTAGCTGGGCTACATTGGTCATATCTTTTTACCAATGGCATAATACTTTATCAATTTAATATTGACTATGAAAGTAAATACAATTTTTACACAGCATCTAGAGTTAGCACCTATCTAAACCTGGGCCAGAAATCCTATCTGATGGTCGTTTTTTAGGGAAAAACAAACTATGCTTACATATGTTTAGAAGATACAACCATTTTTTAGTTTAAAACCTAACCAATATTTGGGTCCAAAAGTAGAAGCATACACCCACAAACACAAAAACTATTCTTTAAAACTACACTCAATTACTATATTCTGTTAGGATTTCATAAGCCGTCTTTACATTATCGTATGCATGCTTTCCAGGGTCTAAAAGGTGTCATATTGCAAGTAAAGAAAGGAAAGGCCTTACCAATGCTTCCCGCGAAGGGGCGTCCTCTCTGACTGATGAGCCATTCTGAAAGAGCATAAGCTTGCATTAGAGTGCCATCTATTGGTACATACACAATACTACCAGATAAGGCATGGTCTGGAAACACACACGTTTAAATAAAAACGTATGATTTTAGTTTTCCGGCCCCTGTTACCTATGTAACTTACATATTTTATATCAATTTGGAACTAACTGGGACAGAATCACCAACCAAAACACATGCCTGTGTTCTTGGCAAACATACAGAGGAGGGCCTGGGGGGAGGAAAGTGTGTCCTAAATGGCAGTCAAGGGTAAACAGCCACCTGCTGGGGCAAATCTGAACACATGACATCCTAACATTATTACCAGGAAAATAGCACAGAGGTAATTTGTGCGGTGCTTCCGTTCAGCATGCGCCATGTCTGCCTGAAAGGCTTAATTGAATATGGTAACCCACTGACCGTCGCCACAACACAGCGGCAGACGTTTCAGATAAAGCCCGAAGACGGATAATACCAGGTGAATTGAATATGCTTCATTTTAATGCCGTTTTACAACTTCCCTTTGCCTGGCTGTTGGGCCCACCTGCCATCTACCATGGCTCCATCCACCACCCACCCCCTCTCTTTCTCCTCTTCTCTTCTCTTTCCCTCTCTCTATCTCTCTCTCTCTGTCTGCTCATGTTTCAAAACACAGGCTTACTTGTTCTGCCTGACCTTGATGGGGTCTGTTCGTAGAGCGACCATTTCTTGTTTTTGTATTTGGTTTGTCCCACGTCAGGTAATAAGCACATATTTGGTTTCATAGGCCTACATCTGTCAGCATGAAAAAAAATGAAAATTTGAGAATAGCATTTTTAACCAGTTTGTGTGTGTGTGTGTGTGTGTGTGTGTGTGTGTGTTTAATTAGGTTAAGTTTCGGGAAGGTTTCTTTGGTTTCAGCATTTTGTTCAGATTTGAAGTCATGATACAGGCATATCTCCCCACTCTGCTGAAACTGCAACGGGATACACGACCACAAACATGAAAGGCTATTCCGTCCTGAAGTCAGGCTCTGTGGCACAGATAAACTCTCATGTTGAGCACATCCACTTGGGTTGCAAGAACCCAGGCAAACCATTTCCATTGGGGCAGCAGCACACGTTGAAACACAAGACTGGTGTCAAACCAACAACTAAAAACAGAATCCTTCAGTAATCCTGCTAAATAATTAACACAAAGATCATTTGCTCGAGTCATTGCTTTCAGACGGCTGACTTCACCTATCTGTAATTTGTTCCCTCTAGATGACAACTGTCCTGGACTTGAACCTGCCCACCTGGCCATATGCATTAAACTGAGAAAGTGATTGAAAGGTAGGTTTCAAAGCTATGGCATTGGAGAAAAAACATCTACCAATTACTTGCTTTCCATGAGAGGCGTTGCACTTTCTGGGCCAAAATGCTGCATTTCATCTTTTGTTTTTCTTAGGTTTAAGTGAAAAAAATCTTTATTGGCCTAGGGGAAAATTTTCCTTCCTTCCTTTCATTCGACCCATCAGTGAGGGTAGTATATTGACATTAAAGGAGTAAGCTCACACACCAAAGACTACACACGCCCATGCACATACTGCCATTATTCCAGCACTCAGGGAGCAGTTAGGGGTTGGGTTAGGTGCCTTACTCAGGGGTTCCTCATCGGTGACTGTGGATGTGAGAAAGCAATGTACAATCATCCTCATCATCCACATTATTTGTACCAGCAGAGGGATCGAATAGCACCCCCTTGGCCCCTTACTGGTCCACACACACACACACACAAACCAGTTATCTTGGCAAAACAAATTAGCATACCTGCAGAAGTTATTTGTCAAAGTCGCCTCTTGCCAATCTCATACTGAAATTGTTGGGATATTATTGATATGCCGCCAGCAGTCACAGTAATTCTTTATGTGGTGATATAATTTGTTTATGTCTAGCAGTGTAGATTGGCAATAGTGGTCCAGACATGGGAATGGATTTGTATAACTGCCTTGTATTAGAAACAATATGTAGTGTAGAGCATAATTGCTCTAAAGAAAAGTAACTTTTGACATTGCAGACAGACTGTGGCATCGTTTTATTTATTTTTTATATTTTTAACAGCAGACTTTAAACACAGCTACCACTTTTTTCCAAAATATATATGCTGCCTTTTACTTTCACTTGAAAACTGACAATGCGTAAGGATTGACCACTTCCTGATAAATGTTTTGCAAGCAACCATCCTTCATATAATGTTAAAACATATGTAAATGGTTTGGCAAAGTTGGTCAGTTGCCACAAATACCCCAGCCTATTCACTGTTCTGCTCTGGTCTGGATTGGACCACCCCACGAAATGGAAGAAACCGACAAGTCCATTTTCCAAAGTTGACAACTCTGCCAGTGACAACAGTACTGTTGTTTTTTCTTTTGTTTCAGGCCAAAACTAGGTAGAAAAACTGTTAGAGTAAAAAAAGAAATCTCAAGTTATTGTATGGTAAGCTACAGATAAAACTGAAAGAACAAAGTTGTGTGACAACTGAAAAGCCTAGGCAGCCGTTTAAAATGCTCAATCATTACTGGTTTAAATATTTTATATGAAATGGATAAAAATGTAAATGACGCCAATGTATGGGACTGACAGAAATAGCATTACAAAACCGTTACAGGCAGAGAAGGTGCATGGTCTCCACTTGGTTGTGTAAATAATCACAACCTGAGCTAAGCCCAGAAAGATGCCACTATTTTATCTTAACCGGACGGGCATTGTCCTGGCATACATGGACATTGCATTACTGCTAACCTGTGACCCGCAGAACACCCCTCTACACAGACATCAGAGAAACGGATAGCAATGTGCCTCCATGTTGAAAACTAGGGATGATCTCAAAGCAGAAGCGAAAAAAAAACGTTTTTGAGGAGTCAGCAGGGGATACTTTGTGTAAATTCGTGAATTCCCTTTGCTCCTCCACTGCAACGTGCAACCACAACAATTGCAAGTCAAAACAATTCTTGACATCTGACTACAGTTCAGGTCACTGTCCATGTGCTCTTTGCTTGGTGCTAATTTATCAAAGTCCACGAAAACACTTACAAGTTAATATGAAACAAAGATGATGCGTTGTCTACTGACGACGTTCACAACAATTCGCGCCTGGGCTGGTGTCTTGAGAGCTGGCCAGCACAGCACGTTTTGCAGGACCTGGTATGTTAGCTCGAGGATCCTGACTGCAAGCTAGCAAACTATCCTTTACAACTAGCTTGCTAAATCAGGTTAGTTTTGACAGCGCTGTGGACGCAGCTCAGAATTAAATATTTTTTGAAGTTGTATGCCAGGTGTCAAAACAGAGAAAGAGTACAATTTAAAAGAGTACCATTTTAAGAAGTTAATCTTAAGTATAATGTCTGGCCTACTGCACCTGTCAATAACAGCCGTTAGCAGAGGCTACAACTTTTTCAAAACGTGAAAACAATAGAGAGTGTCCCTGAGCAGACTAACGACAACACGGTGATCCCACAGAACTTTCAGAGAAGTACAGCTAACCCAACTCAATGACACCAAACGTCGTAGACTACCTGTATTTGGTGTTCAGGTTGTTCAGAGGATGCCATCTTCTTCAGTATGCAGCTAGCTAGCAAGCTAACCAGACACAATGAGGGATCCACTACACTGGCCTGGCAGCCTTACTAGTAGATCCTGATCAGCATTTCACAAACAAGGAAGTGGCAAATCACTGCCAACAACACTGGTGTTCTACTATCTATGAGTGTACCCCTTCTGTCTTTTAGCTAGAGTGCTATGCTGTGGTGGTATGCCCTATTATTAGTGTGATTATAACATTTAGAACTATACCAGACATCGGCTAGACAGAGAACTTTAGTAGTTAGTTTACACGCTAGTTACCTGACGTCTATCTCACTCCATTTCCCAGGATTCTAGTTGCAAGCCTGTTAGAACACATCGAAGAAAATATTCAGGCGCTATCAGTATGGTAAAGTAGCTTATTTTGGGGCTATCTCTCTTATTGGCACAGAACATATAGCTCAAAAGTCAGGAATAGCAATGGCAGACCTTAAACCGTGTAAGGTATGTAACTTTAGCCGTCAAAAATACTACGGACTAGTGGTGTCTTCATTGGATCAACTGAAACAGAAAGGTAAGAGAACTAAGACTTTCAATATAGAAATGAAAGTTAAAACTCGATGGATCCCGCCAAATTTCAAAGACGTTTTTTTGGTATCCCCTAAACTATAACCCTAATTTAACCATAGCTGAATTGACGTTTCAGCAAAAGTACGTGTTGCCTACCGACGAGTAAGGACTTTACCATTTGTGTGTGAGGTTACTACTTATCACTGAGTGTTTGATACATTTTAGCCATATTTATGAAAGTACCGGTTGGTATCACATAACACGCCATGTGGAGTGGAATTCTAAAAGGCAGGGTGATCCATCATTTCGAGTACTGGCTTGCCCGGACAAAGCAAGCATGTTCTGAACTGCTCATTCATAAAATACTGTTCTGTGGGCGTGACCAAACACATTTTTTATGTAGAATATGTCATGTCTCTTTTATAAGTTAAAAAACACCCAGTTTACTCTGTGCAATATCATTGGCGACATTTCGGTCTCACTTGTTTGGAAACAGAACTGAGGGCGAACATATCAATGTCAACTTCTGACATAACGCTATCATCCACAAGCAGAGCCAGTTATCCATTACCCCTTTAAATGCCGCTCAGCACCTCCACATTCCAGTGGCTAGGCAATGTGATGACGTTTCTTATAGTTACTACTCTACTTCACCCTTTTCTCGTTCCAACCACCAGGATGTGAAACTTTAGGATTTCCCTCCCAAACGTCTGTGTCAGTGGTGCTTGAAGATGATGGCACTATTGTGGCAGATGATGCTTATTTCCTGTGCTTG
This sequence comes from Coilia nasus, assembly GCA_027475355.1. Classification (NCBI taxonomy): domain Eukaryota; kingdom Metazoa; phylum Chordata; class Actinopteri; order Clupeiformes; family Engraulidae; genus Coilia; species Coilia nasus. The sequence continues at coordinate 24,370,387 of CM050206.1, read as the reverse complement.
CCTGCCAACACTAAGTTCATGCTGTTGCATGATAAAGAGGCCTGGGGCCCCACAAAGAAAAGTAAGAAGAATGTTTCAAAATAAATAAGCTGCAATAAATTGCATGCATGTAACATTCACTTGGTCTTGAAGAGTTGATTTTTCTCCTAGGCCTGTAACATGAATTGATTGCTACTTCATTACTTATTAGAACCAAGGCAGTATGGTTTAATCAAAACAGGTTTTTAGTGTGCTAATTGAAAAGCACCCATTGTTGCAATGTTTCCCTCTTTTCGCAGTTGATGGTGGAACTGCTTGGTTAAGCAGAGAGTCTGTTGTTCTGGAGACAGATGAAGTGGACACAACGTTCAGTGGAACAGACGCATGGCAGAGCCTTGCTGCCCAGCTAAAGCAGGACCTTGCTAGCATAATTCTCTTGTCTGATGCAGAGCTGCAGGTGAATTTACTACCCACACACATACCAAACGTTCTGACATCATTGTCTAAGGTTGTTTCATTGTGTGTCACACTACAGCAAAGGGCTCTTTGCTACATAAATAATGTAGTAACTGTTTACTAGCCAGGGTGTCTGCCCCTTTCTTCTGCACCATATGTGTTCATAGTCTATCTTGCAGTAACAAAACTGGCTGTTTCTGTCCATAAGTCACAATATGGAAGCAGCACACACAGCATCTGTACATACTGTGCAGCAGCGGTGTCATGTGATTCTTGTAAAATACTATGTCTGTTATGATCGATTGTGCCTCTGCAGACTCTGGTGGATGTGCCATGTGACGACCTGGCCTCAGCCCTGGGCTTTCCACGGAAGAAGGCTCAGGCACTACAGGACACCCTACAGACAGTCCTGGACAGAAGGGAGGAGAGTAGGCAGTCCAAAGAGCTGCTGCAGCTTTATCTCAAGACTGTGCAGAGAGAGCAGGGGGCCAGTCAGGATGATGAAGGTTGTCTGTTTGTTTGTTTTTTTTGTCTTCTTCTAAAATACAGACTCGGTTCCTGCTATTTTACAATATGTTATTGACCATGCAGGAGAACTGGTCTCCACTCAATTCAGGCCATTTGTCTTTCAGACAAGGCTGAGTTGAGCTTAGTTTCCAGAGTGGAAGTGGCAGGAAATGTGAGATGACACACATAATAACTGTCAGTATTATTTGCATGGGTCTCATCGGACACGTTTATGTGAGCCACTGGGTGGCATCACTGCAACACTTGGCTTGAGAAGGTTACAGTGTTTTTGCTGTTCGCTCACCCACACAGACAATTTATTGTAGAAAAGCAGAATATATAAATACATTGTGTTGTAAGCAATTGTAAAGTCACCATTGATATATGCTCTGCATTTGAACTCCCCCTTCTTTTCTATACCTTGTCAGGTGATGATTCGCTTCAGATGGATGAGACTGATGGGTTGGAGGTGGACTCACGATCAGGGTTTAGCTCCAGGACTCTGATGGTTTTGAAGGGCAAAACAAGCCCACAGACACGGCTTTCCAATCAGGAACTACAGGCAAGTAGCACCAAAATGGCACTGCCTTGTCATTTGTGAGTCTTATAGGAACACAATAGTGTCATAAAGATCATACATAAATATTTTACATACATAAGATGTATACACTCTGGGTGTTAATGATCAAAATTTGCAACGAAAAAAGCCATCAGTTCTTAATAATTGTAATGGATAAATTGCTGTGCTGATATGCACTGTGTTGTAACAGCCACTGGATGGCGCTGTTGGTCTTCAGCGGTAAGAACAACAGCCTGAGTGCACTTAAAGCATGATCATGCTCATTGGTTTTGAAGGAATCAAACTGATGCCCTAGACCATTCTTTAGAAGCAGGTTGTGAGCATTGGTTTTAAAGCTATGATTTCCCCTTCCGTCTCACCTGCCCAGCATCATATGTGGTATTAAGTGCCTTATCTTTTCACTGTGCCTTGTTTGTTCAGTGTACCTTTTTTCTGTATTGCTCTACAGTCAGTACTGCTTATTTACACTTTTGTATGCATTTTATATTGTATATTGCTTTATTATATCTAGGTTGTGCTCTTTTCTCCATTGTGTTGCTATTGTCCATGTGTGCCCCTGTATGTCATGCTGCTGCCACACTTAAATTTCCCAGCTTGGGATCAGTAAAGTACATCTGTCTGTCATCTGTCTGATCATCAAATCCAGACACAGTTGAGGTAGTTGATCTCAGCAGGAAAATATACATTTCAAAGATGTGAGCCATGCCCTGACTCGTGCATGTGATTTTTGCCTTCCTCAGATGGTGGTGACCCAGGGCGCCACCTCCATGGAGCAGGTGCTGGGCTGGGACGCAGACAGGACGGCAGTCCTGGTGCAGGCCTGCGGGGCCGAGCTGGCGACTCGTCTCCAGAAGGTCCAGGCCCTCAAGTCTCTCAGCGCACAGTCCCAAGGCACGGGCGATGCCTCGGCCGCAGAGGACGCAGACCAGACACAGGCCAAACGCAGCAAATAGAGTAGGGGAGAAACTTGAGCTTCTGGGAGAGGTGTAACTCTTCCTGTTCATCTCATAGGAGGAACTACGGTACGCAGCAGGGATGATGATGATGATAACTGACCAAATATTGTGTGTTATATGGCACGAACATTTGTTAATTTTTTTTTACTGCAATACACCGCTTGTGAAAAATGTTTTGCTTTGTTTTTTTTTTCTCATTACGTGCCAAGATTTGTTAATAGCCTTGAATGCTGATGGTGGGAGCTGGGCAAAAAAAAGAAAGAAATTCACATTTTCAGCACATCAAGATTTATCTTTTTGGATATAAGAAACAGGTCTGCCCTAAGCTGATTTAACCAGAAGAAAATCAATGATTCCCAGAATGAGCACTGGTGGGAGGTCTTTTATGTCGCCAGTCCCTCTTGACTCGCAATATTCAAGACTCCATATTTACCAGTATTTTGCCTCTTATACACCTGCTATTGTGGTGCTTTCCTGTGGGAGTGAGTCACAGGTTTCAGCCCCTGGACGACAGTATTTTTTCCTGCTATTATTCTGCAGGGGCTCTCATTTTACTTGTTTGTGACCTCATCCTCTGCCCAGCAGTAAGGGACATGGAGCACTGAGTGGTTCTTTGCGCGTCTCGCACCAACCAACACCATGTTGCTCCTTTCATATTATGGGAAATTGATTAGAAAGGTGGTGATGTAAATTATAAAAATGCCCATAGGCAACACCAGCTTAGATGGCATGAAGTCGATACTGACGGAGTCCCATGACACACAAATGGGAGTGCAGACCCTATCGGGTCTATGCAAATGTCAGTAAAGCAATCCTACGGCTTTCTGACTACTAAATAATTTGTTGATCTTAATTATGTCATTTGTACATTTTTATGGTTTTAGTAAAATGTTTGTTACCCGTGAGTGGGTTTTATCCATTAGCCCTGACCATTAAATTAAAATTGATTTTCAGCTGTGTTTATGATCATTTTGTTCATGTGGGAATTGATGGAGCACTGTGAAAATATATGTTAAGTCTGCAAGCAAAAAAAAAAATCTGCAAAGAATATTCACAATTGCTATGCATTTAAATAATAAAAAAAAGCTAATTTGTTTTTACAAGCCCCGTGCGTCTTCATCACTGCGTTTCACCATGCCCATCTTCACCCTGCCCGATCTGTATCTATGCAAGAAACAGAGATACATGCCGCATCTTATACTTCTTGGCAATGTAACACAATAGCTTTTATACAAGAACCTCTAAATAGTGCTTGTGTTTAAATCACATGCACACAGACCTACAGACACCTGTAGACTTGGGTGTTTACTGGACGCTGTATGCGTGGTGATGAAAAAAGTTCTGTGGCAAAGAACACCCTCACCTTGTGCTGGAAGACACGGATTGGAGCGCCCTCATTAAAGTCACAGGGCTTTCTCCTGAGGTGTCTGTTGTGCCTGGCGCAGTAATGATCCCTCATCAGGTCTGATTGGAGTTGGAGTAGCATGGAAGGAAAGGGGGAGAAAAACACTGCTCTGCTGATGGGCCTGACATGAAAGGGCCTGGACAAGTCATTGCAGAGCAGATGATGAACACATCCACATCGACCACAGTTTTGGAAAAAAAACAAAAACAAATTGGATGAGTTCTCTCTGATACATCCCGGAAGCAAGCATGTTTCTCAGTTCATTTGCTACAATAATAACAGCTGAGAGGTGTGTGTCTGTGTGTGTGTCTATTCATAGAGTATGCCAATCAGTGGCCAAACTGAGATGTTACTTCCCATGCTTTTTAATGGCTCTTATAGGAGGCACAGTCCCTGTTGGAGTGAATGTATTTCTTAAAAAAGGGCATTTACAGCTCTCCTCAAGGATTGATTTCTGTTCCTAGAATGCAATATGTCACTCAATATCCTATTCTCACATTTCAGAGATCTTATATGACTGTATTTGACTTACTCTGAGTTTTTTTATGTGCAGAACAAAAAAAAGACACGAGACACAACATGTCTTTCTACTTTCTAATTTTATGCTTTACTGATGTACCAGAAGATCAGGCTCAGGGGGATAAAAATACGTGGTCTCTGAATGTCACGGTAATGTCATACGCTGGGTCGATGTCCACAGACACACTTGCCCACGTGCCCACTAGACTGTGTCTGCCCCTGGGGCAAGCAAGCCAGCTGTAAGCAACACACTCTGCCCTCCCAGAAATAAGTAGACCAGAACCACCACTTACACAAACAAACAAACAAACAAACAACAAAGGCTGATCTACTCCCCCTCCTGTTTGTGTTCTTTGTGTTTCTGTATTCTATCAAGAACAATAACCACTGCACAGTTTGTGTTCCTGGCCTCAAAGGGAAGACATTATCACCATGCGTCACAGTTATTATTACTAAAGAGTTTAAATGCCCCCACAGTATTCTCGTAACAACCAGGCTGTTGATGTGATTAGTGCATGTTTATGAAGACAGGCTGAAGATATTTCATAACAATGAACATGGCAGGAGAACGCGTAATGGGACACATGAGTGGTAGTCAAGGTAGGAGATCATGAGGAGACCGCGGGTCCAAAATGACTGTGGAGAGGCAATTACAGCGGAGAGCAGGAAGGGGAGGGGGGGGTGGATAGGAGACACCGGTGGTGCTGAGATCAGTTCCATTATGCATGAGGGATAAATGACTGCACATCACAGACCAGGGGCCTGGGAGACCACGCTGGTGGCTCATTTGACTTTTAAACAACATCTCTGCACAACCACCACCACCACCAGCCTCACGCCTCCCGGTCGCACCGACGCCTTGAAAGAGTGGAACAAGTGCCTCTCGGTTGTGCTTAAGTTCGCCGTCGGAATGATTGTTTCCCAATATGGATTCCGCATCTTAATCCACTTGCAGTGTAATGCAATCACTGACAAGCTCTCATGAAGTACCATAAACCAATAGCAGTGTTCAATCCCTGGTGGGTTAGCACAAGCCAATAACAAGGACTTCTGTTTTTTGTTTGTGTGAATCCTTTTTTTATAAAAAAGAAAAAGGGGGGGGGGGGGGGGGGGTGGGCCAGGACATAAACTACATTTTATATGTTTTTAGCCATGGTGTCCTCAATCCAGGAAAGGTAATTGCTAACTTTGGTGTAGACTCCATAGTAGCCGGCCTTAGCACAGTCATAACCCCACGATACTATGCCACCCACAAACCAGCTCTTGGTGGCGCTATCGTGAAAAGCGAAACCTCCCCCACTGTCCCCCTGGCAGGCATCCTTGCCACCCTCGGGTAGACCGGCACATATCATGTTCCTAGTAACAGTTAGTTTCTTCTCCTTAATTTTGTCAAAAGAAGCTTGACAAACCCCATAGTCAACCACGGGCAGGTTCGCGTACTGCAGGTGGGAGCGGTGGCGATGTGCCACTCCCCACCCAGACACCTTACCCATGTCATCCGTCTTCAGGGTGTACCGCTCTTCTTTGCCTGGCAGACAAATAGGCATGACGACTTCATTGATGGGTATCCTTTGGATCTTGATCAAGGCGATATCGTTGTTGTAGTTCACCTGGTCATGGACGTAGTCTGGGTGGATGAAGACCTCCTCCACTAGGCCTTCCACTGCATCCTCGTCGCTGCGTTTCACCATGCCCATCTTCACCCTGACATTGACCACATCACCATAGCCGTGTAAGACGTGGGCGGCTGTCAGGATCCATTTGTCGTCGATCAGTGACGCTCCCCCCACCATGCGGCCCCCCATCAGCACCATGACCTGCCACGGAATCTCCTTCTTCTCCACCCTCTCACCCCCAATAATCCTCCCCAGAGACACGTGTGTTGGCTTGCCACAGACTGTGAGAAAAAAAGAATGCAACTGTAAGTCAGACTGAGACAGTCAATGCAGAAGGACATGTTGTAAAGTCTTCTTATTTCCAATATTGGGTGACTAACGAGAGGATTTTATTTAAGGGGATTTAAGGATGCTGACAAGTTGTACTTGAGCCACTACAAGGGTGTGACATGAGACTTGAGACAAGAGACAGTTTAATGTATATCACTCATGGTGCTCTTTGGAGAATATATTTTCCACATAAGTTTCAAAATAAAACAGAGGCGAAAACATGCTTCATCACTTACTGGGTATACACTCAGGAGGCTTGTTGTCACCAGATGAGTCCCTCCAGTAACCCTTGTGATCACATGTGTAGAGTTCTAAGAAAAGCAAGAGTGGTTAACTTAGATGCTGCTTACACTTCAACTGTGTTTGTTTTTCTGTTTCTAGATTGCTTTCAGACACTCACCATTCGTTCCATTTGCCATCATATAGAACGGCGCATCACATGAGTACTTAGCTACGGACTTGTACGTGGTTTCACTGTAAGTGCCAACTCCATTGACAATTTCAGAGGGATTTCCACAGTCAACAGCTGCAAAAACAAAATGAGTACATCGGTTTGTAGATTACACTATATAGTATTTGTCCTCGAATGACATCATTACAGTGGCCTGGAAAAATATTCAGCCCTCCCTAGATGTCATCATCATGTTTTGGTTTACAGAAGACACTTAAAAACATTTTTCGAAATTGGTATTTCCACGTTGAGCACTGTTGTATTATGCTCTTGAAAAAAAAAATCCAAAAACAAAAAAATATATAAAAACTAAAATATTCAGCTTGTACAAGTATTCAAGGCTTTGCCCATACATTCATCCCTGTGGCTACTAACACTGAGTCAAAATCTTGTAAAGACATAAAGTACAAAGCTACTGGTTGGTACCACTTTTGCACATTACAGCGTTTGCAGTATATCTCTCCATTCTTCTTAACAACGTTTGATAAATTATGGGAGTGTTGGTACTAGTCTGTGCCACCACAGATATTTATATATTTTTAAATTTATTTTGATTAAGATTTTGGGTTTCGACCAAACCACTCTAAAAATATTGATGTTCCTGTCTTTGACCTATAACTTTGTGCTGTATGTACATGTAACTATGCTTTGGCAGGAAATCACTGTTTCAAGCTTCAGTTTTACTACAGGTTGAAACAAGTTTTTGTGGGATATTCTGTGGAATTCCACTCCTTCTCCATTCAATATTAGAAAACCATATTTCATGACTGAGATGGAGATTCCTGAGGCAGTGGCAATGTTAGATTATAGATATTTTAAAAATTTTGGACTAAAACAAAATATTGTGCCTTTAAAAAAGGATGGGAAGTTTGAAAGGGATGGGAGTGGGGGCAGCACACCACAAATATAACGCCCTAGATGCGGGCCACTATAAGGTCATGACTCAAGTGTCCCTGACTCACGTGTGCAGATGGGCATTTCAGCGCTCCAGGTGCCGTCTTTCTGACATTCTGCTTGGTAGGACGCCACATACTCTGTGCCCTGGTGAAAACAGCAATTATTTTATTTCACATATATAGGACACAATGCACTTGCAAACCGTCTAAATGGTCAGTCTGACTTCAACACGGTTACCAGTTTTAGTTCATAGCCAGGCTCACACTGCAGGGTGAAGGTGTCTGTGAAGATGTACTCAGACTGCTGAGGGTGAATGCGCCCATGGCGGGGGATCACTGGGGTTGGGCATGGCATGGCTGTAGGGAACATAGAGCTGGATAAGTTATAAAACAGAAATTATAAAACCATCATTATAAAACCATAACTTGTAGCAATGATTCACAGAGAATTTCACAATTTTTTGTTCACCATTTTCATAACTGTAGAACTGTAGTCACAACTTGTCATACCTGTACCGGTGTACTTGATCTTCCACCCTCTGTGTCTCCCAGAATCATCTGTGCTGAATATTACATGCACCTCATGGCTGTGAGTCTCAATCTTACCAGGTGCTGTGGTTCCACAGAATGGCCCATACTTCTGCGAGCCTGCAGTGATCTGCACACCCACAGAGCAACAGACCACACACACACACACACGGACACATACACACACACACACATACACACACACACACACAAATACATACACACACACACACACGCATACACACACCAACAGAATGAGAAACAGGCTTCTAAATGTATGCAAGCAACAGCACGGCCATACATCTCGGGGGAGAGCGCGAGGCAGGGAGTCGGGCAGGCCCCATCAGCGAGCATGGGGGAGAATACATCGCTTATTTATCAGACGTCACAGCCCTGATTGGTGTGTTTTTAGAGAGTGGCCCTGTGTCTATCGTGATGAGCGTGTCATGTCACACACACTGCTGAAGAGGCCCAGGGTGTGTGGCGACATGAGTTACACCTGGAGGTCCCCAATGATTCACAAGCACATTCATCTCATTATGCATCATGAAAGATGGCCGACACTCTCTGCCTGAGAAAAAGTAAGACCTGTTTTTTTTCTTCTTCTTCTTCTGACAGGGTCCAGTAATGAGTTGAAAACCGTTTAATTTCAATTGAGGATGGTTCAATTAATACAGAGCTTGTTGGCTGCCATCCATTTTTATGTGCTGAGGGTGGGGATTGGTGTTACTGTGGACAGCCTTACTCATGTCAGCATGCCATCTTCTATACAACATGCCTTCTCATTCCTTAAATTTTGTATAGGAGATAAGACCCAAGTCTAAATTTAGGTTTTAACATTCAAACACCTGTACCCTCTTGTTGACTTGCTATTTGATAGAGCGGTTGGTGCTGTCTACTGTAAATTTGTTTGTATAAACCTCATCGTTCCCCTTTGTGTATATTGATGCAGTAATCAGTACCCCTGTGCTGGTTTACGAGACTACGGTTTCAGCTCTTGATGCCATCTTGTCTCCCTATCATTTAACTCACTACCACTTCCACACACCAACCATGGCTGAACTGAATCGGAGCTTATAGATGTTCTATACAACCAGGACACTGCCCTCTGCTGGTCTTTCAGCTATCTTAGCTATTGTTAAAAATCTATTCTTTCACCAATCATTCCATACCTGTTTACATTTTTCATTTGAATCATTCGAATTGTGATTTGAGTGAAGTCCAAAAGCAATGAAAAAACACTTTTTACACAACATGTTTGGATCTGAATGAGACAGTCAAGGAAATCTCTAAGCTGTCCTCTGTGACTGGTGTTGGGTTAGTATAGAATTTAAAGAAGTAATGCACTTTTTGGCTACAGGTCCTTGCATATGCAAATGACAACTCATAGATGTAGAAGATTACTTTCATTGTTGTACTCAATGGCTAAACACCTAAATAATGCTGTACGTCATTGACAGAAAAATTAAGGTTAGGGATTCCATCACATTTATGCACATCGTAGTAGTGATCTAGGAAATGAAGATTTATTTTACGGTTTCTTTTTAGGGACAAAAACAAAAAACAAAAAACAGCACGTCTGATGTGAGGGCGAGAAGAGAAGGCCCAATGTGAAGAGCATAGAGAAAGCTGTTTTCAGTGTGATAAGACCTGCTCGACATTTGTTATACGGATGTGGGCTTCACAACATGGGTGGAGCGATTCCTTGCTGACACACACTGAGTAATACCACAGGAAAGTCCTTATTTGGTAGCACTTTCTAACATCAGGAATGGACCTGTTTCCTTCAGTTTGGCTGACATCTGCCAGTATCCACAAGATTCCCTGTCGAGGAAAAAAGACTTTACAAACCTTTAGGATGTCATAGGGACAGGGTGTCTCTGGGTGTGTCTCCACGTCAAAGGGCTCCTGGAAGTCCAAAGTCAGGATGAAGCCCTCAGGCAGGCGTATGGTGTAGTCACACTGGCTGAGCTTGGGGTAGAAGTTTGGGAAGTCTGGACTGGTGAATTCTCCTGACCTCTGTGTGAATAACTGGCCAGCACACTGCACTGCAGAAGTCACACACACACACACACACACACACACACACACACACAAGCACGCACACACACACACACACACGCACACACACACACACACACAAACAAACAAACACCCAATCCCCCAGAGACATGTCATTAATGTCGTTGTAAACAAATCCATTTAAACCCTGTCTGCTTCTTGTATAGAGCACCAAACCATGACTAAATTTTATTGGAATTTATGCCTAAATTATGAACGCACAAGAAGTCCACAAAATGGATGGACCCATCCGAAGAGGGCAGAGTTCTGGTAATTTATATAATTAGAAAAATTTAAACAGGGCTCCTCATCTCTATCTATTCATCTCCCGATATGACGCCAAGCCACTTTTTTTCCCCTCAACAAGCAAAGAATAACAATTACCAGGAACGTCCGGGATGGTAATTGTGATTAATTACCCAGCCTCGACGCACCATTACAGCTGCAAACAGGTATCAATTTTCTACTGCACTGCGGAGCACAGCTCCCTCAGGCAACCGCGATAATTAACCCAGACTCTCGCTGACTGACAGAGATCAACTGCTTCATTCGGCAGCCTGCCTCTCCGCAGTCTGTTAACCACTGCTTGCGCCATTGTACACCCAGCACTTGTTTATTCCCAAAGCAGGCCTGGAAACCAGAGCTGTATTCATATACACTTTAAAGACCGGTTTTACTTTCGAGATGACTGAACTATGAAAAAGAAATTGTAAGATCTGTTTTCCACGTCAGACCCGGCAAGCATGTCCTACTCAAAAGACCATTCAGGCTGCCACTGTCAGTTTCTGTGCTTGCTTATCACGCTATATTCTTTTTGAACACCATGTCAGCTGATGGAAACCTATAATTTACCCAGTGCTGCTATTTCCTGAAGAGTGAACCTTCTGCATTTTGAACACAGCTCTTAACACCACAGTGAGGAAGCTGTGGAGAGAGGGGAGGAGGTAACCTCATAGAACATGGTTCATGGGAGAGTAAAATGGATTAAAGTATTGTGCCACCAGCAGCATAAACTAAATATATACTGTATTTTCATGAAATAAGCTGACATCGTTCTGTCTGTGTTAGAAATGCACACTCAAACACATTGATCATTCGCTTTTAAAAAGGACAAAGTTCAAATGGTACAAAGTTAATCAGGCACTGACCCTTAACTGATAGCACATCCACAGTCTATTTTATTACTCGTACATCTTCTTCAAATACCAACACAACTAAAGTGTAAGGAATAAAACACTGCTAAATGGAACAAAGTAATCATTTATTTTGTACATTCATGTTTTGTACATTGAAATGACAAATATAATATTTAAACATTGATGAGATACCACAGTAACCCCACCTTATCGTTACTGCTAATTTATCCACACTGCTTGGTTTAACCATCCTATCTGTGTACACTGTTGTAGGTGTTCCCGAGGTGCATTACTTTGAGTCTGTTTTCCTTTGTTTATCATCACCCTTACCATTGCAGGTTCTCTGGTTTGGATGGAGTTGGTATCCCATCCTGCAGGAGCAGAAATAGCCCCCAACATAATTGTGGCAGTAATGATCACACGCCGGCTCTCCATCCACTGCGTTCAAGCACTCATCAATGTCTGCCAAAAACACCAGAGATGTCACTTAATGCCAGAACAGACTGAAGCACATTATGGCAGTAGTCCACATTATGGCAGGAGTCCGCAGGACTAGTTTTGGCATTACTTAAAAGCATTTTGAGCCGAATATGCTGGTTAATAGGTCTCATTTTAATAATCCATTCTCATACATCTTGGCAGACATACCTTCAGTGGTGTAAATAGCTTGGAAGCCAGTAAATTCCGCCTCGTTGGAGAAGTCAGATCTGAAAACAACTGACATGGTGTTCTTAGCTGAGTACAGTGCTGTGTTCTTCGGTGCGTCATCGTAATCTTTCTCTTCCTCGCCACAAAAACGGACAGGCTCACTGCCTTCTGAAAAGATCTTATCAAAGAAACAAATATAAGTTTTATTTTTGCCTGTGATATACTTTATGTGAGAAGCAGGAGTCTATACCCTCCTCTAAATTACAACTTAGAGCCATAAACTACCTGAACATAGTCATATTCACACAGGTATGATGGTTCCAGGCTGAATGCAGAAAAGTAGAGCTTTATCCTGTGACCCCCTGGAGCAGTGATGTTCCACACAGTAAGGTGGTTGTTAGGGTAGACACCAGGGTAGTTGGAGGAGGAGAAGGTACCATATAGGCCTCTTAATTCCACCGTCAGGCCCAGTGGAAGTAGGGTTAGGACAGTCAGAACAACACTGCAACAAAATGGTTAATGAAAAGAAATACTCACCATACAGATAAATGCCTGCAGCTTAGACAGCACCAAGAGCATTTGACTGGCTTTAATGTAAAGTCTCCTGGTCGCATCACACTTACCTATACATGACTGTTTCAGCAGAGTATCAGGTAAACATGATTTCTCTCTGTGCTGGGATGTTTGGTCTGCTCAATAGTGTACTTAAGGTCACTGAACCATTGAGCAAGCAGTTACAGGAAAGTCCTCAATACCTTGTGTTTACTGACTATTAGGTCAACACGCATTTAAATTACAAGCTGAACGTTTGTGTGAAATCTTAAAACCATACCGCAGTTGACTATAAAGCACCCCTGAAAAAAACCTATAATTACGATTACGATACAGCAGAAACTTTTTTTCTCCTAGTCATATAACTGTTATTTACCTGTTTTGCTTTAAAAAAGTATTTCATATGAATAACAACTGAGAGTTAGATTACCTGCCTACTTAATATTTTGTATACCGTATTTTGAAGCACGTCACATTGAAGTGACAGCTCAGGGCTTACTGAACATAATCTGCTCTCGGTACGTTGGCAACTCTGGTTTATTAGAGTTGCAGTGAAAATACTTTTGTAAATATTTAAATCCCATAAGTTGTAATCCCTCTATTCATGCTTGTCCTTTAATGTTCTCTGTTTGTGTTTTCAATGTGACATCCTGTGGTTTCCGTTAAAACAAAGTTACTTGTTTCAAACAGCATTTCTCCACAAAAGCAGAATAAAGGTGCTAAGTAGCTTGTTGGGTGGATAAAGGCAATTCTGCCAATGTGTGAATCCCTCACAAATGACACTGAGGCACTCTCCACCTCTTGCCAACTTTGTGAGACTTGGAATTCATCCACTGTGAAAACCATTCCTTGAATCAAGTTAGTTGTTTCTGATGGTGAGACCCCAAACACTCAGATGTGTGATGTCAGTGTGCAAATATGATGAGTGGGAACGTAGAGTGGATGCATTCACACCCTAAAAAGAAATGTTTTTTTTTTTTTTTTTTAAGGGGTAAAGTTTGGGGGTGCATGTTTTTTTTTTGTCTTCTGACAACCCAGTTACGCTGTGGGGAGGGGAAGAGTTAGGAGCGGAGCGGAGCGGAACGGAACGGAAGGAGCACCTCCAACAGGCAATCAGGCCAGGTATTTGGGATGAATGGACCTCAGATTGCATCACGGCAAAACAAAAAGGGATAAGCTGAAAGCCCTGCACCGAATGATGTGGCAATTATGTTCTAGAGCAGAGCTCATTCTGAATGCTTTTTGTATTGCTGACGCACATTCATTTACACCTTGTGATGCGAGATGAAATGGAATTTCAGCTGTCGTTTGAAAGAGGTGGCTTTTAGAGAGTGGGAACGAAGCCACAAATGTGCCACAAGCAAGCTTTCAATAAGCACCCCCCCCCCTCATTTCCGCTACATCACACTGGTAATGGCAGAGGTTCAAAGGGAATTATAATAATTATCTGCAAAAAAGACAATGGTAATTTTCTGTCACAAATCCCCTGGGCGCTTGGGCCCGTCTCACGCACTGAAGCAACCTCCGCTGCCCTCCTGCTCTGCTGCAGGGGTCGTGGGTTGCTGTGGCTGAGCTGAAGTGTATGATCAGAAGAATGTAATGTCTCAGTGACTACTTAAACGAGATCTCTCTCTCTCTTTCTCTCTCTCTCTTTTTTCTCATCCCAGCCTTAGTTTGGCAGCATTTAACGTAAGTGGCTGTCGCAACACACTACCAGACAGGGAGTAATCAAGGATCACCACTAGGAAGGTAATTTTAAGTGACCCCCAGTTGCTCCATTTGACAGTTTTGGGAACACAGCAATTAGATACAGGCAAAGCTTCATAAAACCATTACTGCTTTCAATTGGCCCCTGGTTTTGTTTGATACCCTGAGCAAGACGGCAGGTAAGCAGTGAGCACAGCATCTGTCCGCATATCTTTATTGGTGTGTGCTGACACACTGTATCACAAAGGGGAAAACAGGGAAAAAATGCTCTCGGATTAATAAAGCAAACATTTTCAAATGCTCAACCTGCAAGTCAATTTGGTTAGGTAAACATAAAAGTCTAATGATTCCTCAGAGATAGTCTACATGCATATGCATGTATGTAAATGCATACATCTCTGCTGTCATTTTTCTCTCTGTGATATGACAGCGCCATCATCTCTGTTTGCTTCCCCTCATTCGGAGCTTTCACATCGAGTCGTTTTGCCACCTAAGCTTCATCAGAGAAGTCCCAGCGCTAATTCTCTCAAATAAAACACGACGTGAGGACATCGCAGCAATAATCTCATTTCAGGAGGAAAAACGGGGAAACAGAAAGACAAGCAAGTGACAGGAAGGTTTCCCTGTCAGGAAATGCATATCCGTCCATTTTGATGTTTATCAGACCAGATGGGAGAAATTAAGAATAACATGTCAGCCATTGCTGACCAGCGTCGACTGGCACAAGGGTGCCAGACCTTGACTTTGTTGTATGGCGGTAATGAGCTATGAAAGGACTTCCAGTGAGATCCTCAGAACAGTGATGACCGCATTCACATGGACATGTGTGATGTGCCTGTGGATGTCAAAGCCAGGCGAAGTGGGGTGGTGAGGGAAGAAGTGCTAATGATCAAATTCAAGGAGGCAATTAGGGGAATAAACAATTTACCTGGGTTTTATTTATACATCACAGGCGCTCTTAACATGCATGTGAGACAAAAATCAAAAGGAAGGTACCTGAGAACAGTGGAGAGCACTTCAACATCTCTCATGGTCCTAATTGTACAAACATGACTCATGACTTGATTGGACTACTCTCCCATCTTGAGATACTGATGTATCTAACAAAAAATGAAATGTTTAGCAGTGTAACCACAACAGGGTTCGGCTATGAATACTTAATACCCTTTAAATATTGAATGTTGAATATTGTATTCGCTCTGTTTACTGTATCTGATGAAGGGCTTCTGCAGCCCTGTTTGTTATGCATAGAGACTTGTAAGCAGGTGTATTGGCTGGGAGGCTGGGATGATGAAAGCTGTTCTATGTAGACCTAGTCAACAACTGTTGTGAGTTTTATAGCAGAGACATAACACATGCATGATTCCTAAACCGAATACACACGCACACACACACACACACACACACACACACACACACACACACACACACACATTACATGCTTAAACAAGCTCAGACACATAGATGGTTTACACGTGTACACACACAAATACACACCGACATATTCACCAAAATAGAGAGAGAGACAAAGAGAGATGGCGGGAGAGAGAGAAAGAGACAGACAGAGAGACAGACAGACAGACAGACAGACACACACACACACACACACACACACACACACACACACACACACACACACACACACACACACACACACACACACACACACACACACACACACACACACACATACACACACACACACACACACAGGAGCCAGGGACTATGAGTCAACCATATAGCCACTGTTGCCTTTGAGCTCTTTTATTCAGCTTGCCAGCTGGGGTAGACGATAATGAAGAGCTTTCAACAAAAGGAGCCAGCAAGTCATTAGCCAGACTGTGCAGCGTTTTGGTACAAATAAAGGGCAGAAATGGACAGACAGAGGGGTTTGATGTCAAGTGGAAGCTCCAGGAGAGGATCACTAACACAGAGGAAGCGGATGTGAGCAGTGCAGAACGAATGGCAAAGACACTTGTGACACTGGCGACGGATGCAGCCGTGCAGAAAACTAGCTGTTGCTCCTACGCCAACCTGATATATCCACTCTTACCCTCTGACAGAACCTCTGTGAGGAGCGGAGAGCTCTGTCTACTGCTATACGCAGGTAAATCAGTAAAAAATGTAGTTTAATACTGACTTATCACTGCACCGAATAAAAAAAAAAATGCTGAGTTCAAAGTCATGCCAACTGATTTGTTTGGAATATATTAAATGGATCCATAAGGATGACAGTCACTGGAGACAAAATGGCAGACGGCCTCAGAGGATGTTCATACCAAATCTCTGTCTTCTGATTTTTTTAAATGAATTAATTTATTTTCTTCTCCCATTTCAGAAGATATCATTAGATGCATACATGCCTCATTACACCCATCATTGCTGAAACTGTGAAGATGTGTTAAGTAATCCCATTATTAAACATTTACAGAATGTATGACTACAGGAGCAGCCTAATACAAAAAAAAAACAAGATTGCCAGTGATATGACAGGAAAACATCCCCCAGCAGAAAGGCACTTACCCTAACACAATGGGAGCATTTCATAGGAAAGTTTTGTTTTGTAGGACCAACAGACCTTTGTGCAGTGGAACATTATCCTTTTTTCACCACCCGTCGTGACCTGTAGTGTGTGAGACCTCCAGGCCAGATAGCCGTGGCCTTCTCAGGCCAGAGCAATCAGTAGAAGGGCCTAAGGATTCACAGTGTCCATGGCAGATCAAGCCTTTTGTTCCATTGTGTCCCTTCCAAGACAAAGTGAGGTGACATCACATCTGATATCAGTGACCCGGACTGCGGGTCTTGTGAACTTGTCACTCAGGCGATAGCCAAGGGTCAGGAATCCATTTGAACAAAAAAAAAAACTAAATAGCTGAATTATTTACTTTAGTGATAACAACAATAATTCAATAGCAATACCAAAAAAAACGTCATTAAATAGAAAAGTGACTTCCCATGCCACTGATAACAACATCTGGTGAGCATGTGTAATCAGTATCTATAGACATGAATGCATGCACAAATCTATGTACAAATGCAGCCTAATGTTGCAGTGTAGCCCAAATTAGATTAGGCCCCACACAGCTTATGTGCTAACAAATGTGTGACTCATTGTCACATGACAGCAAACACATACATACTCGAGATTTAGATTTTCAGCATCACATTGGGAGGGCACATTATTTAGGATGTCTAGCCGCTGGTGGTGGTGAGGAATGACAACAGTGACAAGTGTGGGGACATGAGTGATGGTCCCCTGTTGTAGGCCTGTGACACGAATCATAGCCACATCTGGGTGTTAATTGTGAGCTGTGGGAGGTGATTACACCTGACACCAGCCACAGCAGGCAGATGAAAACCAGGGGACAGAGAGCCACGGCCCAGGCAGAAAACTGCATTTCGCAAATTCACACCAGTTAGACCTTCCCCCAAAAACTAACAATACCCTTATTACGGTTGATAAATCGATACTGAGTCCAATGCATTGGAGTTCACCTCTGACGTCAGCTGGCCATTACTCTTTCAATTTAGCCCTTGATGCCTCTTTTCACAGATTAAAGTCCCCATATGGCCCTTTCTGCGCACCCACGGCTCGCTGACAATTCAGACAATTCGGTGGCGTGACACAGAGCACGACACTCATCCGCGGTGGGGAGTGTGGAGGCAATGATGAGAGACGAGCACAGGTGCAGCACTCACAGATGCTGTCTCTACATTAACATTCGTTCCATCAACGATACAAACAAAGATTATTGAGTAATACACACACACACACACACCGGCACAGACGACAGACAACGGGGTGCCGGAGGCGCCCGCGACCCATGGTGAGAAAGAATTACTTTCCAGGTTTGTTAATGCAAACGATTCACGGCTCACAAAAGCACTCTTGAACAAATTCAATTTTGAGATGTTTCCGACGTAATGTAATAATTAAGAGAATTGAGGTAAATTAATTGCCAGGATGTTGTCTATCGCTCTTTTTAAAAGTTTAATCATAAATGCATTTTAAATACAAACAATACAATGAAATAAAAACTCCTGACTGCCTCATTAAAAATAAGTGTCTACAGTATGATGATGAGTGGACCACTTCAGTTCCTAGAACATGGATGAACCATCTGTTAGCTATTATTTAAAATGTGAAACAAACAAGATAAACATTACAGTGCATTAATATCTCAAGAACACTTTACCAAGTAACTTTTGACCAGGAGGCATTTATAATCAGGTAATTGGGTCACCATGATCAAGGAAGGATTAATGATTTTTTTGTTAAAAAACAAACTGCTGTGCTGTGGTGTATATAAAACTCTATGAATAATTAAATGCAGACTCAATGCAGTTGTATATATGTTTTGCAAAAGTACTGACTGAAGAATCACAACATGGCTTTTCTGTAAGTCATTTTAGATTCATACCATGGCAACAAATTCACCGCGGGTGTCAGTCCTCTTTAAAGCTGGCCTAATTGTATGTGTGTACTCAAGACGAGGCCTCTGATTGAAACATTTGTAGGACTCATCTCACAGGTTAGCGGCACCCTTTAACAAGGTGGTCAATACCGCTTGTGCTGCCTTCTTCTCACGGGAGTCCATTTTCCCTAATTGCAGCAGAGCCATGACATGAGGAGAGCCCCTCACACTCACCCTCACAAGCAATCAGCCAATGCCTCCACACACACTCAGCTTGTTAGCGAGTCTTCAAACAGGGCTGTGGAGGTATTGTGCCGTGTTTATCGAGCACATAGTTTTTTTTTTCACATCTAATAGAAGAATGATGAAAAAAAAAGATATTTGTTGATGAGTGCTCTCACCAAGTAAACATTGTTATGATCACATAGTACAATACTTATTACATTTCAGTAATTGGGAGTTAAAGGTTAAACTAGTCTAAACAAACAACGGGGATAAATAGCAGTGAAACATGATGGCGATTTAGTGATATTGCTAGTCTCATATCACTAGTCGTTATTTATTAGTCACATTTGTAAACATTATCTAAGACTGAACAAATCACACAGAGAAAATGGCCATTGTGTCAGCTACTTGGGGAGAAGCTATGGGTGAGCTGATGATGTTTAAACATGTGCCAGTTAATTACGATCATTACAGCATGGCAGTTACGGATCACACACCTTACTGCCCCGTACAATGGGCGCAGGGAGAATAAAATTGCCCATCAATGTGTTGGCAAGAACATAATTGAACAGTCAAAAGTTTAGTGATGCAGCAATGGAAATTGGATGAGAGGAAGTTCAGTTTGGAGTTCAGTTCAGTGGCAACTAGACAGGCAGGATGTCTTGTCAACCGTTGCCTTTTGCCACTCACGAATCCTGTCCCTTCCCCTTAAACAGGCACCCTCTGATATGGGGCAGGGTCTCTATGGTTACGGGCATGCACCATCCTTTCCTGAAGTCCGTAACGTCTCATTTTCCCAGGCATCTGCATGGCACTGGAACACAAGGGAGGCATAATGATATGCTTTTAGACGGCGCTTACTAGCCACACAATCACAGCACTACGCATCAACTCGCATTAGCTCCCGCAGAGACCAGAAAAATCATATTACTTCAGTGGTACTAACCTGCACAGCTTAATGTATCATCCACAATCACTGTTTGACTGGAAAGAGTAAACAAGTCTCATCACAAAATGGCAGTCTGGCCTGGTTTATGCAGCTCTTGCGACAAAACGCAATCAGTCAACAGTAAATTTTGTAAACCTTCCTGTATGTTTGATACTGTGTTGAAGGTCAGTAACACCACATTATGTGATAACTTGACAAGATACAATACATTATTACATATTGTGATGGTTATTACAAAATGTGGAGACAGTTATTTCATTTTTATTAAAATGTAACATTATTGTGCATGAAGTGTGCACTGGTGTTTTACATAAAAATAACTGTTATATAAAATACATCCGCAATAAGATTAGTGCACGGGGCGACTGGTTCCAGACCCAGGGCAGAGGCCATAATCTGCACATATTTGAAAACTAAGGGTTAAAAGATATTTTAGGAAAGAATGCTCCAATGCACTTTGATAGCCATTGTGTGAGTAACCAGCGACTACAGCAACAACCTACAATTCTCTTAGTGAAATTTCCATATTAGCCATTCTTTTATATTGCAAAAAAAAAAAAACAGAAAAGTAAGCTTGTAAGTAAATAAAGTGTTACAGATTGCATTCAGACTCTTTATTATAAAATGTGGCATATTATCACAAAATGTGGGAGTTATTACATAAAGGAGTAAAAATTGTATTACATCTTGCCAGGTTATCACATAATGCGGTTACATATTACATATTACATGTGTTGTAACAATGTCTGTCAACATAAAGATACAAATTGCTGTTATACAAGTTATGGCAAATGCATCTATTTACATCCAACAGCGCATCCACTGAAGACACACAGCTGCCAATATATTTATGTTTCATATTACCCAGATCCATTGCCATCCCATGTTAAACTCAACAAATTTTCCACGACAGCAGTGTACGACGTAATCTGTATGAGCTATAGCTGACATTGATTTTGAGCAATGTGTGTCATGCTTGACACCCTCCCACGTGTCATAGTTCACCTCGACATGAGTCAGAGCCGTCCCACACACTCCTTTTTCTTCCTGCCTTTCCTTATCTCCCCATTCCCACCGCCCTCCATAAGACCCCGGTGACTGGGGTGGCCTTGTCTTCAAGAGACAACACTGTGGCGGGTGCCTGTGCGGAGAGGCTGGAAGGTGTGGATGTGAGCCCCCCCTCACAGAGGGAGTCCCCCACCACTCCCCTCACAGCCTGCTGCGTGATGGAGGGGTAATGAACTCTGTGAAATGACTCAAATAAATCAAATGTACCAAAAATGGAAATTCCATCACAAGTGGAACTGTAGTTTTTTTTTTTAGCTCGTAGGTTTTGTTTATTACATGACATTTCATTTCTTGTTTTTCTTTAAGGGGAAAGATGTGAGAGAGGGGCTGGTGGGTGTGGGAAGGCACTGAAATGTCTGAAGCTACTCACCCATGGTATGTTTGTGTGTTTGCTCGGCCCAGACAACCCATCTGAAATGTCACAACTGAACAAATTTACTATGACTGACATTGATGAATAGGCTTGCCCTTGGCTATCGGCATCCGCGGCTAGTCTTTAAATTCGGAACTAATGAAGGGCAACTTTGCTCGGGTGCACAGGGAGCTCCCACTCCTACCGTCTGAACAACATTGCTGAGGTCTTTTTCCTGAAGAAACTGAAGCTGCTGCAGTGAAGTCAGTGCTAACCGAGTCATAAGTTGCCATTTGCCCAAAGACAAATGAAACTGAGAACATTTGCACAAATAAATAGCAAAGTGCTGCTGCCGCTCAATATTGTCTTAATGTTACTCTATCTGCTTCATTAATAAGCGAAATCTGTGGCTTGAAGGAATCCCATTTGGATTAGGCTGCCCAAACTATAGCAGCAGCAACACAGATTTCTGTGTCAGTTAAGGCACAAAACTCCCTTCTTTGAACAGCAGCGACGTTGATTACTTCACATATATGTTCTGATGAAACCATTACCTTCTAACAACATTGTTACTCTTGTTTCAGAGATCGTGTTTGAGAGGGGCCGACAGGAAAAGAGAGGTTATGTGCAAAGGAGCAGCCCCTGGTCTTTCTCTGTCATTTCACACGTCTACTTGAGGTAATGGTTTCAGAAAATGAGGTGTCACCATTCACATTCCTAGATGGCCAAAGGCTACACAACGACAGAGTGACATTTGCCTCTTATGCCTCTTATTTTTATGTCACCTCAAGGAAAATCCTGTCAAACTAAGTTCACAAGGCTCAAAGAAGGTGACACACATGTAAACAGTCAAAAATCCACCATTTTAATTGCAGGTAGGGCTACAGCGAGCTGCAAAATGATGTTAAATGATTTTTTAAATTTATTTATTCATTCATTGGTCAGGATCGTCTTCTACTCTCACGACAGTCAGCCAGGGTGAGACACAAGCAGTGCTGTTTTCGAGGTGATTTTTTTTTTTTCATGAAGAGATGTTAGGTATGTCTTTTTGTGTCACGCTTTACTTTCAACTCTAGCTGCAAAGTGCCCACATGTTTTGAGGTTTCACAGAATCGGGGTTCTCTGGCTCAGGGCATCACATGCTGGATGAAGGGGCATTGCAGTGGGATCATGCACCAGTAGGTTTCACGGTCAAGCAGATGCTCTACACTCATGGGATGATCTGTGTGGAGACAGCATTGAGATTGATCCAAGTTATTGCACTGCTCATACCGTCAAACTTCAGGGGAAATCATCATTTGTTTTTTTTACTCCATTATTGAACACCTGATTGATCCTGTGACATTTTCTGCAGACTAACCCCACCCATAGTTTTGAATTGTGATTGCTGAAATGCATCATCTATTGATCCAATCCCTTCCAAGTGTAAGCCTAGGTCAGGCTTGAATTCTTCTGTATAGGCCAGTTGCCCTTAGCTTAAAAAGTAAAAAAAAAAAAAAAATGTCATGATGAAGTCATGATAAAGTGTGATGTCAAAACAAGAGGACAGCATCCTATTAGCAAAGACAACCAAATAATATTCTCGAGGAAATAAAAATGGCTCTTCTGTTTTCAGCTTGTGAGCTTGTACCATGCAGTTCGTAGCTTTAGGATGTAGAGGATGTTGGTAATTCAAATGAGACAGCTTTCATGTAACACTTGACAGTTTGAAACACGTTCACAGACATGGTCTGTGTGGTAACTTTAACAATAAAGAAAATAAAAAAGGATAGAAAACACTGACATGACTGTTTTTGTTGTGTTTTCTCATCATTAGAATCTGATTCTTACTGTTGTTTAAAGATGTATTTGTGCAGACATACTGAGAATGTTGGATGTTTGCGAAAACATCATCAATGTTTGTCTAGTAACATGGCAATGCTCCTGGTAACAGAAAACATTGCAATCATTGCATTTTGTGAAGCCCATCACAAAACCATTTTTAAGATGCAAAAACATTTTTTGTCTGAAAAAAATATATTTTTGCCACTTATATCCATAATGTGAGGACAGGCATACAGCTTGTAGTTCAATTACCACACTGAAGACTGTCCATGCAGAAGCTATCACATTTTATTATAATCTTATACACTCACTGGCCACTTTATTAGGTACACCTTGCTAGTAAAAGGTTGGATCCCCTTTTGCCTTCAGAACTTCTGCAAGGTTCGACGTGTTGTGCATTCAGAAAGGGTATTCTGCATTCCATGGTTGGAACGAGTGGTTATTTGAGTTACTGTTGCCTTTCTATCATCTCAAATCAGTCTGCCCATTCCCCTCTGACCTCTCATATCGACAAGGCATTTTCATCCACATAACTGCTACTCAGTGGATATTTTCTCTTCTTTGGACCATTCTCTGTAAACCCTACAAAGGGTTGTGTGTGAAAATCCCAGGAGATCAGCAGTGTCTGAAATACTCAGACCAGCCCGTCTGGCACCAACAACCATACCACGTTCAATGTTACTGAAATACCCTTTCTTCCCTATTCTGATCCTTGGCTTGAACTTCATGAAGTTGTCTTAACCAGCTCTATATGCCTAAATGAATTTAATTGCAGCCATGTGATTGGCTGATTAGCTGTTTGTGTTATATAAAGCAAATAAACAGGTGCACCTAATAAAGTGGCCGGTGAGTGTATAAGTTATTATTATAATTATTCCTATTAGGTTTTACTCTTAGGTTTTAAGAGTCAGGTGGTATGCCAGAAAGCACATCATAAACGTTAGGTGGAGCGTCGTTTCCCTTGGTATTCAGAGCCTGACCTGTGCCAGAGGAGTCGTGGAGGTGAAAATCGAACAGCTGGCAGCCAGGGTCAGGCAGGCAGGAGCAGGTTATTATCCTCCACCGAGCAGCGGCTCCAAGCAACAGGCGATAATTTCACAAAACCGTGTGTGTCACGGTACTGCAAAGCCACATCCATTTAAGCCACTTTAGAGTGCACTCGTGCACTGTGCTGCGCTTTCTGTTACCTACACAAGGTCTCCATGGTTCACATTGGTTTTGGCTCTATGTGCATCGATGAATTGAGCAGTTTATTCCAAATGGCAGATGACAGAGGTTTCTTTTTCATAGTCAAGCCATAACCCAATAGACATTCTGACCTAACTTTTCTTAACTACTGCCACAGCACAGACAGAAATCTGTTTAAAATGCCACCAGGCAATAGGTATTCAGACTTTTTATTTCATTTTACTTGGACAAAAGTGTCCAATATTGGTTCATTGAATTGGTATGGAACAGGCTGGAGGGTTAAGGCTGACAAAAAAATGTAATCCTTAAATTACATGAATGGATCCCAAGTCCCATGTTTTTCCGTTTAAGTTTTCTTACAATTATTCTTGCTATCATCAAGATGGTATCATTTTATTTTTAAATTTTGATTTGCAAACAGTCATTTTTAAGATCATGGCGCCCAGGCGTGAAATTAACAAACCTGAATAATATGTATACTGACACAAAGTAAATAACTGACATATTCCACGGGGGTAGAAAGCTTCTGGAAAGTCCTCAATCAGATGTCCAATCAGTAATTAATAATTCAGTGATCAAATAACACCTAAATGAAATGTGTAATGCTGGCAATATTGCGGACAAAGCCACTCACTCACGATTCATAGATTTTTAATGAGATTAAATTAAAAAAGCCAAATTCATGTTTGCTGTAAAATCCGCATTCAACCCAAAATGATGAAGCCAACTTGTGTGGGCATTTTTCAGAAGGAGCCTTATATGTATTATTATACATAAAGTTATAACAAGACATTTTGCTCCAGTGAGTTTCTCTTAGTAAGTCTCTCCAACCGTTTTGGATTACAACATTTTAAGTGTAATAAATTACAGACATGATCATAAGAATGTAAGATGAACATTTAGAGACTGCAAGTGTGACACCAAAGAAACTCAAATGTTGTCAAAAACAAATATATTATCCATGCTTTATTTTATCTCTCTTTATATGTGTCCATAAACAAAAAAAATACATAAATAAATAGAATCATCAGTATTTCAACAGACAGACTGTGTCAGTTAAGTCCATTCCGACCTTCCTTCTGACAGTGTGGATGGTATGTACAGCTGAGGTCTACCACAGTTCATAATCGATCTTTTCTGCACAGAGGCGTGAAGTTTGGCTGGGGGGTCACATTAGGTTGGGATGGCAGGGGAGGGGGGAGGATAGGGATATTAGGGGCTTTTGGTGAGCTCTGGGTCTGTTAGCAGGATGTGAAGGTTTTCCAGAAGAAATTCTTGCAGGGAGCTTTGCGGTCGCGTTGCGGCAGCTGTGATAACCGGTTGTAGACGGCTCTCTCCTCCAGACGAGACTCCAGAGGTTCCTCCAGGTCCAGTGGTGCCGTGTCCCCAGGAAGCATGTTGCTGTCCACACCGTCCAGCAAGCCAGAGACCAACTTCAGGATCAGCTCCTTGCGCTCTTTGCTTAGTTCCTAGGAAATGAGCATCAGTAGTTAAGAGGACTTACCAAAAATCACAAACTGTCTGATTAAAATATTTACAAAGGCTGCAGAAGTAATTTTTCAAAAAGATTTAAAAAAAATCACTATTTTAAAGAATGAATAGATTTTGACAATTATTGGATTCATATCTATGAGAAACATATACACATTATAAAACATTCTACAAAACAACTGACACAGTACTTTATTTTAAAAGAAATATTTAATACTTAGTTTACTTTAATTTATCAAATCAGAGTTAGAAAAAGGTGCCATCTACACTCTTCACTGTGTGTAAATCACACATCAGTACACACAGCAGTTGAGATATCCAACCTTTATCATGCTTTACCCTGAATCCATAATAATATAACAAATTATATTCTAATGACAAAATATCATCATTATCAACAACAACAACAGTAATAATAATAATAATAATAATAATAATAATAATAATAATAATAATAATAATAATAATAATAATAACAACAACAACAAATGGATTAAATAAAGATACTCACTCTGGCATGTGCTGGGCTCCTCTCCTCTACAGGAAGCACGGCGGCTGCCCTAACGCCGTACAAGACAAGCATGAGAGACACCAAGCTGGCCACAAGCTGCATGTTGCAAGTGCAAAGGGGTAGTTGACAGGCACAGAGAAGCAGAGAAAGACAGAAAGACAGACAGAGACTCACAGACAGACAGACAAAGAGAGAGAGAGAGAGAGTGATAGAGGACAAAAAGAGAAAGACACTAAAAGATATCACAATGAGAGCTTAGTCAATGTGAGGTTCAGATTGAGATGTCAGTTGGTAAGTCACCAGCTCTGTCGACACAACTGATGGCGAGTCTTGGGCTTCAGCTTCAGGTGGCACACTTATATAGCACCCTCTCAGGCTGCTGCTGATGCAGGGGACGGTGGATGAGGGATGGAGGTGGTGGGGGCTTGCTGGTGATGATGGGGTTGGTGGTGGCGTAGGGGAGGGGGAGGAGGAGGATGAGGCTGAGGGGGAGGGTTAGGGACAAACTAAGGCATTGAATAGGTAACCTTCTCAGAAAGCTGTGCTGTGCTGGTGCGTCAGGGTCGGTAATTACAAAAAAACACATTGCAAACGTCACCAGTCTAAAACTGGTTGTGACATCAATACGCAAAAGTAGTATGTTTTAACATATGACAGCATTACTGCATCACTTACTGCACACTGCATCCCCACACTTTCCTTAAACTGACGAAACATTCAATTTGATATTTAAATAAAAACTGTTATGAAAGGAGAAATATGAAATGGTCAATAGTGCACTAGAAAGAGGCATATTTCTGATACGACACTAGTACTGATTCAGATCATTATTTTGCATTCATTTACATTAAAGAATAAAGAAGATAGAGACTATAGACTAAAGAATACAGAGGCACACATACCAAGCCGGTCAGTCACAACAGGTTATATTGAAGTTACAGATAATAACTTTGTTAAATTACATACTTTTATCACATAATGGCACAACTGCCTCAGGAACAGAAAAACCTGCGAAGGTTGGTTGATGAACCATCTCCTCCTGTTGTCAAGCAACCATTTTTACAGAAGGACAGTGGATGACAGGCTCATAAAAGAAAGACTCATGCAATTTGTGGTATGTGAGATTATTCCAATATTCGGTGAATATGTAGGAGGGATTGTTTTAACAGGTGCGGAGTGAATAGGCTACCAGTGTGTTCACCTGTTTAAAGCCCTGTAGGCCAAATAGTGATATGGATAAGACGTTCTTGAAAGTCAGTCAACTTGTATTTTTTAATTCAGTCCATTCTAAAGGTAAGCCTGAATCGCCTTTCGACAAAATGGGGCAACTGCCATCATCTTTTAAACTGCTCATCTTTTTCAAAAAGGCAATTGGTGCAGGTGCACAATAGGTTAAGAGGCACGACGTCAGAAAAAGGCTACGCCAAATCGAAGGATGAAGGCATGTCAGCTGGAGAGCATCCCGAAGCGCCCTCGCTGTTAAATGCCTACCATTCAACCTGACACGTGTCTATTCATTCGCCGGCGACAGAACTACGTTAAATGTGAATACATTTTGGTTGATTTAGGGGAACTAGTTGGAACCTATTTGAACGCCCACTGTCTTCAGCTGAAACGTGACCAGTCAGGTATGCACGCACACACAGAAACTTCAATCTTATTCCGTTACGCCTAAACAACGACATTTTGTGAGTTGTGATAGTGAATAGACATGACTTGGGTTTCCGTGGGCAGGGGGGAATTAACGCAGCGCCGACCTGTAACAGGCCCTGAAGCTCAATTATGGAAGAGAGCGTCTAAAGATTTCGTATAAGTGAGCTAGTATACCTCACACAGCTTAACAAACTTCAAAAACATGGGCGCTGGTTTCGGATATATGAAATCTATGGCGCTGTGACTCAAGTTACGCAAAGTTATGTTGTTCCATGTAGGCTATAATCATATCTTTGTATGCAATGCGAATTTCATAAAGCAGGCCCATTATTAGGCTATTCATTTGGATCTGAAGAAGCTATTAAATAAATATTTCGGGAAATATGCTTTTAGCTGTTTAAGTATTTTTGAAATCTATAAAATTGTATTTTTATATAAACTCACAAGAGAGGGAGACGAAAAACTTCCCACGCACTCCGCAAGATAGTGGAGTATCAGGAGCTGGTGAGAGTGATTTAGAAGCGCACGGACGCTGCTTGCCATCTTGTGGATGAAAATAAACG
The DNA here is from genome assembly GCA_027475355.1 of Coilia nasus. Taxonomy (NCBI): domain Eukaryota; kingdom Metazoa; phylum Chordata; class Actinopteri; order Clupeiformes; family Engraulidae; genus Coilia; species Coilia nasus. The sequence goes on along the minus strand of CM050206.1, from coordinate 24,341,821 downwards.
TGGGCTGTTCTGGCGTCACCCCCACACCGCCCAGACAATCCATCCGAACATGTGATAGTAAGGCTTCTCAGAACGTGAGCTTGGCGTCTGTGTGAACATCTGCCACATACACTTTCAGTCGGGGCACAAGGCAAGATGAACTCCATTCCTGAAATTATGAAAACGTCAGTCATTGACTATCTAATGTTAGATCTACTGCCGCCTGCCTGATTTCAGGCACCATGCCTGAGATCTTTTCCAACCGGGTTTATTTGTATAACCGAAATAGATCCAGGACGATAAGAGCAATTCGGCGTCATTTTTATTTGAAAATCTCCCCAAGATTCCACATTATAAACTTGATCAAAGCAATTGTACATGGCTGAGTAACAGAATAACACAGGCCATAAAAGACACAAGTCAAGTGATATACATACCAGATACTGAAAGGGATTTAGGAAGGGTGGGAATTCCAGTTTGCTTTTCAGCGAAACAGCACTGATTACCGATTGAATCTCTTTGCACAACTTAGTCTTCATAGTACCACCATACTTCACAGGTGCAGCTGTCATTAAACAATGTACATGACAAACACACAGTTGCACACTTGACAATAATGCCCTTTACTAAACTTACATAATTGACAGCACTCACAGTCCAGAATTATTAAATTTACTGTAGTGATGACCACTACCAAACAAAGTATATTTTGGCCATCACAAATCAAGTATTTACTTGTTTTGTGGTGACCTTGAAATCCACACACCATTGAGAAATCTCTCACACACATAGAGAATATCAGTAGGCAGCAAGTTATAAGCAAAACTTGTTCCCATGGTTAAGCTGCATCTTCGGTGCCTTATTCAAACCCAGCTACCCCACACTGAACAACAGGAATATGTCTGCCAATCTTTTCTTTGCCTGTGAAAGTTAGCCATTTTATTCAGTCATCTCACTGACATTAAACTTCCTTCACTTTAGGCTGATATTTTTAATGGCCTATCTTCAAAACTATAAAATAGCCCCCACCATTCTCCTATCCATAAAACACATGGCATACTTTGTCCATCATCCGGTACAAATTTAAGACTTCATAGGTGAAATAGCAAAGTCATTTTTTCCCCATTTCTTTGAAACCAATATTACATTAAGATACTTATTTTGTACCATCCATGTCTGAATAATAGTGCTGTCCAGTCTCAATGGCTAACAATGTTTAAGAGAATTCTAGTAAATGAAAGAAAGTTTTAGTACTGTCATTAGGGTGAGTCCTGTGTATGTAACTGCATTAAGACAAACTCTGATCTGATACTGGTTATTCTATGTTAAGATATTACCATTGGCAATATTTTAATAAGCTCTATTATCATAAAAGCAGAAAAATGCTTTTAGGAAAAAAAAATGAAAATCAGAAAAACAATTTTGACTGTACATAGTCTTTGCAGATGTTTGTGAGATAGAGAAGAAAAATATATAAACAAAAACAGCCTAAATGGGAGGAAATCTGCAAGGCTGGAAGGAAATACTGGAAGGATTTGCGACTGTTCTGAAAACACAGCGCGCACCCCCCCCCCCCCCCCCCCCCCAACCCCCCCCCCAACCGCAGAGGTCATTATGGCAGCTGTCTTCTCTTAGTAGGGAGGGGGAGGGGGCTGCCTCGGGTCCTTGTCGGTGACGGGCACAGACAACGTCTGGGTGAGCTGTGGTACTGCAGCGGCGGTGTGGGGTTTGGTTCTGTGGTGACAGAGGGTTGAGCGGGAGAGAGTGGCTGTCCATGTGTGCACACTTACGACTCATTAAGTACCTGTGGAGGAAATGCCAAGAAGAAGAAGAGGAGGATGGGAAACATGAAGCACACAAGTTCTCAGCAGGACGAAGCAGCAGAAAAAAGGGTGGACTCGTCTATCGCACATTTACCTTGCGGGCAAACTCTGGGAGGATGAAAGCAGCTTTGTGGATTTCGGGGTTGTAATATTTCAAGCCCATGCTCTCCACCTCCTCTCTTGTAATTTCTCGTACCGGCTCTCGGAAATTTGTTTGCTACGGACCAAACAGTTGTCATTAAACACTAGGGCAAGGTTTATTTACACATGAAACCAGATTTTGTGGAAAATAAATAACAAACTAAATAAATAAATAAATCAACAGACATTAACACTTACAGCATTTTTACTGCACAGCATGAAGCCAATTTGGCCACTGGGGTACGTGGGGATGGTGCAGTAAGCGTAATCCACTACAGGGAAAAGGGTCTTGCAAAAGGTCTGCATCTCCTTAATGAGCTCCAAGTGCAGCCATTGACACTCTCCTGGGAAAGTTAAAGAAGCAAAACAAAAGTGTGTTGAGTTTTCTGATGAATTTACCAGTCAAAACCTACACTCAGAATGCCTTTTCATCACAAGCAGATATTTAAAACACTCGAGTGCAAAAACAGAAATGTGTAAAAAGCTCAGCCACATACCAATGAAGCAAAACTAAGCATTAAGCACACAATAGAATTTGGCCTTTGACACAGTGGCTCACGAGTACTGAGAAAAAAAAAAAAACTCACCTTGGCAACAGAGAATTCCACCTTCCCGGAGGGCTGTCTTCATAAGTTGGTAGTAGGATTCTTTAAACAAACTTTCTGCTGGACCTGTTTTTGTAGAAACAAGTTTCATCTAAATAACAGGCTGAGCAAGATCCACTTCCACAAAATGTGATAAGTAGTAACGAACACTGCTTAAACTACTAGTCAAGCCTGTTCTTTTGGATGTTAACCTTTATGACAGGATGGGCGCTTGTATTCAACGTTTGTGAGGCTCAGGGCTCATTTCCACCGCCTTGTTCAGCGCGTAGCCGTGTTCAGCGCGTAGCCGTGTTCAGCGCGTAGCCGTGTTCAGGGCGTGGGCGTATACAATAGGTTTGTATAGGAACAGAATACGCTCAGAACACGCTTGCGGTGGAAATGGTCTCATCTGTTAACGTGCATTCTAAACGAATACGGACAGAATACGGCCACGCGCTGAACACGCAGAGAGTGCGGTGGAAATGGGCCCTCAGTGTTACCCAGACAAAAGCACTTTGGTAAACTGTGGTTATACTGTTACTGAAAAAACTGGCCTTACCAACAGGGTCAGATGAATCAGTAATGATGACATCAAAAGCGTCTTGGTTCTGTTTCATGAAATCAAAGCCATCTCCTACATGCAGGGTGAGCTTGGGACTGAAGAAGCCTTTAGCCATGCCAGGGAGATACTTCTTGGACACAGTGATCACATCCTATCAGAAGTAGAGGTCAATGGGACACTGACCATTGTGCATTATAGAAGTGATAATTCCACTTAATACTTGATAGCATGGGATGCCCACTGTTGTAGTTTCTGAATGAAACTGGGCGGATTATTACCTCGTCAATTTCACACTGGACCACAGACTCCACCAGGGGGTGCTTCACAGCCTCCCTCAAAACACCCCCATCTCCTCCACCGATGATTAGGACCTGACAGACAGACAGACTCCTGTCACCAACTAGAACCAAGGACACTTTTAAAAAAAAGACACACACCACCACAGGTGACCTCAGGGATAGTGTATCCAAACAATTAAGCATGGGTACCTTCTTGGGGCAAGGATGACAGCACAGGGGTAGGTTGGCAATCATCTCTTGGTATGAAAACTCATCTCTCTCTGTGCACTGGATAACCCCATCCAAAACCAGGACGTTTCCGTATGTTTTGCTAGATACAAGGCAAATAGATTGCACACAAATTACACAAAAGGTGAATATGTCTTTAGCGTAGCATGTTTATAAATGCGCACAGAGAACATCACTTCCCAAAGGTATCGGATGTACAGCTATGCCATGTCAGCTGCTCTGCTTACGTTAACAAGAGCTAGACAAACTAACGAAAAAGACAGGTGCTACAATATGCTTGAACGCATCGCAACACTTTTCACGTTCTTAACCTCCAATCACAGCTAGCAGCTGTTTGGCAGGTACAGCAATATCAACCATGAGGAGCGAATTTCACATGGTGAGGGGGAAATCAATCCATGGAAATGACATACAGACAACCTCGTACTTTTTCATTTTGGGGATAAACAGTTTACTTTAACTACATCAGCTGCAATTACCCAACGCTAGCCATCTGACAGATTAATGCTGAGTTAGCTAATGACGACTAGCAAGACAACAGCTGTACACAAGGTAAGCTGCGTTTCGCTGGCTAGCAAGTAAACAAGCATGCGTCGACAAGGAGAATACCCCCTTGCATGCTCCGAGGACAGCTCACGATAGCAGGATAGGCTTCACACCAGTCCTCAAAATATGACAAGGCAAGACGAGCCATCAACTGTAGGAGAGCTAGTGCTAATGTTACTGCACCGACTACCATACAGATAAAAGCCGAAAGGTTAATGTTAGTTATACTGCTAACTAGCTCCCAGGCTACTACCTCTGTCGGTTCACAGGTTCTCGTGGTATTACTTTCCATTCAAGGCCAATATTGAATGTTTAGTTTGAATGAGAAGACCAACCTTTTAAACACCATGACATCCTGAAATTTGGATTTCTTATGATACAAAACCTCTTCGACTTGAAGACTCATTGCTTGTCCAGGCCATAACGTACACGTTTCTGTGAACCATCCGTCCTTTATGCTATCCATTCTCTACACAATATGAAAAGCTAGATTGTTATATTTGAACCGCCGTGTAACACCACAAAGTTCACAATCAGAAATGGGCACACTGAAAATCTTTGCCACCGACTGACACGTTGGGCGTACTCTTGAGCACAACCGAACAAAAGGTAGGTGTAAGCCCGACGAATGGTAGGCCACATACGCAACACAGAGGAGGTGAACTGACCAATGAGTTACTGAAGCTGAAACGTGGTGAAAGTTAGGTTGAATTGTTACTGTCTATGGAAGCCCACGTGAGAACGCCAGCTAAGCATTGAGACAATGTATTTTCGTTGGGCGAGTCTCGAAATTCTTTAACATTGCAGATTAACGGTGGATCTGTAATTAAAGTAATGCAAACGCAGAAAGGTTAGACGTTTTATTCTGTGAGGCTACAGTTATCCTATCCACAGGAGGCATGGCCCGTCATCTCTTTTAGGTTATGCAGGACGCATTATGAACTTCTCCGGGGACAGGACCTTGTTCATGAAGTCACAGTGAAATGACAAGCTGCCCAACTGCCCAGAACAAGCAAAATGTTATGGAAGTCGCCGGATCAAGTATTTTAGAAACGTGTAATACATTTATTTACGGGGCATGTAAGATTTCCTTACGGCATTCTTTCTTTAAAGACAGCATATTTATGGGGGTTTCTTTCAGATAGGCTACTCTTTCTGGAATTAAGGATATTCCAAAAACACGTGGTGGAAATAGCATCATAATTTCCAGCACCGACGCTGGGAATTAACAATTTAATGGTGATACTTTTATTTGAAGTTCAAGGTTGTTTTTTAACTAGTCATGAAATAGGACGATTTCCAAAGTACAACGAATACCAGACAAATGAAGATATTCCATTTCTTTTATTTAAAAACAGATTAAACAGTTTATGGATTGCTTCATATAGATGAAGCATGTTACTCACTGTTCACCACCAAAGGGTGAACATAGGGTGGGAGTGGGGGAGATTTCATGCATGAGATTTTATATACAGATAAAAGCAATAGTCTATCTCTTCGGCCAGTTGTGACGAAATCCCCTGAAACAGAGAGGGAAAAACCACCACATATTAGAATGATCTCAAATAAACTTACAATAAACCGTTCCCCTATGCAGATACAATAATACTCTACCTGTTAGATTTGGCAGACATGTATGACATGCTTCTGCCTCCTGCTCCACTTTGTTTACCCCCTTTAGGATTTTTCTAGAAATAAATTAATTAATTAATTAATGTCACAACCATCAGTTTACTCGTGTCTCATTATTGTATTTTTCCTGGAAGTAATCATTAATTCATTAATTCATTTTAAATGAAACCGAGAAAGCACCTTTCTATTTGGTTCCCGACCCTCTTTGTTTGGGTCAAACTGTGCAGAATCGTTGGCATTTCCTCCTGATGGGGGGAAGAAAATGAATGGAAATTACAAACATTTTTCTCTGTACTCATCTAGAGCTATATTGCAGCACCTTCAAGTGCGTGTTCTCTATGCTCTCTGCTAATCTAGATACAATCTCATACCCGAGAAGATCTTGAGATTTGACTTGCTGTAGTCAAAGGGAGTGAAGGGCTCAGACTGGGCATCCTGCAAGGCGTCTGCATTTTGTTTCGCCGCTTTCTTGGCTTTGGCCTTGGCAACAGGAACGGAGTGAACATCCTCCGGCCTCTCTGCAGGTTTAAGCACCTTTGGGGTGGGGTTCGGGGTCTCTTCAGTCTCGTCGCCATCGACTCTCTCCCTCTTCTTTCCTCCAGTTTGCCCAGCTTCCTAGAAGGGTGCGAGGGGAGATGAACAGTTTAACCATACTTTGTTTCTAATGGGCATTACGTTTTTTTTTTGGAAATGACTAAGTATGCTAAATATGGCAACTAGCAGATCTACTTCAACTTCTGAACTTATTAAAAAAAAAAAAAAAAATGAAGACAAAAGGCACTGACTAAGGTCTGCTCTCGAACAGTAGCAACGTTTTGAAGAGATTCCTGGTAACTCTTCTTGGCCTTAAGTCGTTCCGCTGTAAGAAGAGTACCACTCATTATTTTGTGACTGAGAAAAAAAAATGCAGACCATCTTGTATCTTACAGACCAGATATACCACATTTTTACCTTTTGCTTTTTTCGCCTGCTCCCTAGCCTCCTGCTTCTCCTGGGCCTCTTTCTGCTGGGCTTCAATACTCCGAAGCTTCCACCTGTTGCTAATCTGGAAAAAAGCCAAGGACAAACCAGTGTGAAAATGAGTTCTGTACAGATAAGCAAGGCAACATAGAGACACTACAGAGGGTAATTCCATATGAAATTTAATTGACATGTCACTCATGTCTCAGATTTTTCTGATTTTTATATAATGTTATTGTATCCTTAAGAAATGAATTCTCACAAAATTTCAGGTTCCCAACTTTAACCGTTCCAGAGATATCAGCTTTTGAAAATCACCCAAATTTAAGGCATGGCCAGCACAGATATTTGTCATCTTTATATCTGCAGCATTTAAATAGCTGTTAACTTTGAAGTATTGTGATTGACACTGAAAATTTGTACTCTACACAATTCAACCACGTAGAATTCAAAAATATTACTGGAAAGACCAAATATTCACTGGAACATTGTGAAACATGCAGCTCTATCTCCAAAGGTCCAATCCAAGCATTTTGGACTGCATCTTTTTAAGGTGAAAAGTCTGTCACCAGTTATGCAAAATCAGGTTTGATATTCTGAAAGCATTTGGTTCAAGCTTTCCAAAAACATATAGTATGATGATTGCATCTTTGGCAAACAGGAAATATTTCCCTTAGAAAAGTGTGAAAACGTTCCTCGAAAACTGGATTTTTGTTTTAGGCTGTGGAATTATACATGTTAAAAACAAATCGGGACATAATAGCATTTCTCTGATGTACTAAAGAATATAGATACCTCCTCTCCAGCCATGCTTTTGAGATTTGAGACATAGTTTATCAACCCTTTGAAACTCTGCATCAGTTATCTGATATGTGTACTCAGTTGCAGTTGATGGCATTTTGACTTTCATGATTATATCAGTTATTGTGACCCAGCAAATGTCAGGACCTTTGGGCCACAAGAAATTCTTTGCTGGACCAGGTGGATGTAAGAAGCACATCTTGTTCTCTGTTCGCCTCGTCAACCAGTAATTCTGTAATTCTCCGCAAAATCTCCCAAAACGATTGCCGTTTCATCATCAAGTTCTTCCTTTCGTTGTTTCAGGTGCTTCCCTTGGCATTTAGCAAGATAAGAATGGGCAGTTAACTCATCAATTGCCTCAGTCACATAGTTGATGAAATTATCAACGGACATGGACACAGTTACTAGCCTTGAACTGTCAGTGCTCTGCCACTGTTGGTAAGAAATATCATCATCTTCACTGTCCAAATGTGGTCAAGAATGCTCTGAGGGGTTCTGTTCCAGGACAACTGCTGCATCGATCAACTATGCACTCCTTCCTTTCTCTGATGAATACAATCATATTCATGAGATGTTTCTACGTCTTATCAATTTTCATTGCATGTATCATAAGAATGACATTCTGGTGAGTCACACAGACACAAAGTGAATGGGAACCACTTCATCCTGCTAAGACACACCACTTAGGTCGAAGTGTACAGAACTTAGAGAAGCCTACTTTATTGTATGTGTAACACATACCAGCTAGCACAGCTCGGCATAGAACGTTAGTAAAACATCCCTCCCAACGCCTTGAAAAGATGCACGGCTGACTGAGCTAATAGCCTGGCTTTTAGCTCACTTGGTAGCGCGTCTGTCTTCCATACTAGAGTTGCTGTGAGGTTGCGGGTTCGAGACTGGGTCTGGACTGTGCAGGAAGACCTCGGTTACATATGGATATTTCTTTTTGAACTCCAAGTCTTTTTGCCCAGGCATTAGTATTCATCATCTTCATAAAAGGCTGTTATAAGAGTAACTGTATCATCAGACAATTGATTACTTTTCTTTTTGGCTGGTAAGGCTAATATATTTTATTTTCAGACTTGTCTTCCTTTGCTCGCTTAATCAGGTACTCTGAAACATCAAAGTAAGCGGTAGCAAAACTTAAAATCCATGATTCCGGAGTTCAAGTCAGCAGCTGATCCCCCCCCTCCCCCGTTCTTCATCTCTTGCTTTAGTTATGTGAGGCAATTGATGGGTTAACTGCCCATTCTTATATTGCTAAATGATGATGATGCCAAGGGCAGCACAGGAAACAACGACAGGAAGAACTCGATGATGAAACAGTGATGATAAAACAGCGATTTACATGATGATTGCAGAGAATTACACATTTTCAGTACAGGATTACTGGCATAAGCAGCACTGCACTCTCCGTCCAATAGTCCTTTACTTCAAGGAGAATGGAAAACTGGTGGAAAGGTCATACTGCTTCATTTCAGTTGACCTACAGCACGATACATGCTTTGTGTACAAGGTCCAGAGAGACTTTGTAAACAATGTTAAGCAAGTATATCAGTAATTGCGAAGACAAAAACAGACATACCTCATAGATCTTTGTGGATGGGTCAAATTTAGCATTTTTTGAAATATGAATATTCTTGGAGGGCAAATACTGTAAAAAAAATACAAGGACATAATAAATAGCACTGAACAAAATCGTATTTTTCATTTTACTATTTTTTAGAAACATCTAATCAAATGACATGTTACCATTCTGAAGGGGTTCTCAAATGACTCCATGATCATGTGGGCCTTCTGCTGTGCCACGGTCAGTTTATCAGGCACCTTTTCAGCCACCTCCTTAAACACAGAATTTTAGCCAAAGTTGTTAGATGTGTATTCCACGAGAATGACCATATAGAGATAGAGATTAGAGATTAATGCTTACTATGACTACCTCGAACAGTGTGATTTTAGCTGAAGTGAGGAGTCCAGCCAGGGCTTGCTTGTCAGGTTCATTGTTATCTTCCTCCGAGAAAAGGATTCCGCGTTTAATTGGGGTCTCTAAGATATGGGGAAAGGGGAGAAGAATTACAGTTGTACATCACAGGCTACTGCAAAATAGCTGATGACAGAAGCATGGCAAGAGGCTGATTCCAAACCTACCTTGAAGGGACAGGTCAACCAAATCACCTTCTGAGACGTGGGAGGTGTCGTGAGGAGAAAACAGGGATGACTCTAGGGGCTATGTAAGACACAGAAGCACCAAGTCAGCCATCGTGGGAACACTGAACAAACAAAACTATACCAGATCATTTTGATGACACCAACCTGTCTTTTAGGGGTGATTATTTTCTTTTTCTCAGCAGCCATTTCATTCTGCAAACAGTAAGCAAGCAGATGGCTTTAGTACATTTTAAACGAATAGTTCAGGTAATACATTTCAATAATTTGGTGATGAAATGTATCCTCAAGGTGGTCAGGTTAAGGTTTTTTGAGAAAGTGCCTTGCCTTGAGAAGTGGCATTTCTCGGGCTTGCTTCATCAGCTGGTGCAGCTCGTTGATGTACTGGCGCACCATAGGGGGGACAGGGTTGCAGCAGGCGATGATGCCCTGTGGCTCTCTGGAGGGGCGTCACAAAAGGTTAGCTGATGGCCTTGCACTATCAACACACTCAGCACATCTCAGGTGAAAAAAGCAAGGGTTGGGGGGATTGAAAAAAAAAACCCAACTTACTTTGGTAACTCCTCTGACACCTTCATCAGCATGTGATTTGGCAAAACATAGCTGGACAAACAAAACAAACAGGAAAAAACAAAAGGTATGAATCATGTTTAATAAGTTTAAGCTATACATTTTGATCTAACAAAGTTTTTAAGTGTGGCTCAGAAGAAAGTACATTATAATAGCTGCTAAAGCATATGACTTATAATTTCAAAACAAAGGAAAAGTGCAATTCAGGTAACAGGCAAAGTGTCAAATACAATGGTCATCAAACCTTTAACTGCCACATAACCCCCGAGACACTATGTCCTACCGAGAACACCTTGCACCAAGGTCAGCTTGCCCTTAATTCTTTTGCATAAGTATTGCTGCATAATCTAGTGGTAGCAAAATAGATAGTTTGAACTTGACATTTTTTTCACACACGATCTGGGCATGAACTTTATGTTTATGCTGGTGGGAGTTGAGGACCCAGTTACAGAATAATTTTGTGTAACCCCTAGAATTGGTCAAAGTACCCCAAAAGTGCCCACGCCCCAGTTTAAGAATCACTGGTGTAGAGTATTAACGAGAGTTACTGTGTGGCAGGTGGGTGCACTGAGCTAACCTGCTAGTGTTTATACTCAGTATTTTGCTCACTGTTTGTTAAAGATTGTTAAAGAAAATCTGACTAGTTTTGAATTTAGTTCAGTTAGACTTTACATTGGCCTGCCATTTAAGGCCCCACGTCTTTGTGATGTTTCCCTATAAAGATTTACAGTCACAAGATATGAGTCCATGATATTCTGGAAATGGCCCTCAACAATGAAAAATGTGAAAAGAATTCTGGATCATGTGCCATCTTGTTAATTTATGACTTCAAATGTATAGAATTCATAAACAACTCCCCTGGGTACAAACAAACCATGAAAACAAGCATACCCCGTGCTCTCATCCTCCTCCCTGGACAGCCTGTCCCTCCATCCATATAGAAGTCTGAAGGCAGTTAGTTGCTGTGAGTTGAAAACCCTTTTTTGCTTCTTGTACATCTCCATGTAAGACTCCTCTGTGAAGATGGGCTTTACATATTTCTACAAAAAGGGGGAAAAAACATCAGTGCTACAATTCAATACATCTAATAACCACAATGGCCAGGCCTTAAAACCAGAAAGGTTTTAGAAAGAGGAAACATATCACTTATAGAAATGCAATGGGAAACATCGTAACACCAAGATGGGGCCTGTCTGCACATATTTTGCCTTTTCTGATAACAAGAGCCAATTATCTGCTGATTTGTACAAACGGTGTTCCAATCATCTTTCTGAATCGTGCCACACTTGCCATGGCATAAAGCATTGCACGCGTGCAGTTCAAAAAGTTTTTTAAAGCTTAGTTTTGATATAAAACCACCAATCATTTCCAACTATTTCAATTAGGTTTTCATAGTGACGTCTACCATGTATTTGCATGTCCCACAGTCCTCAGAAACCGCAAGTAGTGGTCTCTCCGCATTCATCCAGATAAAGCCCTGGGGCCTCATGTACTAACACTTGCGTGGATTTCCTACTGAATCTGTGCGTACGCGAAAAATCTGGAAAGATGCGTACGCACAAAAAAATTCAGATGTATCAATCCGTGCGTAAGCAGGTTTCCACGCACATTCTCTTTGTACATGTGAAATCCAGCGCACATGCACGAGCCCGACTCTCCGCCTTGTCTCCTCCCTCAAGTACCCCACATTGAATATGCTAATTAGTATAAATAGGCCTGTAGTAGTGCTCCCGTTGAGAGAATGGATATGGAGAAAGGAAGGAAAAAAAACTTTTCGGCATGCGAGGTGAATATGCTGATTTCGGAGGTGGAGGCCAGACACAAAATCTTGTTTGGTTCACTTTTCACCGGAATCAGCACCAAAACAAAACAACTTGCCTGGACAAATGTGGCAAAGGCAGTAAGTGCGGTAAGGTCAGAAACACGGGCCGTGCTGATGTTAAAAAAAAAAAAAAAAGGTCCGACATAAAAGTGGATGTAAAAAAGAAAGTCGCTGTCTCCTATGAGTGATTAGAATAATTACAGCATAAACTATACATCATGTGTATAGTTTCCAGTACATTCACTTTAGGTGTTGAATTTCTTACCAAGTAGCCACCCATTACGCACTGCCAGCTTCCAGCCTATTCCCAACCATGCTGTTAGTCCGGATGAAGGAGTCATGGGTTGCCCCAGGCCACCTTGCTACGATATTTGTAAGGCGCATTTGGGCATCACATATTATTTGTACGTTTATTGAATGGAAATGTTTCCTGTTCACATACGCATATTTCCCCTCAGATGGTGCCTTTATAAATATGTGTGCAGTCGATTGCTACGATTACATTTGGAAAACCGGCTATCGCTGCAAATTCCGCTTTAATGTTTGATTGATTGATTTCAAGTAAATATGGCTTATGGTTACTCCACGCAACACCAACAACTCTAGTCTCATTATACTACTGTCAAGAATTGAGCGACAAACATCTCATGGGGGATATATATGCATGAATGACATCCACAGTCCTGAAAATATGCTATGTTTAATAAGCAGTCATCCCTGAATATGATTTTACCGCGGCTTCCAATGTCCTTGATTCCAGTATAGCTATTATAGTTTTATGTATCTGTTAAAGTTAACCCAGTGTCACATTATGCGTGTAAACAATAACCCATGATTGAAGTGCGTTTAAAATCATGCATCCTGACGTTTAAAGCCACCTTTACCTAGCCGCAAATTGCAATATTATGTCATGACTCGTGAGTGAGTACACCTGAAGTTATTGCGCTGCATTGCCTCTATGTGCCGCCAACTGACCAAATGCACTAGAAACGTGCGTACGCCAGCCATGAAGTTTGCGTGGAGGACCGCACTTTTTCACGTCAAGTCAGTCTCTGTACATCCGAACTCTGGCGTGAGAAGTGGCGTACGGAGCTTTTTTGTGCGTACGCAAGCTTTGTACATGAGGCCCCTGGTCTTGTTAACCCAAAATGGACGCCCGAAGGCGTCACTAAGACAAGCCAAGTGAGCAGGTATGTCTGGAAGGACAAGAGCAGTCTTTCAGGGCCTTACCTTCAAGCAGATCTCCCTGCTCCTGTTCCAGACTGATTGCAAGGCAGAGGGCTGGCCCCTGCCAACATCCAGCAGGTCGGCTCTCAGCCGGTCATAGACATACAGGAGGTAGTGAGTGTCCTCTCTGGCATACTGGACCATCTCAGCTGGCAAAGGCCTACAGGTCAAAGACTACGGTTACAAAACAATTCTGCCAGCAATGTGCAATCAAAGCAAAGTCTTAACTCAAAAAGAAGTGCTGAATAGGTACTAAGAGGAACATTCAAAGCATGCTGAGGCCTCTGTGGCTCCTGTTCCCTACCTGATTCTCCAGTCAGCTAGCTGGTAGCGCTTGTCTGAGTCGACGCTGCAGAACACCTTCAGCAGATGATCTAGTGAGTTTCTGCCGAGGTTGAGGGCACGCGATGCCTGGTGTGTGTCAAACATGTTGATGACGTAAAGACCAAAGTCTTTCTGCAGCCACTCAATGTCGGCGTCTGCCCCGTGGAAAACCTGACAAGAACCATAAAGAGAGAAAGATGTTATGTCAGATATGCCTTACCGTGTCCTATGTGCGTGTGTGTATGTAAACTTGTTAAACTTTTATTTTACAATTACCTTAACAATGTTGGGATCTGTGAAACACTCATTCAGGATGTACATCTCGCTGCGCAATTCCAAAGCATCTATAAGAAAGTCTTCATCTCTTGTTGAAACTTGCATCAAGCAGGTAATGCCAAGAAAACTCCTGTAGGAATGGTGCTGTAAAAGATAACGAATTTGTAACTATTCGGTACAATATTTAGTCTTTCACTTTCATTTCTGAAGAGGTTTTGCTTCTTTTCGCAACACTAGCCTGTGTCACTCACAATCATGACACCCATGACGTGAAATTAACAACGGTCAAAAGATCTTACATGGCTGCAACATATATTGCATCAGTACCTCCAAATCTACTGCAAATTCACTGGTCTTGCACAGCTTCTCATTCAAGGAGACAAGATCGTCCAAGGTGGTGATTAAGTGGCAGTTGGTCTCAGCCAATGGCTTGTACATCTGTGATGAATCAAGCACAATATTAAAATCTTTACCTCTCTTTCTTAGTAGGCAGATGGACACTGTTTAATTTAATCAAGCCTCTTTAAATTAAAAAACTACTGGGGAAAAAAACAGGCCATACCTGAGGCTCCGGTCTATTTGCTAGGCTTTCAGGCATAGTCAGATGTTCCAGTTCATACTGATACGGATGGGAGAACCTGTGAGAGAATCAATGTTATTACAAGAATATAATATCTATAATAATATCCATCTATCTACCCAACTCATTGAGCACGTCTCCAGCCATATGGGGAGTGTAAAGATCTGAATTTAGGGGAAAGAAATTGCCTGCAGTCTAAACATAGCCTTACATGTCCTCCATGTGCTCCTGTGTTCTCTGCTGATGAATAAAGTCTGCGAGGGCTGCAGGAACATCCAAGTCCTCTGGCCGCTGCTTCTGAAGGTGCTTATTAGTGAAGTCTGAAAGAGAGACCAACAGGGTCATGTGCTGTCGGACTGAAACAAACCAACAGTTATCCATGAGGGCTTGGGTGAACTCACATGTAGGCAGAGGGACTTTTGCGTTGGGCTTTACAAAGATTCTGGGGATGAACGGTGTGTTGCTGTTATCAACTTTGTCTCTGAACCTCAGCTGTGGCCTCTGTACATTTTTGGAATGCAGGAGTTTGAATGTCTCCGGACTACGACCAGAACCACTTCCCTGCAATGTAAACAACAGCATGAGTCACCTAGTATCTGTGAATGCCTAATACAGGAGTATTTATAAATGATAGCTTTGAAGGCATGATGTTTGCCAGGTATGATGCTAATCTCACCTTGCGATTCCAGCTGGAGACAACAACTTTAGGAGGCTGATAGCCAACTGGCATGACAGGCTGTTGGGTTCTGTTCACTCCTCCAGCCTCATCAAGCAAAATACCCTATACAAACACAAATCCCACAATTTCAGCCTTAAAAATAATCCTGTATGCACCACACACAAACTGAGCCAGAACTAGTGTTTTCTTGTAATTGTATACCAGCACATATACCTACCACTTTCTCCAAAATCGAATCATTGGCATCAACCACCAGATCAAAACGCTCTTCTAATCCCGTCAATTTGCTGCGATCTCTCAAGTGAGACCTGCAGCCATGGTGCTGCATAATCTGACTCATACTGGTATAAACAGGGCAGAAAACACAACATAACTTGACAATTTACTGCGCAACAGTATGGGTTAATTTTCGATAAGCATGACATGCAAGAATGCCACAGGTTGTGGTGGGTTGTTACATTGCTTACCAATGCAAAATCGTGTCCCCTTGCGTGGCGCAGAAATCCTGGAATCCTGGGAAGCTTCTGTAAAGATCAAACTCGTCTCCAGCTTGCGGCAGAGCTGCTGAAGCTTTTGTGGCAGCGACGACAGCCCCCAAACCATGCTGTTGAAACATATTTATTTTATGACCATGGCATGGACATGGACAACGTTACTAGGCGTGCAGTGACTGATGCTTCCTGCCACGAGTTTGTATGTTGTCAGTTACTGGCAGAACACTCTGAGATAGTAAAGAGACATGAACGTAAATCCTATCATTAGGAGGAAATAGGTACTGTTGACATGCCAAGATGCTGAAGAATGTACACGAAAACTTGAGTTGCTTAGCTAATTAGCTGGCTAGCTAGTTCCATCCACGTTGTCGCACATACAGTACATTAGTTAGCCAGCGTGGGTGTGTCAACAATACACAAGCTATTGAAAAACTGTTCACCAGACCTTGACAAATACATCGACATCTTTAAATCCTGGACAAAACTCCTGCGCTTGAGTCTCCGGGTCGTCGTTTGATGTAAAACTATCACTCTGTTTTTCTCTGCCACCCCTGTTCGTGGAAGCAGCCATGTTTGTGCGCAGAAATCGCGATAGACGCGACTTCGACATGCTCAATACTGCGTGTGTGCGGTCTGGAAATCTGGAAAAGAGGCGCACCACCTGTATGAGATCCATCCCCAGACAGATCACATTTAATTATTTTGTGCTGTCAACGACCAGTGTTAGAAATAAATTCACATGTTTTGGAACGTGTGGGTGCTGGATTTTAGAGACACAGTGACATGTGACAAAAGGTTAAGTTACATGTTTCTGCCTAAGAGCCAGATATGTTACTACCGTAAAATACCAAATAGTAGCCGGGGCTATTATTTGTTTCAATCACTTAACAGACCAGGCATTTATTTGAGAACAGGCGACTATTTGGGACAGGCGATTAATTCCTTCCTCACAAAAATCTTGCTCAACAAAACTGGTAAAATATGGTATTCAAATTCTTTTAATCAATACAACTACAACTTTCACTGTTTTAAATTAACTAAATAACATTGTGACCAAAAATAATAATTAAAGGAAACATACAAAATGCACAATAATTCAAAATCATTTTCATTAACCAAAAAGCCTTATGTGCAGAATAAAATACCCGTTTCCCATTCACCCGTAAAACACCCCTATCATAATAGTTGAAACTCCCCCATATCCAGCCTGTGGTACAGTCCCTCGGTTTCTCCACGGAAACCAGGAAGTTCGGAGAGTTTGCATGGTGGTGAGTAACAGAAACACAGTTGTGCTTTTAAAATGCTAAATACCAATACCAACATCTATGAAATGTGCATTGTAGGCTACACGTGAGATTGACAAACATTATCGTTACTTCGGATTTGGAATGCCGATATGCCCTCCCTGCACCCCTCGTAACATTGCTATATGAATGAAAGGTTATTGCAAATGATGGCTTACAACAAAACTCTTTTGATAACACGACCTGAAAGAAGGATCATTTTCTCACACATCTCCCCTGATTGTGTAGTAAAGACCTACTGAAAGAAACCACAGCTATGTGAACAGTAAACAAAACGGGCGAAAAAGAACAATGTGCAGCTACAGTGGTCACGTCTTTTTCCTTGATTTTTTAATGAATTACACGGGGCATTTATTTGGAACCGGCCTTTATTTTATCAAAATTTACACCTGCACCCGGCAATTAAAGGGAATCCGGCGATTGATTGGAACTCGGCTATTATTAGGTATTTTACGGTAATCAGTTATTCAAACATATCTTGTGTTAAGACAATCACGATATGCTTCAGGGCTAAAAGTTACATATAAGATTTAAGCTCCACATTATAGTTTTTTTTTACTTGAATTTTTGTTAGCACCTGCTTGTTATAGGCTCTGTTTAAGTAAAACGAAGGCCAAACAACTCACCTGGTGAATTTTCATGCTGATTTTGTTTAGTATTGTGTTCAGAATAATAGTAGTATGTTTTAAAAGGTAAGTAACAAGTTGTAATACATTTTATTTCCGTACACACAAATGCAGTGGGAATGCTGCACAATTTTTTTCTAAGTAAAACATGAAGAAATATAGCAACGATGGGGCCATGCATGTGCTCGTAGAATCAGAATCAGAAGCGGTACCATAATGGTAATTTTTTTGATTGGCTGTGACACGTCAACGCTTTCACTGGTCAGATCTGTGAGGCTTGGTCTGAAGATTAGTCTGAATATTGGTCTTAAGTTTCTGGAAAATTGGTCAAAATTTGTGACCTGTGAAAATGTAGTGTCACTTTCAATATTTTTGAAAAATGCGGGAAAATTTGGCAGGCTGACATTGATGTCATAGGGTTAACGTCATTGGTTTGGGGCTGTTCTTGGCAAGTGTGCAAATAAAAAAAATGGTTCTAAGGACTGCCATAGACTCATATGCATAATAAGCTTAGCTGCTTGGCCCCCAAATATTAATAACATTCGTGCTGTTGATTTTCAGAAAGTTAAGAAAAAGAAATGTAATGCTCTTCAAAAAAAAGGGTCTGCTTTCTTCTTTAAAAAGGCAAACATGCAATATATAAGAAAGATTTTGCTTTCCTGAAGTCACTTAACTATTATTTAGTTATATATCTTTAGACCTCATATGTATAAATATCTTGTGTTTTGTCTAAACTGTGCAGTGTATTTAAGAACAGCTGCTGTGGCATGAGAAATGCTGTGTGGCATGGACTGGAACAGCCATGAAGAGGTATTCCAGCCCAAGGTAATTGGACTGTATTCCACAATTCCACAGCATTTTGGTTTGCCTCAGAAAGAGCACTTTTGAGGTCAACTACATTTTTCACTGCATTGTACCTATACAGTCATTGACAAAAGTCTTGTTGCATAAGGACATAGTAACTTAAAATAGTATATAACTTTGTTTGTAAGCTTATTTGTGAAAAGTGGCAGAAGGTTTATTTTCCTGGTAAAGCCATTGAACTGCATCCCAATCGCCGCAGAAATACTGCAGACCTGTTGAAACCCACACGAATCCAAGATTCACTCAGAAAACAGTTAAGTTTGGCAGAAGAAAAATCATGGTTTGGGGTTACATCCAGTATGGGGTGTCCGAGAGCTCTGCAGAGTGGAGGACAACATAAACAGCCTGAAGAATCAAGACTTCTTGCTGCCCATTACATTCCGAACCACAAGAGAGAACAAATTCTGCAGCAGGATGGTGCTCCTTTTCATACTTCAGCCTCCACAGCTGTGCTTCTGCAGAATATAGTCCCCCATCTAAATGCTGCTTGTTCAACTTGCATTGTCATTTGTACTCGATCTGAATGCACAGGTCACGAGAAATAATTACAAAAAATGTTGTAATGTTATTGTAACATGTTTGTGTATTTAAAATAAAGTATATGTATAAGTTTAGCTATTTTTTATCGTATGTCCCAGAAGGCTAACAATGGAAGTGGTAGGTGCCCTTAGCATGACGACTACGCTATTTTAAACCATTAAAACAGCTAGAAGAAACTCCACACTCCATCGGTAGTACAACAAAGGCCCTGACATTAAAAACGAGGCACTGAGAACTTTGTAAGTGTACACAACATGTATTAATAAAACTGTTTTGACAGGCAGTACGTTGCTGTAGTTTCTTGTCGTCGCCATGATGAATGTCCGCATAAGTCGATTGACGAACACGAACCAGCAGGAAGAATAGGAGGAGAGGTAGTACAATCGACTTGTTTGGACTTTCATCATGGCGGCGACGAGAAACAACTGCAAACTACTGCATGTAAGAACAGTTTTTTAAATAAACGTTGTGTACATTTACAATATTCTCAGTGCTTTGTTTTGAATGCCAGAGCCTTTGTTGTACTACTGATGGAGTGTGGAGTTTCTTCGAGCTGTTTTAATGTTCTAAAAATAGCGTAGTCGTCATGCTTCGTCTAAGGGCCCATTTCCACCGCACACTCTGCGTATTCAGCGCGTGGCTGTATTCTGTCCGTATTCATTTAGAATGCACGTTAACAGATGAGACCATTCCCACCGCAAGCGTGTTCTGAGCGTATTCTGTCCCTAAACAAACCTATTGTATACGCCCACGCGCTGAACACGGCTATGCGCTGAACAAGGCGGTGGAAATGAGCCCTAAGGGCACCTACCACTTCCATTATTAGCCTTCTGGGACAAACGATAAAAAATAGTTAAACTCTGAATGCAACAGGCTAATTCATTTTTTCTCCTCAGTACACATACCAACTCGGTATGATGTTTTAACATGCCAATTTTCATTTTACACCAAAGTTCTCCTTTAACTTACATTTCATAGTAATTGTTTTGTGTTTGAAATCTGTAATGCTTTATACTTATCTTTATTGTACCATTGATACTTTATTCTCCTCATAAATCATTTTTTAATGAATAAACTGTGATGAAAACCTTTACTCTGCATTTCTGTGATACAAAATTGGATGAAAAAACATTTGGAGCAGTCGTGGATTATAGGACCTCATCAGTTATTGAATGTATGATGTTGTTTATTGGGTATTGTAATGTAGTATGTCACAATACTGAAATGCTCCTGAAATTAAAGAGTGAATGAATGAAAGAATTTTTTCATCATTTATTCATTGTCAACACCATGTGAAATCAAGTCTATTAATTTATATTGTGCATCAGTTAACCTTCAGTTATGAGACATTAAGTTAATAAAAGTCAGAAATACTTCAAAATGTCTGCAACACATCATTGCTAGTCTATAAAGCAGAGTAATTTCTCCGTAAGACCCATGGCCACTGTAGAAATATTAGCAAAGGACAAGGACTGCAATGCAAGGTTAAGGTGTTCCTCTACCAAAACGGACACCTGCAACAATAGAGAAGCAAATTAATGGCCCATATTGTATTTCTACAAACATATCATTCTTAAAAACAGTCAATAACATGCTTAAGACATCCAGTGATGATACATACCATCCAATGTAGCATTGGCACAAGTTTTCATGCGACGTTGCTTGCTTGATGAGAAGCTCCACCTGGGTCGGCACGTCCAAGGTCTCGTCGTGTGAGAAATCCCGACCTTGTGAGCGAGAGAGAGCAGAGCTATGAGATTCACACAACAGATGGATGGGTTTACATAGCGGCTGCCTTTTCTGAATGCATAATTGATATAAGGGCAGACCTTTTGCTAAGTTTACATATAGCGATTGACAGATAGATAATTAGACAGACAGACAGACAGATACATACATACATACATACATTTTTTATCCCGTAGGCAAATAAGGTTTATAAATCTAACATTGTCTGATGATATTTTTCCCCCCGCTTCTCAAATCAGAGATGGAACTCACCAGTCAGTTTGTCCCGCACCCTGTTGATGATCTGGATGGCTTTTTTGTTCAGGGCCTCAGGCTGTACAAGGCCATCACCGACTGAAAGCAAGCAAGAATTAACATAATCTTCCATTTCCCCACTTCCCCAAGCATGCCATAGAAATTACTACTATCTGGCATAGAAATATGTTTTTAAGAAATATGTTTTTTTTTTGTTTTCAATAAATAACCTACTGTTCAACACAGAAATATGCTGGTTCTTTAATAAATGACCTTGACCCATAAAACAGGATAACATGCAGCTCAGAAATGAAACATAGTGACAACAGTGTATGCCAAGTCATTGTATTCATGAAATGGGTGAAAGTTTTGGACCTTGACCTTACGATAGAGTATGGCAGATTGTCATTTATTTAATCGCTACTGCTATGCTTTCTCCCAAACTTTTAGCACTTTAAAAATTGCTTGTGGGACATAATACAAAGGGTGCCCTTTCAACAAAATCGGACTTATTGCTTTCAGCCACAATATCTCACGGTGCTGGTTACAGTTCCTGAGGTAAAGTGGAGATTGCGTGTGTGGCGAGTCCAATCTAAATCCTGGTGCAATTCTGTGCCATTAGTCTGGGTGTTTAAGGGGATGGACGGTGTCCTTCCAGGCGTAAGATAAGCAGTGACGGCCGTGTGCGCTTGTGCTGCTGACTCACTGAAGGAGTGGATAGACTCAGGCACGGTGGTCCCTGGCTTCTTGTGTGTGGTCTCGCCCAGGTCGATGCCGTCCAGCACCTCTGCGGGTCACATCAAAGACAAGCACAGTGGGGGTTACACACGCAAGCACGCTCATCCTCTCAAAGCAATTAGACAGGCACTTATCACTCATGCCACCACCCCCCCCCCCCCCCCCCCCCCCCCAACCTCCTAGCAGCGATGACTTACCCACGGATTGTCCGCCAGAGTAGGAGTCCGTCCTGTTCCGGGAGCGCTTGTTTCCTTTGGTGTTGGCTGCAGATGAGAGGGGAAGAGAAAATGCATGCGGAGGAGTTAGCTGGAGAAAGAGACAAAACTACCTTTTGTAGTTTGCAAAGGCTGACAGACAGCCACTTCTAGGCTTGTAACAGTTGAAAAGAATGTGAAAATATCAAGACGAACTGTACGTAAAGTGTCACACACAGTTACTGTATCAGAACCTACAAAGACTGTAGTGTCAGTACAAGCCTGACCTCGGCGATATCATTATCATCTCGCAAAATCATCTCGCTTAATGTCATGAGTGTTATAACAAGGGACTGTAAGAGATAGAGAGAGACTCACTGTCCATCAGCCTCCAGTTGAGTAAGGGGTCATACACAAACGCCTCGAGCACAGCCATCACACTGTCCCTGTGCTCCCTCAAGACCTCCATTACAGTGTGGCATGTGATTCTGTAGTTGCCGTCCAGGCCTGTCACCTACACACACACACACACACCCACACACACCCACGCACACACACACACACACACACACACACAAATGTAAAAATCAATACACTTGGGCACTTGTTTGTTTTTTTTGTTTAAACTGACAATTCTGACTTCCTACTGTATCACAGTTGAAATATATTTCAACTACTTGGTATGCTGATAAATTCTTCCAAACATCTTACCTCCATTGCGTTAGTCAGCATTCTTGTCAGTCGGAATGGGATTTTCTCTGGGAATTTCTCCCTCGTCATGGCAACCTGTGAGAACCATGTTACACGTAGCATGAGATTTCAGGGTATCTCAAACATATTAGCACAAACAGCACAGAAGAATAACAAAAAGACGCAACTCACCTCAAAACAATCACCAAAGTCTATGTGGAGGATCTTTCCACTTAGTCTATCCAACATCAGATTGGATGGATGCCTGTTAGGAAAAATAATATGTGACTACCAGCCAATTTTTGTCTTTTTCTTGAAACAGTCCCACAAAAGGTTAATGGTAAACTGTCAGCAGAGGACATATTAGATTCGAGTTCTCAGACTTTTTTTTTGCTGTGAGCAGTGACATTTTTGCAATATGTGAGTGACAGCCCTCACCTGTCTCCCAGTCCCAAGATGTAGCCCACCATGGACATGACGGCTAAGGAACGAGTGTAGTTTGTCCGCCGGTCAAACCAAACCTAAGACAGACAGACAGACATTCAAATACCTCCTTTGACAAAAAAACATGAGACCTAAGACCACTTTGAACACGTTTCAGCTAAAGATGTTGACCAAAATGCATAGTGTATGAGTCTGCTTTTACTGCATAGTCTGATGATCAGAAAACCAATACAATGTATTGTAGAGTTTGTGGTTCACATCTGTGTGTTCATAGGGTATACATGCAATGCCTGTATTGTGTGGCACCTGTATAATCAAATGTACCCATAAGTTGCATGTCATAGCACAGTGTGTAATATGTGATAACCAGAGGTGGAAGAAGTAAACCAAAGTACTTGAAGGAGTAAAGTCCTGCCATACATTCCTTCTGCCTGTGCTCTTAACAGAGGGGATTTCACTAAATAGCTCATTCACCTGACTGAAGAGCTGTGGTGATTAGGATAATCTGGATCAGTTAATTGTTGGGTACAAACATGGGGCAGAACCTTTGCTTTCTGAAGCTGTAATGTCCACCTCTGGTGGTAACGGTGGCTGGTGGGTGAGCAGACGTACCTCTGAACTGGGGCTCTTGAGCCAGAGCAGCTTGGCCAGGTCGTCCCCTGCTGTGTTGTTGACGGCGTGCTCAAACACCTCCACCTTCTCCATCAGGGTCAGGTGGTCATAGTCTGGGGCCATCTAATCAAACCCACCACATACTGTATGTTAGGAACAAATCCACCAAATGCACAGAAAACAGACTTATTCATGTCTGTCCTATTTGAAGTATTTAATACAAGTTCACTGAAAAGAAAGTGACTATTCATATACAGTACTGTGCAAAAGTTTTAAGCACGTGCCTTCAAACCAGCATCAATTCACACAAAGGGGTACACATAAAGTCAGAGACTTTGTAGTATTATAGTCAGGTGTATGATCAACCAAATACACCAAATTGGTTGTATATGTCAGGAAGTCTACACCCACAGAAGATCTGTGGTTAGTTCTTCAAGATGTTTGGAGCAAGCTACCAGCCAAGTTCCTTCAAAAACTGTATGCAAGTCTACCTAGAAGAATTGATGCTCTTTTGAAGGCAAAGGGTGGTCACACCAAATATTGATTCGATTTAGGTTTCTTTTTTGTTCATTCACTGCATTTTGTTTATTGATGAACATAAATGATTAACACTTGCAGTTTTGAAGGCATTCCTAGTTGACAGCATTTTTTTTCACACCTGTCTAAAACGTTTGCACAATACTGTATGTGAAACAAATCCGCCAAATGCACAGAAAACAAACTTATACAGCTCACAAATCTATCTGAAGTTTTTAGATACAATTTCATTGAAAAACATATGCCAAAACACATGAATTGCTTGACTGAGTAATGTGTGTGTGTGGGGGCATCTCTGCTGAGAGACCGGCTCACCCTGAGCATGATGCGGTGTTCGATGTTGAGCAGGATCTTCTTCTTCTCGCGGTAGTCTCTGATGAGGGCGTGCAGTGTGTCGCAGTGGGGCACCCAGCCAATCAGGCCAGAGTTGGTGGACAACGGGATCACGGCGTAGCGCTGAATGCTAAAAACACAGAGGAAATGGTGAATGTTATTTACCTTCACAGCATGACGCCATGCATATCTGCAACAACTGGAGTATCTTCTTCGTTAAATAAAGTATAGGTATAAGAAAGTTACAGATATAATATCTTAATCTGAATCTTGAATCATAGTAATTACAGAAATTCTATGATTATATCAATGACTGCTACAAACTAATTTCTAAACTAATTTCTAAACTGCTGCATGTTGTAACTGTGTCAGACAGAGGGGGGCGTAGCGGGCTAATATGCACCTCAGGTTCTTGCGCAGAGAGGCTGGGTCGTTGGCCAGCAGCGTGTTGACCAGGCCGAAGAGCTGCATCACCCTCTCGTCCTGACGCAGGTCCTCGTGGCCCTTGAGCAGGAACATAAACTCGTGCCCGTTGCTGCCTGCAGGGGGCGGAAAAGAGCAACGCATACGGTCTCACACACTGGGTCACCTAGAGTACACACACGTGCACAAAGGAACTCACACACTAACCAGGGCAATTACACACACATGCTTACACACACACACACACACACACACACACACACACACACACACACACACACACACACACACAAAGGCACTTACACTGACACATGTATGCACACACATAGTCACCCTCACACACAATCAGACACAGACACAGACACAGACACACACACACACTGGCACCCGTCCACTTATGCTGAGATGCACACCAGCGCAGAGGTGGAGGCCAAACCACACGCATACTAGACGGCCACTTAGAGGTGTCACGCTTGGGTTGCATTACATATTTAACACGGCACAGTAGGGTCCACACAAGAGCACATTGCAACAGCCCTTTCTCAGCCTGCAAATGGAGCCTGCCGAGCGCTATAAGCCAGGGTTTGATGGAACTTCGAATTACACAAACTCACAAGAGCACAGACTTATAACAGTAGTGGTTATAGAGCAGACAGTCGAGGAGAGGCCAGTGTGTAGCCAACACTACCCGCCCCCTCCCCCCTTCCTCCACAATGAATATGGGAGTAAGAAAAATGACTGGCCGACTACAATATGATTTCAGATGAAGTGAACCGTTTAAAAATTAATGTCCCCGGCACAGGCCGAAGCTGTTCAGTCTCCCCATTTTACGTGTTCTAGCAGATGATTTTAAACATTACAGCAGACCACACGTAATTGAAATTTGAGGAGGAAGAGGGGGAAAACAAACTGCAAAGGACAGTAGACTGCTTATCTCCTCTTGGAGAATCGCAATCTGTCATCTGCTTTGCCTCTTTGACCTCTTAAAGGTCATGGGTGGGACCAGACTAGAACAGTCTGTGTGTAAACAGCCATGAGAGAACGGAAGGGAAGAGAAGAGAATGTACCGACTCTGAACAGACACAGATAGAAATTCCGGCTGAATTGGAGGAGATCTGGTGCCGGATAAGAACCTCCGAGACGTTTTTAGAAGACTTAATGCAATGGTTTGGAATGAGGGGGCTGAAATTTCACCTGCCATGTTCCCTCATGAGCAAAAATGGTCAATCAATCTTCATGGAATGTTTACTTGCGATCTAGAAAAACAAACTAGAATTTTCAGTAAAGTCAACAGACTTGCTGAGTCTATTTGATACGCCATTTGAGAGAAGTCACAAAATGATGAAGCTCCAAAGTGTTTTCAAATGCGGCCTTGCAGTGCCCAATGAAGATCATGTGTCAAGCCAGGAACATCCGACAAAGGTGGCTAAGTGCCTGACCCGTATGATGGCTACTTCTGAGGAATTGAGGACAGGGGCAATCCAGAGGGAAAGTGTGGGGAAGGCCCATTCTATCACAGAGCCACAGCAAAAAGACCCCCCCCCCCCCCCCCCCCTCAAAGAAGGGCTAGTGTTTTGCCTTTCACTTCCCTGGCAAAAGTATCAGACAAGACCTTCGGTAAAGGCACTGCTTGTTGTCAAGGCAGATAAAAGAAAACATCTGAGTACCGAAGTGAGGCACAAGCTGGAGGAGGACAGGAGGCAAATGCTTCTCACGTGGTTTATCCGAAGACAGGCTGCAGTAAAGAGAGCATGTAAGTGTCATATCATCAGCACTCTGCCCTCAGCAATCTTCAAGCCTCATCTCTTTCCCTCCTTCCTTCCTTCCTTTCTTTCCGGCAGGAGAGAAAGGAAGGAAGGAGAAGAGGAGAAGAGGAGAGTCCTGATGTTGGCTGTTTCAAGTGCAGAGAGGCCTGTTTCATCAGGGATGATGCAGCCCTTTCAGCCCTCATGGGAGCGGTAGCAGACAGCAAGGGAAAAACTCCTGAGGCGGGGTGGTGGGGGTGGCAGTCAGGAAAATGCACCTCTAGCATAGAATAGGGATGGGACAGGGCCCAAGAAACACTACCTTACCCTACACTACACAATACATTAACAAATAATTACACACACTTCCTATCCATTCAAAGACTATTTTTATATTTAGTATTGAACTTTAAATTGGGCTAACACATGAACACAATTACACGTGCATCATATATTAAATGATTGTTTTAATGTTCAGTAACAAACTTTGAATTGTTAGATTTATATGACAATATTTTTGTTCTGAGGGTATGGGTCACAGAAAAAAGAATACTGCATTCAGATTTAGGGACTGCACCAAGTCCTGACACTTGTCCAAGACCAAGGTCTACAAGAGCCTCACTACGATTCCACAACCCTGCAAGGACGGTGCATCATCCCAGACAAGAGAGCAACCAAACCACAACACATTAGAGCCTTTGTTCATCACAACCAATTAATTCCTACAAATAAAATAAATAGATCAAATTATTACATGGCACTGTGATGGAGTGACCATCACTGGAATTGTGGGTGTGCTCTGACTGCCATCCCAATGAGCCTGGCTCTCCTGGTGTTGTGGTCAGAGCCCCTGTTTGGTTCCCCAGAGACCCGGGTTCAAAGCCGGGTAGGGTGACTTCTCCTCCCCTTCGCTACACGCACCAAAAACTGTGCTAGCAATAGAATTTGGAGGCGAATGATACGGATTCAATCGATTTTTGAAAAAGTGAGGGTAGGGCTACACACTGAGCTTCTGACCCCACAGTGACCCTTCTGAGCTGAGCTCAGCCCTGGCATCGCTGTGGCTTACCCATGATGGTGAGCTTGCGGGGCCGCTGCTTGGAGGTGATGACCTGCAGAGAGGGGGCGATGGACTGGATGCGGATGATGGGCTGGTTGGGGTCGTAGGTGCCCGGCACGGCCAGCTCCAGGTCCCGGCACATCAGCAGCTTCGGCGAGACGTACTGCAGCTCCAGCGAGGTGAGCTGAGGACAGGCAGACAGCACACACACACACACACACACACAATCATAAAGACATGGAAGTATTTTAAGGACAGATCAGAGCCAGAGACAGACCGACAGAGAGAGAGAGAGAGAGAGAGAGAGAGAGAGAGAGAGAGAGAGAGAGAGAGAGAGAGAGAGAGAGAGAGAGAGAGAGAGAGAGAGAGAGAGAGAAGCACAGAGAGAAAGAGAGAGAGAATGGGTGAGTAATTCTAACTCTCCCCGTCACTCTGCTGTGTCTCACTCTCGAGTCAGAAATGTTTTGCTTGGCAATGGCAGGTAGCAAACATAAAAAGCCCAGCAGCCGGAGAACTTTAAAAATACCTGCACCTGAAATAACAGAGGTAAGCACACACCTTTATTGGTTGCCTGGGAACTGCTGTTTATGGCATTGTCCATAACCAAGAAGATCCAAGACCATGAGGAGGAAAAAAAAATCCCCCTGCATTGTTTTAGCAAATATTTGAGCACAACCCCTAGGTAAAATATGCCATTTCGCGCCCAGAAAGAAAGCGAGAGAAGGAAAAAAGAAAGCACAGATTCAAAACAGAACATCTGATCCTTGGGACAGAGAACGGCCACAGGAAGTGCCTCAAAGTCACCGGGCTGAGTGATGATGGCCCTGTGAGTGTAGCGGATGCCAGCCAGCTTAGCTGTGCTTGTGGAACGTTAGTAAACCTCCCTCCCAACACCTTAAGCTGGGATGCGGGGCAGCTGTGGCCCAGTGGTTAGGCAGTTGGTCTTGCAATCGGAAGGTTGCTGGTTCGAATTCCGCCCTACCCATGGTTGAGATGCCCTTGAGCAAGGTATCTAATACAACTACAAAATACAACTGACTCCATGTCACATTCAAAATCAAGGAGCAGACCGGTACCAATCAGATCAAATCAAACATGTTTGATTTAATCAGAAGTGAGTCAACAATGGAAACGATTGTTTCAGATTAATCGGTCTCCCCAACAAACATGACGACTGATGTTGCGACTGCCTCTGATGTACGTCGGACTACCTGTGACTGGCCCTGACATTCCACTGTATCAGAATCGAGGTAAAAAATCGGGAGGTCTGTGTCTAGCTTTAGGAAGTGTTAGTCAGATGACTGGTAGCCTGGGCTTCTCAGTGGATAGCGTGATCGAGTCTCAATCCAGAGTTTCTGGGAGGTAGCGGATTCGAGGTTAGTGCTTGGACTGCTTGGGATGACCTCTGTCAAACGAGCAGCGGGCGTGTTCTTGCACTCACCTGAGGCAGCTGCTTAGAGATCCTCCTGAAGACGTGGTAGTACAGGTCCCAGGCCTGTGTCAGGTCCTTCACATTGCCCGAGCGCATGTACTTCCGGCACCAGTCCTGCGCCTCCATCAGATCCCTGCCGTATGCCTGACCATTAGACAAACCATTTCAGGTTAGATGAGCTCTCTGACAGGACAAGTGTGATGTATACCTCTGAACAATGGTTAAGTTGGCCTTTGTAATGGGTCTCACAGTGGTCGATATCTCAATTTATAAATACTGTAGCAGAGGGAGGTTAGCTCTGGCTGGCTGTATTGCCAAGGTGAGGAGGTGGAGTTGCGTTAAAGAGGGCTCTGGCCTAATTTAAACTCTGCCTCTGAAAACTCTATTCGATTACACAAGCTTTTTTTTGAGCTCGTTATTGTATTCTTGCATCTGAGAGTAAACCTCATCTTTTCTATATAATGGTTAAACAGTAGATCTAAACTCTCCATTCACCTCACTCCAAAAGCCAGTACTCTTGACAGTAACCATCAAGTGACACGCATTGTAAGCTTTTTCCCCATCTGGTAATTTCAGCATAAGTTTGAGCACAGGGCTGGGGTGGGGCAGGAGAGGAGAGATGAGGAGAGGAGAGATGAGGAGAGGGGTCACCTGGTTGAAGGAGGTCTCCTTGAGGGTCTGCGGGCCCCTCTCCATCATGGCGTGCAGGGGCTCCAGCACGGCGAACATGCCCTTCACGTTCCGCTCGCCGAAGTAGAGACGCGACGCCTCCTCCAGGCCCTCGTGCCACATCTCGTGCCACAGGATGGCCACACGAATCAGCTCCTCGCTCACCTGTAGGGACACGTCAGTGCACCCACACACATACACACACACACACACACACACACACACACACACACACACACACACGTGTGATGTACAGCATACTCTAATGTTATTAAGTAACACTACTAAAGGCTAAGTCAAGCAGCTGAATCTGTGGCCGTAGAAATCATTTTTACAGTCCTTGGGCTATAATCAATCAAAATAATAATCACTGAGAACGACACTGTTAAAATAATTTTATAATACACTGACTCAAAAGGCTAATTACTGAGGATAAATAACACTGGGATTACATGGTTTGCATACAGGGAGCTTACTCTGTGTACTGTGGCTGCAGTTAAGACAACGCAAGTGCATCCTTCCCCCATTTAGACCAATAAAAGAGCTTAAGAGAGTGACTTATTACAGCACTAAATAGCCCATACCATGATGGCCTGCTGGACTAAAGTGTTGCAGTGCTCGCACATGTTCTTGAGGATTTTATTAGCAGCGTTGTGGCGCGCCGTGGTGGTGGATTTGGAGGCCACGGTCAGCGGATAGATCAAGGCCTGCAAAGCAGAGACAGAGAGACCGCATTATATTAACACAATCACTACAATAAAGACAGCAAAGAGTCACTCACACAGCACAGCAAGATCACACATTGCAAATAAATGGTACTTTGACTGGACTGCATTCATACAATATTTTTAAACTCAGCAGAGCACTTCAAGTGCATTCATGCACACACTTATACTTTTATGTGTGTGTGTGTGTGGGGTCAGATTGATGTACAGGTCAGTGATGATGTGTGTTTGTGATGATACCTGGGGGTGGTAGCGGCCGATGTCTGTGAGCAGCTGGTGGATGAGGCGGCCGACCAGAGCCCGCGGCGTGTCGATGCGAGCAATCAGCTGCGGAATCACCTGGAGAAAGACAGACACACACACACACGGTTCAGAATGACTGCTGAATGGGCAGCGAAGGAGAAAGCATTATATGACAGAGGAGGGTGGAAAACAAAAAGAATCAGTGGTAAAACACAAATGTGAGATGATGTGTAATGTGACTATTATGTGACAGTGACAATGACAAATGAGTGAGGAGTACTACAGGGGAGATGGAGTAATGGTGCTTATGTTACCTGTAGCCAGGTGTCGATCTGAATGGTTTTAATCCCCTCCACAAGGGCCTCGTTGACCTCGGGCCAGTGGCCATAGTCGAACCACAGCGTCAGCACCCTGACAGGGCAGACACAACATCAGTATCCCTTCAAAAGACCCCTCATACTTTTAACACTGTAGAGTGAGATACACCAGAGGGTGTGTGAAGAATAAAAAAAAGCACACGGGAGAGGACAGGGAGTTTGCTACAGACTGATTGCTTTGCGCGTGATGTGTGAAAGACGCCGCTGGGAGGGAAACAGAAATAACAGACGAGTTTACTTTGGCTCAGATACACCACAGGGGGTCACTCTTTCTGCACATGCCTTCTCTCACACACACACAAGCACACACACATGCTCACACTCTCTCTCTCTCACACACACACACACATATACCGTCAACTATATACGTTTGCATAGTCTCCTGTGTCCCCATTTTTCTCTGGGCTGGAGGGGGAGGGGGAGGGGGAGGGCGGCCTACGGGGGAAGAAGGGGGGCTGCTGTTTGGCTTGGCCTGGCGAGCTGTGACTGAACGCTGGAGCTGTACTCTATTTACTATATACGTACTGTACCTTAGTGTGTCCTGCAGGTTGTTCCCGCGGGAGAGGGAGATGGAGCGGAAGAAGCCCTGGACGGCCGGCACTGTATACAGCAGTAGGGTCTTGGACAGGTCCTGTGGAGGTGGGGGTGGGGGAATATAACACAGGAGCATCCATGAGAGACGTCAGGCCCAAATAAAGCACGCAGACCGGAGGTTTGCGGCTCAGCCTACTGAGAGGGCACGTGTCACTTCAGCGATTTTGATTCATTATGCACACACAGAGGGTTGGCGGACGAGTCCTGAGGGGTGACTGACTTTTTATTAAGATTTCAAATTGACGTTCATTCCAGCGACACAGATGTTTTTGAGAGGGCCTTGTTTGTTTCTCTACTGGGTAACACAAAACCGCTCAAA
Organism: Coilia nasus; assembly: GCA_027475355.1. Classification (NCBI taxonomy): domain Eukaryota; kingdom Metazoa; phylum Chordata; class Actinopteri; order Clupeiformes; family Engraulidae; genus Coilia; species Coilia nasus. The sequence continues at coordinate 24,309,676 of CM050206.1, read as the reverse complement.
GCATGTGTACTTCCTACTGTATAGTGTACATCAGCACACACACACACACAAATGCAAACTTACAGCAGACAGATGCTGGAAGACTATCCTTTCACGGTATGCATTTTATACAGACAAAAACTCAGCAAGTGCTCAAGTGTAACAGTAAAATATCTGAATAAGAGCTTGATTGTGACAATAAAATGCTTCAGTGGCAGCTTGAATGTGACTAAAACATTTTAATGAGCCCTTGACTGTAACAGTAAAATATTTTAGTGAGAGCTTTGATTGTGACTGTAAAATATTTTAGTGTGAGCTTGTTTGTGACATTAAAATACTTCAGTGAAAGCTTTACTATGAATGTAAAAAAATGTTTTGACGAGTGCTTCATTGTAAATAAAAATTATACTATTCTGCTCTACAAAGGCAAAGTGCAGCAACTACACAAACACTGAAACTGAGAAAAAAGCCTTGTTGTCATATTGCCCAGTCAAACATGTTGTAGGTATAATAGTGTCACTTTTATGTACTTTTTTTAATAGCAACAAGCATGGATTTAGTCACAAGACAAAAGTCGTGTTATAAAGTCAATTTTCAGTCTAAACTCATTTTTCACTAAATATGTAGTTAATGTCTTTTGATATTGTCTATGTCTTTTAATAACAAAACTGTGAATGTTTATCTAATGACAAAAAAAAAAATTATCAAAAAAAAAAAAAAAAAAAAAAAAAAAAAGACCACTCCAGAAAGTTGGAAAATAATTGTGTCTTAATTATTGTGTACTATCGTGAGTACTGTGAGTGATTGGCTGTGACTGTATGTAGTTCCCCCAGCATAGGTGCTGGGGCCTGCACTGACCTCGTTGACCTTCTTCTGTCCGGGCGAGGGGCTGTGGTCGGCGCTGTCGGCCTCGCTGTCGCTGTTGCTGGCCTCGGAGGTGGCGCTGGCCCCGCTGGCGTGCCGCAGCTTCAGGCCCTGGTTCTGGTGCTTGTAGTGCAGCACCGCCTCGAAGTTCATCACCGCCCACGCGTGCCATGCCTGGTTGCACACACACACATGCAGGTAAACACAAAGGTAAAACGTACAAGCACACGCGTGCACACACACACAAATACATGCATGCAAACACACACACAAAGGTAAAACACACATATACATGCACACACACGCACACACAGGTAAAAACACACACACACACACGCGCACAAAGATAAAACAGACACACACGCACACACAAAGGTAGAACACACAGACACACACAAATACATGCACGCACACACGCACACAATAATAAAACAGACACACACGCACACACAAAGGTAGAACACACAGACACACACAAATACATGCACGCGCACACACACACACGTATACACAAAGGTAAGACACACACACACACACACACACACACACACACACACACACACACACACACACACACACACACACACACACACACACACACACACACACACACACACACACACACAGTGACTACATCTTTGTGAAAGTGCTTCTGTGGCACACACAGGATCAAACATGAGCGGTGCCAAACAAAACTCGAGGTTGAACTTGAACTCTTGAGAAAAATGAAGCCATTTGAACACAGACAAGTATACCTGCCCAACACAAACACATCTACAGTCTTAAAGACAGTGAAAGGGGCAGATGGTGATGCTGACTTCTTTGGACTCATTTACAGAATGAACCAGAATTATGAGAGCAGAGGTTCCAAGCCATAAATGTCAACTTTTTATGGGCAGTTTAGAACAGAAGAGAGTCACACAGACTCCTGGTTGACTGCCTGGTTGACATTTACAATACGTTGTGGACTGTGAACTGAAGTCTATGAGGAGACATGACTGCAAAAGTTAGCAGTCTGATTATCTTTTCCATTGACAACATTAGGGGGCAGCTGTGGCCTAGTGGTTAGGGAGTTTGTCTTGCAATCGGCAGGTTGCCAGTTCGAATCCCGCCCTACCCATGGTTGAGATGCCCTTGAGCAACGCACCTAACCCCACACTGCTCCAGGGACTGTGACTGAAACCCTGTGAATATCTGTAAGTCGCTCTGGATAAGAGCGTCAGCTAAGTTTAATGTAATGTAATGTAACATTAGAACTGTAGATTATTATAACACTTTTCTTGGGATTGGGTTTGGACTGTGGGGGTGGTGGTGGGCAGGGTGCTGAGCTCACCTTGTACCAGTTGCGGTCGTGCTCCGTGGAGTGGCTGTAATACTGCAGCACTTTGGGGATGGTGCTCTCATTGATGCCCTGCAGACTCAGCTGCCACTCGCCCAGCTTCAGGAAGCACCTGAGAGACAGAGAGAGAGGGATAGAGAGAGGCAGAGAGAGGGATAGAGAGGGATAGAGAGAGGCAGAAAGAGAGATAATTAGAGGCAGAGACAGAAAGACACATACAGGGAAAGAGTGAGGGCATAGAGACAGAGAGAAAGGAAACACAAGAGAGTGAGAGAAACAGAGAGAGTGACAGAGAGAGAGAGAGACAGACAGAAAGAGAGACAGAGAGAGACAGATGAGGTATGTAAAGAGAGTCACACTCCAGTGCACTGAGCGAAAGCAGGAAAGGTATGACACAGATATGACTGCTATGGCATGTACTTAGGATGAGTCACGGTTAGGGGATGAGTGGTGCAGGACAGAGAAACTAAGAGTGAGTAAGTCGACAGGGTCCATGAATTACGAGGCACTGTTGCTACTGCCTGCACATCTAATATAAGATATTTAAACTTGTGTGGTTCCCCATCGCCCACACAACTCCTTAGGTGCTGCCCACACTTCCCTTAGCTGTTTTGGGGCGCCCCTGTCCCTTCCCTTAGCTGTTTTGGGGCGCCGCAACTGCCGTTAAACGGTCGCCCACACAACTCCTTAGCTGCTGCCCACACTTCCCTTAGCTGTTTTGGGGCGCCCCTGTCCCCCCTCTGGAGACACCCATCTAGCCACTGCTCCACCACATTAAGCAGCCTGGCCACTGGTAGCACTTCTGCTTTAGGAGAGATAACGTCTAGACCAATGTCCTAGATTCCAGATTGCAGAGCCCTTTAATTTCACCAGACAGACTAACAAACATTCCTTAACTTTTGTCTGAGGGAAAAGTAATATTCCTGTGAAGAACTGTTGTTTCGTAAGTGCTGATGACATTTACCGTTACTGTAGTACCGTGTGAGTGATGAGTATGTTATTACAGCCACTGACCGCAAAGGATTTGAAGGGCTATACTTTCTTACTGTGGAATCAGGAAAGCGTCGGATCGGGTGGGCGGACATCCATCATACTTAAGCATTATTAAGTCTGTAAAGCAGGGAGCGGCTAAAACTGCTTTAAACGGACCCCTTTTGAAAAGAGATCCCGCCGCAACCGCCGTTAAACGACCATTATGCGCGTACATGTCCTCATTATGCTGCCTACGCTTGTTTACTCTGAATCAGAGGTGACATAACGCTGGCCCCAGGGTTCACTTTCACAGCATACGCTGGAGTTCCGGAACTAAGAGGCGAGACATTCAAAATGGCGTCTATAATGCTGCATTCAACAGCACTTAGACTTGGGATATATCACATTCTGAAAACTAAACTAGAAAGATAGAACTTCGAGTCAGAAATCCAGAGGAAAGTGTGGGTGCTTCACTAAGGTGCATCATTTGACATTACTACCAGTATTGCAGCAAACCTTATGCAACCCAACACAAACATTACCTATGTCAAAAGGTAAACACATGCATGGACAGGCAATGTGTAAAAATGAATAAGGAAAAAAAAAACATACTAACTAATACCAGGAAGAATGAAAGTTAACTGATAAGTGACTGCCACATTATTTTGTTAACATTTGTAAGGCGGAGATGGGAAACATGTCATGTTGGATGTTCTGAATTCTGAGTTCTCTTCAGTGGACCTTCATATCTGTGCTGGAAAAAATCCAGTTCCTTTTAACCAAAAAACAATGACAAATTAACTTAGTGTCAGTGGGCTCTAAAAAGCCATACTGATTTTTTGTGATGTTCAAGAATCAAGCAAAGTTGGCATGCATCATGTAAACACTTGCTGCTGATTTGTGCATTCAGACAAGACCGTATTCATGTCTTGTTGTGGTTGGCTGTAAGGCTGCTTCAAACATCTATTCAACCATGGCGGCTCTCCCTTTCACACAGATGTTGATCCAACTATCTGACCACATCCACTGCCGGTGTAAAGAGAGAACAACAATGGCCGTCCCTTTGCGTCAAGCTGGAATAAAGGCAGACATTTTCTGCCTTGAACAGACCATATAGAAAGCTTTTATTACAAACACTAAGGTGTACACTATGCCACTGTCAGAAAGAGAGACAAAACTGATTCAGTGCTGCCAGGAGCATGTTTTCATTATTAAACTAACAATAATGAAGGTGACAGGTGAGGGCTTTTTCTGAGCAGGAGAGTCTTTGGCTGTGTTTTAATGTCCATGGCCAATGAATTGTGTGTGTGTGTGTGTGTCTGTGTGTGTTTGAGAAAGACTGTGAGTCGGAGTGAGTGTGTGTGTGAATAGAATGAGTGTGTGAGTGAGAGTGTGCCAGCGTGTGCATGTGGGTGCGCACGTGCGCGTGTGCACGCATGTGTGAACACGTGTGCGAATGTGTGCAAGTGTAAGTGTGTGTTTGCGTGTGTGTGTGTGCCTTTAGGCTAAGAGGGAGGCAGGTGGTTACACTAGGGCTCTCTCTCTCTCTCTCTCTGTCTCTCTCTCTCTCTCTCTCTGTCTACAGTCCCAATGGGGGCAACAGCTCCCACTGGCCGACCGCAGGAGTGAAGGGGGCAGCCAGCCAGCGGGTGAGTCACACACCTCCGCCCCATGCTAGGCTCCACGGTGGTGCTGGGGCTCTCCACAGCTCACTCCGAGGGGGAAAAGCTCTCCGCAACATTACATAACCCACACCACAATCGCTTTTCAGACTGTGTGACAAAGAGAAAAATGGGAACCTAATATTTCTCCCTGGGAAAAGGGACAGTGAAGCTGCTGTTTCAAATCATTGGGATTTATTTTGGAAAGAGTGAGTGCTTATGGAACTATGGGTTAGGACTGCCCGCAGTCAAGCCATTTTAGAAACATGCTGTCAGCAGTGAAAAGGAGTGACAGTGATGTGCATGGCGTCTCTTCTAGGCAAATTAGGCAGACCAGAATAATGGCCACCTTGGTCGGAGGAGGGGGGAGGGCTGTCACGTCGCATCACGGCGCTGACAAAACCAGGTGTGCGTCATTCCTGAGCAGCGCAGATTTTGGGGAAAGTATGTCAGCTCGTCTGGTGAGGAAGGTGCGAGAGATGGCCCTGACAGGTGCTACGTCTCTGCTCGCATTCCACAAATATTGGGAAACCGTGACAACATGCTAAGTTTACGAAACACACAACGCTTCCATGCCAACCACGCTCGCGTTTTTCCCCTCGTTAAACATCTTCTGTAGCGTCGAACGGATATTTACGAGTTGCTGCTTGAAACTTAATTACTACGTTTGGTGTTGGAAGTGAATTTGGATGGGAAAAACAGGAGAAATTACTGTGATTTGTTTTCTTTCGAAGTGTTTCTTCAGCGGTTCTCCTGATGCATATGCTGCCTCTGACTGGGGTGCCAACTTACCTGTGAGCTCACATGACGAAGTAGAGCGCACTTAAATGGGAGCATATGCTTGACAAACCACAGGCCTCGTATGCAAGCTCAAGAAGTCATACACATAAACAAAAACAGCAATAAAGCGCTTCACTGTTTACTGCCAGTAAATTAACCCAAGTCACAGCGTGTAATAGACTCAGATGTTGCACACAGTAAATTTTCCCCAAAAATCATCACCGTCTGCACACACTGATTTAAGACTCCCCCGAGCCTTGCTCCTCAGTGGCGTGTTGAAATGAATACTCGACTTGGCAAGCACATGTTCACCCCTTCAGTCTGAAGGCCTTGAATCGCGACTGCTTTTAGGGAGCCCTGATAAGCCCACTCAGAAAGACAGGGAGAGCACCAGAGCAGCAAGCGGGACAACCGGTGTACCGACAGGAGAGACGTGCTGATGACAGACTCTGGGCACTTGGCCTGGACTGGAAGAGCCTGCTTACAGGAGCAGAGGCTTCCATGGATGCACCCGACTCAATCCCAGGCATGATCGGCAAGGGTGTAGTCGCAGTTGTGAAGAACTTATTGCAAACCCATGTAATAGCTCTAAAGTGTCACATCAGATTTATAAGGACAATTAGCCAGACTGTACAAGGGGGCAAGCTATCTTTGACAGAGCACATGAGGGGGGCTGATTGACTCCCCTGCGACAGGGCGGATGTCTTCGTGCTTGGTTGCACTCGTAAGCCCTAGTCGGATTCACGGTAAGAAAAATGGCACGAGAGCCCTGTTTGCCATCCATGCTGAGGGCAAAGCGCGGTGAAACATAAAAAATGCTGTTTGCCTAGAGAAAGCCTCAAAGCTTGTGTATACACAGACTCTCCCTCACACAAGCATGCATGCACGCACGCATAACTCTTACACTTGAAAGGAAGCAACCACTGTGAAACAGGCACAATAATTACTGTGCCTGTAAACTGTTTAACCTCATCGCCATGGCTTTAACAAGCTGTGTGGCACAGAATATCACCAAATGCCTCATGAATTCCAAATGCTTTTGGGGAGTGACGCTCGATGGGTGGCCCTGGGTGGCCGCTGCCAGCCTTTGGTCCGTCAGAGAAGCTCAGGTTTTTGGATCGTTCTCTTTTGAAACAGATGTTTAGACAGCATGTTGACGCACCAATTTCAGGCTGTTTCTGCACGCGAAACAAACAGGATAATTCATCACTGTTGCGAGAGGAAATGAAACATTACTCATGTCCTTCATCGCAGCGATGGTGAGCATGAGGCCCATTATGTCATTCTGTATTTATGATATGTGATATTGCGGGGCTGAAAACTTGTGTGTGTGATCTTTATCAGACACAGATGAACCCTGACCAGCTGGCCTGGCCCTTTAAGTAGAAGTCAGCTGGCAGGGGATCACTCGCGCCCGACCCCGTGCAGGTCAGGTGATCAACGATGGTCGGTTATGTGGGGACATGAGGAATGCATAGCTACACACATACACACCTTGGAGCCTGGACGGCAGCCATGATGAGTTATAGCACGTGTGCGCGAGTGCCTGGAAGTGAGTATTTTTAATGTATCTTCCTTCACGTGTGTGCGCACCAGTATGTGGATATTTTTGAGCAAGTCAGTATGAGGGTTGTGTGGGCATTTAATGGTGCTCCGATAAGGAAATTCTGTGCCATCACCGATATTTTAAATCAGAATTTGGATGATAATTTAGATACTGATGCAGATTTTTTTGTTTTTTTGTTTTCTTTTTGTTTCTTTTGTTACTATTTTACCCTTCTGTCCTTAGTTCAGTCCTTTTTATATCCTAGTATGTAGTGTAAAATTGTTTGGCACTGAATTTCTCTCTCTCTATCTCTCTCTCTCTTTCTCTCTCCTTTTCTCCTCCTGTCTGTAGGCAGACCAGTGCTCCTTACCTGGCCATGAGTTTGTGCAGCTCCAGCTTGTGCTGCTGGTCCTCGGCGGCGATGGCATGCTGAGCCTGCTGCTGCATGCCCTGCACAAAGTGCTGCATGTGCTGAAAGGCATCGATCTACAGGAGAGAGGGAGAGAGAGAGAGAGAAACAGAGATAAAGGGGGAGAGAAAGAAAGATAGGGAGGAAGAGAGAGAGAAAGGGGGAGAGAGACAGAGCAGGAGATGGCGTGACTGGCAATAATGAGCAAGTGATTCTACATCCACAACTTGCGATATCACATAATACAGTACATAATAATAACATAATACAGTATAATAACATAATACAGTACATTTCAGATGCCACCGTACCCAGGATATTGGTATTTGGAAAGTACAAATGCATTCAGAGTAGGATATCCAAATTAAAATCCGCAGCTACATATCTTACTAACCTGAGTTAACCTGCACATGCTTATGTAACCAAAGGGAGCTCATGGGGAGAGCATCTGTGCTCTCTTTGAACACGTGAGAGATCTGAGCACTGGTATGCAACTCCTAATCTTTTGTAGTTGGACAACGATAGCGATTCATCTTCGGACAGCTTGTTGTCAACCTTGATGACTTGTACAGCTACAAGCCGTTCGCAAGCTTTTATGGCACAAAGACCGGCCCTTAATGCCAGTGACCATAATCCTCGCCTGACCTACCATCTCCCCTGTTGAAGTTATGTGCCTTTGGTTCAAGGTCACACCAGGTATTTCAAAGCAATCGCTAAAACAGATTGAAGCTTTTTAACTGACCACGTAATTGCTTTAACATGTTCTGTTTACACATGCTGACAGACTTTGCTTTTGTTTTTTCGATGGGTTAATGTTGCTTTGTGCGATTCTGACCCCCTATCTTCAAACTTTCACACTGCATCATTCATGGCATGGTTGAAAGAGAAAGAGCCAGTTACACTTACAGTTAGTATATTACATAAAACGATGTTATATGAAAGCATATTACATAAAAAGATGTTAGATGCAATGTTAATATATTACATAAAAAAGATATTAGATGCAATGTTAGTATATTACATAAAAACATGTATTATTATGTATCATGGCATCGGTCCTGGTGTCAGCCCATCCAACCCTCGTTTACTGGAGATGTAGCTTTGCTGCTCCGCTGAAACCTTTTATGATGCAATAATGACACGGCCTTCATCCGCATTTTCAAAACATGCCCAGTGTGACTTCCACTGGGAAAAAAAGAAAAGAAACCTGCATCTAGCACTGTTAGGAAAACCAAATGATGTCCGGGAGAGCAGACTTTTTTCTCCCAGCACTTATCTGTGTCTCCCACCGGCCCCGCTGGCAGCCGACTGCAGCTTTGATACAGAGGCTCCAACTGTGTTTTTGTGGGTCTGCAAAAAAAATAAGCACGCGTACCCCTCTCAAAAGCTTCCTAGAGGGACAATTTTGGCCCGGGCCCTGCGTCGTCATAATCACCTCTCTGCTGAAATGCATGGGCCATTTTTGCTTATTTATGAGGATGGAGGGAGAGAATGGGACAGAGGCAACAGAGCGCAGAGGGCCAGCGAGCAGAAGAAAAGAGAGATAGAGAGATGCAGAGAGAGGGAGAGCGAGGAGACACAGAGAATAAGAGAGAGGGTGAGGGAAAGACAGAGAAAGGAGAAAGAAAGAGCACAAGACAGCAAGCAAGCAAGAGAGCAGGAGAAAGTTTGAGCCAAGAGAGTTTGGGCCAGTTGTTGCAAGCTGAGATCGACTGAGAACCGCGAGGAGAGGGAGTCTGACTAGATGGCTTGGCCTGGTCTGGCGGCCTGGGTGTCTCTCTGTCTGTCTGTCTTTCTGTCAATTACCTCCCCGTGACCTCAGCCCTGCTGCATGCGAGGCAGTCCCACCACGGCTGACACGCAGACACATGTGTGCGCGCAGCACGACTCTTATGTAATCCTCTGCAGACACAACACTTCCCTAATGAGAGAAGGGGGGGGGGGGTCGGGCAGGTTTGGGGGTGAGTGATTTCTCACAGATAGTCAGACAACAAGACTGATGAGAGCGAGAAAGATGTAGAGAGTAAAAAGATGGAGAGAGACAGGAGCCTGAGGTTTGAGAGAAAAATAAAATAGAGAAAGTGAGTGAAAAGAGGAAGAAGGAAGAGGGGGGGGGGGGGTGGATGAGGGAAAAAAACAGCCTGGTCCAGAAAGTTTGCTTTTCTTTTCTGAGTGTGAGAGGGAGACTGGCCTACCTTACGGGCGCTCTTCCACATGTACTTCATGTAGGCGTAGGTCACGTGAGGGTGCGCCGTGGGCAGCGGATGGTCCAACTGTTTGGAGGGGTCGACTCCCAACAGGAGCACCAGGGTCTTGTGGGCCAGGGCCTAGAGACATGAGATGGACTGAGTGTCAGAATAAACACAAGCTATCTGTGTAGATTCTCATTCATCCAGGTAGGCAGCTGTGGCCTAGTGGTTAGGGAGTTGGTCTTGCAATCAGAAGGCTGCCGGTTCGAATCCTGCTCCAGGGACTGTAACTGAAACCCTGTAAATATCTGTAAGTCGCTCTGATAAGAGTGTCAGCTAAGTGTAATGTAATGTCATGGTAGTCCAGTTGCTTACAACCTAGCTTCTTTGACTAACCACAAGCTAGTGTGTGAGGGGGAGAAAAAGAAACGTAAGAAGGTATAAAGGCACTTGGGAAATAAGAGGGAAAAAAAAACATGGGTGAAGTAAAGGTCTTTGCCTTTTGCACTTTAAGAGCTACCCATCTATCTATCTATCCATCCATCCATCCATCCATCCATCTCTCAATCCATTCATCTGCCACTGCAGGCGAGGCCCGCAGGCCCCAGCAGGTCTGTCTGAACCCTGGCTATGTAAATAAACAGCTGAGTAACCACACTGGGCCTGAGGCTGTAACGTGAACTCTCCCCCCCTACCACGCACTCGCGACTCCTAAACCCTCCTAATGAGAGGGGGGGGGGGGGCAGGCAGGGCACGTTCTCCAGAACACCACAGTCACTCTGGCCCTCATTCATCCCCCCGTCAGGCTCTAGCTCTCCCTAAATCACGCTCTCCCTCTCCTCGCTGTAGACTTCTGCAGTGATTACTCTCTCTCTCTACAGTGTCTACCACCCTCTCTACTTCACTCATGCTGAGGCCATAATGTGTCCCAAATTCAAGAGATGGAGACAGCGAAGAAAGGATCGGGGTAGACTGAAGAAAAATTAAAATGGTGGTGGTGTGTATATGTGTGTGTGTGTGTGTCTGTCTATGTGTGTGTGTGTGTGTGTGTGTGTCTGTCTGTCTATGTGTGTGTGTGTCTGTCTATGTGTGTGGGGTGTGTGTGTGTGTGTCTATGTGTGTGTGTGTGTGTGTGTGTGTGTGTCTGTCTGTCTGTCTATGTGTGTGGGGTGTGTGTGTGTGTATGTGTGTGTGGTGCGCGTGTGTGTGTGTGGGGGGTGTATGGGGGTGCTGGTGGCAAAGGCCCAAGTTTCCACTTAGTATGGACCTCATCCAATCAGCTATGATAATATTTACAGCACACAGGGAGGACAGCGACAGGGGTGGGCGTAAATGGACTGCCATGTTTGAAGTGTCTGCTCCCAAACGTGCTGCTGGGCAGTAAAAGACCCTACCACACCACTCTCTGCAGCATGTTTCAGAAAGGGTCTCCTCACAGTGACCTCACTGGAATGCTAGTGACAGTCTCCAACTCCAGTGGGACTTTTATGTGTTTGCTCTTCTTTGATGAAGTGCATGATTGGCTCATTGGAGCATACAGTACTTTCAAGTTGGACCCAGTGATTAGTATACTAGGCTATTTCTTTTTTCACTGCATGTCTGTAGAGCTGAGAACATCCCCCATCAGACTGTCTGGGAGGATTATCATTCATCCAGGTCATGGTAGACTACGGTGACCTGGTTGAATGACAATCTTCACAGACATATTGCCATGGAGGAACACCCTTCAACTGGTGTGAAAGGATCTCAAGGAAGGTAACAGACTACAAGATCACATCAGGCTGTTAATACATCCGGCCCTTAAACTCCAAAAAAGAAAAACACACACAAAGAAAAACAAATGAATACATTAATTCTTGGCATCGTAACATTTTGCACTGCTGTGCTTCATCTGTCCCTTTATTACTACCAGAAGTTCTTTAGAACAGCTCTGGTCTGTCTTAAGGGGGGGGGGGGTAAAAAAAAAGAACGGCTGATTTCCTGTCAGTGAGTCTGGCCTAGTTTGCTTTCTCACGCAGCGATGGTGGAGATACGGCCTCTACCCACCAGACGGCCGCTCTTGCCACAGAGGCTGGCGTACTTCAGCCAGGTGCGCATGTCCTCGTGAGGGATGATGACCAGCGAGCGCACCATCAGAATCCTCTGCCAGTCCTCCACTATCCGCTGGCAGCCCTGCAACACACACACACACACACACACACACACAAACACAGGTACACGTAAGCACATGCATATACAGACACACACACACACATGCACGTACACACAAATACGGATGCACAGGCACACACACATCAACAGTGATATGCCGAGGCGGTGGCTTGATGCTTAAATCAACAAAAGCCACCCCAGAAACAGCCATATCGTGCCAATGGTGAGGGGAAAAGCACTCCTTGCTCATATGGCCTCGCTGGGCCCAGCATCTTTACTAGGTCTGGAGATGGGCTGATTCGTTGGAGATTTTTCACGTCTGCAAAATACATTGTAGTTGTATAAAGGAAGTGGGTGGGACATTGGAATGCCATAAATACAGAAAGAACAGCATGTCTTTCATTTCTACTACTGTTAACTTCAGTGTGTGTGTGTGTGTAAACATGTAGGTATGTATGTGTGACTGTGTGTGAGCGTATGTCTGTGCGAGCACGCATTGCTGACTCCGTCCCGTGAGGACATAATTCTTTGATGGCACACAATCCTAGAGTGAAGTCAAATCCAAAGTGAAGATGCTTTCCAACACAAACACACACACACACACACACACACACACACACACACACACACACACACACACACACACACACACACACGCACACACCAATGATCTCTGCTTCAGTCTGGACGACAGCAGACTCATAAGATCCGTGCCATAAATCATCAATCAGGGTAGCAGTGCTGACTGTAATCTGTGCTCTGCTGCGGTCATCAACATCTGTGCATGACCATATGTGTGTTTGTGTGTGTGTGTGTGTGTGTGTGTGTGTGTACAGTATGTGTGTGTTCTACGACCAGTTGTCATATTACAAGTGGAAAAATGTGAGGCCACTGGGTTGTGGCTTAACCCAAGATAATGAACATATTAGGACAGGGATGAACAGAACAGAGAGGGACGAGAGAAAAGAAAGATTTAGAGAGAGAACCAGGTGTCAAAAAGGGCCTAAAGTAAAGAAAATACATCCGTTGTTGGGCTGTTGTCTAGGCAACAGGACAAGCCATTATCCGCTATACTCTGAACAGAACCCGTAAATGTCATGCCAGGTAAGGCAGACGAGATGAGAATATCAGAGGGACCTAAGCTCAGGCTGAACACCGCACAAAATGACTTCTAAATGTCGCAACCATTTCACTTCAATTCACCGCTGGATTTTCTTTGTCTTCCCTGTGGAACAATTCACACTGTGCAGACGTTACCTCTTCTGCACAGAAGCACACTCTTGATCTGGTTGACTCATCTTACTTTGAGGGCTATTGTCACTACGGCAGCCCAAGTGCATGATGTTCCGGCTTCTGTCATGCTTTTGATTATGTTCAGAGGTATTTCAGAATAATCCGGCGTTTAATGGCCACCCAGAGGTCAGCTGTTCCAAGTACCGTGCACAGAATGACGGGAAAGTGGGAATTGACTGCACCTGCTCTTCACTTTAAGTGGATTTGCAGCGCAGACCTCTGAGAGTCAGGGGTTTGGGGTAAGGGGGCAGGTGTCAGTCAGCACCTTCAATCGGCCCATTGTGCTGAGTGGAAAAACATTCAGGGACAGACGGCCTGCTGTTACCGTTGTGTGTGTGTGTGTGTGTGTGTGCGTGTCTTAGGATTTCTGTCTCTGTAAGGGACTGAAGCTCTTCCAATTGCTATTGTGCCACTAGAAATGACAAAAGTCTTTCCCAAATCTTTGGCTCCTGTACCCAGTAGTCAGAATCAGAAGAATAAGAATTCCTTTTATTGTCATTGTACGAGTACAACAAAATTTGAAAATGCAATCCTTAAAGTGCATGAGCATAATAATATTTTAAAACAATAAAATACTAAAAGTAGCAGGGTACTAAAAGGTTAAAACTACAATAACAAAACATACCACATATCAACATTCCATGATTCACATTCTGTGAATTTTGCAGTTGTGGTTCTGGCATAAAAACAGTTTTTAAACCTCTTTTAACCTCTTTGTTCGTGCTTTTATTGTCCAGAAACGTCTGCCTGAGGGCAGCAGTCCCACGGGTGTCTAAGGTGCTCTCAGTAAATACATAGTGCAGACACTGCACGCAAACCTCCCCAACACAAACAGCCGCCACATCCTCTGCTGTTCCTAAGCATTTTTTCACACACAACCTAAATGTAATGCAGAGTTTGTCTTTAACATTTGTCATATTTCTTTGTGGTCTTACATCTCAATATGCTATATATACAATAATATGTTAAGCAGACGTTTCTGGACAATAAACTCATCACAAATAAGGGATAAGCCCTAAGTGATTCTTCAAGTTTAAATACATCTAACCAAATGAGTGCACTGGTGTCTGGTTAGTTATCTGCCTATACTCAACGACTCTGTGCAAAGGCTTCTCAGATGGTCAGAGACTTCCCCTCTACCAGCCCCAGCAGATTGGCACCCCTTTAGGAAGGTTTCTTCCAGTGCAACCAGCGAAAACAGGAAGTTGTTCCTCACCCCTGTCACTCCCTGGTGACTCTAGCAACAGGTCTCGACAGCGCCCCAATGGACTTCCTCTTTCTGGCGCTACTGGACTGCAAGAAATGTTGTCTTGTGTTTTTCTTGCGAAACTGTTAAAGCACTTTGAGCTGCATCTTGTATGCACCGTGCTCTACAAGTAAAGATTCTAATTCTAATTATTACCTGTAGCCGCTCCCACCACGTATCCCGGATGATGTCCCTGCGCTCGGGCACCAGTTTGTACTGGATCACCTCCTCCAGCTCCGACAGCATCTGACACGAAACCATGGCCTGCGGGGAGGAAAACAAAACCACACCATCGTCATTTTCATTGGCGTAATGGGAAAAAAAACTCACGAGAGGCTCCTGTACCCACTCTCTAATTCACTGACACCACTTTCCTAACAATGACAAGCGGAGAGGAAGACTTTGCCTAACGCAGCCTGGGACATCAATATCCTGAGTCGCTTCGTAACTGCTGAAGCTTTTCATCAATCTCTGCCTTTTTGGCTCTTTGTTCAGGCTTCCAAAAAGAATAGAGAGACACTTCAAAAGCCGGGTGGATCAGCCTGTCTATCTGTGTCTTACACTATGCCCTTAATGTCCCTTGCCTCAGGCGATGATGTGCAGACAAACAGAACATCTGCATGGGATAAACTATCTGTGATATGTCCACGAATGAAAACAAATGGTACGTGTGCCTGATCCACAGATGGATTAGCACGAAGTAGGGAAGGCATCCGACCTTAAAAGACAGTTGGTGTCGACGCCCTGCCGTGTTTATTCCCACACTGCTGTCAGTGGTGGTGTGGAGTGCATGTGCATCTGTGGCAGTGCTGGGCCTGTTGGCTGTGATCAGTGGATAAACAGGGCCGATTGGCTTTGGCCTGGGATTTTACATCTGTCGCTTACAGGGCTGGTCTCTTACCCCGTATGCACGACTGTAGCTCTCCCCGGCCATGGCTGTCAGCTCCGCGTCCAGAAGGTCTCTCGCCTTGTCAATACACTGGAACAGAAAACACACAAAGACAAAAACACACACACACATACACACACATTATTAACACCGGTGCCTTTGCTGTCATTTTCTTCTGAAAAACAGATTGGGTTTATGGCCTAATCCGCTGGCTGGATGGCTGGATAACAGGCCATGCACGCGTGCATCACTGATAGACATCTGTCATCCACATGCCTGTTTACGCCTTACGGAGGTTTCTCACTGCCCACCACCCACTGCTCTTGACTGATATAATGGCAGATTGAATGTGTTACTTCCTCTGAGAAGAACCATGGGTATGGGGAGGGGGTGGTGGGGCATCTAGTTATGAGGCCCTACATTAACGCTCTTTTAACGCTCTTTCCCCTGCGCAGCCTAAAACAGGGTTTAATGAGGAGCCCATGGGATGCAGCTGATGGGCAAGGACTCCCTCCCTCTCTTCAATGGCATGTATGTACAGTATGTGTGTGTGTGTGAGTATTTGTGTGTGTGTGTATCTGTGTCTGTGTGTGCATTTGCCTTTGTATGCATTTGTGTGTGCGTACATATGTGTGTGTGTGTGTGTGTGTGTTGATTTGTGTCTGTGCATACATACTATATATGTGTGTGTGTGTGTATGTGTGTGTTGATTTGTCTCTGTGTGTGCATTTGTGGGTGGGGATGGGGGCTTGTTACTGTCTGTTCCTCTGAGTCAGCTCCAAGCCCCTGGTCTCCTACAGCCTCCATTTAATGATCTGCATTACTGTACTTTACCTAATAGACCCGGGGGCTCAACACAACTGCAGGAATGCAGTTAACACAATCGAAAACACACAGACGCACAAACACAAGTGTACGTACACACACACACATATGCACACACTTCCGTGAATGCGTGCCAAACTTGGCACCTCCGCCTGCTTTGATAAGCTGACCCCGCCTGCCTGTTAACACCATTGAGGGTGTCTGTGGGCACAGCTGGGCGCCAGTGCTCCCTCCTCGCCTCAGACGCCACAGTAAAGCCCAGGACCCCGCGCGCCCCGAAAAACACCCTGAACCTGTTTACGATGGCCGATTATGTAACTGTACTTCGTCAACCGTTGACATCCTACAAAACCCCCCTGACTGCAGCAAAAAAAAAAAAAAAGGAGTCCCTTTCTTTTCACAGCAAGGTCAACTTAGGCTCAGTCAGACTAGAGCAGACAGCCTATGCAATGCTTCACAGAGGCTCTGTGATTTATAGCCTGCTGGGGGCACGACTCTATTCCCCAGGCCACAATAATAATGACTGCGCGGAGCTGAGGGACCCTCCAAAACGTCCGTCAGAGGCAGCTGTTCAACAGAGGCTACAGGGGATCCACTTTTAGAGGTGCCACAAAAGATGAGAGGAATGTTCATTCCCACAACAAGTACCAGAAAGGGAATTCACAATGAATTGCTTATAATTCCAAGAAGAACATATTGACAACATGAATTTTCGTTACATACATATTTAAAAAAAAAATGGCAACCTAGACAATTCAACGATCATTGGAGGGAAGGGTTGGCTATAAACCTTACCACAAAACAAAGTGTTTTTTTTTTGTTTTGTTTAGTTTTCAATAGATTGTGAAAATGTGGGATGACGCACACAGGAGGATTTTACTGGGGGTCCTCGCTGGTCCAGGTGTGTCCCTGCCAAGCGATGAGATCAGACTGTCCACTCGGAGGGGGAGAGGAGCCGGTAAGCTAGACAGGCGCCATGCCCCCGGAGCGACGAAACAAAAGACCACGGCTACGCAAAAAAAAACAACATCCAGGTTTTGGCTTGGCACCCATCAATTTATCAAATTTATCATTTATCTTGTGTTTCTCCTAGCCCTTGGTCCTAACCAGAGCACACATTTTCCCAAAAGAAATAAACAATAAATAAATAAAGAAATAAAGAAAAGAAATAATTATCTATGAACAATGCCGAGTCTCTCTGGAGGGGGCAGAATTATCATCCGTGACTGGAAGACACGACTGTGCCCTGGCTGATCTCTTGAGCTCATGCCACATCTGGTTCCTTTTGCTGGTGCGCAGGAATAACCTCCTTAGACCGGTCAGAACCAGAGAGTCCGGACCTGGGGCTGATTAGAAAATTAGAGAATGATCTTGCTGGAAGATTGGGAGTCTGTGTGTGTGTGGGGTGGTGGAGCACTGGGGCTGTGTGTGTTTGTGTGTTTGTGTGTGTGTGTGTGTGTGTGTCTGTGTGTGTCTGTGTGTGTGTGTCTGTGTGTGGGGTGGTGGAGTACTCTGTGTGTGTGTGTGTGGGAGCACTGGGGCTATGGTGTGTGTGTGTAGAGTGGGGTGGTGGTGGTGGTGGGGTCTGAGTTCAGAGAGTGTAAGAGAGCACTATGGAGGCCCCTAATGCTGGTGACCTGCCACTCGCCCCTGCAGAGAACAGGTCTGCTGTCAGCACCTGTGTGCAGGACTGTGTGACTGACCATGACCAGCCCTCTACTTGGATGCTTCATGAGCTCATCACACGCACACACACACACACACACACACCAACAGACACACACGCACAACACAGGCCCCCCCCACACACACACAGACACACTCACACTGTGCTGATGTTAAATGCACATGCTGTAGCAAATGCTCTCAGGAAATACTCTGCCAGACCTCAGTGACACCAAACATCACTGCGTCCAGCATGTTGTTTTTTTCAGGCTGAATGGGAGGAAGATTTATGGCGGGGCCTCTTACATAAGAGTGTGAGGATACTGCAAGTGTAAGTAAAGCCGCAGAATGGGTCTGAGTCATTTCCTCGTCCACCTCCTTCCCTGCTGATGTTGACTAATGTCCACAAGCTGCTTTGAATAGAACCCAATGCAGCTATCCGGTCAGTCACTGCATAAACCAATTGTTAGCATTGCTAATAATTCTGACAAATGGGCAGTAGGATACATCATGTAGTAATATTCTCCACAGCAGTGGTACCAGTTATTAGTTCTCAATGTGGATGGGGGTGGTGTGCAGAGGTGAACATTTCAGCCTCTGAAAGTCAAAAGTCCTGCAACATATTAGTTCATATATGTTACTAACAACTTTTACTAACTAGCAAACCTCGTTGTTCAGGAATATCAGCTAATTAATGAATTCATCTATGTTTAGTGTACAGGTAGGGGGCCTTAACTTTCTGAATCTGGGATGCTCATCTCTAGTGGTTTGCTAGTTTGTGAATCTGAGTGGTACCATGCTAGCCTGGCCGTCACACCAAACTCGTAGACGAAGCTTGATGTGGCAAACCTCCCACACACAGGAAGTTCTCAGGGTGGGATCAACAGGCGTCTTTGAAATTCCCCTGTACTACTGGACAGAGCTACAACCAATCAGACCACTGATTCCGATGACGTATGCATAGCGTTTGTTTTTCGTCTTTCAGGAAAAACTGAGAATGGGCAGGTTGGCCAGACTGACTTGAACGCAAAATTGACTGTAACGTCACATGCAGTATAGTCGGGCCCAGGCTAGTACCACGTTACTCACCTGCTGGGCCAGAGAGAAGAGGTCCTGGTGCAGTGCCAGCACAGCCCTGTAGAAGGCGCCGTCATGGGTGTCCCGGGGAATCATGCAGGTGTACTCCTCCATGCTGTCCCAGTGGCCTAGGAGCCAAGGACAGCACATAATCACCCGTCACCATTACATACATCAGCACAACTCTGGAGCTACAGGCTGGGGCTGAAGTCATTGTTTTCAGGACCACGTTCAGCGCTTATGTCGGGACTTAACACGAACCCATCTGTTAGCAGTCACAAGGGCTTCTGGCAGACACTACCTGGGAGTGATGCTGTGCGTGCGTTAAAATTGACGCATTATGTCATTTCTATTCTCTCCTCGAAACCTGAAAACTATTAGCAGTAGGTGTGAGGCACTACAACTATTGCGCAGGGCCCTAAATTGCCGGAGCACTTTATATCCTGCTGAAAAAGGGCAAAGGAGAAAAACTCAACTCTCTAAGGCGGTTACATGGGGATTTGCAGTGAATTCGACTGATAGTTGGGGCTAACAGTGCAAGCTACAAGTCTACAGTTCTATGGCACCTCAATTTGGCACGCTATTTTGTACAGGAAGATGTCTATTTATTTGCGGATCTTCCCATGATGGACTGGGTCGAGGTACCCACACACACACACACACACACACACAGAGGGGGGCCCTTGCTTTGGCTACGGAGGCCTGCGCACACAAGTGAGAGGGTGTTGGATTAAGGATTAGGGTTTCAGCAGGGGCCTCCAGGAGTCTGTTCATTTATTTATATTAAGCGGTGACTGTGGTCTGAAAGAGGCCTACTGGTGGCAGACTTAAGGAGAAGTGTTTTTCCGCCTTGGCTAACATTACAACTGTGCTTCCCCCCGGCGCTGACGGACAGCAAACTGAGCGTTGCACAGGCGTGTGGCTGAGCTGGGTTCACGTGGTACAGCTGCCCGATAAAAGCAACAGGGAGCAGTTCTGGCTGCAGGGCTTTTTAAAACTGGTTAATCTCTTGGGTCAAAGCCCATAAAATATCTCAATAGCTCTTTGTGATTCAGAACATAAAAAAATATGTCAAATATAATGTGCCGTAATGCAGGCGTTCTGTAGAGTTGTTGAAACTGGTGGCTAAGGCAGCAGAAACACTTCTGGCAGCAAGAAGAAGAACAGTCATGCAGGTTCCAATGGCAGCGTGGCAGCTCGTGAAAAACATTCTTTTCCGAGACTGCTTCCCTTCCTAACAAAACTAATCTCTACTAACCATCTCCCTGTGCTTAAATGAGTGTGTAGGGTGTGTGTGTGTCTGAAGTGTCCCTGCCCTGGGAAACTTAACTAAGGCACATGTATCTCCTTGTGTGTATGCGTGTAGTCTGTTTACTCTGTGTTTCTCTACACATCTGTTAGCTTATGATGTCCTCCTTTTGGAAGTCGCTTTGGATAAAAGCGTCTGTTAAGTGTAATGTAATGTTATGTAATGATAAATACTGAGAAATACACAGTAGTGGTTACAGAGGTGGTGAGGTGCTTCAGACAAATCTTACCCAGGCCCCAAGCAGCAGCAGCAGCCATACGAGCCATCTTGGCCTGAGTCTCCTCACTGACCAGCGTCCACTCCTCACAGCACTGCTGGTGTAGCTGACCCCTAAAAAAGACACACAAATCCACAATTTGACACACATACACATACAGAAACACACAAAAACACACACACACACACAAAGGAGGCTTATCTCAGTACTGAAGGTATGACTGGCGCATGAATTTAAAGACTGTGCCAAACCAACAGCGTGCTTTTTGAACAAATCCAGAGTGGTGGCAAGAACAGATCATTCAAGCTTTTGCGAGAGAAGGTGCCTAAGAAAGCTCCAAGACCGTTCTATAAAAACTTGTTCTGACGGGACTTGCTGACAAATCATCCATTGTACGAGCCTCCATGTGTTTGCCTTTATTGACTGGGGTGCATGGAGTGCATACCTCAGAGCTTTGGACAGGCCTGCTGCAGCCAGACGGCCGTTGGCTATGGCACGTTTTACAAGCGTGGTGGCACGCTTCGGCTACCGCCGTGATAAAACGCAACAGCGTGACATCATACGTTGAGTCGGAGCGGTAAAGAAAATCAGATCTTTAAAAGTCCTTCCGGACCTGGGGCGGGGGTTGGTTGGTTGGTTGGGGGGGTTGGGGTGGTGCATTTCAATGTGACCCCTGAAAGCCGGGCTTGAGCGACGACCTTGGGCGACCATTTTTGAGGGCGTCTAGCTTGCGTCTAGCGTCTAGTTGGCACACCAATGTCAGAATAGGGGGCCCTCAGGCTCTGTCTGGGTGCGTTTATGCTGGAGGGAGGGGCGGGGAGCAGTTTAATGGAGGTCTGGGATTGGTGATGACTGCTTTCCCAGCTGCTACAGTATTAATGTATATGGGGGTTAGACAATTAAAGAGGGCCTCCAGCTCGCCGTTACGAGCATAGCACACCACACCACGCACTTCTTCAGCAAGAGGAAGCAGAGGTCGGGCCCTGATACCTGTACACCGGGGCTAACCAACAACCACATGGCTGAAATTCACATGACTGTTGCAAACGTGCAGACGGCACACAGAGAGCAGTCAGGACAATGTCTTACATTTGGTTTATGTCGTAGAAAAAAAAATATGTACACAATTACAAACCACGACCCTGTTCCACTACGCTTTGGATGATTTGAAAAAAAGCAAGTTGGCAACTTCAGAAATAATGAATGAGCTCCGGGAATAAGGAGTGGAAAAAAGGAAGCTGTGTTTGTGACCTCTCTTACAGTGGGTGCGTCCTGGGCGCAGCAGGAGCGTGAACCATACGCACTTACACCAGGGTGACTCTCACTAAACACCAGCTGACGTCTGACACTTCTTCCACGACGTGTTTATAGCGCATAGACTGCTCCAAAAAGAAAAAAAAAAGACAATTTTGTCGAACGACCGTAGGATAGTTCGCTCTGGCCGCACAATTTGGCTTTTGTTCTAATAAGCTTCATGGCGGGGACTTTACGAGTTCGCTCTGGTGACTGACCTGGACTCGAAGGGCTCCTATGAAGGTCATTCACTCTGGCAGTGGCTGAATAAAGAGCCATTGTGGCTTCGCCCAGAACCTGGTGGCTAGGCTCCATGCCCTCCTCTGTCATGCAGTGCGAGGAATGAACTGTTCTTGTTTACTAACTAAGATTAACTTTAATCAGCCTTTCTAGGAGTGACAGCGCGAGTTCAATTAACCTTTCGGGGGAAAGAGAGGGCTGGCGCCGTGTGGATGTGACACACTCAGTGACCGTTTCCTTCCACTGATGCAAGACAGCGTGCTAATGACGTGTCTGCCAGCCAATTTAAGGTGGCATGCCTTGACAAAGACCTTAAATTGGGGTCATGACCTAAGAGTAGGAACAATTAGCTCTGTTTTTGCCACAATTAGGAATTTAGACTCTCGTGACTTTAAAAAGTTGTGACCAGCACAGCCTTTTAAGATGGAAATGAGTCAACATATGAGATGTAGTTGTACCTGGACAATAAAACTATATGTGTTTGTGGAAATATAACAAAGTTTTGAGTCCAACTCACCTAATCTGTGAAATTCATCATTATTTTTATTGATAGATTTTTAAAATTACATTATAACATCCTAAGTAGTTAAGTTAGAGTATGTGTGATTGTGTGGGAGGGGGGGACATGTATTCTTATTCACACATGCTCTTCTCAGTCTCAAAAAAGTAAGCTTGCCAGTAAATCAATTATGAACTGCAAGCCGTGAATTACAGGAAGCGATGAAGCTCCACGCTCTGTCTGGGAAGTTAATGCTTATAGCCCTGCCTACCTACGCTGCCTCAACCCCCCTCCAAAAAACAATCATAACAGCCCTCGCAGCTCTCCTCTTACAGGAAAGGTTCACATTTTCCCCTTTATTCTTGCCCAGTCAAAGGACATTATGTCAGGTTCCATCAGCGTAGTGAGGCAGAGCGAGGGCCAGTGGAACCAGCAGGGCAGGGCAGAGCATTTGAGCAATGCCAGCCCTCTCTCGCTTCAGCCCTTACTCAACGCCAGCACCCACCTGCCCCCTACTCACACACACACACACACCGTCAAGCACAGAATTAGGAGTACATGACATAGTGTGTGTGTGTGTGTGTGTGTGTGTGCGTTTGTGTGGAAGTAGGGGGGTGGGGTATTATTCCACTCACACACACCGTCAACCACAGAGTTAGGAGTACACAGTGTATGTGTGTGTGTGTGTGTGTGAGAGAGTGTGTGTGTGTGTGTGTGTCTGTGTGTGCTAGAGGATAAAAAAGTGTTGGGATAACACTGACTGCCTAACTAAGAAACCTCCTAAAACAGACCACTTGAGCATCCTCCCTCCACAAAAATCGATTTGTACGACTGTGATGCGAACCAGAGCTTGTATGCATTTTTTCCCCTCATCTGTTTTTCCCCCCAGTATCAATCAGTGGTCAACCAAGAAAGTGTCACTTTGAGGAGAATGGACTGGGAGGAGAGCTCTCCAAGTTTGTCTTTCAATATCAAACCCTGACTGATGGGAGGCCTACTTGACTGCCAAAGCTGTCACAAAACACCAATCGTCCAAAACAACATCCCTAATGGTACAGACAAGTAACACTCTTATACAAGGAACACTTCTATTAACCTTTTAGAGGTTACACACTTTCTTGAGAGAGAGATGTGTGAACAACCCAAACCATTCTTACTAGTTGTATATGACAACACAACAATGTACTGTTGTAAATAAGAAACACACAGTACTGTGCAAAACTTTAAGGCACGTGTGAAAAAAATGCTGTAAACTAGGAATGCCTTCAAAAATGGAAGTGTTAATTATTTTTATGTGTAATTAATATTTGGTGTGACCACCCTTTGCCTTCAGAAGAGCATCAATTCTTCTAGGTATACTTGCATAGAGTTTTTGACTAACTCGGCTGGTAGGTTGTTCCAAACATCTTGAAGAACTAACCACAGATATTCTGTGGATGTAGGCTTCCTCACATGCACAACCAATCTGGTAAAATTGGTTGATCATACATCTGACTATAATCCTACAAAATCCCTGACTTTGTGTGTACCCCTTTATGTGAATTAATGCTGGTTTGAAGGCACCTGCCTAAAACTTTTGCACAGTATCTTTTTAGCCATCCACATGTTTACTGTTACAACACCCATGAGGCTGAAATTACTTTATGGGCGTACATTGTTTTTTCACAAAAGTTTTAGGCAGGGGCCTTCAAACCTAGCCTGGGTGTGCCCATACTGCCTGTGACGCTGCATTTACATTTCGCGAGCAAGTCAGTCTGGCCAAGCTGCCCATCTAAACCATTTCTGCTCAGTCCTCAGATAGGGGGCCAATGAAAATCGAGCATTTCAAAAGGCAATGACGCAGTACCGGAAATCTATCTCAGTCACTGTCTACATGGCGAACGTGGAGCAACCGTAAGATTTCAATGCATCTGTAGCTGCTGTTTAGGACGAATTCAAAGGGAAGTTCTCTCTGAAAATAGAGCAAAGGGCAGCCCTTGAAGCATTTTTTGCGGTAAATGGCGTTTTTGCAATGCTACCGACCGCCTTCGGTAAAAGTTTAATTTATCAGTTAGCCCCGCTGGTAGCCAAGTCGATGGGGCTTTGCGAGGACGCTGTTGTTGTGGTCATTTTGCCTTTGATCGCACTGATTAGTTTTTCGAATATCAATATTGAATGACCAACACCAGCCACTCTCATGTTCACCTCACAAGTCTGACAAAAATCATTTAACGCCATTTCTATATGACTACAGGCTACTACTACTTTTTGTTTGGATCAAGCAGTTTCTTTCGCTATGTATACATCAGAGGACAGAGGGGTGTGATTGGTTGAAGCTTCGTCCAGTAGCAAACAGGCATTTGAAAGAGGCGGGTTAAGCCCGCCTTCTGAGAAATGGGTTTACAACACAGCTTGGCCAGACCAATGCTCGCAGAGCATTGACAAGTCGCGATAGCCAGGCTACTTCAAACCAGCATCAATTCACACAGAGGGGTGCATTAAAAGTCAGGGATTCTGCAGGATTATAGTCAGGTGTATGATCAACCAATTACACCAAATTAGTTGTACATGTGAGGAAACCTGCACTTTTCCCAGAGATGCGGAAAGTGCTCAACGGGAATACCAAAACAGCATGCGAAGCTGAACACACGATGCACAACGCACACTGTGTGTAGGTAGAGGGGCAGTCAGAGTGCTCTAATGTATGTATGTCGGCCTCTTCTCTGCCAACACTGCTGGAAGTAGTTTCAGTCAGAGCTGGAGGAGGAGAAGCATGGCTGAGGTGCCAGCTATACTGTATGCCAGAGGCAGTGTCAGGGGGATTGATGGCCTTCACGCTCTATTGGCTCACCCCTACAGAGCTCTTCCCTGCCATGTTGTGTGTATTTCACTTTGTAACACAGGTGTAGCTGTCTGGTATGTTGTGTGTATTTCACTTTGTAACACAGGTGTAGCTGTCTGGTATGTTGTGTGTATTTGATTTTGTAACACTGGTGTATGTTATGTATTTTTGATTTTGTAACACAGGTGTAGCCCTCTGGTATGTTATGTAATTTGATTTTGTGTTGGGAACAAACACAGGCATTCTAATGGATGCTATGCACTGCATGGATAAGGGATTATTAGGGATGTGAAAGGCCGCCATAAATACAAAGAAAGGACACAGGACACCCTGTCTAAGGTAACTGCCCTCCGCCAGCCTCATAAAAGGATATGGCTTCAGCCCGGGACTCCACTAAGAGCAGGCTCCGTCTGACAAATGAACATGGACAGGTACTGCCCAGCTCGTAAAAGATGATGGCTCCTACCTGGCAGAAGAATGTCTGCATGTGTGTGTGTGCGTGTGTGTGTGTCTTAGTGTGTGTGTGTGTGTGTATGTGTGTGTGTGTGCGTGTGCATGTGTGTGTGCGTCTTAGTGTGTGTGTGTATGTGTGTGTGTGTGTGTGTGTGTGTGTGTATGTCTTTGTGTAAGCATGTCTTTGTGTGTGCATGTCTTTGTATGTGTGTGTGTGTGTGTGTGTGTGTGTGTGTGTGTGTGTGTGTGTGTGTGTGTGTGTGTGTGTATTTAAATGATGTCTTTCCTAGACCTACTCACCATTCTCCCAGTGCCTCCAGACAGCGCATGCGACCCAAGATGAGCTCTGGGTCCTCTTTGTTCAGGTCGATCTTCTTGTCGTATGCCACCAGAGCATCCTCCCACTCGTGGAGCTTCTCGTACCAGGTGGCCTGGATCTCCTGCAAAGGGTGAAGGGTTTCAAAAGGCAATGACTGGGTGGTCCTTCAGGCTAGACACAGGAGAAAATACATCAACCTTCAATCTGCTATGATTTATCACACTGATCATATTTATAACCAACTCCTTCTGCTGTTCTAATGGATTTGTGATGGCACCGTTTGGTGTTTCTGTCTACAAGAGTATTCGGAATTGAGTGAAGGACACTTCACTACAAAATGAACATCAGAACACCCATAGGCTGCACTTACACAAGGAAGCCCTTGGATTCTTTCTCCAAATTAAGGTTAAGAGAAACAGATGTTTTTCTTTTTTTTTTTAGGACGGGAGCATGGGGTCTCAATAGTCCGCTGCTCACATGATTCCAAGTTAAACTTGTTTTCATAACACGTTGTCAGCCTTTTTAAATGAACCAAAACTTGCTGGTGTTGGACCAGAATGGCCTACCAAAACTATTAAAAAGGTTCCCTGCATTACGCAAGTCAGTGATCAAATTCACCACCTGAACACACAAAAGAGAGAGTGCCTGTTTACTGAAAACACCTCCCCTTCACGCCTACAGCCCCTGAAAGGATACAGGCTGCTGATTTTAATGTCCAATTATCATTCTCACCACCCACACTACAATGGAGGTGTTGAGGAGCCCTCTAGCTGGGAGGTCTTCTAATCCCCTAAAGGTTTCACAACCATCCCTGGGCTTTAGCGACGGCTAGCACTGAGCATGACAAGGCAAAATAAACATGCAGACCACATAGCTGGCCTCTGGGAGAGAGAGAGAGAGGGGGGGGGGGGGGGCTATGCAGTGGCCCAGTCTTCTTTACTTCAAGACACCCGCAGCGATAACAGCTACTACCAACTCTGTTTGCAAACACTGTGGTGAAGGGGGAGGATGATCAGGTGATAAACGACGTTAGGTTTTCTGGCCACTTCGCAGATGAAGTGAGCCACAACACTGCTTCCACTGTAGTGGGAATTACCCATTACACTCCTCATTAACAACAAGTTTAGTAGATTCATAAAAATTAAAGGTCCAAATTGGAAAATGAGGGTACATATATAGTTTCTGCACATTTCATTTGTGTGCAAGCCACACATCTTGTGAACTGAGCTATTGTTGGGGTTTTTTTTTTTCTATCTCTTAAAATTTTAACTAGGGAATCCAGCAACCCATAGCGTGATATTGTCCTCTGGCGACCTGTGAACACACTATAATGCGCCTGACTGCCTGAGAAGACAGCTGGTCAGGAGAGTTGGGAGATCAGGAGGTGCACTGGGGGTTTCTGGCTTCCTGGTTCAGCAAGGGGAAGCACAGGAGTAAAGTCAGTATCTGCTGACTGGCACCTCATCTTCGAAAGGCTTCCTAGCCATTCTAGCACCATGACGATTACCGACAAAAATAAGGAAAGCAAAAAAAACGAGTGCCTGGCCCATAAAATAAAAAGCCCCAAACCTGTGAAACAGTAGGTGGGTGAGGGGCAAGCTCACGTGGTGGGAACAGTTCTAAGCTCCATGCAGACACTCAATAAAGTAAATTGCGGATAACACGTTCCTTAAATGTTACCTTAACGCCATGAGCTGGGATTTAAATTGCCCTTTCTGCACATGCTGACACCATCACCCTCACCAGCACAGACACCTTCTCAGACCCCATACTACGGTCCTGGAGACACGTGCTTCAGCGATGGTGTCTGGCTGTCTGACGGTCGTGATTAGCCTGGGTAAACCCGCCCCTCGTACTTCATTTCATTTCGTGCAGAGGGTCTGGACCGGAGTCTCTTGGGGAGCATTTGGCAAGTCGTAGAACGTACGGTCCAATCAGCAAACAGAGGGTGTGTTCGTTAGCTGTGACGTTGACCTTGTGTGCTACATTTGAATTGTAGTGCGTAGGTAGGCTAATTGCATACGTGACGACCAGGCGTTAGCGATTGGGTAAAGGCAGATGCACTTTTTTTAAACTTCAGCAGAGTCCACACCTCCAGCAAATCGTTTCTGGTGGTCTCTGTTCCAGACCCTCTGCACGAAATGAAATGAAGTACGAGGGGCGGGTTTACCCAGGCTAGGTCGTGATGTGCCAAAACAAAAGGTCAAACTGGACATATGTGTACATACCAGACACTTGATGAGACGGGGATGATTGCTGGAGAGCACAATTACATCTTGCTACAATTAAAGGAACACAAGGAGAGGTAATCAAAGCCAAACAAAAGAGGCCCTGTCTGAAGTCTTACGCAATGCATGTGGAAAAAAAAAGTCGCGGCCGCGTCCAAGGCATGTCTTTTGTTTATGAGTGCTAGTTCATGTCTGGACGTCGCTTCTTTTGGACAGCATGGGACATAGCTGGGATGTGACAGCAAGAAGCGCTGAGCTTCACAGCTTAAAAGCACGTGGCCAGCGTCCAGGTCACCTGGTCACAAGGAACGATGCAGGCGCCACATGTTACATAGAGGAAATGCTGTGCGGATAAACACTGTCCATTTACAGGCGCGAGCATGCCTAAACATGCACAGCCTTCCTCGAGTGAGTGTCAGAATTCTATGAAAATAGCAGAATGCTTTATTTCACCCACACATCTCTATTAAGGAATCCAGCTACCCATGTCACTCAAGCAAGAGTGACATAACCTGCCGACTTCACACAGGGTCTATCTAAGATTATTAATCTTCATGTGTCACACGGTGGCAAATTAGGTGCTTAACTCATCCGAGCCCTTAACAAAACTACAAACTGAAAGGGCAACACACTGCATTAGCCATAACTATGTTCATGTGGTACATTTAACAGAGAAAAAAAGCATTAAATGAAAATGACCTTTACAGGCTGAGTCCGTGTGTGTGTGTGTGTGTGTGTGTGTGTGTGTGTATGTGCGCATATCCACGTGTGTGTGAGAGAGAAGAACAGTGTGTGCCGGGGCACGTGGCTCATTTTGTGGCCAGGGGAGTGCACTTGAGTGCATGCGTATGAGCGAGAGCAAGAGAGAGAGGTGGGTGGTGCACAATTCCATTAGGTCTATTAAGATTGTGTTCTCTGTATATTATCCGAGAGTGGCAGAGGCAGGAGGGAGGGAAGGAGAGAGAGAGAGAGATGGAGAGAGGGGGAAATAGAGAGAGTGAGAGAGAGAGTGAGAGAGAGAGAGAGAGAGAGAGAGAGAGAGAGAGAGAAGTTGGCTCTTACCAGTTCTCCAAAGTGCTTCATGGCATATTCCAGCACCCCTGATGCTGCCTCTGGCTGCTGAAGTTTATTGTTGATGCTGAAACACATTAGAAACACAGAGAGCACAGAGAGTTAGACTAGAGAGAGTGTGTGTGTGTGTGTCTGTGGTGTGCACACACGCTGTCTGTGTGTCTGTATATGTGTGTGTGTAACGGCGGGTGACCTCGCCGTGGCTGGCGTCTGCAGGCGGCTCTGGGGAGCACTGTGCCAGCGTGATGGATGACGGCTGAGGTCACGCATATATGGTCCGATCAGAGGCCAATGAAACAGAAGCAACGACTCCCAGACCGGGCCTTTCACCGTCTGAACGATGGTACCTCAGACCCCCCTGTGTCACAGGGCTCCTAGCACATTTAAGGGGGGTTGGCTGTGTGATGGGTGTGCTTTTGTTGAGAAAAGTAACAACAGCCCAGAAGGGAAGTACAGTTACTGGGGCCAAACCCTCTGAGACTGCAGGAGACATCAGAGACCAGGCGCGGCTGCAGTGACATTATAAACAATATGCTGACAGAGTTATTGCACCTTAACAGTCTTGTGATAATTTGTACAAATTTCCTCCTCTGGAGCATTTAGCCAGGCAAGAGCTACATATCAAACGCACTGCCTGTCTGAATGGAGCAATGCCATAAACAAAAGTTAAGCGCCCACTTAAAGAAGAGCACAAGGTGGTGGAACATCTTGCAACGAGGGGATTATAACGGATTTCATGAGCTGTTTCTCTGCAAACGTCACAGCATCTGCACACCATCCCCACTCAACACAACAACTATCACCTATTTATCCGAGGCTGTTGTCAGAACTCGCACACCTTCTACTACCAAAAACAATTTATTGGCCTTTACTTGTTTGTTTTACCCCTTGTAAACGTCCTCTTTAACATCTTCCCAGATAGACGCTGGGGCGTAGAGATGGGTTGTAGAGAGTGTAATCGTGATGGCCTGCAAGATAAATGGCCTAGCCATCTGTATTTCTGTCATGTCCTCTGATCCCTCTAATGTGA
This sequence comes from Coilia nasus, assembly GCA_027475355.1. Taxonomy (NCBI): domain Eukaryota; kingdom Metazoa; phylum Chordata; class Actinopteri; order Clupeiformes; family Engraulidae; genus Coilia; species Coilia nasus. The sequence continues at coordinate 24,279,311 of CM050206.1, read as the reverse complement.
GTTTAGAAACTCCCCCATCTGGAAGCACTCATGAGGAAAGCCAGGCCGCATCCCTTCTCCACCGCCAGCACCGAGCCTGCTGGTCCATGTGCTAAAATGAAACATTTCGGTGGGAGCAGAGAGGATTTGGAGAGAAGGGGCTAGTGGGAAAAATCACCTGATGTGTACTAAGTCTGGACCTGGTGTGCCAGACGACAGGGAACTTCAGTTGTGTTGCTTTTAGACGAGTATGATTTATATGCACTGTAAGGACTTTCCCATCAATGATCACCAACAGAAGACCCTGGCAGAGGTGATGAGAACTACACTACACCCCCCACTGGCACCTGTGTGCACTGTTATTTCACAATGAGCCTTCTTCGACAGCGATCCCAGCACACTGCTGTGAAGAGAACCCGGCACTGTCCTGCTTTGGCTGGTTAACACTGAACCTTACAGGTGGCTTAGTGCTGTTTGTGTTTACAGTATGTCATCTTTCTAGAATCAGAGGCCAGTAGTTTAACATGGTTTTGATAGAGCCAATTTTGAGACCAGCTGAAACTTGGATATTTGGAACTTGGGAAATTACATTTGATATTTGAAACTTGAAAGGCTACTTGAATCCTCAGCTATCCTTAGGTTTAGTGAGGCTCACCACTTAATCGATTTGACATCCATTATCAATGACAACAGAGCAAAGCCCAATGGAGCTTGTGACTGTATTGAATGGGTTACACACATGTATAGATGTACAGGAAGATAGATAAAGAGACAGAGTTAACTGAACAGGAACAAAGATGATTGTAATTTAATACGCTGTATACCAAGCCTCACAAAGAGGAAGGTGTAATTCTCCACTGTTCATTGCGAGGTGACTCACCCTACTTGACACAAAGCACAATTGCTTTACAGTTATACCATAAGAAAGCTGTATTACTTGAAATTACTTCATGATTGTGAATTAATAGGCTGTATACAAAGCCTCACAGAGAGGAAGGTGTAATTCTCCACTGTTCACTGTGAGGGGGCTTACCCTACTTGACACAAAGCACAATTGCTTGACAGTTATACAGTAAGAAAACTGTATTACTTGAAAGCAAATCTGCCAGTTCCACTTGGATGAAGTGTGTTTTGTGGCACATGGTATAGGTGTAATAAACACCTTTTTCCTTGTGTAGAAATAACATATGAATAAAATTGAAACATATTTAGCCTCACAACATTCATGGGAATAGAGGTATTATTAAGTAATGGCAGTGAAAAAGTGTTGAACAGTACAACCCTCCGTTGGAATGCCCCCATCCAGTGTTTGGTTGACATTCTAAGTGTTAGCAGGACACGGGTGGACTGTGCACAGATCTCCAATTTCACCGTCACCTCACAGGGTTTTAATGCAATGCCTCTGTCAGGAAAATGTCCCTGGGTTCACACTGAGTTGGCCCCCAATCTCCATAATAAGCGCTGATAGCAAAACAGCAAAGAGAGTCATGCGTGTCATTTGATTTCTTTGAAAGTGGTTGGGGGATATCCTTTCTTTCCTGGCTTTCGAGGCACTTGTGACAGTGGTGCAGACACGGGGTGGGGGGTCCTCTGGAGTCTTCCTGAGGAGCGAGATGATTAAATCTGGCCAAAGATCGGTCTGCCTAAGGCCAAACAAACTCTTTTAACCACTGAACCAACTTGGACTGAAGGATATAAGCTCAACGCAGTTACATAAATTACTGCGCATCTGTTGGCAATCGAGGGGAAGACGTACACAGGCAGTAAGAGAAAGGGCTCAAGAAATCATCACGGCGAATGATGATTAATACTTTCATTGCTGCTCTAACTCACAGAGCACTGGTGAAGATGCGCAGCGTGCTAGCATTCAACACAGAGCCGAAGCAAGGAAGACAGAAACAAGCGAGAGCAGATCCCATCATTCATTGAAGGATATTGGCCACTGCCATTGCCACCAGCCAAATGGAGGCTTTTAAAGGCAAGACTGATGAGGAAACAGTCTGCCTGACACTGCATGACTGCTGTCATCTTCCAGAAAGAGCTTGGAATGCGCCAATCACCGAATCTTGAGCATTATCCGATGAATACAGTATCAGCTGTTTAGATCCATTAAGAGGATTATTCTGGGGGCATTTGTACTGGCTGTCAGCTTCATATTTATGCAATGATGTTTGAGAATGCATAAATATTAAGAAGCGTTTATGTCATTCATCTTTTTTTTTGCAAGCAACATCTTATGGCAATTTATGGGCACAAGACTTCTATGGGACAGGGATGAAGATATGCATAAGGATAAAAAACAGATGTAGGCAAAAAAAGAGAAGTGATAATCAGATGTTTGTTTGTTTGTTTCATTCAGTTTATTGCCATTTTAACAACTGTGGCTATTAATGGCCAATGATAATCAGATAATTAGGAAAAAAACAACACTTAAATGGGATTAACTATAAAGATTATTTACGCCCTCTCTTGCTTTCCTTAAAGTTCTTGGAGAAAACCGCAAACCCTTGCTAGTATAGACTACACAAGCAATCAGACAACTCAAGAGGGATTTAATCAGAGCCATGGCTTAACCTTCCTCCCTTCGTCCTATTGCTCCAGGCCTTTCTGCCAATGTCTTCAAACCTACATCAAAGTCATGGCAGTAATAAAGTTGGGGGAAGGAGAGCCCCTTCAGCCAGACTTGTGCACTAGTCTGATACCTGGTGGTAAGCTAATGCCAAAAACACAGGCTCTGCCTGGAGAGTAATGTCCTTCTACCCCTGAAAAAATAAAATCTTAACATGTGCAAGTACTTGCAACTGCTACACAGCCAAGAGAGGGGAGACAAAGGATCATTTCTTAGCGAACTACAAAAGGACGCATTAGCCCAGACACTTGGTGGTCAAGCCTTTAAGTTTGCCTTCAAGTGTGTTATATAACCCAACAGGCAGAGCGAAAGGGAGATAGTTGATGGGGCGGAGGGAGCTTGGGGATGATGGTGGGGGGGCAGTGAAAGAGAAGAGCTGATGATCCAATCTTCACATGTGGTTTCTGGTCGTAATTCACAAGGGTACCCATTCCTGCGTTACATTTTGACTCTGCAGAAAAACATTTGACGCCTGCCAAAAATCCCTGAGCAGCCCAGGACAGCTCAATCAACTCACAAGAAAAGAAAGTGCCGTAATTTGTATACCGCCTCCCTGCATATATACACACTACTGACTGATACAGCCACACACACACAGACACACACACACACTGCACCAAGTTGGACGGTGTTCTGGTATTCCAGATGTGTTGCTTGGAGATGACTAATGGTAACAGGAGACATAATGAAGCCTGTGTGAACCCGGGAGACTTTGCTGTCTCTCTTTTGAGGCCATCTGGCCTCAAGCTCCCAACACACATCTAAACACAAACAGATGACAGGCTTGCTTAGCGCCGTCCGGCAAACCCCTGCGTCTCCTTTAGCTAATCAGCATCAACGAGATAGGGCCATTGTGCCACTCTGCAGCTCACCCACACAAGACTTGGAAGTGCTAGAACCACTTAAGAGCCACTGAGGGCAGACGTTCAGAGACTCTCTACTAGTATTTAATGACCGTGCTGGATAGTGACATGCTGATAGACCACAGATGTCCCAGGTGCTTTTAAAAACCATGCTGAAAGCACTAACTATTTATTTAGAAGGAATACATGCAAAAGAGTAATGCATTTAATCAGCACATTTAAGATTTGCATGATGATTTTAATTATGTGAAATACACACACATTATGTATATTTCCAAAGGTACCTTTATTCCACTAATCACAAATGCTTTGTAACAAAGGCCTTACTCAGAAGGCAATAAAATAGGGTATTGAGGTAAATGAGGAAAAAAGAAAATATCACGGAAAATATAACGGAAAGCAACTGCATAAAATTAATTTAAGATCTCTAACATAGACCATATCCCTTGAATGAGGCTTAACTGATTAATAGAATGGAAATTTCTCATCACACTACACTGGCGCACAGATAAAAATCAAAAGCGTCCTTTCCACTGGCATGTCCGGTGCTATCTGTTCCAAACAGAAATGCCAACCCAACTGCTAATACACCCTTACATTAAAATAATTGTCCCTCGAAAACAAAGACAAATTCTTAACTGTCGTGGCCAGAAATAGCAGGGGGCACGCTGCCGTTAAACATGAGCTCTATCCCCTAACACAATCACTCCATGACTCTAGTGTTGCCTTTCGGAGGTCTGGCAATGCCACACAGACTGTGGAAGACTGCTGAGTGCCATGGCGCATTAGGCTCTGGCACTCGCCGGGTAGGCCGGCATTCATCTGACATTCATCAGGCGACGGATATATCAGAAAACGTTGTTGTCCAATCTGAGTGACGATCGGCATCTCATCTCTGCATAAGGGAAACGAGGGGTTGCACAAGTAGAGGAAAAGAAACAGTGTCCTTGGATAGCGGCGTCGAGGAAGAAGCTCTGCTCTGCTCTGCCCGCATAAGAGATCTTGAGAGGGGTTAAAAGAACAACGTAGAGTATCCAGACTAAACCGGGAGGATGAGCCAGTGCCTGTGGTCGGGGACCTGAACAAATCTGTTTGTTATGACATTTCTTAATGGTTTGTAATGTTCTTGTACGGGCTGATTGAGGAACCATGCTGCAGCAACCTTTTTCCTAATGCTGTTTTTACTAACAAAAACTGGGGAAAACTGTACGCTGAAGAAAAGAAAAAAATCAGTGTTGACACTTGACTGATTTGGGACTATCCAGGGATTATTGGATGTGATGTGTATAAAAGTTAGCATTCTTCCTGAGGGGCCTCGAGCATAAATGATAGCTTGTGAAATGAACAGACCCGCTGTTCAGGGCCTTGGTCCATCACTGCTCATGTGCTCCTCAACTGCTTTTCCTGCTGGACTACCTCTTTCTTCTAGCTACCAGACATAAACACACCATGGGGGCGCTCACCTCTGATCACCCCTTCAAGCGGAAGTCTATTTTTTCCCCCATGCTCGATTACATCATTCCACCTGAGTTATGGTCACGAGAGTTCGGCTGAACCACCCAATCAGTCCGCCTGATTTACAGCGAAAGGCAATATTCTGATCGTAACTCTGAAGTCTTAATGGGTTCCATGGCAGAGCAGAGCTGGACAGAGCAAATAACTACACGGTCAATGATTATGAACATGTCAGACACAGCGCAGCCCTTTTATTTCGATCTTCAAAGGGGTGTCAAAGGTAAACTTCTAGCTTATCAGGTTACTAAGCCAAGAGGGGCAGGAATGCAAGATTTCACAGTGATGTTTATGTTTTTAGGCCAACTGAACACAATACGAATGAAATATTTCCCTCCAAATATTTGAGAAAGTCAAATACTTGTGTCAGCCAAAACTTTATAAAATTGGATTTTGTGGAAGGTAAAAAACAGGCATAGACAGAAAGAAAAACAAGAATTGAGAACATTGTATAATAGCAAACATCAGGCAAATGGAAAGTGCATTCTTGACGCAGAACACTGGGCAACAGGCATTGAGGGGCCACTAAAAAAAATGTGGCCATTAAAAGGCTTTCGGGTGTACGTATTATGCAAGGATGTCTTCATTTTACGGATATGAAAGTAACCCAAATAGGCACAGTGCCTCCATCCAAGAGGACAGACCTGCCAAGCCCTTTCAGCCCTCTCCAGCCACTCCCTGCTACCCACAGGCACATCTGAAAGTGGGGCTGAATACTCTTCCAGAGAAAGGAAAGTGAAGTGCAGTCTGGAAGGAAACACAGTGAAAGACTAGGGGGGCCAAATAGAGGACGGGTAGCTCCTGCCCCTTCACTCCAACCTAATCTAATTTGGTGAGTATACTCGTTTCCATTACAGATGAATTTCATGCCGTTCAGCCTTCCGAACGCGTGGCTACAGTCCCGGGTGTCAAAGCCTGAGAAAACTAACTGAAGCTGGCTTTTAAGTTAAGGAACAGGACATAGCTGAATGATTATCAAATCAGATCAAAATCAAGCTTTTAGGAAATGTGTATTTTTTTGTTTGTTTTTCAGGATGAAGGCATGCAGATGATTATTTTTTTTTTTCTGTCATTGTGTGTTAGCTGTGCATTTCACAGACAGTGACCAATTCAGAGAGTCTTACATAATATCTGCACAGCTTCCTTTTTTTCCTCTTTTTTTCACCTCAGCACAGAAGTTCGCCTTTCAGCCTCCACAGACGGTCTGCTAAAGTCATCGGGGCACTGTGCGGCCTACACACACCGGTCACGCAGTGTGGAAAAACACATTTGATCGCCGCACATGTGTGTGTGTGTGTGTGTGTTGACACCACATGCAGAAGTGCGTGCTTGCGTCTGAGGTGTTGCAGTAATGATCGTGCCGACTTGGCATACGGGCGTGAATGGTGACAACACATTTCCCGACCTCCTCATGATAAACAGGCAGGCATGGCTCTGGGGTGGGAGACACGCCTCTGCACACACGTAAGCACGTGCTCGCCACACCTGACTCAGTAGCTCCTGAGAGTTTAGATTAAGGCTGCTCGATTATGGAAAAAATCTGAATCCCGATTATTTGGGCCAAAACAGAAATCACTATTATTCAAACGATTATTTTTTGTTTTTCTCAGTAACATGCTTCATTTATTGAAAATGTACTCAAAAACATTTCGAAAAAAAAAAAAAACATTCTTGTACCTTCGAATTTTCCCTAATACCTTTCTTCGTAAACATTAGTAAGTCTCCTTTGATGTCTAATGTACAAACAGTAGAAATGTCTAATGTATACATCTAATATACAGTACAAACAGTAGAAAATAATTAGGACAAAATTGTTGCCCTCGATTTTATTTGTTTTGAGATCGTTTGGCCCTGAAATCGTTATCACGATTAGAATTTGATTAATTGAGCAGCCCTTGTTTAGATGTAGTGGTGTGTGTGTGAGTGTATGTGTGTGTGTGTGTGTGTGTCTGTGTGCACATGTGTGTGTGTGTGTTTATGTATGTGAGTGCACACACGTGTGTCTGTAAAGAGGCGAGGAAAACTCTGAGTAACATCCATTAAAGGCACTCGGAGCGTTCAAAGCATTCCACTGCAAACAACTCCATCTCTATAAAAAGAGATGCACCAGAGTGGCTGTCCAGGACGTAAGAGAGAACAGTTAAACTGAGGCAGTTAAAAGTGTTTTCACCTTTGAGGGTGCCCGCCTTGGTCAAGGGTGCTCCTCTTTGGGCAGTGGAAAAAGCCACCTGCTTGCATCACAGTACCAAGACACAAACCATCTTCACAACGCAGTAGTGCTCCTATACTATTTCACTGGCTATATCTCCTGGAGCGTTGGTAGTCTGTTCCTGAATACAAACCACTGTGAATAAAAAACATGGCTCCCTCTCTGTTAAATCTGCCACACTTTAGTTCTAATAGGTCTTAGGGCCATGAGCCAATGGAAAACCCCGATAGCGCTAGATATGGCAGGGTGGTCTTGCAGAGAGGTCAGATAAAGTCACACCCCCCTGAGACGCTACAACAACAACAAGCCTTGTTCTCTGGCTTGCCGAACCACCAGAGCGCAGGTCGAGGGCCATGTGGAAGCGAGTCGAACACAGCCGAGCATAGCACCGCTGTGTCTCCAAGTGTGTGTTGTTGTTTGGTCCTCTTGCACTGCCATGTCTCCAAGCATGCGTGTTGTGGTTGTTTGGTCCCATTGTAAAAAGGAATGAGAGGTGGGTGCAGAGGGGCGTCAAATGCCACTGAACCGTTGAGCAATTATCTGTAAGCCGTGTCAAGGCCTACAGGCTGTTTGGAGGCAGGGAATGCGTGGCGACGGTCAGCCAAAGGTTGTGGTGTTTAACATGGCTCAAGCTTTCTGGGATGGCTAGTTTGTACCAAAGCCTGATTGCAATCAATGACGCTGCCGGATGGAAGGGCGGATGGGCGTAGAGCCAACAGCAACTACTCTACCCGAGTACAGGATGCTTACGAGCAAAGAGATGTTTTCCATCACCCAGTTCACCCATCCTATGCCCCCTGGTCCCCTCCAGCACTGGTGACAGATGGGAGCCTGGGTGGGTCAGGCATCCTGATAGCAGCTATCTAAAACGTTCACTCACAGACGCATCCAAAAACCACTTGCTTTGACGCCTGCAGTCGCCAAACTGACAGGACACAATGAAGCTTTTGGAATTCTTTTTCTGTCTTTTTTTTTTTTTTTTTTTTTAAGAGCCAAAAGTATGACATAGCGCTCATCACGTATGGTTTCATTCTTGGTGTACAAGAGCTGGTTGGAGCTGGTATGAGTGTTTGACTGCCAGGGAGTGTGTGGCTGCCTGGTTGGCCCTGACCTCAAAGCATGGCGCTGGGCACCACACATACCTGTGGCCTTGCGCTTGCACAGAAGCCTGAGCCACAGACCACATAGAGGCAATGAAGTATTAGTCAAAAAAAAAAACAAAAACACAGAATTTTCCAAACTCATTGTTAGCTCCTGCAGCCTGGGGCATATGAATGCAGACTGAGTCAGTCTGACAGAAGTTTCTCTAAAATGCCTGTTGACACATGAGTTATAATGTTTGAGATCAGGCCTGGGCAATGGATACTGCCCCAGGCAAAATCCAAACATATCTTTAGGTAATAGTAAATATATAGCAAATAGAAATCTATCAGTTAAATATAAGTGTGGGTGTCATAAAACACTACAAATTTCTCCATGATCTAGCTAGAGAAAATCAGCCTTAAAATAGCTCTGCTCTCCAGAACAAGCTGGGGGTTTAGTGTAAATTGTGCAATTATCCCTTTGGGTTTTTATGTTTAATTTTTTTGTTCAAAACTAAACATGCTTGATTAGACAAGTTGGAGACAGAAGAATACCCCTTGTGAAAACAGTAGTCCTGGCCACAATGAAATATCATACACCATTTCCTTTTTGGAGAGACTAATTCGGAAAGCAGATCGTTTTTCAAATTCACCACATCATTTATTAGCGACATGCCGCGCTACCCCATGTCAGACTCAGAGTCAGGAACATGCTGTGTTTGCTTTAGTCTATCTACAGGAGGTTCACTGACTGATTCATTTGAGACGCGAGGCATTATAAAATGATTGACCAATAATTTGACCCAAAACGCCACCCGATGGAACAACCAGCTGAGAAAACAAGCAAGGCTCGCTGAAAAAAAAAAACAAAAAAAAACAATCCAATTTCTGGGTTGAAAAGCAGAGCTTGTCCAAAGTGACTGTGTACCGACAGGTATGCACACTTAGTGATTTGAACCTCTGATAAGACACTTTAGGTTTCAATGAAGACAGCTGTGATGAGTGGTGATGACAGACGCGCTTGGAGACGAAAGATGTGCAAGTTTTTTTTTAGGCCTTCAATGAACATAAATGGGAGTCCACATTCTTGCCCTCTGACCAAGAATCAACAACTTGACCAGCAGACCACACTGAAAGCATCCCATCTTTCTACAGGTGGGGTTCATTCTGACACCCCTCTCTCATCACGTTGGCACCGAGGTGTCCAAGTGATCAGAGGTCTTCACACACAGATGAAGTTCAGAGGATAAAGAGGTGGGGCACAGCCGTGGTATATCTATTTTAGACAGCGATTACTCTAAATAGCACATTCTGGGGATACAGAGACAGCTTCATGCGGTCACACATGTTTACATCTAGCCTGGCAGACTTCAGAGAGATCTCACTGTTGACAACAGTGACTGCAAAGGAAACTGCTCTGTGTCATTTCACAATTTGAATGTTGACTTCAGAGACAGAGGGTCCTCCGCATTGGTTTACATATTTAGACAGAGATACAGCTACGAATGCCCAGACTCTGTCAGTCTAACAATCAATACACAGTGGAAAGTCACTCTTCTCATCAAATTAAAGAATTGAGTAAACTGTTCCGTTCTTAAAACAAATCCACTCTGCTTAATTTCAGTACTCACAAATGCTTATATAATTCTGTCTCAACTTACTGTACACAGGGGTTGCAGGACAAACCATGGCTTCAGTGAAATGTCCACCTAGATGGCATTCCATCAACAGTCCAAACAGTCTAGTTCAGATTTATTAGTGTTCTGTGGTTGTAATGTTTTAATTAAATACTTAAACATCGGGGGGAAACGGTCTTGGACTTTTTCCTACCAGCAATAAAAAATACCTGCCTATTCCCCATAACATTCAGGACAGGCATTTTGGCAAATGGGAGGTCTGGGGGTCTTTGACCTTCACATATGATTCCCAAAGTGCAGGGTAAAAAACTAAATGGGCCAAGTGACAAATTTGCCTTCATGGAGAGTCTTGCATAACCGTAAGGTATCGGGTGTCTATAGTAGTGTAGCCTACAGAACCGAGCGAGACTGAGCACAATCATCTGCGAAAAGTGGCTCAACTAATACTCTAAGGGTTTCCACTTTTGCCTGTTATTATGTTCATTTGATAAATTGAGGACAGAGTAAGGTCAGATACTTAACTAGCATCCTTTTATGTCAATGAAACTGCCATTGAAAGTGTTAAAGTTGATTTTAAAAGTTTCCCTAGGTAGTTTGTTGAGAAAAAAAAAAAAACTCTGTTCATAGCATAGCCTAACACATACCTTTTTCTAAATCAGATCACCAATAAAATGCAATCATTGACTCATTCCAATCAATTGCTGACTATCTTTAATACCTTCATACAAAGATTAAACAATTCTAACGAAAATAGAAAGACTTTTTGTTGTTTCATTGGTCAATAAACATTTTAATACCTTTTTAGTGGGTTCCACTTGACACTAAAAAAGAAAAACTAACACTAAATAAATTCTTTGCACTATAAGGAGACGTGGGGTACCAGAGAGCTTGCACAGTGGGCACCCTACGCCACTAAGCCGTCGTGGTGAAACCTCGGCTAAATGAATGCCCTGATGAAGACCTTGTCATCCCTGGGTTATGGGGTCAAAGGGGAGCTCCCAAGAGGGGCTCAGCCTTGCTGATTCATGCCAGCGACTGCTGCCTCTCTCTGGAATGTTACGTCACCGCCTGGATGAGGAAATGGAACAATGTGCGGCGCTTTGGGACGGCCCTGGACCCCAAACATGCTGATCAAATTTAAAAAGTGTATTGTAGCAGCTGAACATCTGTTTCATGCTAGCGGAGCTAATTCCTTTTTTGATCACATCAAAATCAATCAAAAAGGCTCTGCTCCTCTGTATAGTTTTGTATAACAGCTTACAGTTTTGTCCCAACCCACTCCAAAACAATGGAAAAAAGCTGAACGGCCATTTGCATTATTTTTGTAACGGCGAGACGACTTGCGAGCAGGCGGAACTGATAAAGACTGTGCAAACTTCAAAGGCTTCGTGTCCTACAAAAATAATTGTCTGAGTTTTACTTCTGACCTGGAGCAAGGTACAAACAGAGCTGAAAGGCCCTTTTCAGGAAGTCCATACGGTGGTCATTACTACATCTGGGCAAAGAAAAGGAACCAGGGCTAAAAAGGAAATTTGCATGCATGAAAATGCCTTGTTGTTTGACAGCAGTCTCAACAAAACAAAATAAAAGACAAAAAACTAGTCTAGGCTCCAAATTAGTGGCTGGAAACAACATTTTACAAGGTTCTCCCCACACCTCAGAGGATAGTCACACGGTGTGCATACTGGCACATAAGTTAAGAGACGAAGAAAGAGAACAAACAGTCTCGTGTTTCTTCTTTTGTACCCTTGTGGTCCGGCTACCGTTCAGCGGGTGGCAGACAGTGCACCTGGCTCCTGGCCACCGTACTCTAATCGCTTCCACCTGGTAATCAGGGCGACCGCAGGAGCGGAGCACGGAACGGCATGTATAGACTTGAGTTTTTCCGCTTGGATTGTTTGGTTAGTGCCATGGCAATGCTGTAGCATACATAATGTGAGAAATCCCACCAAACAAAACAACAGCTAAGACTCCTTTAGCGGTTTAGCCAAAGCATGTATGTGATTGCAAGGTGTTAGCCCCCAGGTGAGGGGATGTTACGTAAGCTAACAGATTTCTGTCATTTGACATAGAAAGAGGTCACTAAGTCCAAGGAAAATGTAACCGTGGAATTGACAAGATATGCTGTCAAAAACTGACTGCTTGTATTTCTTGATTAATTTCACAACAGTGTTAGTGGTAATATTGCAAATGTAATATGAAGTAAAAATGAAATAAAAAAGGAGGAAAAAAAGACAATGCAGACAATGGCCAATGGTGCAGTATTCATCTGCTGTTTGGGGCCTGAGCACTAAGCTCTTGCACTAAAAAAAAAAATGTCTTTACAGCCATTGGTGCCCTCAGTGATTCATCCCGTCACCATAGGTGTTTAGAGGGTAAACAGAAGACAGTGCTCCTGAGAGACCGAAGCTCCCCCGGGATCACCAGAAATCCCCCTCTCCTTTCATCCGTGTGGAGACCACACAGCTACTTCATAACGCTGCACTCAAACGGCTGCCAACGCTGACACTTACCACCACAGGTTGTTGACTGACACCAGGCCATGATGAAAATCCTTTCATTTGCATTCATGACCAATTAAAAACACAAATATGAACATACATTTCCTACTACCTCATGTGAATGCAGTTAGTGTGTGGCTCCACCAAAATTGAGGTAAAAAACGTCCTGCTTTCGTTCCTCCCAAAACTTCAACATCTACATTTGGTTTATTTTAAGGACATGTTGAGCAGGCGGAATATTACACCAACATATCTGCCCTCTGTCATTTCTGTTTTCTGTACCCTTTTAAATGGCAAATGATAAAAGAGGAAAGAAATCTGTGGTTGCTACGCCTTGCTTCACTTTCCTTTAGGATAAAAATAATAATAGTAGAAAAAAATGTACTGAAGATGATGTAATTTTCAGCCCTGAGTGAGAAACCTGAAGGATTCGTTGGCTACTGTTGCTATCCATCTATATGAACCTTCAAACATTTATCCTATGAAGCTGACAGTTGGCATTCAAAGTGGATATTATTATTCTCAAACTGTCTGCTTAACTTCAACAGTAGACATCTGGCACAAGCTACATGGGACAAAAAAATACTTTCCACAAAAATGGCACCAAGAACCACAGCGAAAAGTTATCAACATTATGTAATCTGCAATTTTAATGAGCAGTAATGTTAACTTTTCATTTTACAGGGCACAAATTAGGTAGCCTGAACAAACTTCACATCACACGTCGCCTCTAAAATAACGGTGCTGTTCTGAGCTTTACCCAGACCAGTTGCCAGGCTACTCAGGGACGCTCACTGGGTGAGTGGAGGAAAAAAACACTGTGGAGGTTATGAACACGGCAGGTTATGAAGGATGGAAAATGAGTCAGCAACCACCTGGAACAAACAGTACCAGCGCATCATGATGCAGTCCAGGCCTGAAAGTCCTGCAAGGACAGATGAGTGACTCAGTCTGGCTATATACTGCTAAAATCAGCCAGGAAGAGCATAAAAACAAAGCTCCCTCTTCCTAAGAGATCAGCTAAAATATGCGAGTGATCACATCCAAGGATTGCCTTTTCCTGTAAAACACATGGGCATGGTGCACTCATTTTCCCTGACATGATCACACTGGATTGGCTGCAGATGTATGCGTGAGTGTGCTCGAACAGAGGGCTTAATGAACCAATGAGGAAAAAAGACAACTAGAAGCCCTCTGGGGGATGGAAACACCACGTGACTGACTGGCGACAGTCCTAGCCACCTTGGCGCTTGTGGCATTTGCAGGCTTTGTGGATGATGAATGGGGCAGACACAAGTGTACCATGTTGATGTCTTAATGAGGCCCAAGGAATGACAATTTGACACCCCTCTGGAGACAGCAGGCCATTATAAAAACAGGTCTATATTCAGAGAGGAATCCAAGTCAGGGTGGCACTTATGTCACAGGTGATGGTCTAGTAAAGAAACGTGCTGGGGGGGGGGGGGTACAAGTGTATCTGATGGGGAAAAGGAGGAGGCCTAGTCCATATTGTTCCCCATAAGGGAATGAGAACTATAAATGGGGATAGGACTCAGCCTTTAACATTGACTCAATCTGTTAAAGATGGCGATTACTAAAGACGTTTCAGCCCATCACAAATGAAGTCACGTTCTTTGTTTTTTCCATTGAGCTAACAGAGTCCAGCTATAATTAAAATACGGCATAAGGGAGTAATAAACCCAAATTCTATTGAAATTAGTACAACACACAAAGCAAAAAAGGCACAGATGTGCGATATAAGAGGGAACTAAACACTGTGGAGTCATCAGAAAATAGCTGCAATTACGTATGCGTAGAAAACGCATGTTAAGTATTAGGTAAGAGGGAAAGAGCGTGCTATGACGCACTCTATGGCATGCATGAGGCAACACTGCCATTTGTGCCTATTTGGCATGAGCTGTTGCCATATGTTCCTGACTATGGCAGGGTGGCTGGATTACAGCACTAGAGCGACCTGAACCAAATCAATTTAAAATTCACATTTAACAGTTTACGACTGAAGGCCTTTCATGTTCCTGTGCAATGATTTAACTGTTCCTATCTGGAATTTCAATTTCAAATCAACTCAAGTATCTCTTCAGGAATTATTAAACCGTGGCATGATAAAGCAGTGACTTCACTGTCATGGAAGTCTGCAGTTCTTACATTTTATGTTGCAAGCACGAAGCCTGCAAAGGACTTGTGTTGTTTATAGAAACTAATGGAAGGCAGGCCATACAAACATTGTGTTACTAAAGGGATGAATTTCTTCTAAACAAAATAATTATTCACATCCACTGCGTCAATTACTGACTGGGGTATTCCGTTTCTTATTTAAATCCCCGGCGCTTGCTGCGGAGGAGACAATCAACTTTATTATTGCAAGATGGAAGGGAGCGAATGCATGAGCAAACCACTGAGGGCACATGGCTTCTCTATGGGCCACAGCCAATGTGCAGTGCACCCATTGAAGGCAGAACCGTCATCTGTTAAACTGTAAGCAAGCACAGTAAGAGTTGCACTGGACTGGAACCTGTAGTGGCAGGAAGAAAATGTTCATCCAAATATTCACGGATTCCAGAAAAATAACACACTGTGGACATTTGAAATAGGGCGGAAAAAACAAAAACAAGGCTTTTTTCACACTTACATAAGAGCTGGGATTGGTAAGGGACATCCTTCATTACGGCGCTCGAGTGCGTTTCCTGGAAGATGATGTTCAGCAGGCACCCGTGTGTGTTTTTCTAACCAGCCCGACTGACCGGCCCTAACAACGAACAAAGCCCAGCGTGGACTCCAGGCAACCACATGTCCCGGGCAGGCGACAACATCAAGGGTGGAGTGGCTGAGGAGTCAGTGTTCCTTTAGGCTGTTCCTCCCCCATGATGCTGACAGGGTTAAAGGTCAGGGGTCAACAGAAAGAGACACACTCGTTCTCTTTTTTCCCCCATTTAGGTAAATATTGCTTTTGTTTATTCACAGCTGAAGTTTCAGGCCTCTAGTTTTGGTGCCAAGGTGTTTACCTAAACGCAGTCCCATGTAGACCGATTTATTTTTCTAAATTTTACTGAATGGGTTTAATGGGCCCCTTCGGAGAACAAGTGCAAACACAAACACAGGGACCTGGTCTTTCAATGCACACTGTGTGCACACTCCTTACAGTAAGTGAGCTCAGACACCTCAGCAAATACGGCCTTTATGTGTTACTGTACACAATATAACTAAAGTAGCAGCTGAAAATAGAAGCCTAAATTATTTGAAATTAGCCCCAGGGACAGAATATTGGAGGGTGTCTGAAAGGTAATGGAACGAATGCAAACCAGGTGAGGGAGAGAGAGGGCAAGAAAGTAAAAGGAGGGTTTAAAAAAAAACAAAAAAAAAAACAGAAGTGTGTGGATAGGCTGTCTGAGCAGCACTAGAACCGGCGGCACTGTTTTTCTGGCAGTGGATAATAAATCTCTTGGGACAGACGATTTGAAAGCGTTTCCTGCATTTACCAGACATTGCCTAGTCCCCCTCCTCCAACACACACACACACACAAACACACACACACACACACACACACACACACACACACACACACACACACACACACACACATACACACACATACACACACACAGTCCCCTATTTTGGGCACACTAGGTCCTTACACTGTCATTTTCTACAGCATGAGTTAGTATTATGAACACTATAAGGGTCTCCTTCGCCTAAAACAATTTCTTGGAGATTGATCCCCCTCCAACATCTGTTTTCTTCTCTCTGTTCTTACAATATGACAGACGTGTATCCGCAGGCGGTTAGCGGCAGTGGCAGTGGGATATGCGCACACCGGGAAAAAGACTGAGTAAGGGAACGAGAAGTGATGATGTCACAGGCATTCTTTATGCACCGGACCGGCCAACCGTTTCTCTCGCCAGGATCGGAGACTCATAGCAAACCTTATTGAACACTAACCGAATTTCTGAGGTGGGGAATGAATAGTTTTCCTGTTTGTATGGAAGTACAGGAATATTCCTGTCATATTTTTTACCGAAAATGAAAGCAACGTGAGTCACTATAACCAGTCGTGACCAAAATACAGCTTTCTAGTGAACCAGCCAGCAGACCTAAGCACCAAAATGCAAAAGCCATTTTGGCAACACACTAATTGCCCTGATTAAAAGTTAGATGCAGGCAATTAAAAGGTGCTGGAGAGGTGTGGCTTCCTACAGATGAGTCACCCTCTCTAATGAAACAGTGTGAAATACCAGGACTTTTTCTCGTTAAAAAGCTTAGGGGTTAAGTGTGTGGTAACACAAGCGCAGCCAAACAGGAAAATAAAGCACCATTGTTGGTTGGCCTCCGTGCGCTCCGTGGCTCTGCCACAGGAGAGAAGACACAAAGTTTCCCGCGGAACTCCTCACACCTGATGAAGAGAGAAGCACTGGGTGGGACCTTACAGGAGAGAGTACGCTAGGGAGTATTGGGGAGAAAGTGAGAGCGGGCAGAGGGAGGGAGGGAGAGAGGAAGAGAGGGAAAGAGAAAGGAAGAGAGGAAGAAAGGGTGGGAAGGGCCTGATGCCCAGGGGGTGGGAAGGAGGGGGGTCAGTGACTTTGAGACCAAACCAAAAGGGGAGGTCCTCCATGCATTTGGGGAGGATATTTAAGATGCCACCACACCGGGCCTCAACCAAAAGTCAAGAGCGAGAGACTGAGAGAGAGAACAACTCATCACTGAAGAAGAGTCCTTGCTGCCACCTCTACAAGTTCAAGCTTCTAACAACTTAGCTGACAGCAAAACTTCTCTGTCTTTGAAACATTTCTTAGGAAGAGCTTAACGGGGCCACACTTTGAAGAACTCTGAAGAAGACAGCAAATTTAATTAAAAAAACAGAAAGTTAAAAGCTTCAAAAGCGCACAATTTTTTGCTATTAGTACTTCTACAATTCAGTGTATATATATTTAAAACTGTCTACCGAGGCCATGCAGAAGTGGGTGCGAGTGAGTGTGGCCGTGCTGCTGACATGTCTGCTGCTGGGTGAGGCGTCGGCCCAGGGTGCCCTGAAGAAGCGCCTGGCCCCGCCGAAGACCCCCAAGGGCCAGTGCTGCGACGAGGTGCGCTCGCTGAAGGTGCAGGTGGCCAACCTGACCAGCGTGCTGGAGGAGCTGCGGGGCAAGCAGGAGGCCGACCTGATGACCATCATGCGGCAGATGATGGAGCTGGACCAGCTCAGCCGCCGGCAGGAGGAGCGCGTCACCGAGGCCGAGAGCAAGTACTCCGAGATCAACAACCGCGTGGAGATCATACAGATGCAAGGCGCCCAGGCCCACACGCGCACCTCGTCAGGTAAGAGAGACACACATGCACGCTCACACACACACACACACACACACACACTTATCTACGTTACACTCTGCTGTCTGATGCTCAGTGTAGAACCCCACTGTCTCTAACATACCAACACAGACCTGGTGCGCTAGCACTTGGTTCATACTGTTGTTTCTTACTTGTTTTATTGTTTGTGCTAATCAAATTATAATGCCATGGTGTTTGCCTTTGGGGGAAAGGACATGAGTGGGGCTGAGGAAGAAAGAGTGGGGGAGAGAGGAAAACCGCTAACGGGCAGGCAGGTAGAAATTTGGCGCTGGTTGGATTTCTGAGTTTAACTAATCAGATATTTAAAAAAAAAAAAAAACATTTTTGGAAGAACAGCAACCAGACTGAAGTTTGTGCCAGGTTCACAATAGAAATATGAATTGCAACCCTTTTTATACTCTTTGTACTTTGTAGCTCTCCCTTATTAATTAAATATACTGTAATCAGATCACTTAACATTTATTCTAAAGCTGATACTTGCTTGGCACAGTAATTTTCAAGAATGATTAATTGAATTCATCTAAAGGTTGACACACACACAGACAAGCAAGAACAGCAGCCAGGACAGTGACTTCTCTCTCTCTCTGGTTTCTCAACTGTTGAATGACATTTGTCCAGGTGTAAAAGCCATACGCCTGGCCACAGCATATATCAATACTAAAGTCTATGTCGCTACGCTGTCAGCTCACAGCCACAGGAAATTTGCTTTGCTTTTCGTTTTCTGCAGCCATTCTCTGCTTTCACGGGCCATCTGCTTCGGCTAGGCTCATGGTGAAAAACCTCACTGATCCGCCCTCGCACAGTACCCCACGTAAAAGCAATGAGATATCTGATCCCCTTTCTTCTTCCAAGTGAGCAAGTCAAATGGCTTTAACAGTCACAGAAATCTATCTGCTCATTATTCGTGCTCTAGTGAATAGACCCTTTATTCCAGCACAGAATGGGGGAATGATTTCTAGTGAGTGACTAAAACTTAACTGAAAAGGGGAGGAAAAGTAGAGAGAACAACAGAAGCTCAAGCTTAAGTTACCTGTCCTATTTTTTTTTACTTTTTGCCTCAAGTACAATCTGATACAAGACGTGAAAGATTTCTGGAAGAGGTTTAACATTTAACAGCATGACAGCAGCAAACCCTGCATTCTCCCGCTCTCCCCCTACCCAATCCCTCAAGCCCTGCTCATGTCCAAGGAATTCCAGGAGCACACGCAGTCCCATTCAGCATAGCCTGTTAACATATTTTCGAGGCTTTAAACATTGTAATTAGTCAAGGTGCTCCCCTAACTTTGAGGGAAGGCTGCTGGGAATGCCTGATGATTACAGTCTCTAGCCGTCTGGTACACAGTAGCCCTCCGTGTCGCACAAGCAGTAATTTGTACCCATAACCTGCAGCCTGCTGGTCTGCCAATGCAACTTAAGCCCATCAAGTGGCAGTCATGGCAACGGAATGCCATTAAGCTACAACAGGCTATTAATCATTTCCCGCCGAAAAAAACTGTTAAATGGAGTGCGTCGCAAGGCTGCACTTTAATACCCAATTAGCCGGCCGTCGAACGGCCTTCAATGTCTACAGTGTTGTTTCTTTACTGTTGGCACAGGGAAAAAGGAAAAATCTGTTTAGGAATTTGCCAATTACACACAGCCAGGGCTGCTCAGAGAAAGAGAGCTTAAGGCTATTAGGCATGCTAAAAGACCATCTGTCTTTGTTGGGCTGGAATGATATTCTCTGCTATCTGAAATCTGCAAGATTGGTTTTAATCTATGGCCATTAACACCTGTTTTAACAATCCGCTCTAATTATTCTGCTTGTCTCCATTCTTTTGTGTATAGAGGCCCTGTACGACTGTGCGTCACTATACAGCAGGAACTACAAGATCTCTGGAGAGTACAAGCTGCCAGCTGATGACTACCTGGGCACACCTGAGCTGGATGTAAGTTAAAAAATAACACATTTTTCAAGTGTCATAATCAAAAGAATCGTCCCGAGACGATTCTTAAACGGAACCTCAGCAACTAACAATTTGCCCGTTGCCTGCTGTAGGTGTACTGTGACATGGACACTAACGGCGGCGGCTGGACCGTCATCCAGAGACGCAAAGTGGGCCTGAGCAACTTCAGCCGGGACTGGAAGCAGTACAAGAAGGGCTTCGGCACCATCCGCGGGGACTTCTGGCTGGGCAACGAGCACATCTTCCGCATGACGCGCCAGCCCACCACGCTGAGGATAGAGATGGAGGTAAGGGAATGGGAGGAATGCGGGAGGACATTCTTCTAAAGATGGCCAGGAATGTAGGGCAACGGACAAGTGGGAACCAAACTTTACTAGACACACAGACCATCTTAAGTCAGAGAGTTAAACAGCATAGCATGGGAGATGGAAGATAAACCTGAAAATCTATTCATTAAAATGATGGAAATCTAAAGAGCTCACTGAGACAGCTGTCTGATAGTGAATAACAAACATAAGTATAGTTATTTGATGACAGAGCACTTTAATGGCCCCAATGGGAGAATTGTTAGTGCTTCACATTACTTGCAAACATCAGACAGCACCTCTGAGGAATATTAAATCATTGTTAAGACAAGCTGTTGGATGATAATATTTTCCTACTTGCAGGACTGGGAGGGAGAGACTCGCTACGCTGAGTATGGCTTTTTCACCATCAGCAACGAGCTGAACAGCTACAAGCTCTTCATCGCTAACTACAGCGGTAATGCTGGCGACTCCCTGCGCTACCACAACAACACAAACTTCAGCTCAAAGGACAAAGACAACGACAAGTGTGTGGATGACTGTGCTGCACTTCGCAAGGGTAGGTGATAGTCACGGACAGCAGCACAACATTAAGACCTTCAAATCAACACAATACTTAGGCCTGCAGATACCATTGCTAAGCTAAGTGTCCTCTGTTTGTTTTCTCCCATAATTAGGTGGCTACTGGTACAACTGCTGCACTGACTCTAACCTGAATGGCGTGTACTACCGCAACGGGCAGCACAACAAGCACAGCGGAGACGGCATCACCTGGTACGGCTGGCACGGACCCAGCTACTCCATGAAGCGTGTGGAGATGAAGATCAGACCTCAGGGCTTCAGGCCTTAAAGACTTTTAGCGAATTAAACAAACGAACAAACGTCTTCACTAGCACAATGCTAATTGTAAGGGATTTCCGCCAAACCTGGGCAACTGAGTTTAAAGCCAACCAAAGCCGCTTTTCCCCCACATCTGGGAAGTTTGTTCTTATTGTTGTTGTTGTTGCAGTACTTCTGGATTTGACTGAATGTGTGATGGACCGTTTCTGATTGTAAATGATAGGTGATGTTTTGTATTTATCTTTAAATGTATTAAAAAAAAAAAAAACTTTAGCTTTATGAAAGCTTTTTTTACCACTGTTCTATAAAACTGTTCTATAGTGTTCTATAGTGAGTTTTGCCTTGTGTGTCTTGTATGTGTGTTTGTCAGTTTTTATGTTTGTTTGTTTCTAAGCAATTAGGTTGTACTCACCAAACTAAGCCATGCTCCAAAGCCACCATTATTATCAAGCCTCTATGTTCAGTTGATGAGAAACTGACAGGTACAGGACAGATTCTATTTTGTTGACAGGCGTAAAGAAATGTAGATTAAATACAAGTGTCATTTGTAAAATGTGTACAGCTCTTTATAGTATCTTAATGAATGACGATTCTAAAAAATAAATGTGTATTTTTAAAAAAATAATGTCTCTCTTGTTTTCAAGTAAAAACACCACATTTCTACACAATTTAAAGCAAAACCATGGAAATAACCATAAAATGCTGTGCGGTAAATGGTAATGACTTTTGCATCTTCCTGCCATCTTACAAACACTCTTGGGTAAACAGCACATGACCAACTACATCAAGGTCAGACTGTTCTCCCACCCTATTCTCACACAGCTGTTAAGCTGGCGTTCAATGGCCAAATCACAAGGTAAACTCCCATGGCAGCTGACATGACTGGACCCTTTTGTGTCACCCCTCTGTCAAAAGACTGCAAAACACACAAAGTCACTGCTCAGACATGCCACATGTTACCGGGAGGCTTTTTATATTGTTTGCTCGGATTGGTGGACGAGCGCAAGATGCACGCACACAAACAGCTCGAGGAGAATAGGAGGTAACTGAACTCTGGCTTCTTCAACTTCTTTAGATTCATGGAATGACAACATAAGTGGGTATGCCTAAGCCACCACAATAGATTTACTGTAGTCTATTCTTATTTATTTATTTGTTTGTTTGATTATTTTCAAGTATGATTTTCTGGTCATTTACTGTGTTGTGGAGTAGAGTCATTATGTTTCTGACTATTACTCACCTTCACTAATAAGGCTTCTAATTTGCAAAATTTTTATATTATATTCTTAACTTATCCAAGTTTTTTTTCTGTATATTGTGCTTTATTATTGTAAACCCATTTGGAACCGAAGCATCTGCAAAGACATACAAACATAAACATGAGTGTGTACCTCGACGATGGCTGTCTTTATTCTGATGAAAGCCAGACTAGGCTGCACTGAAAATACTTCTGCAAGATGGCAAGAGCAAATTCATCATTTACAAGAATCCTGAACTCTTGGTCAGTTCAGAATGAAGTCTTAAATTCTTATACTTTCCAGTGAAAAGCATACTCGTGTGAGAAGGAGAAGTACACTTTGGGACACTAAATTACTATGGAGTGGACAGTGAGGGATACAGTGGATTGCTTCTGAAACCAACACCGATGACTTTCCCGTGGGTTGGTTCATCTACGTCAGTCTTGCTCATCTCATAGCTGCAATGGTTTCAACAGGGCCATAGCCTGCCTAGGAGGTAAATGGGGTCAGGTCACGGAGGCAGGAACTTTGTGGCCTGCTGTGACCTTTCAGTGCCTTGTATGTTTGCATGGACCTCCTGCATTCTGCTGGTGGATGTGCTTCATTTCTTCACTCCATTCATCACTGCGGTCTGTGGAGAAGGCTTTCATGGTAGTGTGCTTGGTGGAGACCCAACCAATTTCTCTGTCATAATTCAGCTGTAGGTCTACATTTGAGAAAAATGACTTGGCTTTGGTCTCCTTTTGTTGTACAAAAATAGCTGTATCTTTAAAGGCTAGACATGAAAAACATTTTGCAATCAAGCAATCACTACAATAATTTTATAGCTATGTTTAAACATGGCTGTGCAGAAAGCATGCACTTCCTGTGCGTGAGGCCATGTAACATGTGCACTGCTAAGGGAAGCTCACCGTATCTGGAGATGCAGTTTAATGCAGTTTAATTGAGCATTCATCCATCTAGCTTTCCCTTGATGCCATGAAAAACGAGGAGCTTATGACAACTGGGCCATTTGTTTTATGCTAACCGGGGGAAACTTTGCTTACAGTAAGGCCCTGCTGGGGTGATACAGGATGGGAAGGTTAACAGTGAATAGCTCTCAAACTAAAGTGCACAGGACAGCCAAAAAGGGGCAAAAACATACACAAGTTGAACGCTAAAGAAAATTTATCATATCCAGTCATTAAACATTAATATGTCACACCTTAATCAACCTATGGCAGCTAGTTTTATTTGGCTCCTGGACATTTTCTTTTAGGCAGAAATCTAACAAACTGACAGGACCTGACACCTTCCACTTGTACTTCTCTGAAATCCTTCATTTCTGAAGGGGCTAAAAAAGCATGACCACTATCAGATGATGACTTTGATGAAGCATAAAACAGCCTCGAGAGTATATTAACCCCCACACCTCCCTGCATGCCAGCGTTCATTTGAAATTCCATTTCACGGTGCCCAGGCGATGATTTGGAAATGCGTTTCCTATAAACAGATGGGAGTAGAAAAAGGGTGAACCTACGGCAGCAACTTCAGGAGCCAGGCGAATGCATCAGCACTCCAGCCCTAGGCTGCACATTTCAACTGTAAATAAAGCCTTTAATGGGGCTTTCAGAAGACCAGCTCAGCTCCTTCCAGCTAAAACTCCAAACCTCTTGCTAGAATAAAAAAGATTCACTTCAACAAGAGAAAGTCATAAAGTCGTCACAGAATCCGTTTAAGACCAGCGAGTCTAATGAAGGCGCCTAATGGGCGGCCAATGTCCCTCAGAAAGAATGAATAGGCAGCTACTGGAGATCTGAGTCTCAGCTCTGGGCCCTGAACCCTGTGAACCTGCCCCAAATTTATCAACAGCACTTGGCAGCCCGCTACGCTCGAATTCACCGTTATGACAAATTCAATCCATCGTGGTTAGGCGCCAACAGAAGCAAAGAGGAAACACTCAGGTAGCCTACGTCTGAAAGTCTTTCGATCACTCTCCGTACCTCTTATTCTGTCTCGCTGTGCGTCTGTGTGCGCTGGGCCCGGGCTAACCCGCCAGGGGCCAGCCACCCATCTGTTTCCGCCATCACGGCACTCCTGCTGGATCCCTCCTCCCGGAGGCTCAACACACTGCCCTGCCACCCCCCCCCCCCCCCCCCCCCCCCTCCCTGGGGTGGTGTCCAGCCACGATTACTGCTCGGCCCGTGACTTGAGCCTGCCTTACAGGATGGCCCAACATCTGGAGTAGGTGTGGAGACATCATCAGAAGCCTGCCTAACTTCCCATAAGAAGCATGGTGGAGCAAGCAGGAAGGTGTGAAACGGATGCTGCAATTGCCGGGAAGGTGCTAAATGCTGTATGCTGATTCACAGGAAATGTGAATCAGATATGTGATTCATTTTTATTTCATCTTTGTGAGAGACAATGCTTTATGTCCCTTCGTTATTTTTACCGGAGGCTTCAGCTGTCACTAAGTAGTCCAACTATGGATGTTTTTCAGACGGTGCACAGTACTTCTTCACAAGGTGCATTTTTCTTATAATGTCATCTCCTGTCTTTGAGTATAAGCCCATGTGATACTAGCAAAATAGTTGTCTCCCAGACTGACTTATGATAGCAAGCAGATTTCCAGACTAAACTCTATTCAACTCATTGGAGGACTGATAAACGAAAATCTGAGATGGCCATTTAAGTTGCGTTCCTTGTGGAATTACGAGATGCTATCATTAAGAGTGGAACATCCACTTTTGGTTTACTCCACAGCAAAGAGACAGGGATTGAACATCATCACATTAAATCGCTACTTGAGACCCCAGATGGGAATGACCTCTCTGCTTCGTCTTTGTGACATTTCTTCTATAACTAAGTAGGCCTTAAAATGCAGCATGCAAAGTTCAGCTTAAATCAACACTGGCCTTTTGGGATCAGAGGAATGGAAAGAAACAGAACCCAGAAGAGACCGGGAATCAGCAGGCTTGGGACCCTTTTAATCATCATCACATGACTCCAACTCACTGCACCACCACAGAAGCGACACCACCGCCCCGACATCTGATTACAGACGACTCAAATGTGTACCGTCTGTGTGGCGTTTAGATTCATTTACACTATATAATGTTGGGCTCTGCTGCACATGGGGGTGATGGTGGGGTTGGGAGGGGGGAGGAGGAGTGGGGGGGAGGGGTGTCTCTGAGGAGAGGTGAGAACCAGATGGATGGTCTAAGAATGGTGCGCCAACTGGCTCGCAACAGGAGGGCCTGATGAAATTGGAAACAGGCTTTTTCTTGGGTAGGCCTGGCCTGACCGGAGACATCCACACACACAGGGACGCGCACACACACACACACAGACACACAGACACACACACACACAATAGATGAAAAGAGGCATGAGTCCCACCAAGGGCCTGCGAAACAGATCTCTGCGCTCACGGCAAAGACGTAAAATGGAAGGCGGAGGAGAGACTGTGGAAAGGATGACTGGGAGACGGAGACACGGAGGTGCCACCTAAACAGGTAGTCGCCCGCCAAAGCACCCAGGCTCCCACTGCAGCTTCAGCTGGTGGAGCTGAGCCCCTAATAAAATCCCAGCTGCTGACGACGGGGCGAAAAAGCTACCCCCAAAAACAACTTTACTCGAGACGTACCGACACGTGGCTGAAAATGATCACAGGCTGGAAATTAAGTGCAAGGGGATTTGTAGGGCTGGGTGTAGAGAGGAGATCACTGTGAAAAAAGCGCATTATATAGGGGCAATTTTCCCTTAAGTGTTGTTTCTGGCAGTGGCAAAGCAATCTTTCCACACACTGAGAGGACAGACGAAGACCCCCAGCACAAGGCCTGAGATTAATCAGACAACCCTTATATAATTGTCTAAATAACATCATTTAGACCCAAAAGCCTTGTGCATGACGAACTACTACTAATATTAAAGTGGGGTTTGTGGTCTTTTATAACTATACACTGACAGACAACATTCAGGGTGCAGGGTACTAAGTAGTCCATGCGTTCCTCATTTAGTTTTAAAGAGGAACACCCTTCAGACTGTGGTACACAGCTAAGGTACCGTCTCAGGGAAACGCATTAGCAGACATGTCTGTCGTGTGTTAATGTACGTTTTCCGAACACTGTCTGAAGCCTCTAACCTACAGTAAAATGGAAACGCAGGACGTAGGGTTATGTAATTCTCTCTGCTGGCAATGTTTGCACTTCTTTGCCATGGCAAAGCGAAATGAACTCGGTGTTGGTCTGACTCACGTCAGGCGTAAGTAGCTGACCACCTGGCATCCATGATCCGAAACCATGCATGACATCCCACCAAAACACGGACGATGGCAGTGAATCAATAAACCCTGAAAAAAACCGCTCCACATGCCAAATGAAAGCTATTTAGCAGATTCCCATACCAGACACAATGAACTCCCCATGGGTCGCTGAAAAACACCATCTTCGAAGGAACACAGAGGAATTTGATATTTTCCATGAACTCCCTGACACTTACAATCCACTCCAGAACACTGAAGCACTTCCATCCCCACTGAATGATGGTAAAATATGCATATGAGCCTGATGATGAGCCCTGAGACAGTCACGCCTGGGAGGACGGATAGGCGCTCTTACCTGATGAGTGACTCCAGGATGAGAGGCGAAGGGCCCTTCTGGAACTCCAGCTCCTTGTAGTGCAGGGCCTTGGCGTAGGCGCGACACTTGGCGGCCCTCTCCCCCAGCAACACGATGCCGTTGTCGTCTCTCAGAGGCAGGGGGCCCTGGGAAATGACACAGAATAAACACACACACACTCAAAAACCAGTGTGTGTTTAGGTTGCGTTTGTGTGTGACGTGATCAGTCGTGATTACTTGCTGGGTACATGCATAGGTGTGCCACTGTCGGTTTCATGGTGGATGAAAGGCAAGTGGCCTGAGACCTGACATTGATGTAGTCACCTTCATTAAAAAAATTTGGGAGCACATTCAAGTGTGTGTGTGTTTTTTTTATCCTGTTTTAGGTACTCCTGCTTGGCCCAGCACCCTGAATTTAAGTTCCTAGACGTGGGTTTATAGTTTCTCGGGTTGCATTTGTACTCCATGACCGTACATATCCATGTTATGGAGGGCCATGATGTTTTGTAATAATTAAAGAGAATGCACGGCCATTACAAGGCCATTAATCTCTGCTCCTCATCAGAGATGCTCTCAACAGAAAAATGTCTGGGAAATTACACAGACCTGGTGCCTACTTGGGCAGGGAGGTATATAAACAGCTAATTTTACCCACTGTTAATTTGCATTATGACCCTCTGGAACGTGGTGCTGCTTTCTAATTGGTTGCTAGGCATGCAGTAAAATCGTATATCATGCACGCCTTGGAAGTAGTTCTGCCAAAAAAGTTTAAAACTTCAGCACCGTTCCATATCAATACCCAATAGAACGTACGTACCTACTGTAACCGTCTCTATCAAACTTCACAATTAATGGCAATGTGGAGTTTAATTTCCATCAACTTAAAAAAAAATAGTAAACCGAAAATAACAAATAAATCAGTGTTTTGGAATAAGTATTGCACGTGTTGTGTTGCTCAATCCAAGCTAGCTAACACCTGATGAGCAGTAGCAATCACCTTACCAAATGAAAGGTAACCTTGACAACCTGGCTAGTGACTGAGGGCTGCGTAGCGCTCTACTTAACGTTACAAATATTAGGCTACATTGTAGGCCACACTATAGCGAAACTGAGTCTAAGTTAACCCTCTAAGTTATGTGAGAATTATTTTAAATACATTCTACATAATTGAGTGGCATTAACCGGGTCATAAGCGGGGTTACATCCTCCGAAGCGTGCATTATACAGTTTTAAGTCAACTTCGCGTCGGGAAGTTCTTAGGCTCCACCTCGTTGACTTAAAACTGTATAATGCACGCCTCGTTGGATGTTACCCCTTACTGAGGTCTCGATGTGCTCAGGACATAGTTAAGTTTCAGTGTACGCTCAGCAGAGCAAATAAGTTGGCTGACGGCGAGCGAGAAAATAAGCATGTCAGCTGCAAACCATTTTCCCCTGTCTTCCTCTGGAAGGTATTAAATTAAATTCAAATTGGTCTTCACCCACAGATCCTGAAACCAAACTTTCTTTAAAATTTAGGTCAATAATGCAGCGGTTTGTACCGAGTCTTGTATTTTTTTTAAAGGCCTGTCAGCAGCAGTCTTTTTAATTAGCAGACAATCAAACAAAAGTGAGGGCAAAATGATCTGTAGGAATTTACAATCCTTCCAAGTGAATGAGCTAAGTGGTGGTGGTAAAAATGGCAATCCCTGAACGTTCAAATTGCACTTTTTGGCTTCTAACACCTTTTAGGAACTCCAAAGGCCTGAGAATGTTATATTTTGTATTAGCTTTCCTGTCTAAATATACCCGGGCCCTGCAGATGGAGCAGACAAATGCGGGCAAAAGGGATCAGTTGTCAGTTGTGGGAAGATTTCCGCGGTAGGTCTGGCGTGCCATTCCAAAGATCAGATGATTGTGTGCATTTCTAAAAGTTTTGATTTTGTGGTCACCACGATGACACGGTGATGAATGTCAATTCACGTGTCAAGAGCTCGGTGAAACTGGACTACAATGAGTGAGTGCACGACACGTGTGTGTGTGTGTGTGTGTGTGTGTGTGCATATGAATGTGTGCATTTGTGTGTGTTTATGTCTGTGTGTATGTGTGTGTGTGTGTCCATGTGCGTGCGTATGTGTGCATATGAATGCGTGCATTTGTGCATTTGTGTGTGTGTGTGTCGGTGTGTTAGGTGTGTGGTTGTGTCTCACCTTGTCGCTGTGCTCCATGAACTCAGCCAGGTTGAGGAGGGTCTGTGTGACCTCTGCGATGTCCTGCGAGGTCAGCGCCAGCTCGATGCTGCGGATAAGCTCGTCCTGTTGGTCCTCGCTCAGCTCCGACCAGCAGGACAGGAAGGCCGCGTTGAACAGGTCCCTGCCACAGCAAGCAATGGGTCAGGTGGCTTTTCATAACAAAAATAGGCGTCTACAGAGCTGAGCTGAAAGACTATTGAATTTTAAGCAGAGATAGCTTTGGTTTCATGGAAATTCCAATGTTTAAAAATATACTGATCAATCTAAAAAACTACACAAAGTATATTTGACATAATGCAAAAGAAAAGAAACAAATGAAATAATGTCTGGCAGTTAAAAAAGCTAAAGATTGTTTTAAAATAGGAGTGGAATTTTTACTTGCCACACAAAGGACGAAGAAGAAAAATGGTTTAAAGTAAAGAAACAATAAAATATCCAAAAGATGGCGTGAGAATCTTGGTTGAGGGGGTGGAGAGTACAGACAAGAGCAAAAAACCAAAAGAGTACAATAGAAAGGAATGGAGGGCTGAGGGGTTATGGGGAAAAAAAAAAAAACTTTGACAAAATCTCAAACACACAGATGGGGTTGGGGGGCACAGAATGGATCTCATAACATGACACAAAAGAGACCAGTTGAGAAATGAGGCCTCAATCATGTGACAGACACAGACATTAAGACAGACAGACAGACGAGGAGAGACAGCGGGAAGGGCTGCTGGTGCTGGAGGGGGGGCGTCTGACCTGGCGAGGGGGATGTAGGTCTGCGCCAGGGACCAGCAGGAGCGCAGGGCGGGCGAGGACGACTCCTTCAGCAGCACCACGCTCAGACGCCGCAGCCACTCCAGCCAGTCGTCCTTCGACACCTTCCTGGCCGCACCCCACGCCTGTGGTACCGCCACCACACACACACACACACACACACACACGTACATACATACACACACACACGCAAACATACATACATACACATACACATACACACACACACACACACACACACACACACACACACACACACACACACACACACACACACACACACACACACACACACCACAGTTATTCACATGCCATTATTATTCACAATGCCTAAGCCAAAAGGCCACATCACCACAAAACAGCGTGCTGGGGCCAAGACGGTTCTTTTGCGGAATGTAGAGGAGCACAGGGATAGATATAACAGGACAAATCGACAGGAGATAAAAAGGAAAGGCAGACAGACAGACCAAGAAAAAACAGGCACAGCAGACTCCAGGCCCTTCTCCTTGAGCCTCGAGTCCTTGACTACAGTGTCATACTTGACAAGCTTGACAAACACAGACAATGGATTTGGACAGAAAAGGGGCCAGGGGGGGGCAGCTGGACGTGGAATGGGACAGTGCTGAGACAGATGACTGAGTGGACAGACAGACACCACTGGGCTGCCTCACGTGTCTCATGACCACTTAAGCCTGTCACTGCAGCAGGTGGCAGACAGGGGACAGGGGGCAAGCATGGGGACACGCATGCCTCACGTGACAGGTGAAGGACGGGCATTCGGGTGACAGCGCTAACAGGGGGGTGGAAGGATGGGGAGAGGAGGGGAGGGGAAGGGAGGGGAGTGTTTCTGAAGGGGGGTGGGGGTGGTTGTGAGGAGGATGACAAGAGCTGACACACGTGTGAATTCATGACACGTGCCCACAAGCGTGCATGTGTGTACGCAGACACACACACACACACACACATAAATAAATAGACACACACACACAGAGACCACAGTGGTCGATGCATTCTGCCTCAGCAGCTATCCGAGGCGACAACACTTCTCAGGCCTTACGCCTCATTGGCCGCTTCCAGTAAACTGCGAGGGCAGTCGCTCAGCTGCGCCTCGCGATCCCCACTTGGTTTATTCAAAGAGCACACAGCCCCTGTTTGTCTGGGCACGGCTCTCCCCTTGTTGTGTGGTGTGGTGTGTGTGTGTGTGTTACTGTGTGTGTGTGTGTGTGAGTCTGAGTGAGTGAGCGCTTACGCACCACCCACACACAGCCAAGGAACCTTTTAATTACAATATTTCACACTGATGCCTTTCTCAATGTGTTGGGGTCTGCATCTGGATTTTCAATCCCCACTTTTCATCCCAGGGTTTTTACGAGGTATTGATGTTGTTGACTGAAGTGATTTTTCACAGATCCGTTTTCCCTATCCGTGTTACAAAGCGTTTCGCCGTTCAAGCCCCTCTCGAGTTACAGCACAAACGTCATTCGCTGATAAAAGCCAACGGGAACAGCGTGTCCCATTGCCGAGTTTGCCGGGCGTGCCGCTCGGCTTAAGAGAATGACTTCGCGCTGAAAGCTTTAGAGGGTGGATAAACAGAAGTCGGGGAGCGGGAATTTGTACAAGCCGAGGGCCGATGAATCCAGATAAGGCCGCAGTTTAACTTGGTGGCCTGTTGAAAGGCCGGGGGCCAATCCGAGGTGGACAGGGAGGGAAAATAAACTCCTGTCAGAAGTGCTTAAGGCCGACGTAGAGCAGTGGCAGGCCTCAGCCATGGGTCTCTCCATAATGATACGTGGGTCCCCCCCACCCCCCACAGTTTTAACTCATTTATTATTATCGCCATTTAAAAACTCTTAATTAACCAACCAAGGTGTTTTTTTTGTTCATGGGTGATTAAACACAGTCAATGAGTCAATCTACAACAGCCAACTCTCATTAAGTGCAATTTAAGATTCAGGGGTGGTGTAGAAAAGTAAGCTGTTACTGATGACCTGGTAATGCTCAAGTATAAAGTTAACAATAAAAATGTTTACAAAGGGAAGTGAAAGGACAACAAAGTGAAAGAGACAACAAAGTATAAGACAGACAGAGAGCTTTTGACAAGAGGAAAAAAAGAGTGTTGGGTAAGAAAATGGATGGAGAAATATGGCTGAATGGAGAAATAAGCACAGAGATAAGCACACAGAAATAAGCAGAGAGCTGGTCAGACGGGCACAGAGAGGCCAGAGCGTATACAGTAGGAGGTTGGGTTGGGAGCCAAGGCAAAGAGGTGAAAAGGGACACAACAACAGCAGGAAACAGGAAGCAGGAAAAGGAGGAAAGTTGGTTGGTTGTGTAGGTGCCCACCTTCTGTAGCGCGGTGGTGCTGACGTGCAGCTTCTTCATTGGGCCCGACTCCACTGGGCCGCTGACCAGCGGGTCGCCCTGGTTGCCCCGCAGCGAGCGGTGCTGGAAGATCAGCGGGTCCTCCTCCTCCTCAGCCAGCGTGTACCCCTGAGGACCAGCACAAACCAGCAATCATTTAAATTAATCAAGCATGTCCTTCAAACTAGCAGCCTACACCCAAGCTACCTATTAGGTAGCCTATTTTTTTTTGGTAGATGCTAGATTGGATCAGCCGAATGGACAGGGGACAATTGCTGTGAACGTTCGATGCAGCTGCTGATTGTTTTGTTATGCACCTCACCTGCCGTTGTAATCGTAGTTGTCGCGGTGTGGTAACGGCGTCACTTTCACATCAGAGACAAACAGACTGAAAGTGTTAAACGCTTTGACACCCTTATAGAATAATCGCTCGGGTTAGGGTTGGTCGTCATTTTGCAGGTTTGCCTCACCAGTGTTTTACAAAACTCTGAAGTGACAGCTACGATTAGAACAATAGCTGAGGCGGAGCCAGAGTGTCATCTGTTGCATAACAAATGCAACAATCGGCAGCTGCATCGAACGTTCAGAACGACCACCCCCTGTCCATCTGGCTGATCCAATCTGACATCTACCCTCATTTTTTTTTTACCAGGCCCCTGCAATGGCAAGTGTTTTATTTTTTTTTTAATTAAAAAAAGAGAGGGGAGGGGGTACAAGCCAAGCCTCAACAAACGCCCCTTTGTTCAGGGATGAGATAAAGCCCAGTCGTGCAATTTGCTTTTGTCTCCTCGACAGAAAAATCACTTCCATCTCTCCGCTCTTCCCTGAAATGACGGAGGGGCGAACAGCGGGAAGCAGGTCAAGAACATTATGTGCTCGGGGTGTTTGTTGTTGCGGTGACTGACAGTTAGCGGGTTGGGTGTGTGGGGAGGGGAAAACGATCGTGACCGCGACCGGGGCAGTGTGTGTAGAGAGAAACGACTAAATGGTTTTCTGGCGGAACTTGAGGCCCGTGCTGATTGTTGTCTGCTGAGGCCAGGGTGCGTGGGATGGCATGTAGTGGAAACAAGGCCAATGACGAATGGAAAAAGAGGAGCGAGGCTCCAACACCTGCACACAAGAGTTGGGTTGTTTTTGGGGGGGAAGGAACCCTTTCCTGTGGCCGACACGGATGACATCAGAGCTACTAGCATTGCTTTTTTATTTCCTCTTTGTATGATATGGTAAAGAGGGTATTGGTTTGCTTGTTGGCTTTGTCATGACAGACTTGGAGTGTAGCCAAGAGGGGCCTATGGAGATGACGGGATTGAGAAGAGAGGCAGAAACTATGAAAGGCAGACAAACGTCAAAAGACAAAAGGTGGGAGAGGCGGACCTTGACGATGCGGCAGATGAGGACGTCGTAGCGCTGATGGTTGATCCGGTGCTTCAGCATCACCTTGTTCACCATGGGGATGAAGATCTGGTACTGTGGGGACAGAATAGAGAGAGAGCGAGAGAGCGAGAGAGAGACAGAGAGACACAGACACAGACAGAGAGAACATTATTTAGAGCTGGGGTGAGAGTGATATAGTAGACGCAGAATAATTCCTTGTAAGCCGGCAGCTATTATTTCCTGGCTCTGCTATGCGAATGCACCAATGTGTTCATCAATTACGGATGTGCACTTTTAGATGCGTGTTTGGGCATGACAGAGTGCATGACTCTGTGTGTGTGTGTGTGTGTGCTGCACATGGCATGGCGCGTGTGTGCCCAAACACACAAGCAAATGTCCCCCCCCCCCCCCCCCCCCTTCATCTCAGGCTGCTGCTTTCATGTCTGAGTCCAGACTGCTTAAATTGAGCCTGGTTCGCTGAGACTTCTGAAGGGGGGGTGATGATTGGGGTGGGCAGCTGATGACTTCATCTTTCTCCCTCTCCCTTCTTTTTCTCCACTTTTCCTCCCTTCATCTCTCTCCATCTTTCCTCCATGCTTGCTCTCCTCCCTCCCTCTTTCTTTCCTTCTCCTGCTCTCATTATCCTTCATCCTGTGCTCTCTTTCTATGCTCCATTACATCAGTGCCTCAGGTCTGGGTGCACTTGGAGGGAATGAGGGCCAGGGAGGGTAACCTCATGCCTACTTGCCCCCACTGGAAGCCCCTTTGGTTCTTTCGCCCTCTACTAGAAAAACTGCCCCAGGCATCTGGCACTGAGAACCACTAAGAACATGCTGGAAGGGTGGGGCAATGTGGCCCAGTGTCCACCTACGATGACTCACCTTCTTTCCGAGCTGGAAGACCAGGGAGGACAGGGTGTCCATGGCCGTGGAGCGCAGCTCCGGAGTGCCGTCCAGTGTGCGCACGATGGGGTGGATGATGCGGGAGGCGTAGTCCGTGAAGTCAAGGGACTCGGTCAGCCTGTCCAAGGTTTCCAAGGCAACCCTGCAGGAGAAGGAAATGGTAGGGTAGAACAAACAAGTAAATATGGCATAAAAAAGCAGCTTCCACAGTCAAAGCAAAAAAAAAAAAAAAAAAACGATTTTAATTCATACCACTAATATTTTTAGCCCGACAACAAAGGAAACAAACAAACCAAATTTGGTTGGTAAATAGATTCTCATAGATTAGACTTCCAATTCCACATGTTTTCCACAGAGGGTCAAGGACATTCTTCTTCACTATCACCACAATATGCTGGTCTGTGAAGAACCAGTGCCAACACCATAAAACTGTTTCTCATGGACAAATAACACCCTACTAAATGAAAGTCACACCGACCGCAGTGAAAAAAACTGCACTGAAATAAAAACAACTATTGATGCTCATGCAGTTGAAGCCACGTGGAAAAGGCTCGTACAAACAGGTGGCTTTGAGTTGGCAGGCCTGCACATTCATGGGGCTTCGATGACTGACAGTGATAACCAAAAGTCAGCGCCTGATTTTGAGACGTGTCTTCAGAAAGTTTTTTCTGAATATTTTTCTGTCCCCTCCCAAATAGATTTAACACATTTGCTGTTAAAAAAAAGAGAAAAGTAGAAAAATAGAAAGAAAAGAAAAATATATTTTCAGAGATCAAACCAGACTCCTGCCTGTGCGGAGTGTTTTTGTGGAGAGTAGGGTACAATACATTGGAGACGACGGATGGGGAGCCAGCGGGAGTCTGCTCCGCACATTAGACACCCAGTCAGCCCTGCCGCTTGCTCCCGCACTCCTGCGCTCCCTCTCCCATCATCGCTGTCGTCGTTGTCGGAGGAGGAGGCGCGTCAGATGAGCCTGGCTCCTGTCAATCCGCACCTCCATTGTTTTTGCTGCGCTCTGAGAACAGTTCCCATGCCACAAGGCCACAGGCCACGCCACACTGTGCTGAAACGCCGCTGTGTTCACAAACACCACAGAGTATCGCTCGTCATCGTCGACCCCAGAGGCGAGCCAGCGCTGGCTGAAAGAGCCGATGGAGGACTGCTTCACACTGGCAGACTGGAGTGCCACGGCACAGCTGTGCTTCTTCTGTGTTGATTGGCATGACACACAGCTGTCTGAGAGGAAAAACTACACCCCATTAAACCATGGGACTGCGGACATTTTTTTTTTGTTTAATTAAGTGCAATGGAGTGAGGAAAAAGTGAAAGGACACTCGTAAATTTTAATTTCATGTGCACAAAGCCATCCACTTGGGTCAGTGACTGAGTGACGGCCTGCCGGTGTTTCTTCTGGCCTATTACGGTCTATTACACTTGCTCTCACTGATCACTCATCGTACAGCTCTAACGCTAAGGACACAATGGCGCTCTTATCTTCCCACTCAAACAGCTGACCAAAGGTCCTGGCTGCTGAACAGAGCAACACAGGAAATCTGTGGCTAAATACAACAATGATGTCCTCACTGGAGAACCCTTCAGGGACCAGACATAAAACTGACTTGGAAGGACCCTTGGAAGGACACTTGGGAAGGACACGTACTTGCGGGCCTGTAAGGGAACATCCGGGGCGTCGAACAGCTTGACTATGGGCGGCAGCAGCAGATGGAGGTAGTCGTCCAGGTTGGCGCCAAAGAGCTGGATGGCATTAAGGAGCTGCAGAAAGACAAGACAGGAAGACAGACAGGAAGTCAGTGGAGACAAGTTATCAGGTGACCGGGACAGCTGTGGGCAGCTGAATCCTCTCTGTCTGTCTGTCTCTCTCTCTGGGGTCTCAACTGCACTGCACTCAAAGTTGTTGCCTAGGTGTTACAGATAACTCAATACAAATTCTGATGATGTTCCACTCACAGGGACAGATGTCACATAGAGGTCACAGGATCAGGCAGGACAGCGAGAAATTTTATTTTTTTGTGTATCTATTTCTAACCATATGCAAGCCTTGTGTTTTCTTCCTTGTGTTGTGTTGAGTTGTGTGATGCTGTGTTGTGTATTGTGTTCTGTGTTTTTATATATATATATATATATATATA
This sequence comes from Coilia nasus, assembly GCA_027475355.1. Classification (NCBI taxonomy): domain Eukaryota; kingdom Metazoa; phylum Chordata; class Actinopteri; order Clupeiformes; family Engraulidae; genus Coilia; species Coilia nasus. The sequence continues at coordinate 24,242,837 of CM050206.1, read as the reverse complement.
TATATATATATGTCACAGCTAAAGTTGGCTGGACGGTAGCGCAGACCGCAATTTGCTATGGGCTCTCCTAAATGTCTGCTGACGCGCTGGCCCGTCTCCAGGCCGCGGTGTATCCAGATGTGGAAGCAGGGCACCCGTAACTACTCAGCGTATCGGCATGCAGAAATAAAAGCGTAGTGTGTTTTGTCCTTTTGCTCCCTGATAAATATGAGCTGGCAGAGGAGAGTTGAGCAACTGTAGCGGGTCTGCGAGATTAGCCTGCGGTCCGCCTTGTGCAAGCGGCTGATATTTTATCTGGACCTCCGAGCGTCATTTCTCCACTTTAGTGGAAAGTGATTGAGGAGCGCGTGGAGACTCCGATATTCCCATTTTGACTTTGAAGTGCAAAGCGAGATTCTCTTCCCAAAACCACAATCTGGCTCCCACCCCAAAACTTAATATTATTTTTTTCCTCCAAACGAAAAAGAGCCACCAGATATCTTAATCCACGCCACAAGGAACAGTACCGTGAAATGAACGTTTATTTGGGCATGGCAGAGAAGAAACTCAGATAATAAATTTCAAAGAGAAGTGAGGCGAAGATGAGAGAGGTCCCTGCTTTTAGACTACAAAGTATCGAGGAGGAGGAGGCTGGAATTCCTGAGGGCACCGTGCACATGTGGTTTCTAGCGCTAGTTAACGTAAGCACATCTCCTGTCAGCCTCGTCCTCCTCTAGTGGGTGGGAAAGTAGCTCATTCATTCCATAACACACAAACGCTCTCATTGAGAGTGAGCTGCACCCAAAGGGTTTCCAGGTGCCTTGAACACGTTCCCTCGGCTGCAATACTCGCGCTAAATGCATCGCAGTGTGACGGCGGCTCTGGTGTCTCCAGAGTGGTTTGGACAGTTTGGGTTTTGTGCTGGGAGAACAACAAATGTTTGCATACGTTTGGTATTTGGTGTCTTGAGGGATGCTGGGAAACGTTTTTTGGGTGAAGCTTCAAACAAAAAACAACTTTTGAGTTATGAAAAAAAAATCCTTAAAGGGGAAGCAGAGACAGTTAAACTTTCTTTTTTGTTTGGGGGATGGTGGCCAGGCCCTGAACTGGTTGCGAGACCAACACTGCTGTGATGTGCACCACTGCACTCACCTGGTTTCATTTTTGGAGAGCGTCAGCATGGCAATTGGGGGGGGGGGGGGGGGGGGGGGCGCGGCACAGTGAGATCAGTCACTGCTTGCACATGGACGAGTTGAATCAGATTGGAAATGGTTTGGGATCGTATCGAATTCATGTGCACAGGCTAAAGACCGTATAGGGATTGGTTTCGCGAATCCGATTGCAACCCCTGGCTTAAGCCGATGTTAATCCGCTTGGTGCCGCCTTGTGCACGGTATTGGGTCGGATTCGCGTACTGCGCATGTAAAACCACTCGATCCCAGAAGCTTCTGTCCCTGATTTTCATCTATACTGAACGTCGAGGCTTTCTATCGCCTGCTCTCAACAAGTCTCGTTGTCTTAATAGACAGGAAATGAGGTAATGGGACTGGCTGTAAGGACAGTGATTTTAAAGAAGCACACATACAGAGACACACTTACACATATGCACTACATATTTAAAACCACATAAGCAAAAGGAGAGCAGTTGGATTCTCTTCAGCCCACTAAATTCACTGACGGAAAATTGACTATTATCTCTTCAATATGCATTTCATTTCATCATTATTGTGCTGATGGGAAACAGTGGGAGCTTTGGACTCCTGTGAAAGACAGCAGGCCGGGGGGGGGGGGGGGCGGGGGCGGGGGGGGAGCCACTGACCGACTGAGTGGAAGATGAGCGTACTCTTCTTCTGATCAAGGATGAAACACTGGGCACTGTCAGTGTCCTACTCCACCAAATCAGAAGCGAATGCGTCAACGATTCCATGAGCTTTTTCCGTGCAAGGGACGGACAGAGCGCCGGTTCCAGACAAACACTTGTACGATGATCCAAATCACTGGTCTGTAGAGAAGCCTCTAATTGTAATCTTCAGGCCTGATAGCCTGCATTGCTTGTGACATTCGACACATGGGCTAGCTGGACCGTGGCGGAACATCTGTCTTGCCCTTGTTGTAACGAAGTTTCGTACAAATTTTGGGTGCGAGGCCAGGCCTCCTAGATGTATCCGTAAGACAGTTTTTGGTTTTTGGTGAAAATGGTGCAGCCGCAAATAATAAAACACTGTCCTAGAATGTGATTTTGTGGGTTTGCGTTTGCACTGGCACTGTGTGTCCTGAATAAACTGACACACCACAGCAACACACTCAAACAAACAACAAGAAGCGACCATGTCAGTGGGAAAAAAGAAAGAAAACACATTTGGTAGCCACACTGACGCTTACCTTGATGGTGACGCTTCGGCCTGTGCTGTTGTCGTGCATGAAGACCCGCAGCATGTGTGGGATGAGCTGGGGCAGGTACAGCTTGAACTCCCCTCCCAGGGCCACCACTATCTGCTCGATCAGCAGGATGATGGTGTTCTGCATGGGGTTGTTGGGTGTCCAGTACTCCTGTTGGACGGGAGAGACAAATTAATGGGTCACACAATGACATACCCACAATGCACCTGTGTAGGCAAAGGATTAGCAGACAACCCGGGACATGGAGTAGCTTCCCATTTTTTTTTCCTCAAATTAACAATGGTAAAGAGTTTGACCCAGATTCGAGGTACTGAGAGTCCTGTATTTTTTCTCTTTTCTTTTTCGAAAAAGGGTCAAAGTACAGCCAACAGTCGCATGTGCTACCTAATCCAAACCTGAAAATGATCAATAGGGAGCCAGGTGATTTTTCCCAAAACTGGGTCACACTGTACGATTTGTGTGCGAGTGGGGGCTGCGTGGCGTGGTGAGGCGAGGCGCTGCACAGCCCTGGAGGGGCCCGCACAGTTAAGTGGCTTTACAGGCCTGCCGACCAGCAGCCAGACACGGGAAAAACGGGGATTAGCGTCCATCCACCTGACACCGCTCTTGGAGGGACTCTCAGCCTTGGGGACTTATTCCGTCTGCCGTGCGCGGTGCCTGGTCGCAGTTAGAGGGTGACCACATGTGGAAAAAGTGACTGTTACACCTCATAAATGTGGCCCCATGTCTGCCTGCGACTGGCGAGCGCGAGGCTCCATGGGGTGCCGATCCTGTGCCTGCAAGCCCTGAAAACTCCCCACCCCACTGCTCTGCCAGCACTATTAGCGGCCAGTGGCATTTAACAAACAGTCCTCAATGGCTGTTCCTTTCGCTGATCTGGTGGCTGAAGGTACAGAGGGAAAAAGAAGGGGGAAAGGGGAGGAAAAAGGATCTCTTTATGGTGATGTTTGTGACCAGCAAAAACAAATCTACGGCCTTCGAGCAGATGTCGAGCGAGGAAGCCTGGGCAGTGATCCCGCAGGTTGTGGTTGAGAAACTCTTTAACGTTTCATCCTGTCAAGCGTACCAGAGCAGAACATTTTTGCTACAGCTGATTGATGCTTCGTTGCCCGTGGTGACGAGGCAATTTTCTGAAGCGCCCAGACAGTCACTGCGTGCACATGGAGGAGTTGAATCCGATTGGAAATGGTTTGGGATCGTATCGACTTCATGTGCCCAGGCTAAGGATCGTATAGGGATTGGTTTCGCGAATCCGATTGCAACCCCTGGCTTGAGCCGGTTACAATCCGCTTGGTGCCGCCTTGTGCACGGTTATTGGTTTGGATTCGTGTACTGCGCATTAGGGTTGGCAAGGAATATTCGAAATTCGAATATATATTCGAATAGTTTTAGTTAGAAAAGCAATTCGAAGGTGAAAGTTAATATTGGAATGTGAAAAAACGTGCACTTGCGCTTTGGAATGTCGGAGGCAAAAGAAATACTCGGTGTAGTTGGAATATTTGTGTTTTATTTGGAGGGAATATTCGAAAATCATTTTTGAGCAATGTTGACAGCCCTACTGCGCATGTAAAACCACTCGATCCCAGAAGCTTCTGTCCCTGATTTTCATCCATACTGAACGTCGAGGCTTTCTATCGCCTGCTCTCAACAAGTCTCGTTGTCCTCAATTGCTTGTAATATCAAACGCCGACGGCACAGTTCATGTCGTATCAAGGAAACCAAAAACGCTGTTTGTTCTTTCATACGGACTTCCAAAGAAAGGAGAATGCACAGCTTGCATGCAACTGCTGCTCTGTCAACCTCCTCAAGCGCTATCTTTGTTTTGTATGCCGCCAGATAGTTTGTTTATTTTCTTTTAGCAGCCGTTAACCTGAAGTAGTTCTAACACCACTTGTTGAAAGGAATATAGCGCCATCTAGCGTAGCGGAAACGGCCAGATCTCTGACCATTATCCGCTAACACGAACTCTCATGTGCACAGACATTTGGGACAGACCACCCGTTGGGTAGCAACACCCAACCCAATCCCAATCCAATCCGATCCTACCATGTGCCCGTAGTCACAGATGGCGCGGAAATTGAGGGCACAGGGAGAGGATGGAGGTAGGGGCGAGGGCGTGAGGGGGTTCAACTTACTCTGATGAGGGTGAAGATGTCGTCCATGTAGGGTCGGATGTGGATCTTGACGAAGCACACCACCATTCCCATCTGCTGGAAAAGAAACTGTAGGGGAGAGAGGAGAGTTCAAAAACACGGTAAAAGTGAGACAGACAAAAAACAGGTGTGACCAAAACATCATGAAATTCTTGAAGGTCAACCGCAGTTTGTGAAACCAGAACCAGAGACAAGGTCCTTGACGTCCAGGCAAGCCAGTGGAATGGACTGTGATTCTGATTTCACACTCATGGGTCCAAAACTTACAGAACTCATAAACAAGCTAAAGGGCCAGGATGTTGGGGGCTTGGTGCGTGATGACTGCATCAATACAGACTAGGGGTCATTTGTGTGTTTACTCATATGAAGCGTAACAAACAAAAAACAGAACTGGCAGGATGCTAAAACCATCATGGATGATTGGGTCAGCTACCACATCGCCAATAGGTTTCAACTTGCTAACTCACTTTAATTTCATTTGACTCCGGTTTCACATCAATTTCATGCGGTTGAACTTGGTGAGAGCTGAGGTATCAATTTAATTAATTCAATGCTTACACAGCTTGCATTTCAACAAGCTAAATGTTGGTCTTATTTCCATCTTTTGAGAGCAGCAAGAATGGGAGAGATGAAAAGGAAGTGCAAATCACAAAATTTTTTATATAATTTTCTAGTCGATGGAGTACATTTACAGTCTACACAATAAATGTCCAAAAAAATGTCTGCTTGTGTGTATTTATTGTACCCAATGGTGTAGTGGCACAAAGAAAGATAAGGAAATGATACAAGCAATAATAAAATAGTGGGTACACCATGGATATCTTAAACACTGCTTTGTAACTTAATGTGGTGCGTAAACAATGTTTACCCTCCACTAGACCACTGACTGAGGTGGGGAAAAGGGGGGTATTTCATAGGACTTTAGAGGGACTTATTATGTCCTTTTAGAAAGTCTCCCATTTCTGTCATTGTGATCACACGGCACAGCACAGCACACAGTGCACACAACGAAATTCAACCTCTGCATTTAACCCATCACACATGTGAGCAGGGGGCAGCCATGACAACGGCGCCCGGGTAGCAGTGAGTGGGGACGGTACCATGCTCAGGGTACCTCAGTGGCACTACTGGCGACTTGGGATTCGAACCTGCGATCCTTGCGGTCACAGGTCCGATGCCTTAGCCGCTAGGCCACCACTGCCCCAGTGGTTTAGTGTAGTGTTCAATCAATATATTTATCTCCTACATGCCTGAATGTGTGAGTATGGTGTAAATGTGTTATATCCACTTAAGGGGACAAGGGGGGTGGGTGTTACCACTGGAGGAGAAAAAAAGGACGCGTTACCTCTCGTATGCTGGCGTCGCACACGCGGATGACATTGAGGAAGGTGGGCATGACCTGTGGCAGGAACTGCACACACTTGAGCCCCAGCGATTTGAAGATGAAGGTGACGGCCTGCACCACCATGGTGTGGTGATTGGACAGCGACGGGTCCCGCAGGATGCGCATCAGCGTCACTATGGCAACCGCCGGGTAGAACTCGTCGAGCGGAAGGTTGCCCATGTTCACCAGCATCTCACTGGTGCTGTAATCAGCTACACACAAGACAAACACACATGCAGAGAATCATTACATAAGTCTGACGGAGAGGGGAAGGAACTCACTAATAATTACACCACAAAATAAGGTGGTGGAATCAGACAATGGCAATTGTGGCTGAGGGAACTGGCAAAACACTAAGTACAGTGTGACCTCAGGGTTAAATGAATCCACTGTAACCTTGAGGATTGAGCTGAAGGCTACTTATTTTGTGGTTTTCATTTCATGTGGTTTCATCTCACAGGACGATAAAAGTGCATGCCCTCACAATCCGCTCCTACTGTACACAAGTTTACTGGGACATTCAAAAGGCTGACAGAGGGAGGGAGAGAGGGAGCGAGAGAGAGAAAGAAAGAGAGAGAGGATGAGACAGAAATGGAGGGCAAAGGGATAGAGTCAAGATGGAAAGAAAAGTGAAAGGGGGAGAATAGGAAGAAAAGAAGGCAAACGAGGGAAGATGATGTCTGGCGTCTCAGCTTTCACCGTCCCCAGTGTGGAGGAGTCAGCTGCAGAAACCCTCGTAAACCTATTCATGGTGAAGGCTCCCACTTGCTACCTTGCGCCCTCTTTCTTTTTTATGATCTTACTGTAGAGAGGGAGACAGACACAACAGATGGCCTTCAATCCCACAGGTTTGTCCAACTGCATCACCAGAGATCTCATCGAACCTGTCATGATCCTCCCACAGACTAACAGTCATGTTCCATCCTGTCCAAGAGCTTCGCTGCATATTTTTTCCAGGTCCGTGACAGGTTGCTAGGGTTGGTCAAATCCCCCCGGTGGAATACGTCATGGCGCTACAATCAGGTCTAATCAAAGAACGCGATCCATTTCAAGGCATGCTTTTTCCCCTACGCTTTGGTAGGGAAGTCGTGTTCCGTTCAAGTGTACGATTTTCCAAGTGCGTCGTAAAACACTGTGTCATGAGAAAGGAGCAGCCAGGGAAGAAGTAATGCATGCGTACAGGCAGGTACACCTCAGCACCACTGACACACACACAAACACAAAAACCCTAACCTGGGAATAAACACACACACACACACACACACACACACACACACACACACACACACACACACACATACATACATATAGTACTGTGAGAAAGGTTGAGTTGCATTTGACACTACTGTGGTAAAGTATGATGTAAGACCTGACATAAGAACATAAATAGCCAAATCTTTTGCACAGTACAGCATATGTACAGATACCCAGGCACCAACACATTCACACACAATTTCTGTGACACCAAAATATGTGGGTGTTTTTCTTTTTGTTGGTTAGCACACACAGAGGCACAATCATGGAGATTAAATCCTCCTCTCCCTCTCTCATCTCCATAGAGGCTGTGAGGTACGCTAGTAAACAAAGAGGCCCTGACACAGTCGGGCTCCACGTGAGCGGCGGCCATGATGCACACACATCACGGGGCCCTGGCTATTTGCAGCTTCGTAATCGCCCCAACACGGTAGGGTCCTGCGGTCTTAAGAGAAACCCCACTTCCTGAGGCAGTAAACTTAACTGCCGTGAGTGGTGGTGGTGGGGTGGAAGTGGCAGGGAAGGAGATGGCGTCATACTTACTGCCTTTCATCTGTCTCACATACCGTGAACAAACCACCCCCTCAAAAAAACATCCCTCCCTGCGACTGTGACGAATAGTCTGGTTTTGATGTTAGGGAAGTAAGTGATGTGTAGAGCTGTAATGCCTGGTCTGTTAGCACCGGATGCTGTGCTAAGCTATATATATATATATATATTGTGTATATATATATATACACAAAAAACACAGAAACAAAGGTCTTGATTCCCAGCTCCTCACTTTTCACACACAGGCCACAGAATATTAGCCACCATGGCCACCGTAGGAGAGAAGAGAGAACTATGGGAAATAAAACCACTGATGGAGAGAAAACATACTAGAGATAAGAGAGACAAGAAAAAAATACATAGCCAGAGAGAGAAAGACAGAGAGAAAAGCAAAGAGAGAGAGAGAGAAAGACAGAAAGCGATAGAGAATGAGAAAGAGAAAGAAAAAGAAAAAAGGCAAATTTCTTTCAAACAAAACCAAAACCCAAATGTCTAACAGAGACAGCCACAGTTGCCGGCTTGCCAAGCCGACTACGCTGGTGGTCGCCTGGCGTGCCTCTGCCGAACGACTGGCCTGACCGCTGGTAAACAGCATCCGAGGGGTGGGGTGGGGGGGTACGCCGTGTGGGACAAGTGAGATCAGCGGTACGTCCCGGCCAGACGAGGCTCTCGTGGGGGTCGGCCGCAGACTGCGCGGGTGTTTTCGTGAGTAAAGGGGCCGATGTTGCGCTCCGTGGCGCTTCCAGAGTAAACTCACAAAAGCTCACATAACCAGTGGTCCTCTGTGTATTTGCGCTGCGGTTTTGGATGAATATTCACCCCCCTCTCGCCTTGGTCTTCTGGTTGGTGATCAGGATGAAGTGAGAGGCAGCTCACAGCCAGGCCCCCCCTCATATCATTTCCCTTTCTTCCACCCCCCCCCTCTCTCTCTTTCAGTCTCTCTCTCATCCTTCTCTCCCTCTCACTCTGTTTCTCCTTTTCTCTCTCTCTGTCTGTCTGTCTTTTATTGAGTCTGATTATTCGTCTCTCCCTCTGCCACTCTTTCGTTTTGTCTCTTTCATTTCACATTTTTCCCTCCCTCTTTTTCAGTCATTCTCTCTCTCACTTCTTCTCTTCTCTCACTCCACCTCTCTCTCTCCATTTTCTCTCCCCCTCTTTCACTCTCTCTCTCTTATTCTTCTGTCACTCTCTCTCTCACTCTCTCTCTTTTCTCACTCCACCTCTCTCTCTCTCCATTTTTCTCTCCCCCTCTTTCACTCTCTCTCTCTCTCATTCTTCTGTCACTCTCTCTCTCTCTCACTCTCTCTTCTTCTCTTCTGCCATTCCACTTCATTTTTCTCTCCCCCCCTTTTCTCTCTCACTCTATAGCTGTTAGGAGTGTGGCCAGGCAGAGAGACTGACATCCATCACAGGAGGGGGCCGTGTGGCAGACAGACGCTAATCCTCCAGACGCTGAGTGCTGTGCTGAAACCACATCAGCCCACCGAGAGAAATTGTCGCTTCCTGCTCAGCCACCCCCCATTAAAAAATAAAAAATAAAATAAATGGGGCCACACTGCTAAAGCTATTAGCAGGTTCCATGCTCTCACAGTGCTTCGCGCCACCAACTAGGACCAGCTCTGACCGTTCTAACGCTGGGTTCGAACCATGAACCAAGGACCTAAAAGAGAACAACATTCCACTGGTGTAGTGTCCTCCGTCCCTAAAACAGTCCGTCTGCCGAACCGACAAGAGGATTAACTGGAGCCTGTAAGCAAAATAGGCATCCATTGCGTGATAGGATGACTAATGAGTTACAGTACCTGAGAAAAAACAACAACACAAAACAACTTGTTCAGCATATTCAGCCCCAACACACATTCTGCATGTGGGCATGTGTTTTCAATCAGGTGTCGTGATTGGGTTCTGGACCGGTGTTCTGGCAGACGCAGCACTGGTCCTATCTGAGGCAGAGCAGAGGGCCCAGAGAGCCTGTGTGTCTGGGCCTTCAGGGCAGATGCATAAACAAGAAATCTGACCGAGCACAGGAGCAGGGGTGGCCTCGAGAAGGGAAAAGACTCGTCTCGACGTCTGAGAACGGCTTTTCATCCAGCAGTAATCTCAAAGGCCTCACACAAACAAACACACACACATAAACACATACACATAAACACACCCACACCAACATAAACATACCTGGGAAATAGGAGCAGTAGGAGACAGGTTTCTACTCGAGGCTTAAGACCTGAATAATGGTCTGGGATTTTACACTAATTTATTTGATGAGAGCAATGTAATCCTATAGGCCCAAAATGGGAAGCATTAGCGAGACAACAGGTTCGTGCCTGTTTCTGTGATTTAGCTATTTGTTCGCACTCTAGTGTGTGAGAGAGGTCTTGGGTGTGTGTGTAGCTGGAACTGTCTTAGAGTGTGACAAAGGCTTACCAGAGTCTTGGCTGGACTTCGACTCTGAGAGGCTGACAGCCGAGGCATCGCGAGATTGGTCGATCATGCCGATGTTGACCTTGTGTTTGTAGGGGTCAAGAGCTCCCAGAAGGCCGAGCACACGGATAGCCTGAGTGGGAGTCAGTGTTGTTAGCTGACATATTTCTCATCTTTCAAGACCTTCAAAACAGCATTGCCCTGATGAAGGTCGTTTGACCGAAGGCTTGGAAGTAAAGGCTTTTGCAAGGATCTAAGTGTGCAAAGAGTTCTTCTACACAAGACCTTCTGAACAACAATGACCTCTGTAGCACTGTTTAATGACTTAACCTGATGAAGATCCTGCACTTTGTTAGAAAACTAATATATTAACAATGCAAACAGATACAGGTTATTAATGTCAGCGAGCACCTCTCTCCTGATTCCTTGGTTCTGCTCCGTCTTCAGGAAATTCAGCAGCACCTCCAGAAGTGAGGGGTACTTCCTGTACGGCTCCACCACATAACCAGTGCTGGCCACCTGCTGACCTAGGGTCCACAGCGCCACCTGGTGGTAGAAGGCATTAAATGTCACAAGTAAGTTGAGCATTCTGTCTGTTGCCAGTCTTTGTTGAAACAAAATAATTTATTTATTGACAAAACAATGTTTTCATTTCAAAAGTGTCAAGTATGTCCATAATGTTTTCATTTAAAATGTGTCAAATAAAGTCCATAATCTGACAACAGAGCAGGAATTCTAGATCAGAGGCTACAGTTAGGGAATGCAAAGTAGTGTTTGCCAGGCAGGCTGACTTGAAGTGATTTAGCCCCCAAAGTATTCTGGTGGACGCTCACATGACTGAAAGCCCTTAAAACCACTCGGCCCATATAACGCCCATGATGACAATAGCAGGGTCCCAACAAAAGATTCTGAACAGTGCCTGGAATGAGCGGAGGCAACACAGGGACACCTGAGAAGCCAGGGTCACGGCAGTGACAACCACTTGGGTTTCACAGCTCCACTCTTCCACAGTTTGGTGGGAGCCATGAAATGCAGAGATGGTCCTTAGCCATCTGCGATTTTCACATGAAAAAGGGAGGAGAGCAGTTTTGAATTTACAGTCCTAGGGCCAGTGGGCTGGGAGCTGGGACAGATGCTGTATTCCAAAGATATGATTTGGAGAAGTGAGGACTTCTTAGGTTTCTGAATGCACTTTACACCCCTCTATAAATGTGGAAAGATCTAAATAGTGAGATGTCGTAGAGCAGGGTCACAGACAGACAGATGTGTGTGTGTGTCTGTGAAGGGGGGGGGGGGGGGGGTCAAGGGGAGGCATACCTGTCTCTTGGCCAATGAGGAGGAGTCCTGAAGCATGTCCATGATGATGGGGAACAGCTCATCCATCCACTTCCTCATCTCCAGACCGCTAACCTGGAAGAACACCAAAGCCTGGATGATAGGTTCTCAACAGCCAGGACTAAAAGCTGAAGCGTTCAGAGGATATCATGCTCTCACACCGTATTACATCCTTAGTCTTAATCTGTGGGCATTTCAAATCATCCATGGTTGCCTAATTGCCATGGTTGTAGATGTGAAAGTCTTCCATTGTTACCAAAGCCAAAGAGTGACGGTTTGTATATCTGGAGATCTACTTGTACCAATCCATAAGCTGTTAATTACAGGAATTCCCTAACTGTACTTAAGAAATTCTGGGAAATTTTCCTTCACATCTGCATCAACTTGTTTTATAAAGTCTGTGATGTGGTCACAGTGTTGCAAAAGGCTGCTCAATAGGCACTCAAAAGCCAATCCGTAATTACCTGGCTTTGTATTTCTCTCAGTCCAAGCTGCTAGTTTTTGTTTACACTTTAAAGAGCCTATGAACACATGACTTTGATTAACCATGACCTGGGCATTGGCAGCAAGGTGATGTGTGGAGCCATTTGATTGACTTTATTGGACAAAATTAAAAGGGTGTACTAGGTATGGAATCATGGAGTCCACCTTTACTTCATGTTTCTGTTCATGTACATGTTTAGTTCCTAAACGGTTGACTCTGAGAGAGCACTACACAAGAACTCCAATATGCCTGGACTGTTTATGCACAAGTGTCAAATAAAATAACCTTGAACCTGTATGTCTCACTGTCCCTGAACGCATCCACCTCCCTGCTCCTCCTGCACTGCGTCCTCAGCTCTACCTGACTGTGGTCTGGCTCATCGCAGACGCCCTCTACTCGGGCGTCCCCTGCACTGCCTCTCCGCTGCACTGTCTGCCTGCCTCTAAGACTGCTCTCCTGCCTCCTGGCTGCTGCAGGCCCGATCTTCCCCTGATGGAAAGCGCAGCTGGTAAGTCAGTTCACACACAGACAGACAGACAGGCAGACAGACACACACACACACAGACACATACACACTCACACACAAAGACACACACACAGACACATACACACTCACACACACACACACACACACACACACACACACACACACACACGAGTGCAAACAAAAACTAGGCTGTTAGCCTTGTGAAGGTCACAGTGACTCACCTGAGCCAGCTCCCCAATGGTGGCCAGCACACTGATGACCACTCCAGGGTTGGGGTCAGGGTCCTTCAGCTTCAGAATAAGAGCCTGAAAGACCATCAGAAAACTATTCACCAAAATGACAAAGTACATAACCACACATAATGATCACCTAACAGGTGAGTTATCAGGAGAAGATAACTGTCGACATGATTGTGTAAGGGATAACGGCTGCCGAGGTGGTCATTTCTGTAGAAATAATTGCAAGATGGAGGTGAGGAACTCCACATAGCAGAGTGGAGTTCCCTCCGCCGAGTCATTATCCTGTTATCCCACTTATCTCCTGCTTGCAAAATATTTTAATCTACAACTTCCTTTATATTTAGAAATAAAATATGCATAAACTACCAAAATAAGATGTTGATCTTGCACTCATCTACTAAAAATTCAACCATTTATTTGTCTACTAAAGTTGTTATGGCTATCATTCATGAGCACACTGATATGGAATGGCAATTCAACTTTTCTTTTGAGATCATCAAAGGTAGCCTGCTGCTAGTAACTAAACAAAATTCCATGGCTGAGGAAGATAAATAGCATTAAGGAAATAGATAAGGGAATATAAACTAACTACATGAATTATATATCATACTCCAGTTAGTCAGTCAATGTACTTCATGTACTTCATCACCTTCATGCACGTGTAAGGTTACCTTCAGGATGGGCTCCATGTAGGGCCGAATGAGGCGGGGGGCATTGGACACGAGGTGGCCCAGCATGCGCGCACTCTGTTCCTTGTTTCGACCAACACCACTGTGCTCCAGCTCCGTCAGGATCTGCAGAGTCAGGAAGTGAAAACTTAATACATGCTATAGGGATGCATGCAATATGAGGACTGGGGATTTCAGTCATCTCCTTTAAATAAAATAAGAGAACTGTAGTGACTGGTATGTTCCCTCTCCATCTGTGTTTGGGTGAACAAATGTTTTAATCACTTCAAAAGTGCTGGAAAGTTGTAGTGTATTGTTTTGAAACAGATAACTCTACTGAAGTCCCACACGTAATAAACTCATAGATCTGAACTGAGAGGTGTTAAACTGAAATGCTAAGAGGTGACTGCCATCTGCTGGTGAACGGTATGTCATGCGGGCAGTGTTGCGCAGGGCCGTTTTCGACTAGACTTGGCCACCTGGATGAGCATCTTGCGCAGGAAGGGCATGACGAAGGCGGGGTTCATGCTGCTGAGGCGGCCGATGGTGCAGATGGCGAGCTCGCGGATCTCGAACACCTCGTCGTTCAGGGCCACGAAGAGTGCCTGCAGGTTCTCTGCCTGCGCCAGGTGGGCGTCGAAGCGCTCGTCCAGCGAGGCCAGCACGCAGTAGCGGATATCGGGGTCTGCCACGGACAAACCGGCGGAACAGGAACAGAGAGAGAGAGATAGAGTGAGTTAGAGAGAGAGAGAGAGAGAGGGAGGCTGAGTGTGTTATATAAATATGCTGCTCCAGTGTGTATGTAAACACCGGCTGAGGCCTTTGTGCAATGGTCAAAAACAGGTTTGCTGCCATACGCAAACGACAATGTGTGCAGTCAACTGCACAAAAACTGAGGGGTCAGGTTAGGCTAATGGACACAGCTCAAGCTGCCAAATCTGCTCCAAAAACAAAATACATAATGAAACAGTAGCATAACCTTGTCCCTGCCTTGTTCAGCAACCAACCAAAACAGCACAAACAGGTGACAATGAAGTCTTTTGAAGGAGGACCAAAGCTAACACTGGACATAGTGACACAGCTACACGTCAGTGAGCGTCTGAATCACGCTAGCCATCTGCTCGTCTGGGCCCCGCACACCCACACCCACCAATTCACCCACCTACCCATCCACCCATCCCCATCACCTCTCCCTGGGGCCCCACCTGGGTCAGTGATGCCCACCACCAGCAGTTTGCTGAGCACGTCAGCCACCACCTGCACGGCCGTCTGGCTGACCACGTGGCCGTGGCCGCTGATCAGGTGGATGGAGGGCGTGAGCAGGCGCGAGCAGGTGCGCGCCGCCTCCATGCGGATCTCCTTGTGCTCGCTGTTCAGGAAGTGGTCGGCGCAGTGGCGCACAAACTGGGTCAGGGAATGTCCTGCAGACAGAGAGAGAGAGAGAGAGGGAGAAAAAGAGAGGGAGAAAGAGGTCAGAGGTAGAGAAAGGTGGGGGGGGGGACCTCAGCCATGACGGACAAGAATAGGAGGCCACAGACAAAAAAAAACAGAAGTCAAAAGTCAAAACTGTGACGTCTTTGGGTGTGTATTTTTAGTGTTCACCGCTTTCTTCAGCCGTGACGTGTGAACATGTTGGGAGTTGGATCGACACAAAAAAAGTTGACCCGGAGTGCGCGCGTCACCGGCCTCACCTTCAAACTCGAAGCTGCCGAGGGTGCGCAGGGCCAGGGTGATGCTGCCCACGTCGCTGGCCTCGGGAATGTTGGTGAGGCTGGGCGAGGCCAGCTGGTGCGCCAGGCCCTTGGGCATGCCCGGGTGGCGCAGGGGCTTGTGCATCAGCACCAGAGACAACATCTTCAGCAGCCCGTCCTGGATGTCCTTCTTCAGCTGTGGGATCTGCCGGCTCAGGTCGTACAGCACGGCTGTCAGGGCCGGGCTACGCACCGACGGGAAAAAAGGAAAATAAAAATAAAAAAATAAAATCAAATGATGTTATCAAAACACAGACTACTGAACTAGAGATAGTTGGCATTCATCAGTGGGAAAAAAAAACATTCACTGAGAAAGAAATCCCCATTTGTGTTTTTATTTTGTGTTTCCTCAAACCTTTAATGAAAACCACCGATGGTTGGTAAGAAACTCATCCTGAGGGCTGGGATATACTTGCTGAGTGATCTAACGTTTGCGCTAGGGCTGCACAATATATAAAAAGTATCGTGATATCGCAATATACAATATCGTGATATACAGTGCTGGCCAAAAGTATTGGCACCCCTGCAATTCTGTCAGATAATGCTCAATTCCTCCCAGAAAATAATTGCAATTACAAATGCTTTGGTAGTAATATCTTCATTTATTGTGCTTGCAATGAAAAAACACAAAAGGGAATGAAAAAAAATGAAATCAATGATCATTTTACACAAAACTCCCAAAAATGGGCCGGACAAAAGTATTGGCACCCTCAGCCTAATACTTGGTAGCACAACCTTTAGACAAAACAACTGCGAACAACCGCTTCCGGTATCCATTAATGAGTTTCTTACAATGCTCTGCTGGAATTTTAGACCATTCTTCTTTGGCAAACTGCTCCAGGTCCCTGAGATTTGAAGGGTGCCTTCTCCAAACTGCAATTTTCAGATCTCTCCACAGGTGTTCTATGGGATTCAGGTCTGGACTCATTGCTGGCCACTTTAGAAGTCTCCAGTGCTTTCTCTCAAACCATTTTCTAGTGCTTTTTGAGGTGTGTTTCGGGTCATTATCCTGCTGGAAGACCCACGACCTCTGAGGGAGACCCAGCTTTCTCACACTGGGCCCTACATTACACTGCAAAATTTGTTGGTAGTCTTCAGACTTCATAATGCCATGCACACGGTCAAGCAGTCCAGTGCCAGAGGCAGCAAAGCAACCCCAAAACATCAGGGAACCTCCGCCATGTTTGACTGTGGGGACCGTGTTCTTTTCTTTGAAGGCCTGTTTTTTTTCCTGTAAACTCTATGTTGATGCCTTTTCCCAAAAAGCTCTACTTTTGTCTCATCTGACCAGAGAACATTCTTCCAAAACGTTTTTGGCTTTCTCAGGTAAGTTTTGGCAAACTCCAGCCTGGCTTTTTCATGTCTCTGGGTCAGAAGTGGGGTCTTCCTGGGTATCTTACCATAGAGTCCCTTTTCATTCAGAGGCCGACGGATAGTACGGGTTGACACTGTTGTACCCTCGGACTGCAGGACGGCTTGTAATTGTTTGGATGTTAGTCGAGGTTCTTTCTCCACCATCCGCACAATCTTTCGTTGAAATCTCTCGTTAATTTTTCTTTTCCGTCCACATCTAGGGAGGTTGGCCACAGTGCCATGGGCTTTAAACTTATTGATGACACTGCGCACGGTAGACACAGGAACATTCAGGTCTTTGGAGATGGACTTGTAGCCTTGAGATTGCCCATGCTTCCTCACAATTTTGCTTCTCAAGTCCTCAGACAGTTCTTTGGTCTTCTTTCTTTTCTCCATGCTCAATGTGGTACACACAAGCACACAGGACAGAGGTTGAGTCGACTTTGATCCATTTTAACTGGCTGCAAGTGTGATTTAGTTATTGGCACTACCTTTTATGTGCCACAGGTAAGTAACAGGTGCTGTTAATTACACAGATTAGAGAAGCATTACATGATTTTTCAAAGGGTGCCAATACTTTTGTCCGGGCCATTTTTGGAGTTTTGTGTAAATTGATAATTGATGTGACTTTTTTTTTCATTCTCTTTTGTGTTTTTTCATTGCAAGCAACATAAATGAAGATATTACTACCAAAGCATTTGTAATTGTGAACATTTTCTGGGAGAAATTGAGCATTATCTGACAGGATTGCAGGGGTGCCAATACTTTTGGCCAGCACTGTACATATCGCAAACATGGCTTAACTGCAATAAATGGGACATTACTGTAAGATGTTTCACACTGCACATATGAAGATATTTGGAAAATCAAACGGAGTCCTACTGCTAGGACTACTGCTGATATCCACTCCCATAGGCTGCGCACTGGCTACGGCCTAGCAGTGAAGATTAATCTGAAAGATGTTAAAACTATATTTTAATATTTAAATGTTTAAACTATATTTAAAAACTGAAATGTTTATTTATTGCAAAACATATCGTCATCGCAACATTCAGCAATGTTACCGCATATCGCTCATTTATACGAGTATCGAATATCGTGCTGCCCTAGTTCACGCCTCTAGCGTTCATGTTAATACTGCATCTTGCACATGCGTCACGTTACCACACATCGACGTGAGTGACCTACGCACCAAATGAATGCAGAAAACGCATGGCAGCCATGATGCTGATGCATACACGTGTTCAGCAGTAAGTATATTTTAGCCCTATGTGTTACCTAAGTCCAACAGCCAACATGGGTTCCAGCAGCTCTTTGATGTCCTGTTGAATGGAAGGGCCCATGGCTCTGGACAGCATGCTGATGCAGGTGAACACTGTGGCGTCTACCTGCATGGTCTTCTGTCTCCTGGTCAATTCAGAAAGAAGAAAGAGGTCTCAACAAACTACAGGACAGGTAGTCTTTCATCCATCAAATCACTAAGGGCTCATTCAGACCAAGCACTCTCCATATACAACGCCTGGACAGCAAGGGCCCGTTTTCTGTCCGTATTCATTTAGAATGCACGTTAACAAATTATACTATCCACACCTCACGCGGGATCTGAGCATATTCTGTCAGACATACACAGATATTGTACACGGGTATGTGTTACACACGCTGAAATTGGTGTGAATGAGCCCTAAGAGCAAAGTGGCACTGCAACACACAACCTGAGGTGGTAATCTAGCTTCAGAGGGTAAAAGGCCATACCACATATTCATTACAACCATTCACGAAACTATTGATAGTCTAATCAGCACAACACTCCAGCCAGGTGGGTGAACTAATTAGTGGAATCACCAGGGTTATGTGAACAGGTACAAATAATACATGGTAAGGACTTTCACTCTTTGAAGCCAGGATTACTTGCCTCTCCATAAAACTACTGATAAGCGTATACATATGTAGATTACTTGTGGGCAAAGTCCTTTGGGGGTAAAGCAGCTTTGATGATCTCCAGGATCTTGGAGAGGTAGGGCTGGATCTCAGTCCTGACGGCCACCACCAGCAGCCCCAGGGCCTGGAAGGCAGCCGTGCGCTCCCTCTCCTTCTTCAGGCTGCCCAGCAGGTGGCCCATAGTGTCTGACAAATACTGATCTGTGACGTACACACAACACCTTATGTGAGCACTCGGACGAAATGCCCTGATAACAACTGATTAATGTTTTGATAATGGGTGCCTTGCGGATCACAGTTAAGTAGAGTTTACCGGTGAAAGTGTGCGGCTGGAAGGCAGCGAGGCGTGGCAGCAGGTTGAGAATGGTCATCTGGATGAGGGGGTTCTTACTGGTCCTGTACTTCAGCACCCAGCGGCACACCTGGAAACAGAAGCATCACTGAGCAACCACGACATCTATGCAGTTCATCTCACCCTTCTGAGCAAGAACGCCCTCAAAACAAGGCCAGAAAGACACTTTTAGAATGGCATTACATTAGTGACAGGTCCTATGCAGTTGAACCACATAAAACATTAGTGGCTGTCTGAATTTTAGCATTTTGATGATAATAATAATAATAATACAGTCTAGATCAGTGATGGGCAACCTGTCTTCAGAAGCTACAATCCAGTACCACACATGTGCTCCATCCATTCTCCAAATAAGCTCATTCTAATTAGCTGCACCACTCTTCAATCACATAGAGAAATTAATAATTATCAATTCATAAATTTAATTACATGACATTACATTAGATTTAGCTGACGCTCTTATCCAGGGCGACTTACATTTATTTAGGTAAAGGGGTACAGTCCCTGGAGCAATGTGGGAATAGATGCCTTGCTCAAGGGCACTTCAGCCATGGATGAAGATGCAGGAGAGCACTAGTTATTTACTCCCCCACCCACATTCTTCCTACTGGTGTGGGATTCGATCCTAAGACAAACTAACTAACCATTAGTCCATAGCTGCCCACATAATTATCACCAGCAGTAAGTGTACATGTAGAATCAGGTGATGTTGAACTATGTGGTACGAGACTGTAGCTTCAGAATCCAGGTTGCCCACCATCGCCGACCTCAAGCTAGCCTGGGTGTGCCCATACTGCCTGTGACGCTGCATTTGCATTTCGCGAGCAAATCAGTCTGGCCAAGCTGCCTATCTAAACCATTTCTGCTCGGCCCTCTAATAGGGGGCCAATGAAAATCGAGCATTTCAGCAGTAGTTTAGCGACCGGAAATCTACCTCAGTCACTGTCTACATGGCGAACGAGGAGCAACCGTAAGATTTAAATGCAGCTGTAGCTGCTGTTTTGGACGAATTCAAAGGGAAATTCTCTCTGAGAATAGAGCAAAGAGCAGCCCGTGAAGCATTTGTTGCAGGAAAGGACATTTTTGCAATGCTACCGACCGGCTTTGGTAAAGGTTTGATTTATCAGTTAGCCCCGCTGGTAGCCAAGTCCGTGGGGCTTTGCGAGAACGCTGTTGTTGTGGTCATTTCGCCTTTGATCGCACTGCTTCGGTTTTCGAATATCAATATTGAATGACCAACACCAGCCACTCTCATGTTCACCTCACAAGTCCGACAAAAATAATTTAACGCCATTTCTATATAACTACAGGTTACTACTACTTTTTGTTTGGATCAAGCAGTTTCCTTCGCTGGGTATACGTCAGAGGACACAGGGGTGTGATTGGTTGAAGCTTCGTCCAGTAGCAAACAGAGGCATTTGAAAGAGGCGGGTTAAGCCCGCCTTCTGAGAAATGGGTTTAAAACACAGCTTGGCCAGACCAATGTTTGCAGAGCATTCACAAGTCGCGATAGCCAGGCTAACCTCCAGCAGCTCACCTGGTCAAATCGCTCCTCCATGAGCTCGCGGCAGTAGCGACTCTCCACCAGCGTGCTCTTGTTGGTGACGGGGGCGGCCCCGAAGCTGAGGAAGCCCTGCGGCGTGCTGTAGCCCAGCAGGCCCAGCAGCGCGTTGGACTGCTGCGGCTGCACTGACTGGAAGCTGGTGAAGGGCGTGATGTGGCGCGGCTTGGTCCCGAAGCCCATCAGCTCCTTGCAGTACTTATCGTGCACCAGCTGCTGCTGCGTGATTTCCTCCATCTCCTCGCGCATACGCTGTTGATGGGGAACAAGGACCATGTACAAAATACATGAATTGCAAAATAAGGGAGGTTGCAGTCTTCAGTCCCCGTGCAGGTGGGATAAAATATACAGCAGAGACTGCGATGATAAAATGACATATAGCGTAACGTAACTGTGGGTTGGTGTGGGATCAAGAGGTGCAGTTACACTTAAATCGATGGTTGCCAAACTACCATGTGAATACCCCTGGGGATACTTGGATCAATTCTAAGGGGTACACTCTCTCAGCACTTTTATGTCATATGTGTTCACATTTTGTTTATGCAGCAATGACAACGCGAAAATATTCACAGCAAGCTGTCCGTGGTGCAGAGTACTTAGTAGAGCACAGAATGTCTCTCTCAGGCGGTACGTGGCAATTAAATGTTTGTAAACAACTGGCTTGAATATAGGAAAATGTTGCTAAGAAAAGCACTTTTTTTTTTTTTTGTCCAGTCTCACCTCTCCCTCCATGCTGCTGATGCGGACGAGCTCATTGAGGATCAGGAGGGCACCATGGACACGGTCATCCCTGTTCATCCCCTTCTCTTTGGCCAGGGTCTCATCAAAGCCCTTCTCCGCCTCCTCAAAGGTTTGCTGCAGCAAGAAAATGAAGAAATTACATCAAGGGCCAAAAGGAAACTACTTCTATTTTAAATGAATTAAACCTACTGTTTTTTGCATTTAATATTCTATAAACTGGCACTATCTATGAGTACTTTGATTTATGACAGTCATACTGGACTGGAGTGGATTTACAGTATATCATGTCTAGCCTATCTGAGAGATACAGTGTAGTGCATCCCATTTGTCTTGGGATCCGAGATTCAGATGACGAGATAACATTTACTAAAAACACAGAGCATTCCATTTGACAACTGGCAACTCAGTCTTGCTCCAAAATATTAAGCCAGACCAGGTGCAGCTCTTCCCCAGAGACAGGGCAAACTCGACTGCGTACCTTGTACCACTGTGGTTTCTGCATCTCTTTGGTCTCGCGCTGGGTGGTGAGGATGAGGCAGGCCCTCAGAGCAGAGACGGCCCCCTCGCGGATGGCCTGCTTGGAGTCCCACACGGCGTAAAAGATGTTGTCGAAGAAAGACTGAACCTGCTGGAAGAAGAAGGTGGGCGCACTGACGGCGAGCTCTCTTAGCACCAGCACCTGGAAGAACACAGATGGTTAGAACTGTGGAGAATTCCCACATAAGTGCCACATTTTATTCAGTTCAGCACTCCCAGCATCATATTTAGCAACCCCACTTCTTATTTTAAATAAAACTGTCTTCAAGGCAACAATTGAAAATTCACAATACTGGAACTGATACTAATTGTTACCAGAGTGGGCATGTCCATATTTGTTTTCAAGAAACTCTTGAAAACCCCTCTGTTCCAAATACACCTCTTATGCTACCAATTCTAACCTAAGCTTAACTTAACCTAATCAACACCCTCATTTTATTCTCAACTAGTCTCCCTGAACTTAACGTGTAGTTTCTTATGTGATCTGACCTTGATTGTTTTCCTTCATTGTATGTCACCTCTGCTAAGTGTAATGTAATGTAAATGTTGAGTATAAGTGACACTTACCGCTGCATGGCGCCTGCCCTCATTCCTGTCTGCGCCCAGCCATTCCAGTGCCCTTTTCACCTCAAACTCCACATACTCCGCGGTGAAGGTGTCACCTGCCATGGACAAGTGGCCCATGGCTTTGGAGGACATTTCCATCACCACAGGGTCGCTGGAAGGCAGCAGGTTGCGCAAGTAATTTGCAAATCGACTGATCCTGTTGGCATTGCCTCCCTCAACCCCGATGAGACTCACTTGTGTCACAGAGAGAGAGTCAGAGAGATGGCAGGAAGTCAGAGATGTGTAACAGATGAGTAACAAGGCATTAACAGAGCACACAAATGGTCAATGGGACTGAATGACTTTCAGTCACTCACCTATGGCAAGAATTCCACCTTTCTTCTCACTCACATCAGAGCTGGAGACCAGCTCAAATATATGGTGGTTTAACTCATCATAGAAAGTGGTGGCTTCATCTTGGCTTAGCTGAAATTAAACAGACACACTTGTCAGACCAAATGTTGATATGATTTTGACAAGTGTGAGAAATATTATTCTCCTAATCAGCTACGTGGTCACCTCTCTTAGCTCTGTTGTCACATAGTGTAGAAGGTCCTTTGCTGCTTTGGCGCGGGTGTCCTCATTGCGACTCTTTAGGCCGCTCACGAATTGTTGCAGCACTGTCGCTGTGCCGGACATGATGGCAGCGGTGGTGCCGCGACCCGTCGCGCAGCCTACAGAGGACACAAGCAACATTCCATTGGAAACAACGTAAACTACTCTCAAAATCATAATGATTCACTGAACAGTTACTAGGGTCATTTTAAAGTGTGCATGCCAATATATCTTATTTGCAACGTCATAGTGAAACGATTTAAAATAACCCCAACAAACAAATCAAGAGTAGATTTGTCTGAAGTTTTAGTAATGGTTTTGCGAAAGCCTCAGCATAGGTTGGGCAGCTTATGACCGTAACATCCAGTAGTCTTACAATGGCCCTTCAGAAGTTCCGTCTGCAGTTTATACTAATGTTTCTTTAAATCGATTTTAATTAGTCAATGATTTATGTTTTACAAGACGTGCATTAAAAAACAAACATAAGATGTACAGTAGCTAGCAACCCGTCTCTGGTAACACTTAGCTTGTTCCTAATTCCAACTTGTCCTAAGTCAGAGACTCCAGAATTGTCAACCAATAAATCAACGCAACGTTTCTTTTAGGAACAGTACATCGGAAGAAACTGCGATGCTTTTATTTGTCTTGTGCTATAATTCTGTAATACAAACTGTCCATGTGTTTTGCTAAGCAGTTAGCTACTCATGCAGCTAGTAGCAATGCTAACCAAGTAATTCATCAAGTTGGGTTAATGCAAGGTGGTGTTTATTTTAAAGAACTTGGAAACATATTTATTCAATGCATTCATACATTCATATGCACTCCTTGAGAAAAAGAACAAAGAAATATGTCTTACGGTATCTCTTTATTTAGCTACCTACAAAACGGCTGGTGGGATTCGCTCAGCTGCAAAAAGAAGTCATATCCAACAGAGGTGGAGCAGGAAGTTTACAACCCGACGAGAGTTTGGCTAGCCAATAGCGAGACAGAGATGAGTGATTGACATATTCCTTGGCCATATGAGCCTCCCGTTACCCGGAAAAACAAAAAACGACCATGTGTTTCAGCAGCAGAGAAGACAAGAAGAGCAGAGATATTTGCCGACTGCAGAGTACCACCTTCAAACTGTGAAGCCTAACATTGTCTGATATTTTGAGAGCCTAACGTCAGGGTACAGTCTGCAGGCAATTTTCGATGCCCCTTCGTTACTAACTCGTACCTCACACGAGATGTACAGTGGGGTGTATGTGCATATATGTATGTATATGTATAAGTATGTATAAGCCATTATATAGGATGGAACATGCATACATGAAATGGTCAAAAGGCTTTAGCATTACTAAAATATGTTATTGTTTCAATATAAGTTTTAACGTCAGTCATGTATGCAAGAAAATAAGGTTTTCCACCTCTGAATTTACATTTGTGGATGTGATATTTGGTAGAAAAACAGAATAAATTATAGCCTAATAAAGTATTTACCTTCAGATTCTTTATCATAATTAAATATACCAAAGAAAACATCTTTCAAACAAAATGAGAGGTTAATATTCAGCTTAATGTGGAGAAAATCTTAGACATCTGACCAGAACTTTATGGTGTGGGGGTAATGTCAAAGCAGATTGGGTGTGCTTTCCAATAGATCATTACAAAATGAGCAATCTGAATCTATTTCTTTTTTCATATCTTTTATAAAAAGGATATAGTGGGATCTGTGAATTAGTTTAACAAGTTAACATTTACTGTCAGAAGAACATTCTGGATGATTCTATAGTTAGTTATGACATTTAACCCACAAGAGATGATGCCAGTAATTGTTGCTGCATTATGGCCTCAGATCTACTTGCAATCTAGAACTAGCTTTGCTGGCAGAAGCTATTCCTTGCAGGACACAAAAAACAATTTATTAGTGTAACCGGTCATTTTGGGAGGAACAAAATGCAAAGGAGGGGGGAGGGAGTGAAGATCACCCAGGGGCCCTGTAATGGATCCAATGTAAAAATACATCTTTGTGTAATTATAAGCACTCATTAAAATGTACATTTACATTAGACACAAGGTAAAAATAGTAAACAAATGCATTTAACTGGCTCTTCCACAAATCCATGATATGCCAGGGTTTGACACTGCACAGGTGACAGCCTCTCATTTAATTCTCATATAACATTGACAATATTTTGTTTAGACAACTAAACACCATCTTTTGTTTGCTTAACTGCATCTTTGCTTATCTAGAATCACTCTTTTACGCACCTGCAGGTGGTTTGATATAAATTATTTCAGAGTTAAGACTAAGGTTCAGCTGTGGCAACACAATCACCACTTAAACAGAATGAACTCTGTCATTGTGTATTGTATTTAGAAAATAATACCTTTAAATGTGTTTGAATGTCAAAAGCACTGCTTACCTGGGCTTTGAAGCAAGTGATCTATTGGCTCAGTGAAGCAAGCTCTTCCACACTGATGCACTTCAGCAGTGTAATGGAATTGACTGTTAAACCTTTCAGCCAGAATAATGTCCTCAGAGATGAGCTTTCACCCCTGTACGCCTCAGCTGTCACATCAGGCCTCATGTAGCCCAGCTCTCCAGCAGGTTTCTCCCATTTGATGACTGATGGGGGTTTTTATCCTCAGATATTTTATTTTTATTTATTTCTTTTTTTAACTATTATTTATTGGTGGGATTTTTTATGCACAACATTGTAGGTACAATGCTGTGTAGCGTAGACATTTGAGAGGAAACCCTGGTCCAGCTTTACAGTAAATAATGGTGTCCTTATGGTGAAATCATTTATGTTAAGCACTTTGTTTGTTTGTAAACAAGTCCAAGTCCAGCACCCCAGCCCCAGTGCATCATTTGACTAAATGATTGTCGAGGCCTGCCTGGGACAATTGACCGCAAGGTGGGTTCATGACAACTTCATTTAAGCCACTGTAAATCTCAAAATAGATCAAGGTTAGAAGCACTGCAGAACACTGCCTAGAATTGTGTGTTTGCCCATTTGTGATGTATCACAGTGAGGGGGCAGTATTGTTGATTTCTTAATGGACAGGTTGTACTGGTGAACCAGTCTTTGGCTGTTAATGGTAAGTATAGGGAGCTCATAAACAAAAAATGACCTTCATTTACTTGACTGTCACATTAGTGTGTGTGGACCAGATGTGGACATCTGGTTATCATGATCATAATTTTTGTAGATTAGAAGAAGCAAATTGAGACTTTGAGTAGAAGTTTACTGACTAACCACCAGAGGGCAGTGTGGTACAATGAGCAGTGCTATCCTTTTAGCATTTCTAATTACTATAGAATAGAATAGAATAGAATAGAATAGAATAGAATGCCTTTATTGTCATTATACAAGTATAATGAGATTGCAAGCTTCCCCATAATGTGCACACATAAATAAACAAGGAGAGATATGTACAATAAAAACTACTATAAAAACTACTAAGTACAAGAATTAACATAGACTGTACAATAACTAATATGATCTACTGTCTGTAAAAAGTTGCATAGACTGTGCATAGACTTGTGCAAAGCCTGGAGATAAACAGGCACATATCAGCAGCAGGTATGGCAATAAAGTGACTGGTGTGACTGACAGCATAAATAGATGGAGGTATCAAGGCATTTTCACCCACCTATTCCTATATGTGCAGTAGGCAGCAAAAGAAACAGATGGACTGTCTTGATATTATAGTGCAATTGATAATTAACAGATAACAATAAAACAGATAGAGTGCAGATAGCAGTAACATAATGATGCAAATGATTACAGTGATAATATTAAATAAATAAATGATAATTACAGTACGCAGAGTTGTGCCTGTCAGGTTGGCTGACTTAGAACGTAGTGCAGTGTTACAGTGTTATGTTCAAGCAAGTCAGTTCCTCAGTGTAGGTTGGAGTTGAGTATGGTGACTGCCCTTGGGAAGAAGCTGTCTCTAAGTCTGTTTGTTTTGGCTGGTATGGCCCTGTAACGTCTGCCAGAGGGCAGCAGGTTGAAGAGGTGGTAGCCAGGATGTGTGTAGTCCTTGATGATGCTTCTGGCTCTGCCAAGGCACCGGGAGTTGTAAATGGTGGTCAGGGGGGGTAGGGGGCAACCGATGATCTTTTGCGCAGTGTTGGTTACCCTCTGCAGTCTTTTCCTGTCAGCTTCTGTGCAGTTTGAGTGCCACACTGACACAGCGTAAGTCAGCAGGCTCTCGATCGCTGTTCGGTAAAAGGTCACCAGCAGGTTGGTGTTGAGTTGCTCCTTCCTGAGCACTCTCAGGAAGTGAAGTCGCTGCTGTGCCTTTTTGACCAGTGCAGTGGTGTTAGCTGACCAGGACAGGTCGGCAGAGATATGGACCCCTAGGAATTTGAAGGTCCCCACTCTTTCCACACTCTCGCCGTTGATGTACAGGGGGGCAGGGGCGACCTTGTTCCATCTGAAGTCCAGGATGAGTTCCTTAGTCTTAGCAATGTTCAGTGCCAGGTTGTTGACTGCACACCACTCGCTGAGTCTAAGGACCTCATCTCTGTAGGCCGCCTCATTCCCCTCTGTGATCATCCCCACCACAGTTGTGTCATCTGCAAATGATGTTCTCAGGGTGGGTGGGTCTGCAGTCGTGTGTGTATAGTGAGTAGAGAAGAGGGCTCAGGACGCAGCCTTGGGGCGAGCCGGTGCTGAGCGTGCGGGCGGATGAGAGGTGGGGGCCCAGCTTCACGTGCTGGGGTCGGTTGATCAAGAAGTCTTTGATCCATGAGCAGTACTATAATGCTATAGTACTATAATGCAAAGCTCTGAAGCAGCTGTTAGGGCTTAATGTACGGATTCAGAGTCATGTCTGTGTGTAATATTGTTATGAATATTTTCATTACATCAGATGATTTAGTTAACACACACATTTACATCTCTGCTTTGAGCAGGTGGGAAAACAAGGTCCTAAAGGTCCTTGGAGCTGCACCAGGTCCAGTTTCACTGGTGGGACTGTGGTAGAGATATCTTAAGGCTCTTGGACACCAGATATTAAACAAGAAGCCATGGCAAGTATGTACAGTAACATGTAGCTATACAATTGTACTTGAATAAATGTTATTTAAACTCTCAAACACCTAATACATGTGTGCATTACTTGTTATTACAGTACATAACTGTTATTATGTTATTTTTGCCTTGTCAGGAGACAAGTTCATTAGTTCTTAAACTATGACAATTGTGTAACTGGCTTCACCGGGGAGTTATCACTGATGAACTTTGACACTAAGCAACAGGAGGAGATTACTGGAAAAGGGATTTGCATCTCCAGCAATCGGTACTCACTTACTGACCGCAGGCCAGCCATCCACATGGAGTGCTTTTTCCTGGACCATGGCTTTAAACTGCTGACATATGGAGCTATCAGTGTGTGTGACTGATAGACTTTATATACTGAATGTATTTCCTTATAAATAATATACTTTGATTAAAAATAGATAGTTTGTGTAAGTATGTGTAATGAAATTAAATGATCTTATGTTTGTGACTCAAGGAAGAACAAAGATGGGTGGTGAATTCTGTCGGGCACTCTGTTCATTTACATGAACACCAAGTCTGAACCCACACTATACATGTGTGTGTGTGTGTGTGTGTGTGTGTGTGTGTGTGTGTGTGTGTGTGTGTGTGTGTGTGTGTGTGTGTGTGTGTGTGTGTGTGTGTGTAAAAAATGCCTCAAAGCGTAAGTAACAGAGAGAAGTTTACAGCATGTGACAGTCCCTCCAACCCTGCAGACCCCCCACCCCAACTCATGTGGCAGACGGCCATATCCCCCCACCCCCTCCCCATCTGTCACCCTCACCTTGTCCATCATCAACACCTCGACACCCCACCGCCACTCTGTATCTCCCCCCTTTCCATTAGAAAAGGAGGGGGTCTGCTGATGGAGTAGTATCTTGGCCATGCGGTGCTCAAGAGTCGGGCTGAACTCAACATGGCATCCCTGGGCTAAGAACATGGTGGATGCGTGGGGAGGGTGGAGCCTGTTCCTGGAGCTGCTCGCCATCTTGGATACTGTCGCCAAGGGCCACGGTTGCTCCACCGCCAGCGTTGCCACGCGTTACGTCCTGGATCGTCCTGCAGTGGGGGCGTGGTGATCGTGGGCTGCAGACTGGGCGTGGCCGGAGCGGAGCGGAGTACATCAAGGACACGCTGTACAACTGCGCGCTGGAGCTGCAGCCGGAGGATGTGAGTGCTGTTGAGAGCGTGTTGCAGTGGTCCAGAGCTCTCATACACGCCACACAAGTGCCACCACAAGTAGCACTAAAGCAATAATTCAAAGAGGAGGGACAGGGAGACTCACATGAATGGACACCAGTCTGAGGGACAGGTGTGACATTACAGAGGACCCACAAGCCGAATCTAAAATGTTCACTGTTTCAATATAGAGTGCATTATGTGAGGAACCAAACCTTGTAAATCACACTCTATTTATGGAGGTTTAGGCATCAAACAAATCCATTATAATTCAAATGACTGCTGTGGTGTGTGAAAACCGCTTTACACTGCGAATACTGAAGTCACTGAGTGTGGCCATATGTGACGCCCAGCTGAAGCGGGAGAGCATGATGTAAGAGTGGTGAAACTCCTGTTCAGTGACTAGCCTTTGAGGTGCACGGAGGAAAGAAACAACACAAGAGTACTATGTCAGCTTAGAGTAGTGGTGGGGAAGGAGCTTTATGGCAGATGAGAAGGGGCAAGTAAATGACTGTGCTAGATGAGGTCAGAAATGCTTTGTGTGTGTGTGTGTGTGTGTGTGTGTGTGTGTGTGTGTGTGTGTGTGTGTGTGTGCATGGTGTTTATGACAGTATCCACACATGAGTTTCAGTGCCTATTAATATATGTGTGTGCAAACATGGCGTCTGTGCTGTGTCGGGCTTAGTAAGAGCTTTGCCACCATACCCATTTAATACAACAGTTGCAAAGATACTCCTATGTGTGTGTAAAGGCACATTTACAGAAAGTAGTGCGTCTCAATGAGAATGATGCCCTGCCCGAGACAAAAGATCACTAGATGCCAGGGTGTGGACAGACATTACTCCCCATGACAGAGGCAAACACTCTGCCTTCACAACCAATCAAAGAAGGCATTTTGAGTGCAAGGTGAAGTAATAACAGATCGTCTCCATCCAGACCACTTGGTTTATTGCTATAAAGTAGCTACAAGGAGTCACATTGTCCAAATAGAAATAAGCCGATTATAAAAGTATGGCAAATTATTTTCCATGTGTTTTTTCCACACCTATCATTGCGTGATGTGGGAAACATGTCTTCAGAAACATATGAAGATGCACACAAAAAAACGAATAATCTTTTTTTGTAATTTTTTTATGACCAGGAAGATCTGTTTATCCTCTTAAGACCTGTTGATCTTATCTTTTTATGTCCAAATTAAAATTCCTAAATAGGTTTCCCCAACTGCTGTAGTGATGTATGCACATTAACACATGGCTGCCCCCGTGTTAACGTGAGTGAAATTACTGAAGGAGAGGACTGAGATGTGCAGTCTCATGCTCACACATGCTGTGGGGCTACCTAATGCTCAGGCTGCTGCTGAATAATTAACCTGCATGAAATATGCACAGCAAAGCTGAATGTGTGTGTGTGTGTGTGTGTGTGTGTGTGTGTGTGTGTGTGTGTGTGTGTGTGTGTGTGTGTGTGTGTGTGTGTGTGTGTGTGTGTGTGTGTGGCAGGGCCACTTTTGTGTGCTAGCCTCTAATCCATCCAGCACATTAAAGTTACATTTGGTTGGAAACATGAAGATGGTGCAGAAGATTCTCAGGTTAACTGGACATGTAATCAGGTAGAATTAAGTGTACGCTTTGAAAAAATGACCATCAAGAACTCATACCTTAAACTGTGTAAAGTCTAATTGTCCACGAAGCTTAATGATGCTAAAAGAAATTTAGTAAAACACAATCTCTTTATGTTACATCTTTTAAGTGTTTTGACTGTTTGGCCCTATATCGTATTTAATTATTGGATCCTTTTATCCTGCCTCATCATGCGTGATAAATTGTTCACATGACCAAAATTGCAGAACATTTAGTTTAAGCAAAACTTTGAAGAGAGATATGCTGTCTGCAGTTTGCTATTCTGTTGTGATGATGCTGGGCATTTTAAGGCCTTGAATTTCTATTCATCTGGGCAAAGAAATGACACCACAGACACAGCAGACCATTCTCCTGAGTTTAATGTGAAGAATCCATCACTTTATTGGTGCATGTTCCCAGTTAGGACAAGAGTCTAAAAACAGTGTTCTATAAACAAAACCCAAATGCATCAAAGTGGGGAGGGGGGTGGGGGTCGGGGGGAGGGCACCGAATGCTAGGGTCTGTGTGGGCATCATCTCAAAAATGTGAAAAACACGACTCCAAAAACCACTCCAAAAACCACTCCAAAAAACTTTCACTGTGCACTCAACACTACAGCGTTACTCTTTCCTTAGGGGTTAGGGTACAGGGTGGGTTAAAACTCGTAGGGCCATCGAGGAATGGTCACTTGAAGTGAGTGAGGTCCAGTTGGCGAGGGTACGGGGAGGGGTGTGGTGTGGGGTTTCAAACAACATCAATGACATTTAGCAAAAGAACTACATTTCCCTTCTTTACTTTCCTTTTTTGTTTAATCGTTTCAGTGACATTTTTGCTCTTTCAAGACAGGGAGCGTGTTCAGATAGGGAAGTGTCTCCCTTTATGTTGAGGTTACCGAGGTTTGTTATAGGTTGTCCGACGGCCGCCATTACTTGGCGTTGGCTGAGGTGCTGAGCATCTTCCGGACTGCCTGGGCGATGGCGTCGTGGTCGATGCCGAAGATCTTGAGCAGCTCTTGTGGCTTACCACTGCGTGGAACGTGGGCCACGGCCAGGCGATGCACCATGAACCCAGGTTCATTCACCACAGCAGAGCACACTGCCTCCCCAAGGCCACCTGTGGAATAGCACTTCAATTAGCCATCAGCAAGTTATCACGATTGCAATGAAGCCGAAACATGTCATAAAACAAGTAAAGGTTCAACCCTTAAATGTCCCTGCTAAAGTTTACAAACCATAACAATGTGCAATTAATACCATTATAAATGTATGGCCACGTTTGCATTGTCTACTCTCACTCAGTCCCTAAACACTTGACTAATGACAGAGGATACAAAAATCCAGCATTAGTGTCTCTGACTGTGTTCACGCAAATGTACTGAATTTCACAAATAAAGTAGAAACTAATTTCAAGTGTGTTATTATTATTATTATTATTATTATTATTATTCTGATTATTATTATTACTAGTAGTAGTAGTAGTAGTAGTAGTAGTAGTAGTAGCAGTAGTTGTAGTAATGGTATTGTGTCTTTAATCATGCATATGGACTCTGAATATCATTTAACATTTGGCTGTCACTTCCCATTCCGCTGATGTCCAGCCTCCTCTCCTTCATTAGGATAATGATCATTTATCCTCAGTCCTGCCCTGCATTAGTCACGACTACACAGACGTGTACAGTAATATTTCTACTCGCTTCATTTGCGAGATGACACTCAGCAGTCTGACAGGTCTGTCTGTGGGATCCATACACCGCTCTCTCCAGTAGCATCAGTCCTCAACACACACCTACACGCTTCACTGATTCCCAGTGTGAGACCATCCTATGCATGTACCCCTGGGATTATACATACACACACTCAGACAAAAATTAGGAATACGCGAATAAAAGAAACATATGCACAAACATGAACCCACCCCCACACTTGTGCATACTGTACATGAAAGCACACACAGCGCTACATACAGCCTCTTGTGTGTGTGCGTACACACACACACACACACATACACACACACACACACACACACACACGTCTAAACCCTGTGACAACAGCAGCTGTTCAGCCCTGCAGACAAGCCCAAGGCCTCCGCTGTTAGCACAGCGGGCGAGATGCAGGAGAGGTCAGTATACACAGTAACCCTGGCATCAGGGGGGACGCCCATGTCCCACTGTGCCAACTGAACCAATCTCCGTCCCTTCCCTTCCCCCCTTCCCTTAGTGAATATGCCACTGAGATGCAGAGACATCGCCTCCAACCACTGACATACTGTACACACACACAACAACCCCCCACTAGCACCTCTACCCCCTGTGGCCCTCTGGCTCCGGTCTCGCTCTCTCCCACCCACCCATGTCCACCCCCAACCCCACTCTCCTCTCCACACACACACACACACACACAGACACACAGACACACACACACGCTCACCATCTCACCTGTCACTATGCACTATTCATGCTTCTTAACTGGCGATGGGGGGAGGGAGCGAGTGAGTTGGCCAAGAGGGGGGGGGGGGGGTATGTGGGGGGTTATGTGAGGGGTTAAAGTGGGATATGGGTAGGGGAGTTTTTGGGGGGCGGGGGCGGGGGCAGGGGCGGGGGGAGCTAAGGTGAGGCTGATATGATGACAGCCGACTGAGCCTCTGTCGGTGCTGCCTCGGTCGGTCTCTGCTCGGTTCAGGCAGAGGGGAAGTCACGGCAAGCAAATGGAGTAGAAGGGTGGCAAAAAATACACACACACACACACACACACACACACACACACACACACACACACACACACACACACACACACACACACTCACACACACACACACACACACACACACACACACACACACAGTGGCAATGGTGGCAGATACACATGCATACACACACACACACACACACACACACACACACACACACACACACACACACACACACACACACAGACATTTACACTAACCACACATGCTTTCACTATGTGCACACAGTCAGAACAACAAAGGGATTTTTTGGCTAGATTTTTTCCTTCTGTATGTAGGTCAAAGGAAACCCAAAGGGCAGAAGTGAATGTGAGAAACACTGACAGCAAAGAGCTCTTCCTCCTCCTCGCCTGTCCTCAGCACCCCTCTCTTCTCCTCCATCCTCCCTCCTTGTTCCTCCTTTTCATTGTCTCTTTGCTCTTTGTCTGCTCCCCGTTCTTCCGCCGCTATGGCGCCAACCCTGGCCTTCCCTCTTTCACTGCACCTGTTTCCATAATCATCCCTTCTTTTATTTTTAGTTTTTCTTCTTCTCTGCGCATTGCATTGCCTCCTTTCCCTCTCTCTGTCTTTCTCTGTCTCTCTTTTTATCTCTCTCTCTCTCTCGCACTCCCCTCTCTTCTCTTCACTGACTCTCCTCTACGTTACCCCTTATCTCCTACTAGGAACACACATTCTTGATGCACTTTTCATGTCTTGTTGCAATAAGCACTGTTATGGCACCAAGGTACCCACCCTCATAGTAGTGATCCTCCACTGTGATGATACGCCCCTTAGTGGCCCTGGCATTGTCAATGATGGTCTTTGCGTCCAGGGGCTTGATGGTAAAGGGATCAATCACTCTGATATTGATCCTCTCTGAAATCACAAAAAAAAACACTTTAGTATTTTATCATAAGCAAGGAGTGAATCATTTCTTGGTGGCTAAGTAGTATTATGCAACAGGCCAGGATGGTAACTTTGACTTGTAACCCATATGACCATGATTACAAAATTATGTATCCACCTCTTAACAGAACAGAAATGTTTATTATCATCTTCAAATGTGTATTTCGTTCATGGAACAGTGCTTATTCACTCACTGATCAACCAATTGCAATAGTAGTATACCATGGAGGGGTAGTGGTGTATATCCTTACCACTGGCTTTGTGCCATTCACACATTCTGCTAATATAACATATTGCATTGCAATGCCATGTCTCTGACAGCACATACACGTTCACTTCCATCTTTCACAGCCTTGAACAAGTCTTGACATACACATTAGGTTGTAAAGGTTGTAAACAATTATGTCATGAACGAAAACGGGACACACTTGGTTGGTTATGCCCCTGGCCCTGCAGTAGACAGGTGATTATATGACTAAAGTAGGGTGACCAGATTTCCAGAGTCTAAAACCGGGACGCTATGTGTGACGTCATGCGCGTGCACATTCTCTTAGGCATTGTCGTGTAGTAGTCTAGTCTGCTATCGAAGAAAACCGTTAAAACACGGCCGCTGTATACTGCAAGATACATTGTAACATTGACTGCGAAGATTTCGCAGAGCGCACCTACCATTGTCACTCACACACACACACACATTGACTCTGAATTACTGGAAACTTCATTAGGCTTTAATTTAACAGTTTTGTATATGCTATCACTGTAATTTGGGCAGCTTGATGTGGTGTTGGGTGAAAACCGGGACATTTTTGCGTCCCGACTGGCTTTTGTCGGGACTCGGGACACGCGACTAAAAATCGGGACTGTCCCGGTCAAACCGGGACGTCTGGTCACCCTAGACTAAAGGCACTGCATACCTCTCTTCAGCTGCTCGGCAGCAGTCAGAGCCTCATGAAGGGTGACCCCAGCTCCAATCACAGTGACGTGGTCATCACTGGTCTTGTAAACAACCTGTTATGACGGGTGCATCATCATCATCATCATCATCATCATCATCATCATCATCATCATCATCATCATCATTAACTCATTATCTCAGATTCTAGTTAGTTCTAATATTTTGTTAGCTGATACAACAACTTGTCTTATGACTATAGGATAACATTATATTATCTCCCCAAATGTATAGTTATCCCTCATAAGTATAGATAATGTGTCTTCAAATACTGAAATGTATTGTGTGAATTGATGCTGGTTTGAAGGCACCTGCCTAAATCTTTGCACAGTACTGTATCTTTTCATGTTTTATGTACCTATTTCATCTTTAATGTTAAAACACCCATAAGGCTGAAAGGACTTGATGGGCATAAGTTGTTTTTTGACAAGTTTTAGGCAGGTGCACACAAAGGGGTACACACAAAGTCAGGGATTTTGCAGGATTATATTAGGATGTATGACCAACCAGTTACACCAAATTGGTTGTATATGTCTGGAAGCTTACATCCAGAGAGGATCTGTGGTTAGTTCTTTAAGATGTTTGGCGCAAGCTACCAGCCAAGTTTCTTCAAAAACCCTATGCAAGTATACCTAGAAGAATTGATGCTCTTTTGAAGGCAAAGGGTGGTCACACGCCAAATATTGATTTGATTTAGGTTTTTTTTTTTTGTTTAGTCACTGCATTTTGTTAATTGATGAACATAAATGATTAATTCTTCCATTTTTGAAGGCAATCCTATTTAACAGCATTTTTTTCACACCTGCCTAAAACTTTTGCACCTTACTGTATATACAGCATATACATCATACAATAAAGTGAAATAGAGGCTAGTTTAGTTGGTTTAATGTTAGCAACACCAGTACCTTTGCTTGTCCAACATGGAAGTCCTCATTGTTGTTGTAGAGGGTAGTGTGCTCTGGGCGGCTGGTTCTGATAAAGCAAATGCCCTGCAACACAGGCAAAGTGTTAATACAACATTACAGATTTTATCAGGCTCCATATTTGCCCGCAAGCATATTGCATATTTTTATAAACTGTTTTGTATATAGATACTGTATTGATTTCCTAATGTAATCAGTGTGCATTTCAGTTAGTGGTCAAGCTCAATATCATTAAAGCTCAATGTAGATCCTCTATGAGATGTTTAGAAATACAGTTAATCTCAAGGTTTCTGTTTATCTGTTTTCAATGGAAATAGATTTTCAGAGTTAAATGCAAGTACTGTACCTTGGTGTTAGCAGCCAACTCAACAGCTTTTTCAGTTGACACGCCATCACTAGGGTAGAATACTGTTGCCGTGGGGATAGCTCTGAACATGGCCAAGTCCTCCAGTCCCATTTGAGATGGTCCATCCTCCCCTAAAAGTGTAAACAACCATGTATACACACAGACACACACAGACACACAGACAAACAGACACACACACACACACACACACACACACACACACACAACGGTCAAACAAAGAAGTGCTGCAAGAAGGTTCTGGAATCTTGACTGAAAGTGCAGGCTGGCAAAGTGGCATGCGTTGAGGCGATAGGGCATGCGATGTACCTGAGGAGACTAAAGGAAAGCGCCGCCCTCCCGACCACTTCCACCATGATACAGAGGGAGCGAGGGAGGGGAGGAGGGAGAGAGCGACAGAGCGCTGCAGAGGCAACGTGGGAGGAATGAGGTGGTTGGGGAAATGTGAAGAAACGGAAAACAAATCAACATTCAGGATTTCAGGAGAACTTAAAACCACAGAGGCACAACTAATGGTGTTTCACAGGGAGTGTCTGCATTGAACCCACAGAGAGAAACTACAGCAGGCTTCAGTCCCATCAGTGACAAATGCCTTACCATTTACACATGACATGACAGACATAACTAATCAATCTGCCAAACCATTTCATCAAGGGAGGCATAATCTTGTCAACAAACTACATTTGATCAAAAACAACCTGAAGCCAGTTTGATGGGTAAACCTGCTTCATCAGCTGATTTGGGTAATTGATTTGACAATACTTTATGTTTAAACTTATTTTTTATTGCTTTCTTTTTTTGCTGTTGTTGTTTGTTTCTTGTTTTATGTTGTTATTTTATTTACTTTGGTTTTATTGTACTTGTTGGTTGTTTTATTTTTTATTTTATTGTAAGCATACATGGGACTATTACAGACAGTGATTTTGCACTATAAACATTGAATTGATTGATTGACTGATTGATGTAGACTGAGCCGAGTGTTCCACTGAATTTTCTAACTGTGGGTTCAATCAGCCAGTTCAGAACAGTGCCCTCCCCCAAAAACAACAACTTCAGTTCACAGGTCGGGGTTTGAAAAGAAAGTGAAAGGGTGATTTAAGATCCAGGGAGAGGTGAAAGGTGACATAAGAGGCACACGGCGTCAGACTGACCGATGGAGACGCCGCAGTGGGAGCCGCACAGGTTGATGTTGCTCTCAGAGATGGCCGCCATGCGCAGCTGGTCGTAGGCGCGCGAGAAGAAGGTGGCGAAGGTGGCGGCGAAGACCACGTTCCTGTCTCGGGTGGCACAACCCACAGCCACACTCACCTGTAGGAGGGGACGGGAGAGGAGAGGAGAGGAGAGGAGAGGAGAGGAGAGGAGAGGAGAGGAGAGGAGAGGAGAGGAGAGGAGAGGAGAGGGGAGGAGAGGAGAGGAGAGGAGAGGAGAGGAGAGGAGAGGAGAGGGGAGGAGAGGAGAGGAGAGGAGAGGAGAGGAGAGGAGAGGAGAGGAGAGGACAAGAGAGGAGAGGAGAGGAGAGGAGAGGAGAGGAGAGGAGAGGAGAGGAGAGGAGAGGAGAGGAAATGATGAAGTATTGGATTAGCAGTGTCTCCATAAATAAAAAAACATGTTAGAATGTACACCACAATAACATGGTAATAATTGTTGATATGTGCCACATTTCAGACAGTTTTCATATTTGTGAGCATCTGTACCTCTTTTTGTGCAATCCTCTTATTCAGACATAGTGTTTCTAATTCAGCACAGATGGCAACACTTTGCTTCATAATAACTTAGACAGATGGCAGTCAATCATATGTGTGCCATAGAAGAGAACAGCAGGTTTGGAACTGATTACAGAACAGACCAGTTGCAGACACACATGAAAGACACAATAATGTTGGATTTTAGTTCTCCCAGGGGCCAGTGCATTACACAGAAGCAATGCACCTCATCTTAGTCTGGACGTACACCATCACTACACTGTTCCCTGTTAAGATGGAATTTCATGAGGGAGATTTAATTTCCTGTGTGTGTGTGTGTGTGTGTGTGTGTGTGTGTGTGTGTGTGTGTGTGTGTGTGTGTGTGTGTGTGTGTGTGTGTGTGTGTGTGTGTGTGTGTGTGTGTGTGTGTGTGTGTGTGTGTGTGTGTGTGTGTGTGTGTGTGTGTGTGTAAAATACTGAGAAGAGCCAGAACATCTACCTAACCCCAACAGTAACACTGCAGTTTCACACTACACAGGTAAATAACCCACACTCCAATTCATCTCAGCTACTATTACTGACATTCAAGTGGGTGTAGACTACAGAACACTCAGAACACATGAACACAGAACACATGCTGTATGAACATGTGATATTAGAGAGGTTTTGCCTCTTTGGCTGTCTGTAGCTAACTGCGCAGTGTGTTGTTAAAGTACAGAAAAAAATAAGCTTAGCTAATGTGATGCATAAACAGACCCAGACAATGATGAAAAAATGCACAATGTTCTTGCCCTGACAGTAGATAAATTATGCAATCACACACAAACAAACACAGTCTCTTAATATTTAATGGTTTGGCATAATGCAAAATGATGCATGACTCATATTTTCCCCATGTTGATTAAATGCGCCAGCATATCATTCATTAACTAAATGAAGTCTGCTAAAACATTTTTTTAATATGACTGCATAAACCATACTAGAGAAGGAAAGAGAAAATAAGAAAGGAAAAGAAAACAAAAGAAATAAAGGAAGAAAAGAAAAGAGAATGACAGAATGGATTCATAAGAATTTTCCCTAATATAGTATTCTGGGCCCACTGGCTCATATGTGCCATTTTTAGACACAGATCGTCTATAGAGACTGCAGTATGAACTATATGCTAACAACAGTCAATCAAAAGTTCAAGGGGCACTAGCTCTTATTTGTCTATGCTATGGTACAGGATGGTGAGTGGAGGAGAGGCACTCATACCATGTTCTGCTCAGCGATGTAACATTCGATGTAGCGGTTGGGGTGCTCATTCTTGAAGATCTCGGTGAAGGTCGAGTTCTTGGTGTCTCCATCCAGGGCGATGACGCGCTCGTTGTAGCGACCCAGCTTAGCCAGGGCCATCCCATAAGCCTTCCTCGTGGCAATCTGCAGGCAAACACAAAATAACCATTTCATCCATCACTTATCCACATCCAGTCTGCTGCTCTACTTCATTTCATACAGAGGGTCTGGCTGTGCTGCAATGAGAAACATTTTCTTCCTGGAGGTGTAGACTCTGCTGAAGTTTAAAATGAGTGGCTCTGCCTTTACCCAATCGCTACCATCTGGTCGTGACATATCAATTAGCCTGGCTAACATATCAATTAGCCTGCCTAAGCAGTACAAATCAAATTCAGTCCCTGTGTTCACTGATTGGTCTGGCAAAATTCTGCCTGAGACCATGTCAGTGGAAGCACAGCCAGACCCTTTGTATGAAATGAAGTGCAGTATGAGGGGCTGGTTTACCAGGCTACCACTGTGTGGTACTACTATATCCCAACCCGGCCAGCATGCCATTTCATTGGCTTATATAATACCATCCCTGTTTCCCCCAGGGAGGAGGGAGGCTGACTGGGAATTACCCCTGGCCAGCCCACTGCCCCAGCCTGACCTCCTGGTCCTTACCTTGTCTCCAGGTTTGTAGTTGGGTGCGCTGGGCATCCTGATGTTGCGCAGGCTGACGGGCGGTGCGTCGTCCATGGGCATGTCCGGGTACAGCTGCTTGCTGGTGTTGAGGATGCGGCTCTGCAGGTCCCTGATGACACCGTCCATCATGTCCTTGGGCAGTGGCTTGCCGTGCCAGCCCATCTTGTCCTCGGCCACTGATGGAGCAGACGTACCGCATTACAGAGAGTACACATGCATGCAGTAACGTGGAATAGAGTTTGTACTCATGGCCACACACACATAAGCAAGCAAGCAAACACACACACACACACACACACACACTCACTCTCTCTCTCCGGGTCAATCAGACATCCAAGGAATGTCACAAACACACTTCACACATTCGCACAAGAGAGTAATTCTACACAGAAGCACACATGTGCAGGCAGTAAAAAGGCAGTAAAAACCTGCACACCTCAGACAATGCCTATGATAACAGGCCAGGAGGTTGCCTCAGAAGTCTTGCATCTAAGGCAGTGCTTCTCAAATAGTGGGGCGGGCCCCCCTGGGGGGGCACGGTGCGATGCCAGGGGGGGCGCATGTGATTTTCTTTGCTGTACCATAAAGGTGCACATTGACCACAGTACAGACTAAAAAACAATGTTAATAAAGTTATTCTTTGTTCTTAAGTTGATCTGTATTTCTTTTTTGTTTTCTTTAATGTCAGTAAGGATACAGTGTTATGCAGATGTGCATATTGCAGATGTGCATAGACAAATGATACTATTACAGTTACGGTGGAGATTGGGGCGCGAAATGTTTTCTTCTTCCTAGGGGGGGCGTAACAGAAAATAATTGAGAAGCACTGATCTAAGGACAGATTAAGGGAGGCCAGAGGGCCTCCTGGTTCTGCAGGATGAGTGGAGCTGCTGCCTCTAATGCACTAAAGCACAAGGAAGGCCAAAGCCAGCAGAGGCCAGCATGATCCCACAGAGAGCCTCCCTTTGTTCCCTTAAGAAAGCTAAAATGCCTTGCACACGTTTGTAAAGACAGCAGTTGTAGGGTTATGGCTGAAGGTTTTTTTTTAAATAATTACTGCATTCAGTAGACTGTTGGACCAAATTGTTTTACTGTGTGCATTGTGCAAGGAGTATGGACACTCTCCATAGACTCTGCCCTAAATCTCTGTTCACTGATTGGTTGGTAAAGAATGTAGTTGAGGGAAAC
This sequence comes from Coilia nasus, assembly GCA_027475355.1. Classification (NCBI taxonomy): domain Eukaryota; kingdom Metazoa; phylum Chordata; class Actinopteri; order Clupeiformes; family Engraulidae; genus Coilia; species Coilia nasus. The sequence continues at coordinate 24,201,561 of CM050206.1, read as the reverse complement.
CAAAGTCTTAGGTGAGTTCCCTGATGTATTACTATAGCAAAATGCAATACTAAGTGAAGGCACTATGGTGGTGCTAGCCTGGCTATGCACGGAGTTTGAGTTTGAGTTTATTTATTTAAAACAGGCACAATTCACAATAAACATGAATCTCGTAAGACCAGAAGAGATGTCTTTAGCCCGATTGTAACAACATTTGCTAATATCCACTTGTACTCACTACACTATACGTAAAATCCAACACTAATTTGTGTGTAAGAAAAAATATCATCAAGCTTACATTTTACACACAGTTATGGACAATAAACATACTAAACTAAAAGGACTCAGGAGAGCTACAGGACAGGCTAACAGTACAGGAAGTGCCAGATGTGGGTACCTGGAATGCCCTTGCCCTTGATGGTCTTGGCGATGATGGCGGTGGGCTGGTGGCGAGGCTGAGACAGAGCCTTACACAGCTCCTCCACGCTGTGCCCATCCACAATGATGGCGTTCCAGCTGCACAAAGACGGCATGGGAGAATGCTACTGTACCACTCTCAGCTAGGTATGTAGGTGTATAAGTGAATACTTCACTGCTTGTTTTATCACCACCCTCAACTCAGACACAAGACATTATACACAACTGGATCCTTTTAGCAACACTATAAAGGTTATACTGCAATTATACAGCAATTATATGTCACAGCCGCTTCCCTCTTTCTCTATTGGGAAACTAAATCCATCCGTTAGACCACCTCCATTATTTTTTTTTCTCCTTTTCTAGCAATTCATTGCAACAATACACAAACACACACTCATTCTCTCAGTCATCCTCTCGCTTATACATACTCACTCACCCAAATGCTTCACAGCGTCTCTGGTACTTTTCCATGTGGTGCTGAAGGGGCGCGGGGTCACTCTGACCCAGTCGGTTGATGTCCAAGATGGCCACCAGGTTGTCCAGCTGGTAGTAGGAGGCGAAGGCCATGGCCTCCCACACCGCCCCCTCGGACATCTCTCCATCTCCCAGCAGACAGTACACACGGTAGCTGCCAACCAGAAGGCACATCGTTACAGAGGTACTGAGCGAGTAGCGTGTTAATGATCATTTTTGGGTCTGTGGTGATTTGTGGTAAATATCACAGGGACAAATGGAAGCACACAAACAGAAATAAAACATGTACGGAGTAAAGGACATAGTAATATTCTTTTCCCTTCACATGTCCTGTCTTTTCAGTGCTCTAAGTAGATTTGTGTTTATCCAAAGGTCTTTGTTCTTGAAGCGGCTTGCTTTATTTCTGTACATATTCATTTATTTCTCTTCATATATCTTGAGACATCACATTCCCTGACACACACGCAACATGTAAATGGTAGTACATTTCCTCTGCACACACACTCTCACACACACATACCCCCTTTCCCCAAAGACACACACACACACATAATATGTGAAATATATACACACATATATATCCATTGTCTTCCTATCTGTCTGTCACAATCAATGTCTCCATCATCCTCCCTATCCAGCACCTACCACCCCCCCCCCCCCCCCCCCCCACACACACACACACACACCCACCCAAACACTCAAATACATGCGCACATGCGCCCTACTGCTCTCTTTGTTTCTGCTTCTCTCTTACTCACACACACACACACACACACACACACACACACACACACACAGCTCCTGAGTAGTAACACGCTCTGACAGCTTTCCAGTCAAATAGACACGTTTGTATTAAAGTGCAAAGATTGGCAGAGACACAGCGCATTACGGCAGGCATTTCTGCCTCTGCCCCGGGAAGAATAGCATTCCGGGAGGAGCGATCCGAGATCTGTGATTCCAAAGACACCTGGTCCCAGTCCAGATTAACATCTTCATGCCCAAACACTACTGCCCAAGGAGACAAGCCATGGAAGCACACCAACACCACCTCTACCACCACCCTTTACACACACACACACACACACACACACACACACACACACACACTTTCATACATGCCCTCTCTAACTGACCAATGCCAAAACCAATGCCATCAAACACACCCCATCTCACTGACATATGTAAATATTCCCTGTGATTGTAAATCATAAAATGTCTGCATGAGATACTGGTCTGGTAACTATAGGATAGTTACCTTTGTCACAAATTGAAACCTACTATAATGTCACCAGTGTGATGATTACAATATTTTTATATTCAATGTGATTTCCAAGTATCTGCCTTATGTCCATGTGTGCTTTTAAATCATACATAGCATTGCACATGTGTGTAATAGCAGGTCGTAAGGTCATGGTAGACATGCTGATGTTAAGACAACAGGAGACATGGAACTAAACTCAGCACATTCTCCAGGATTAGTGGTGTGTGTGTGTGTGTGTGTGCACGCATTGCTGTGTGTGTGTGTGTGTGCGTGTGTGTGTGTGTGTGTGCACGCATTGCTGTGTGTGTGTGTGTGTGTGTGTGTGTGTGTGTGTGTGTGTGTGTCTGTGTGTGTATGCATGTTGCTGTGTGTGGGGTGTGTATGTGTCATATGTCATGTGTGTGGCTGTGAATGTGTTGTGTGTGTGTGTGTGTGTGTGTGTATGAGTGAGTGCATGTGTGTGTGTGTGTGTGTGTGTGTGTGTGTGGCTGTGAATGTGTTGTGTGTGTGTTGGTTGTGTAAGAGGGTGTGTTATGACGGCGTTGGCTCTAGATAGGTGACAGGCAGCGGTGCAGTAGCCGAGAGGACTTTAACCCCTCCCTTGTTGGCACACAGATTTGTCGAAGGTTTTTGATTACTTGTCATTCTAGTCAGGTATACTATGTTCTTTTTCCCACACACCTGAGGTGAGACTGCCAAGAAGACATTTACGTCAAATTAAATGTGATGTGCACACATCAGTCACACTGCCGAACATACAGCCTTTGCCTTTAGGACAGCTATGTGAATCACCTCTAAAGCAAGACACACAGCTGAAGAATTTCAAACATTTACAAAACACACACAAAGGGAAATTTGAGATATTTTTCAATAATTTAAGACATCAAGGCAACCTTTCCTCTATCGTACACCAGGCTTATAAGCAATTACATGGAGGCACAGGATGCTTTCATGATTTGAGTTGTGATGAAGTAATTCAGAGTCTGGGTATAGGCCTCCAGCTAAATCACTTATTTCACTGGCAGCCATCTATCTCTCAATGCTACAGCAGCTTTGGGGGTGGGGTGGGGTGTGGGGGAGGCATATAGCAACACATATGAAGGGGATGCTGTGGCGTTAAAACGTCTGGGGGTTTCTGTGTTTTTTTTGCTTATATCTTTATTAAAAGCCACACATTGCCAGTGCCACGGGCCTGTTCTGTTCCACTATGGGCTAAGGTCCTCCTTGCTGGAGGTGCCGGATCGCCTGAATACACCAAAGCATGGCGGAACCCCCTCTCTGCTCGTTACTACTGATACATGTTGATATATTATGTAAATGCCGCCATGCTATGCAGTGATGCGTAAGCATGCTAGCCACGCTACCAACAAGCGCATCGCTATACTCTAGACTCCTAGCTACATGCCCATCTACCCATACTTCCCCTCTCTGCTCATGATACCGAGAATGAGAAATGAGAGAGAAAGACAGAGAGATGGTCAGCAAGAGAAAAGGTAGATGAAAGAGAGAGAGACACATAGACAGAGAGAGAAAGAGACAGAGAAAAAGAAAGACAGAGACAGAGAGAAAGAGACAGACAGAGAGAAAAAGAGAAAGAGGAAGAGAGAGACAGAGAGAGTGAGAGATAGAAAGAGAGAGAGAAAAAGAGGAATAGAGAGAGGGCATGGTGGAAGGGAAGTATTGTCATGGGTGTGAACACACTGGAGGAGACAAAAACACATTGGGAAAGATGGCAGAAGAGTGACAGCATAGGGACTTGTAACAGAACGAGAGAGGGGCCAAAGGAAAGAAGATCGGAATGCAGCGAAAGAACGAGAGAGAGAGAGAGAGAGAAAGAGAGAGAGAAAGAGAGAGAGAGAGAAGGAAAGAGAGCGAGAGCGCTCTCACATATCCCTGCTTATTAGAGCAGAAGAATCGACTGAACACAGAATGCCGTGAGAGCAGCCGAAGCATCATATATAAATTCAGCAGTGAAAATCTCCACAAAATACAGATGGAGAGCAGAAATTCACACTGGGCACATTGGTCCATCAGACATGCCATTACATTTGATACAGCACTGTGGATTATTTCTGCCTCTGTAACGTGCCTGGTACTGTAGTATTGGAAACAGGTGATGGCAGTGTACACACATACAAAATTATTTACAAGTATAAATGTGTCTTCGATCATATGGAATTCTATTCCTCTCTGTTGTTCTGTGAGATGGAGAGACCATTGTAGATACAATGGCCCCCTCAATGCAATTTGCCTAACAGCAGGTGTATGCGTGTGTGTGTGTGAGTGTGTGTGTGTGTGTGTGTGTGTGTGTGTGTGTATCAGTGAGGTACAGGGGATGTAAACCTTAGTGTATAAATGGCTTCTTCCTGGTTTCTCTGCTCTGTGATAATCAAGTGCTGTCTACCAGCATTTATTCTCTGAGGCCAACTAAAATGTCACACGTCAGGCACACTTAATGTTTTCACTGACTACAGTGACTGTGCTCCTGTATGTATGTTACATTACATTACACTTAGCAGAAGCTTTTATCCAAAGCGACTTACAAAAGGAGGACATAATAGCAAACAGATGTGTGTGTGTGTGTGTGCGTGTGTGCGTGTGCGTGTGTGTGTGTGTGTGTGTGTGTGTGTGTGTGTGTGTGTGCGTGTCTGTGTGTGTTGTTTGCAGGTGTCTGTGTGTTGCCCCTGCATGCATGTGAATCAGATGCAACACATTAACATATCAGTACTTGTGCCTGATGGCAATAACATCATTGCAAATATGTAGTCTCCTAATGTCATCCTGTTAGATCTGTGCTGTCCTACAATTCTCAAACTGTCAAAATGAACACCCCAGTGGTCTTCAAGCAAGTGTTGTCTATGGGCCTGCTTGGGCCTGCTATGTGAGTTATCTATGAGCACACTGATTTCTGTTCCATATTCAAGTCATCCCTGTGATCATACCACATTAAATAATAAGACATATCACAATATCATGGTACATATAGGCCTTGGGAAGAGTTTATAGTTTTGTGAATAACAAATAACACACAAACACACACAAACACAAAAAGAGAGAGAGTGTGACAAGCAGATAGAAAGATATTTGACAGTGAGATTCACTGTCAAATATCTGTCTATCTGCTTGTCACACTCTCTCTCTTTTTGTGTGTGTGTTTGTGTGTGTTTGTGTGTGCGTGTGTTTGTCACACCTGGACTTGTCGAAGTATTTCCCAGTGTAGGCCATCCCACAGGCAGCGCCCAGTCCCTGGCCCAGAGAGCCAGTGGCCACATCAACAAACTGCTGCTTCTGCAAACACACACAACCACAAACAACATCAGCATTTGATTTGACAGACATGCACACACACACACACACACACCTACACACTAGGAATGCACACACAAAAAACAATCACAAATACAAACACACCATACACATAACGTTGCAGACAGACGACTACACACACACACACACACACACACACAAGCATGCACATGCACACACACACACACACAGCCTGAAAATAAACAAATAGATCAGAATTCCCTGATGTCAGCAGTTTGGCCCCTGTTTGGATAAACCACATGGCTGTTGTACTGCCAGGCAAATGCAGAAGACAAATAGTGACTATACTAGAAAGTGGACACAAATACATAGAAACAAATAGATTTGAGAGCAAATGCACTCACAGTTGTACTCAGTCTCTATAGCTGTACCTATGAATGTCGAAATTAACTATGGCAAATATATACACAAAAGAAATGAATGGATAGCAAAAAAAAACTCATTGGTCTTTCATACAAGTCAACTGTTGTTACTAAGGCAGTGTCTGTGTAAGTGGAAGTGCATGATAAAAGAATAATTATGTGACGCTGAGAATAAATAACAGATAAATGAAAGAACACACTCAGTGAGTTTTCACTGGCTCTTGTGTGTGTGTGTGTGTGTGTGTGTGTGTGTGTGTGTGTGTGTGTGTGTGTGTGTGTGTGTGTGTACTGTATGTGTGTGTGCATACATCATGGCTTTATAGCAGCAACACAAAGAAGTACAGAACTGCTTTACTCTGTCAGCACTACACAAAGCAGGTCTTGTGTGTATGTCTGTGTACGTCTGTGTGTATGCCTCTGTGTGTGCGTTTGCGTGTATGTTAGTCTTTGCACAAGACTGCCTTAGTTTGTGCACATTTGGTGCTTATGTGTGACTGTTTTTTTCTTGGAGTTTCTGCACAGAATGACAGGTGTACCTCTTGCTACAAAAAGGCACATCGGAGTGCAGTTGACTGGTCAGTACAAAAGTGTATGTGATCATTTGCACACACACACATACACAAACATACTAAACTGGCTTCTAGAGTCCAGTCTGTAATCCCAGTAAGAGGTTAGACTGTGCTGAGCTGAGTGGGAGGTCATGGCCACAGGTCACGCAGGTTCAGAGGTTATTAGGTAGATGGAGGAACCCAGCAGAGCAGAGTTATAGGTAAAGATGGGATTTACACCCAAAGGATTTTACAGGTAAGAAAGCCAGGGGACAGAGTGACTCCTGGGCTATTTTAACTTCCAGGGCAAGTGGGGGGTGGTAAGTGGGCCAGCTGAGTTAAGTGTGCAGGATGAGGATGAGGGTTAGTCCCACGTGAACCTACCGGGACTGGGTGACCCTCCAGGATGGAGTCGACCCTGCGGAGGTTGAGCAGCTCGCTCTCCTTCAGGTAGCCGGTCTCTGCCCACACCGCATACAGGATGGGAGCCGCATGGCCCTGGGGTGCAGCAAGAGGGCACACACGGATGAGTAAGCATGTGGTAGTACTACACACACACACACACACACACACACACACACACACACACACACACACACACACACACACACACACACACACACACACACACAAATATGCAAGCCTACCCATATACTGTATACTCAGCAAATAAATGTGAGCTTGCATATGCAACATACATACAACATTTCAAGGGTTTAAAAACATATAAAAACACACAAACTCATATAGGTGTCTAGATAGATAGAGAGAGAGAGAGAGAGAATAAGAGATAGAAAGAGAAAGAGAGAAAAAAACAACTGATAGTGGATGGTACCACTAAATATTTTTTACACCATTATAACCACAAACTTAATTAGTCTTAACACAGTATATACAAGCAGCCACTTGCCACACTAATAAATCCAAACAAACTGGCTCTGTCTGTCAATCACAGCCTGACTTTGGGGCCTGTGATTCAAATCAAGTGAACAATTGTTTCCACTCAGGGCCTATACCTTGGACATGATGAAGCGATCATTATTGGGGTTCCTGGGGTCCTCAGGGCGGTACCTCATGGTGTGGAAGAAGAGCACCGACATGATCTCTGCCACACTGCAGCATGATGTCGGGTGTCTGTCAGACAGGAATGCCAAGAGTTACACATGACGTTATGTGCTATTCTATGTGTACACACACTGCACTCACATACAGTGCAAGGCAAGCACAAGTCATTGTTGTTATGAGCTGTCACACTGCAAAATTATTAATTATTCAACAAACATCAAACTAGATATGTATTTAAATTTAGGATTAACTGACATTCTTCCTTACTCTGCAATCTTTCTTCGGTGACATTTGTATTTTAATATGATTGTTACAGCATTGCTGTGGTCTTATTACTGCCTAGTAGTAACTGCAAAGCTTGAGTTAAAAATGACTTCATGCGTTCTGCTCTCACACACTACCGTGAGTAAATATTAGTGGGTTAATTCGATTATCTAAGACAACCCCCGCCCCTTCATACGGTGCTTAATCCAAGTGCGCTAGGCAAACCTAGTGGCGTGACTACGTGAACAAGTATAGAGAGACAATTACTCAAGATAGATGGGTGAACGATTATTCTCAAGTAGGCTCGTTATTCTCAAGTAGGTTCAGGTAAAAGGAGGCAATGAAATATTTAACCTTGGTGAATTGCTAATCCTGAGAAATGTTTTAATTAAAAACGGGGGAAACAAGCAAAGCATTTAACAACAAAGTATAGCGTGCTCTCAGACAAAACGCGTGCATAGCTTATTCATACCGCGAAGTGTGCCTTAAACCTGAAAAGAAATTAAATCATTATATTGAGGTGATATGAGGACAAACTAGGGCACGTCATTGAATAAATAAGGATCATTGCATCGTAAATTAATCGATCAATAAAACACTGGTGGCCTAATTCAGACAATTGTTTAAATGCTATACGCTTTTCAATAGCCTACATAGTTATGTAACAGTCCCCGTGTGTGTTGCTGCACGTTGTGCTTTAGGAAAAGTCACACAGTGTCAGTGTTGGACCAGAATATGTAGTTAAAATAGCGAATAATTTAATGTAACCTGAACCATAATTTGACAGAGAGTGGGAGCGGTGCCTCGCACCAATCGCTGAGCTTCGTGCGGGGGACTGACATCCTTGAACGGGGCAGTCGACGCAAGCGCTGTTGGGGGACAGATAGGAGCGCGGTCCCTTTTAGATCTTGTTGCGGCGGACTGTTCCATTTCAGAAACTAAAAACCTCACGTCTCAACTGGCCAACAACCGATCGGCAGCTCCTATTTTCAACTCTGTCCATAATAAAGCCAAATACATAAGCACCAACATTGTGCGCTTGTGGGGAAAACGATGCACCTGCTCCGCCCGAACAGTTTGTTGCTGGGCAGCTTCAAAGTAACTTAAAACAATGCAACATAAAAAAGCACACAATGCAAATCTGTTTAATTAATTACGCTACTTTAATTAGGCTACATTAGGAACACTGTGTACTACAGGGAATATTTCGATATGCGATGGCATAGTAACTGTATAGTTACTACTTCTGTTTCTATTGCAGCATACACAAACAATAAACGTCTTAACACAGCAAAATACATCAAATTTCGCTCTTACCCACTGCCAGCTGCGGTAGTAGCTTTTATGGAGTTGATCCGGAGGCGATTGGCAATGTTCCGCAGCGCCTGCAGAGTCTGCTGGTCGGGTTTATGGTAATCCTCCATCCTCCAAGTCCTGTCAAAATGAGCACCTCAGGTATACAGGCTAAAACGACCTCCGAGCCCGAGTGAGCGATGTGTCACTCCGTAAAGTGACTAAATCCTGCTCTGAGGCAAAAACAGGGAGAGAGGGGTGTGTTTGCAATGAGGATGGCTAACTCACTGCAAAAGCTTGGCAGAAGAGCACACGAGACCAAGCACTGCAGAGCGCGTGTGTGTAGGCTATGTGTGCGCTTATGTGTCAGCGCACAAAGTACAGTAACGGTCCAGGCATGACAGACGACACAGGGGCGGAGTTCTCTCAATCCAAGCACCACAGACTTTGCTATCACCGCTTTAAACAACCATCGTTGGATTGGGCCAACGTGTCCCAGAGCTTCTGTGCATTAATGCTGGGTTACGTGCGGTTTCACAGGACGCTCTGGCATGCACCTAAACGCGCAGTCTCAGCAGAGGGATTAGTAACTGGGGGGTTAAATGAAGATATAACGCCTAAAAGCTAATTAGGAAGTCATTGACTGCGATAAAATCTGCAATTATTCTGCAACTAAATACATTATTGATTTAAATCAATAGCTGATGAAAGACTGGGAGGGAAACAAACTTCTGAACATATGACTATCGACACTTTTTCAAGACCATTAACTGTTCACATATAATCCTATTGGTCTGTGTTTGGAAGTGCATTGAAAGTACTGAGTTTTGTGTCTGTTAGACTAGGAATGAAGACAAAATTCCAAGGATCCAAGGAAACTATGACTTATTAAAAGGAAAGGCGAACTAGCTTTAATTGATTTTTTTTTTATTACCAAGACGAGTAAAATGTACTATGGTTAGTGGTGCTTACAGGGGCACACGGAATGGTTCCTAAAAAAAAATACACTTACACAATCAACACCACGGTTACCAAAGTAGTTTCACTGTCAGCAACTGAGGTTATTGCCATCTAGTGGTCATTATATATAACTTCTTAACATGGCCCTGTAAAACAGGCCTAACACTACCTACTTGAACTGTATTAAATCATGCAATCACCTCACAACACCTCACACTTAAGTGTCATAGTTTCTAATGTAGATTTGGGAGGTGGAGGGTTGCATGGACAATGATGTTTACAAAACAGCAGCTTTTGATCAGTCTTTATTTCTACATCCAAACACTCAAAATAAAATCCAGATTGAAGAGACTGAGCCTTTGAATTGCATACTACAGAAAATGCTGTGTTCAGATGTTACTACCGCGTACTACTCTTCTGTCAGGCAGCCACCATTCTGGTCATGTTCCTGGTGCTCGTGCATCACAGAGAGGACTCCTGCCCTGCTGCCAAAACCAACAAAATCATGCTGGAAATTAAACAATGCCATCATGATACAATCAAAGTTATTCTGCCCAAAGTCTACAGATGTTGCGAATGAGGATCCCAACTGCTGCACCTTCCCTGTGGCCAAGTAGATGAGTATAACGGACCAAGACAAAATGAGATAAGAGAGGCTGCAGGCAGCAGTACTATCCAAATGATCATCATTAGATCCTTCAATCAGACACATGCGCATGGTACACAACCCAGGACCTCCACAATATCTTAGTGCTAAAGTTCTTATTTATACATGGTAGAAATGTATTTGCACTTTAATTAATCTACTAAATTAGTGTTAGGTAATAGTTTATTTGCACAATGTTTTATGATATCCCATTAAGATCACAGGGAAGACACAGCAGTTAGAATCTTGCACCTTGCATCTTCAGGCCCAAAACAGATCAGTGGAACTAAATCAAGCTGAGCTCCCAATTCTACCACAAGAGGTTACTCTTGGCCCTGACACCAGCAGCTGACATAGAGATGCACTACTGCACATGGACACAAGTACTGGTACAGTACTGTACTGTATACCTCGCCATTTCATCCATACTGGCGCTTTTATGCCCTCTCATTCCAACCCACTGGCTTTGTTATTGGGTTATTATGGAGCATACCAATTAAAAAACGCTGGTTTCTTGCATGTGAGCTGATGTTAGTCCTAAACTAAAGGAATACGTTAATAAAAATTTCAACAAATGTAAGATTCTAGATTAGCACTAGGTCCAATACACATATTGGTGACTGATCCGACCTAGGACACCATTCCAAACAACAGATGAAGAAAATCTGAATTGCACAATATGCTTTAAGGATTTTTTTATTGACATGACTGGAATAGTTTTCTTCAGTTTGTCAGAGACAGAAATTGCTATTGCCAAACAAGGGGAGTGATATGGCGGGCTCTTGGTCTACATGTCGTACACATATCTTTTGCCATAATGTGGCACGGCGTAACGTGGCCCTCTAAATGCACTTCACTGGAGTAAACATACTTGTAAACACTTAAAGCCATTGTACAGTATTTCAATTTGAAAGACATTCAAGTTTCGCAAAGGAGGAAGAAACATTCCACTGTTCCACAGTTGAATATGTATGTGTAGCCTATGTCAAATGTGCTTTTTAAGGGCAGTCAGAGTACATTATGGATATATGCAAACCAAATATAATCACCTGTAACATGGCACAACTAGCACATTAGCTGGTCAGCCCTTACAGAAAAGTCAGCTATCTTGAAAAACATTTCTCAGAATATTTTGAAATAAATCACTGATAAGCACAAAAGGCACACTGGCCATTGAGTTAGACCTGTTCAGCTAATTTAGGATCTCTATACTGCATTGCTTCAGAGAGGTAAGACCACTAAACTGGTCTTACCAGGGCATTGAAAGGGGCTGCCAATTTTTCAAGTTTATCCTTTCATTTTTTTAATCAATTTGGTGAACAATCAAGATTAAGCTCAGGCTTACCACTGGGGCACATGGAAAAAAATGTGTATCTATGGCACAAACGTGTACACATACAAGTGCACAATCACTTTATGAAAAACTGCCCATTTCTCCTCTCGTTCTTTATTTGTAGCTTGCCAGCTGGACAGAAATTAACTGTTATATTTTGTCATGAAATCTCCAATGGCCAAATGCAGCATTGCACACTAAACTGCTTTTTCTTACTTTAAATGGTTCAGGCCTTTTGTACTGGTTCAAAATTGACTTTTATATTTATAAAAACAAATCAAGATGACCACAAGTCAGATTAATAATAAACAACTGCTTAGGTTCAATGGTGTTTTGGCATGTCAAGTGCTTGATTGGACCTCCTAAATAACTGCAGTGGTCAGTGCGTTTAGTGATTTTCCTTTTGCAGAATCCGGTAACTAATAATTTACCTAATTATCAAAAGTTTACCTTCCAGAAGCGGTTTATTCATATAGGAGACAGATTTCACATGTTGACAACAACAAAAAATGTTTAAACGAGTTACCTTAAAAAGAACAAATTCATATGGGATGGTTCATGGGATGGTTCACAATGAAACTCACCAAATTCCCTTTAAATGAGTTAAAAACAACTATGAAAGCCTTTCTTCAGGCATCTGTAAACAATCGTCCCTAGTTCTGCTGGTCTAGTGCAGTGATCGTGGTTAGTCGTGAAGTGCAGTATTCACTACTGCAGAATTCATAGCCAGTCCATGGCCAGAATATTCAAACAAAATCATTCATGCCCTATACCTAAACCTTTAACACAAAACAAAAAATATATACCAACAGAGTCCATATGCTAGCCTTTTTTGTACAGGGGACTACAAATATCCCACGATGCATTGCTTTATATTGCACAAGTTCCCTCACACACTTAGGGGAATGCTGGCAGCCGAGTGCAGAGAAGAAGATACATGTAAAGAAGGCCACAAGACAGCTGATGCCGAAGAGAGAGTATGAGGAAGAGAGATGTGGACTAAAGGGCTGATAGAGCCTAAGAAAAACAAAAAAGAGGGAGAATAAGAAAAAGAAAGGGAAAAGGTAGTTAAGAAAGTGAGAGAAATGCAGCACAGCAACACAGGAAGAGAAACCGCTCTTCGTTGGACACTCTCAAAACCGCGATTAGGCGCTGACACTTTGCTCGATGAGGTGAGCGAGTTAACTGGCATAAGTGCCCTCAGAGTTGCAGCCATCAGTGGCATTACCAAGGCAACTCCAGTCCCCAATCCTCCTAATGTGGCCCATGTCCCTATGGAGTGGATGCTCTGTGAAGCGGAGAGGTGAGTGTGTGTGTGTGTGTGTGTGTGTGTGTGTGTGTGTGTGTGTGTGTGTGTGTGTGTGTGTTCATGTTTGAAAGTGACCAATCGGTGAACCAGATTCAATATCAGGTCCCACCAGTCACACCCTCGCTCCCTCATCTGCCCTACGCTAAGACCCCTTCAAAACCAGCAGCGACGAGGCCTCCACCTCCCCCTGGGCTGGGTGAAGCAGCAGTCCTCTCCCCTCTCGCCTTCCTTGCCTGCCTGCCTTTTCAGGCCTGCTTCAGTGCGGGAGATGCAATGGCTATAGCTTCATGTTGTTGAGGTCTTTGGAGAGGCTCTGCACGTAGGCCACGTGGATTGCACTGAGGAAACTGGGGTCGTTCTGCCAAGACACAAACAAGGGGAACATGTAGTAAAGGTGGTTGTTAGTCCAAAAATGGCTCAAATGAACTGCACACAGAGATAAGCTATGTGCATGTTTTGTTGTCATTACAGGTCAGTCTAAATGACATTAAAGCATGTTTTTAACTTTCTATACTGATCAAAAATATCTGTACTGATATCACAGGCACATTACCACACTGCATATACGAGATATCTAATGTGTGTGAGCTATAGTTTGTGCATGTGTTAGTAGTAGTAGTAGTAGTAGTAGCAGGGAATGAGCAAGTGAGCAGGAGTGCACAGTGCATACTTTGATGAGGTGGACGAGGGTGTCTTGGAGCTGGTGTTTGCTGAGGATGGCTGGTGATGGATGCTGCTCTGCGCTTCCTAGATTGGCTGGGGGAGAAGAGGGAGGGGCCTGGGTTCTTGGTGTCTCTGTCGTCTTGGAGATGGAATGCTGGAATGCACTTGGTGACAGAAGCAAGGACAGCTCTGTTCCTGGAACTACCAGCCCTGCCTTCATGGTGACCGGCTGGAGGAGAGAAGAAGCATGATGTTACAGGGAGCAACTGAACCTGTGACAAATGACTGCACTTTTACAGAGTAATGCTATAGTTTAAGAAAAAAAACACCCATATCAACAGAAATAGATAATAGTTTTGACTTGAGTACCAGTAATATGGTAAAGATTGTGAGTACTGGCAACAATAAATCCCCTCAATCAAGACTGGGTAACCTTAAGGAAGAAGGAGAAACAGTCCCAAAAGGAACAGGGAATATGCCTGTGCAACATGAAGATACTTACGGGAATGTTTTTCACCAAGCTCTGAGATTGTGAAAACATGTCCACTTCTTTATTTGGCTGTGGAGAAAACAACAGTTTAGAGGTGGTAAAAATGTTGGTAGAGTTCAGTGTGATGAATGCGCCAAATAAAGGATAACTGGGGTATGCTGTGGCTCTTCTGTAGCAACCAACACATAATTAATTAAACTGAGACATTGTTTCTCCCCCTGAAGTTTAAATGGCAAACTGAAATGTTGCTTTTCTGAAGAATGTTAACTTAAGTACTTAAGGAACTTAAGGACATTTCCATGAGAACCATATTAAATCTAACACAGAATACATCTAAAATATTCACACAGTAAATAAATAAATGTCTTGGCTCATCAGAGTAATGCCACACTCACCTGAACAGGTACAGCAGGCATGCTGGCAAAGGCTGCTGGGGGTTTGGGGACGGGGTCTCTGAAGCTCTGCGGCGTCACCAGTGAGTTGGAGAGGAAGCTGGGGGCGAGGGGGGCTATTGTGAGCGCGTGGCCGTCCGCTTTGGAGGGGGTCATGTAGGCCGGTGGGGCTGGCGGTGCGGAGGGGGGGCCCAGGTTGGCCAGCGGTGGCTCTGGGGCTGTGGGGGGCACCAGGCGCGGGGAGATGGAGGTCTGCTGGGGCTCCCTGGAGCTGGGTGGGCCGGGGTGCTGGAGGAGGGGCACCAGTCCTGGGATGAGTGGCCGATCGCTCCCCCCGGGGTCTGCGGCGAGGCGAGGGGTGAGCAGGGGCTCCATGGGAGGGGCCGGCGGCCCGTAGGCTCGGCCATGCAGGAAGCTCTCGTGGGGCTGGGAGGAGTCGGGGGCGCTCTGCGCTGGGGGAACGGCTGGTGCGGGGTCTTTGGGCAGGGTGCCAAACAGCTCCTCCACCGTAATCTGCTTCACCACTGTGTGTGGGGTGCTCTGAGAACACACATGCACACACACAACCGACTCAAAAACAATACCTAAATGACAGACTCAAAGACAATACACAAAAAAACAAATATTGAACACAATATACTGCCCTACAAAGCCAAAAGGTAGTAACTACATATTTTGTCAAAACTGAGTTTAGACTGGAAATGAATGCTATAACACCACCTTTGTCTTGTGACTAAATCTCTTGCTTCTTCCTAATAAGAAAGTACATAAAAGCATCACCACTATCATACCTACAACATGTTCTATAGGGCGCTTTGACAACTTCGAAAGGCTTTTTTCTCAGTTTCAATGTTACTGCAGTAACATTAGAGTAGAGCTAGTTACTGCACTTTGGCTTTGTAGGGCAGTATACAAACACCAACTCTACAGCCATCACAGTGCCTACTGATCTGATCCCTCTACATAGGAACCTGCCACACCACTGTGCCTTCTAGGATACATCAAAGTGTTCATAATTTAAGGGAAAAGCAATTTAATGGCTGCTTTCAAAAACCCAACTGTCTTGATGCAGCCAAATGTCCCCTCACAAAATAGCTTTAATATCCTTTTCCAAGAATACTCAAATTGGTCTTCTGGCTTCTCTTAATGCATTGATGTCAAGTGATGAGTCACTCTAAGATCTTGTATATACACGACTGTCCTTCTTCAAGGCAAGCAGGGTCTAATTGACAGCCCTTAGAAGTCAAAGAGCAGAGAGGTTATAATCAGTGACCATCAGTGGCTGTCCCCACTGGTACCTTGTCCTGTGCTGCTGAGGCGACCCTGCGCTCTGTGGGGTCTGCTGCTGGGGTCTTCACTACATCCTGCTTCTGCCCTGCATCAATGCCCGCTGAGGGCTCAGAGTCAACTGACTGGCTCTGGAGGAAACGCATAGACGTTGATGCATACATTATATGATTTACATCAACAATAAAAACACATCACACTTAGCAGACTCAGCTTGCATTCAAAGCAACGTACAACAGAGGAAACAAATCAAGGTACAGATATGCAGAGAAGAACAGGGTAAGCAAGAGCGTAGCAAATTACAGAGCACAGAGCGAGCAAGAGCACAACAAAGTAACAAAGTTAAGAGTGTGATGTGGAACCAGACTAGCCTGGTAAACCCGCCCCTCGTACTTCATTTCATTTTGTACAAAGGGTCTGGAACAGAGACCGTCGGAAACGATTTGTTGGAGGTGTGTACTCTGCTGACGTTTTAAAAAAGTGCCTCTGCCTTTACCCAATCGCTAACGCCTGGTCGTCACGTATGCAATTAGCCTACCTACGCACTACAATTCAAATGTAGCGCACAAGGTCAACGTCACGGCTAACGAACACACCCTCTGTTCGCTGATTGGATCGGTCTTGCTAAATGACCCTCAAGAGATTCCGGTCCAGACCCTCTGTACAAAATGAAATGAAGTACGAGGGGCGGGTTTACCAGGCTAGAACCAGACACCAATCAGACACAATATCCAGTTTTGCCACTGTGCCTACTCCGTAACACAACATAACACAATAAAATTTCCACAAATTCCTTCCAGTGATCAACACAATATACTAATTCAAGTCAGCTAGGATTTGGAAAGGGCAATACATATGTGGTTGAAAGGCTGCAATAAAATTGTGCTTAATTTATTTGAGAATTCCAAAGTACTGAACATTCCATCACAGAGACACAGAGGGGGACACGAGCACATACAAGAGGTTCAAGACAGCCATTATTCCCATCACAGTGGTCCTGACTAGTGTAATCCCGGATTAAAACACTTTAATCCCGCCTGCCTAACAAAGTGGCACAATATGCCTATACTGTCTGTATCGCCTTGTATGGCAGCCATGTGTAAGAACTCCTGGGCCACACAGACTACAGGTGTGTACTTAAAACATATAACTGCATGCTACCAGTCACGGTTTGCTTACTTTTGCAGAAAACACCAAAAGGCTGTGCATTATCGGCATTAGAGCACGGGACGTCATTCACACTTAGCCAAACAGTCACAGGCACAATCTTAGGGCTGTCAGAGGCAGATTCATTTACATATCAACTCTCCTCACGACCCTCAGATTCATGCTTAGTTTCTATACTATTCCATGTCCATGACATTACCTGTACAAGGTCATCTACTCTTGTATCTACTCGTTTTCATCAACTCAGTAGTCATGCATACAGGTGCTTCAGGAATCCCCCACATCATGGAATACAGTATATAACCACTTTAACATTAGGAGGACTTTCAAACTCATTGAACTGTTGAGAATTTTGTGTTTCTCAACTGACAAAGGAAAGCCTACAGTACAATACCAACTGCTTCCTTTAAGCAACTTAACAGAAAAAACATTTGTATTGTGCCTGTTATTTAAACAATATTCTGTGTTGTACTGTGCTGTTAGAATAGAATAGAAAGCCTTTATTGTTATTATACAAAGTAGAATGAGGAATAAAAACAGATTGTCCGTTTTGTGTACCATGGATCTGGCATTTGGTAGGTAGAGGCTTGGCAGCGGAGGTTTGAGTGCCTGCTTCTTTAGCTTAGCCCGCCAGCCAGCCCTGCAGCCCCGTTTTTGCTTCCTCTCGCGATGCCGCCTACGTCTCCTGCCAGACCCCATAACAGTCCATGGAGATCCCGCTAGTGTCACTATCTCATCCGCAATGTTGTGAGTGCAATGAAAGTCACTACAGATGGACGTCACCTTTTGAAAATCGATGTCCAGTAAGTCCATACGGTTGTATTGAATGTTCAAGTCGATAAAAGACGTACAGCACATGAAAACAACACATGAACACATCAAAAACAACACATGAAAAACACAAAAAGGTGCACAAGTAGGGAGAGCCCTAAACGGCTGCGTCTGTGCGCGCCGCCATCTTTACCAACATGATCTGACAACTGCCCATTAATTTCAACAGCTGGAAGAGGTTCTTGGTAGATGCTGTTCTTGGCCACACAAATGAGACTCTTTCCAAGCGTTCATATTTGCCCAGGCAAGCCACGATTACTTAAGCATCAAGGACTCATCCTTGCAATTCATTTGGTCATAAACCTTCGTACAACAACCCACCCAGCAAAACATATATAAATCACGCTACGCTGCCAGCTGTTTTTAAATGTGTCTGCTTGTCCTGATTGAGGGATGTTCTTACCCTGTGATACTCCTCTTTGGCCTTGCTCAGGAGCTCCAGGATGTCAATGGGTCGCGTCTCCACACAGCCATTGGTGCGTCCCGCCACAGCGCGCTCTGGAGAGCTCTGCTGCGCCCGCATAGCTTCCTCTTTTACTATCCTAAACAAAACAATTGATACATATACACATAAACATGGCAGCTTCTGTTTAGTTTGAAATACAGTGGTCCCTCGCTATATACCTTTCGCGGCCTCGCTGTTTCGCAGATTTTTTTAGTGTATGCAATCTCCTGTACAGTACAGAATGCGCTCAGCTTGTAAAATTTACATAAATCTTCCACCGCTAGCTGTGTGACTCTGAAGTGCTGTATGTTTGCAAGTGTGAACTTTGCCTGTCTAAGAAAAGTGTATAAAGTGTAGTGAGGGGTTTTACAGCCTTAAAACACCTATAATAATTGTAAAAAATAAAGTTGACTACTTCGCGGATTTCGCCTATCGCGGGTTATTTTTAGAATGTAACTCCCGCGAATAACAAGGGACCACTGTACATACAATAGGGGATAAATGCTGTTTGGACTTTTGTTAATCTATTGAAATCAGTAGGGAATCCAACCACTAGAGGGCAGCACTGTTCATGCTACACTCCTGGCAAGAACCAAGGTCAGTGAGAGTGTTTGAAATGTAAATATTTGGGCCATCAGGCCACTGGCAAAAGCTTATAGTCATACCTGGCATTTCTCTAATATTTGATTTGGATTAAGACTGTGCTCAAAGTTGTTATTATGGGCTGCATTATATGTGACTGGCATAGCTGCTCACATTCATGACTAAACAACAGCGTAGAAAGTCACTTACAAAAAGAAGCTAATGTCTGCTGCTACAGCTCTCAAAAAATGTCCTCTGTGCATTACCGCTACTCATACTTTTAGAAGTCATTTCAGATTAAACTGTGTTAGCATCTTACTTTTTTTTCCAGAAGTGAGGTATCTGTTAATGTGAAAATGTAAACACCAGTGGTTGAAGCAAATTTGTGCCGAACATACAACTCTGACACAGTGTTTCCCATCTAGATGGACTGCACAGAGCTGGGCTCTGTTGCTGACTTTCATAAATGCACCACAGTACTGCAATTGTCAGGTTGCTGGGTTACATTGCCAGTTCCACAAATGGATTTTAAGTACCTCTGTAAGCCGTAACACCACAGATGTATTGACAGAAGCAACAGCGTTTACACACAGGTACTTATCACATTAGAGGGCCTCTTTAGTGATGACTTTAGTGAATACTTTTGTCACCACCAAATGTCAAACAACAGTGGGAAGCAGGGCTGCACGATATTAGAAGAATGTGTGATATGCAGTAACATTGGTGAATGTTGCGATGACGGTATGCTTTGCGATAAATAAACATTAACATTTTTAAATATAGTTTAAACATTAAAATATTTAAATATAGTTTTAACATCTTTCAGCTTAATCTTCACAGCTAGGCCGTAGCCAGTGTGCAGCCTATGGGGGTGGATAAGCCATGTTTCGAGATATGTATATCACGATATTGTATATTGCGATATCGCCATATTTTCGATATATTGTGCAGCCCTAGTGGGAAGGGCCCTTACCTCACCATCAGCTGGGCTATGCGCTGACAGTCAGTCTTATCATAGAACCAAATACTGTAAATCCCCACTGTCAAAAAAGGGACAGAAAGAGAAAGAGAGAAATAGCGAGAGAAAGAAATAAGTTCATTCTGAAATTTCGTGTTAAAATGTAGAGCACTTAGAACACTTATCACCCTGCTTGGAAGCTGAAGAGAAGATGAAGAGATGTTTGTCAATACCAAAGGAACTCCAACACTGTTCAGCCATTCCCATGAGGTTGGGTGCTTGGCAACGATTATGTTAAGAGTATTTCCAAAGGAATAAACCGGCAGGGAGATGAGGGAAAAAAAGCTCTAGCATGCAACCTCTCCACCCACCCCCACACACACATACTCTGTCTGCATTTATTTCCAAACACAGACACACTCCAGCTTCCAGCACATTTCCATCAAGTCAGTTCAGTCGCATCTCGATTGCCGGCCTTCTTGGCACCGGGAAATCTAAATACCTTAATCACACTACATCGCGGCAGTCTGTCTGTTCAATACAACTTGTTTCTGCTTCTGGAGTCATACTTTCGCGGAGTGAGAAGGCTGCTGCTGCTGCTTCATGCCCAGGGGACATTCTTTATTCCTGACTGATGCTGACTGCAACGCACAGGGGCTTTTGGAAAGCAAGGACAGACATCCAGCTTACTGACTGGAAACTGGGCATCCCAATCTGCTGAGACGGGCAATACAATGGGCCGCCAGACAGCTCATCACCATCTGACCTGAGGGGAACAACTGCATACAATGCCTGATGTGGTGCCACCCTGAAACGGATGGGCAAAGAGACGCTCCCCTTTAGTACCTGGGCCCGTGATAGAGATGTTTCTGCTAGAACTACCTCGCCATCCTCACAACCACCTCAGCAAACTCCGCCACAGAGGAAAGGTCATGTTTCAGAGGGCCATCAAACACTGCTTTGGCAGTGTGCACAGAGGCAAGTGTACCCATTTCACATGTACTAATGTGTGCTGTACTTCAGCATAGTGGAACACTTGGTGCACATTGTGAAATTGTACAGTAGCAGACCTGAACAGACTCTGTCTGTTCAATCAGGCCATTTAAGTAAGTAACAATCTTATTAGGTCAGATAGCGAAAGTAATGGTAAAAAGCAGATAAACTGAATTCATTTTGAAAAACAGCTCTACAGCCTTTCCATTTACTATAAAACAACTTTGTTTTCAAATGCCCAGGGTTGCTTTTAGCACCTTAGCATTTGGCTGTGGTTTTACAACATAAATGCTACATGCATGTTACATGCTTGTCCATGTTTGTCACAAAGGTCTAAAGGACAGTGACAACTGCCAAATGACAATGGGGGAAAAAAACAAACCATAAGCACCAGATGTATAATATTTGTGTTTCATAAGCTATTACAGCATCTCACTGTTAATCATGAATTATGCCTGACATGCTTTATACAACACAAGCTATGAAAAAGGTTCGAACTAAGGTGTAATCACTCATTGCAGGTTTCAATCACCAAGTCAACACACTGTCCAGCTGTCTGCAATCGAGACAGTGGCTCTAGACAGAGACTACTGTATTCTTACAGTTATTCAGATAATTATTATGATGTAACATCCTGACTAACATTTATGAGCTTGTCACAATAGCTCAGACGGTGGACACTGCAGTGTGATAGTACTTTTTTTGTAAAATCCGATCATTCCTTAGACCACTACAGGTCAAGATAGCTGAACTGGTGCCTATAAAAAACATTTTGTCATTGGCGTGTACAAAGTAAGAGGAGGCCTGCACACCTTGGAGGGGTATACCGCAGGTGGCGTTTTCGCACTGACGATAACTTTTATAAAACAAAAGATAAAGTGAAACACTGCTTGCTTGACGGACAAACCACTTTAATAAAAAAAACTGACAGAAAAGCTGATGCTTCTGACCAATCGAAACACCAGCTTTTCTATGAAGTTTTTATTAAAGTGATTTGCCGATTAAGCAAGCGGTGTTGTGTAGTTATATAATCACCTTAACGCTTCTGACACAGTAAGGACAAGTCAGCTAAAACTATGATGTAGGCTATATGCATGTCATTTGTTTTTTGTTTTTTATGTTTTTTAACACGGCATGCAAATTTCTGATCAGCAGGCTGATACACACTTCTGCGGATATTCGAACTTCTGGCTCCCTCTATTGAGCAATGCAGAGACAGTTTCAAACACAGCTGGCTAAATATCAAAATTCCACCCAGTAAAAACATTACCACTAGCTGTACGCCACTTCCTGTTTTAGCAGGCTTTGAAAGAGCATCTTTTATCTCCATCAATACACTCATACTTACAGTTGGCATTTCTATAGAGGAGGAAGGGGTCCTGCAACTGGAATTCCAGGTCTTTATTGATGGGTTCCACCAGGTTCTCTGTGCTTAAACGATTCATGATAGTGAATCCATGGTGAGGAGATGCCGACCTGAAGAACAGAAGGACAGGATGCTCCTTGACCAAATGTTCTTTTTGGCGTTTTAGACAACCATGTGCATGATGTGGCCAGTTTCCCCACCGCTATACAAACCAGCAATATCATCACAATAAACAAACCGTGTTCGCATACGTTACTTTGACTTACCTCGAGTAAACAAACAATGTGCCTTCGATGTCGGTTTTCTCCTGTAGAGGAACAGAAATATACTGGTCGTAAACGAAACTGTGCGCGTTAAGGCTAATGGCACTAATATTTTCTTGTAGCACGCTGAGGCAAGAGCATGTTCTCATTAGCTACAATTAGAACGCCTAATTGTTGATCTTCGGTTTTGTTTGATGACAAGTTCATGCTTTGTGTTACTTCAGCAAACCAAACTATTGTTAACAAACATACTTCAGCGTCATTGCCTTATCAACGACAATAACAAGCTGGCTAATCCTGGCTGTAGCTAACACTTCGAATAGCAAGCATTTTCTCCGACGTATCCAAATACACTATGGAAACTACAATGGTATGGCGTCTAAACACATTTCAGCAACGTTTAGAGGCACCAAACCCTGAGCAAAGTTAATCTGCTTTTTGGTTATCTGTGATTGTTTACTAGCAGAACATAGCTAACTAACTAGCTGAACATTGCTTAAAATCTTCGCACTAGTCTGAACAGAATATACACAATTTTGGGTTAATGTATATCTTACCCATTCGTTTGCTTTAGAGTTGAATGTGTACAGTGCTACCTGTCCGGTTACGTCGAGAAGTCTATTTATGTATGGATCATACTGTTGTAAAGCTGCGAGGCTCATAAGATGCCCAGCTTTGTTTACGGACTCCATCTTGTAGGCTACTCTACTAAACACATGTGGCAACACGGAGGAAATTCAAAGAAACACATCTCGTCAGTCTTTCAACTCCGGCAAACCACAAAGTTGTTGATAGTTCCACTTTTGATTAGTTCCCTTAACAGCCTACAATGATCGTTCACATCATCTCTCTACCTCGGGGCTTGTGGTTACAACGTCTAATATTTTATTTTATTTTATTGAGTGTAAGGAGCATACGTCTATTTTAGAATCAAAACATCCAACTGTAATGGTGTAAGATTTGCTTAAAAAAAGGCACAATAAAAGTGTGTTCACCACAAGCACAAGAGGGCAGCAGGCCTACAAAAAGCCTTGCATGAATCCTGGTCAACTGACAGGGAAAAGTTAAATTACAGATGGAGTATGATTTGCACTGGGAAATTGTAGTTACATTATAACACAGTATGCATATTTTGTCTGTTAGTTTCATCCTTTAGCTTGGTAGTTGTAGTAGTGTACTGTAGAGTAGCCTATAGACTTGGCTTGTAGGCTGTAGACAAGGCTGAAAATTACTTTTGACTTTTCTGCTTGTTTCCAATTGGTTTACATTACAAACAATATTTCTATGAATGGATACAATTAATCCAAATGCATTGCTCTTCTGTTATTGGCTAGGTAGTGCTGTAACACTCCTTTGTTGAGTCAAGTACATTAGGAGGATTATTATGTCAGGATTATCATGGTGAAACAGTTATCTGCTACAGACAGGTTAATCCACTGTTCTGAGGCTAACTTTTGAGGTTGTGGTACCCGGTTTTTTAATGTTGCCGTGAAATGTGGCAATGT
This sequence comes from Coilia nasus, assembly GCA_027475355.1. Classification (NCBI taxonomy): domain Eukaryota; kingdom Metazoa; phylum Chordata; class Actinopteri; order Clupeiformes; family Engraulidae; genus Coilia; species Coilia nasus. The sequence goes on along the minus strand of CM050206.1, from coordinate 24,177,378 downwards.
AATGTCGTCGTTTGGTCATAAACTGGAGGGAGATGAATGGCGTTCATCCGCGGGATACGTGTCCCCCGCCGAGGTAAGATTATCTGTTTAAGCTACGTTTCAAAAGAATTGGGACTGGCTGGAATGTAGCTTTAAAATGACGACGATGTAAACATAGTTTATATCCCATATGTTCCGTGACAATACATGTTTGGAAGTCTTTTTAAATAGCCTACTGTTTCTAAACATAGGCTAAGCTCTTAAAGTAAATCTGGCGTCGCATGTGGACTGTTTGAAGAACTGAAATGGAATACATGGGGCGTTTTCTTCTTCTTTATGTGGTATATCTGCCTGTTAAGGATTAATGCTACCAATTACGAAAAGAAAGGAACCACATTTGTAGGCTACATTCATACAGAACCTATTGTAGTTGCCTATTTGGAAGGCCTATTGAGGACTTGGTTCTATGAGGTGATCCTTGACTTCAGGTCAAATATTACGCTATACAGTATGTAGGCCCATAGTCAAAACTATGTACAGTCCTTAGTTTTTACCTTTTTTTTAAAAAGGGGAGCCATAAACGTTACCACAGCCTTGTTGTAAGTGAACTTTATGGCGATGAAACAACCAGATAAGCTAGCAACAAAAGGCAACGATAAAGATGAAATGTGATGTATTCTGCTGTTATTATACCAACATAGGCCTGCTGTTTTTTGTAATTTAAAACGACAAAAATATAATTTGCTAATATGCTATGCAACAAGTGGCTCTAAATTGTCTTGTGCCCATTGCATAATTTAAATAGGCCTATTGACTCAAATCACAAATCAAATCACAATCTATCATATTAATCACTATTCTGTTTACCATTAAAAACGAGGACCAAAAGCTTTTATTTATTGTACCCAGTGTAAGTGTTTTCTTAATTGTATGCTATCCATTTTAAGTGTCTTGGGTTGTTGATAAAATGAAAGAAAAAATCATTTATTTAAGTTGCATACAGTAGAAGACGTAGAAGCCTGCCACACCTTCCTTTTCGCCCCCACCTTTCCCCATCATAGCGTTCTTGCTTACTCACAATATTTGTGTGAAATAGGCCCCATATCTTGGTGGGGTGTTTGAAGACACTTGTTGTCCATATGTGAAATAAATACACGCAAACTCTTGTGTGTGTGGTGATCTTTAGGTGTCGCAGCTAGAAACACCGGACCACATTGATTCTTAGGTGTTTTGTCAGAGTTGTGTGCCCCTGGGAGCGCATTAGGACTCGCTGTGTCTGAGATGCTTATAGTTATTTGACAGTCTCCACTAAAACGGATTAACATCCCCCACGGAAATTCTAGCACAGCCACAGGCTCCCCACAGCATCCCGCTGTCACAACACAGGCTACGCTCACACAGAGTCATGGAGGAGAGGATGGAGGATGCTGTCAACAGTTGGATTTCCGCGCGCACCTAAAGAAGACTTCATGATCAATACAAAACAATCCACCATCACTCGAGACTGGATACCATGAGAGAGCTATCAATCATGTGAAGACAACACCCGGATGTTGAAACATGTTCGCCTCAACTCTCAGGGATAACTACAGAAAACACTTTATAATATGCGAATGAGTAAGATGTAATGGACGTCGACGCCTATGTCATCTGACACAGTCGCGGATACTTCTCTAGACGCAAATTTTCGATGTGGAAGAGGGGATGCAAGACGCAGAAGAACAGTCAGAAGGTAAACGTGTAGACTACCCGGTACTCAGCTGTCATCGGCGGCACCAGGGATGCTTGCGCCCTTGCAGTGCAATCGCCTTGGGCACGGAATGGTTTCATTTGTGCGTGTGCCACGTTCGCCCTCACCCGTCGATTTGCCGTGACATGGGGTAGCCTATATATGAGCGCTTTGTTGGAAGTATTGTAAACTTTCACTTGAGTTGAGTTGACATAGCCTAGCCTTAGAGATTATTTCTCCCAGACAAGGTATGTTTATTTTGATTAATGGGTGTATGTCGCGTTGTGAAGTTTTGGCAAAGGCCAGGTTAAAATGCTTGTTGAACGACATTAATATAGACGATTAAAACGATTTGTGAAGACTGAAATAATACAATAATGAAAGTTCCCATCACTTCTGATGGGGTCTTATTTTTAAAACATCGTTCACGAAACTGGACCTCAATTGTTTTGGAACCACGATACTTCTTATTTAATTAACAGTTTATATGAGGCTATTATCTTTTACCTATTACGCTACTATCTTGCATCTATTACCTTTAATACGGAAAAAAAACATTGTATTGATAAGCATATTGGATTTACCTCTTAAACTTTCTGCCTTCTGTGTTATAACTGTATAGGCTACATGCAGAAATATGATCCTTATATTTAAGCGTATGTTAGTTGGTAGCTGTCTCTTAGGCCTATGTAGCAGGACAGTTTTTTTTTTTCCTAAACACTTGCTTCATGTGTGTAGCTGGGATAATGCACAATGGTCACAATTATGAGCTAATTAGATCTAGATTTGAGGTGTTTTGATGTTTTTCACCATGGTCTACAGTCTCTAAGGAGGACAGGGCAAAGGGTAAATAAAAGAATATCCCAGCACTAAAAGTTTCAAAGTCTTCTGGAAGGACTTGAGATTGTGTAACAATAAACTTTTTATACAGGATAAAAAAAGAACTGTTATATGAACTGCGTTCTGTGTATTTTGATGTGTTTTGTTTCTAATTGAACACTGCCTGGTTGAAAACTGTGATAAACTCTTTTCATCGTGATGATATGAATGACTAATATTGGACTGTCAGTACTGTTACAATTGTTCTGCTCCTGCATCCATTTAAAGTTCTGCAGTAAAGCTTTAAGTAGGCTGTGTGACCCTAGTTAAAGGGCAAAGCAGCCAGTAAGTTGTAGCTTTGGAGCAATGACCTAGTAGTTCTCAGAGGGTGCTTTGGCTTTTCATGACAGCTTATTGATTTTTGGTCTGTTGTTCTCTTGTTCTCTCATTCTCTCTCTCTCTCTATCTCTCTGTCTCTCTCTCTCCCTCGTTTTGTTTCTCTTTCCTTCCTCAGGGGCAAATTATGCCAGCAGCACCAGAGCCCCTCCCTCTGGTGACGACGACCCACCCCTTTGGCACACAAGCCCCACCCTTGCCAACCTACCACCTCCGCTGGTCCACTCTGGAAGCCTATCCTGGGAGGCCGCCATCGATGCCGCTCGCAGCGCCCAGGGTGGCGCCGCTCCAACCATGAGGAGCCACTCCACGGCAGGGTCGGCGCCCATAGGCTCCCTGTCCCAGCGCAAGCGGCAGCAGTACGCCAAGAGCAAGAGCAAGGGCAGCACCACCAACAACCGCCCGCCACGGGCACTCTTCTGCCTCACCCTCAACAACCCCATACGCAGGGCCTGCATTAGCCTGGTGGAGTGGAAGTATCCTCTGTGCAGAACTGGACCAGTTCTATCACCACCTCTTTCTCTGCCACGAGCTGTCTTCATTAGCATTTAATGTGTAGCAGAGTTTTTTTTTTTAAACATTTTCAGTGAAGTAATAAAGCAACCTTTGCTTTTTGTTATAGTCATGAAAGGTTTTAAGTAGATTACTTAAAGTTAGTAGTAAGAGATTTAGAGATTTATTTATTAGTAAGATTTATTAGTAAGAGATTATTAAGTATTAGTAAGAGATTTAAAGTAATGAAGCTAATTACTTTTGAAAGGTAATGTATTATGTGCAGCTCACATATTCTTTCAATTCACACAAAATACTTCAGCTACTGCAGGAAAGGAAGTAGAATTACCTGCATAGCTTTATAATTTATATTGGTTATTGTTGTATCCCTTTAAAAATGGCTTTTGTAAGACATGTTAGAATCAAGATTTATATTGTTTTCTTATTTTAATACAGCTAAGAAGGAGGACCAATTGTTTCTGAGAGTTGTGCATTTTTATGTTCTGTTTCATTATTTCCTTAACACTATGACAACAGACCTTTTGATATCTTTATATTACTCTCTATTTTTGCCAACTGTGTGGCCTTAGCAGTTTACGTCCCCTTTCCGGAAGATGACTCCAACTCAACCAACCACGATCTGGTGAGTAGGTGGTGGTCACCCTGTTTTTGGTTTGTTTGCTTGATTTTGTTCCTCATGGTGGCTTTTGGGGGAATCACTGATGATGACAGTCACCAGGACGAGTCTCTTGATTGATTTACCGGGGTAACCCCACTCATGTGTGTGTGTGTGTGTGTGTGTGTATGTGTATGCATGTGTGTGTGTCTGTTTCTACATGGCTGAGGAATTAGTGTAGTTGAAAGGTGGATTGCATAGGCAAAGAATCGCAGGTGCTCCCCAGGGATTGTTTGTTGAGGGTTCTTCTGCCCTCCTATTGGTCCAGCCATGCCAGTGCTGGTCCTGATTGGCCTGCCCGTGTGTGCAGCCTGGGATTGCCCTCATTGTGCAGTATTATATTTCGTTTGTTGACATTAGTGGCTCACAAATATTGTCTGCAGGGTGGATTGCTGAATGCCAGTCTGCTGGTGGCTTTGGTCAGAGCGTAGAGACAATGACAGGGCAGACAATTATGTTGTGTTCAGTGCCAAGAACAAAGTTTGGCTAAAGTACACTTCTAAATGGATTAGGGCGTAATGTGCTTCTAGCTTTATCAGACTCCACCTGGCATTGCACAGACATCAACTGAGAAAATGTATTTTTGTAGACAAGTTATTTGAAGTTATGTGGGTTTACTGAAGGAAGCAGGAGATACATCTGTATGTGTATGGGTACATGGAGAGAAAGAGAGTCTCTGTTTGGTACATAAACGTAGGTTTTATATATACACAGTTATTCAGTCCCCATCCGTGCACACAAATAGACCCTCCAGAAAGTAATGGAAATGCAAATATGATTTGAAACACACACACACACACACACACACACACACACACACACACACACACACACACACACACACACACACACACACACACACACACACACACACACACACACACACACACACACACATTAATATATTGTGTGTATTACATGTGTTTGTGCTCTAAAAATGTTTCTCACACGACACACATGGTTTAGCCCCATATGCTCACGTCCTGCTGTGAGCATGGCATATGCTTTCAGAGAGTCCAATTTGGAGTGTATCAAAGTGTTACTTTATAAGAAGACCACCTGTTGTGCTCATCACATTTTCCTGAAAGAAATGTATGCACTTCCTTTGATTATGGCTGCATTCTAGACTTATAGCACCAAGCTTGTTTGAACCCGTAGTTATTTTTGCCTCCGCCAAGGAAGTCATGTTTTTGCCGGCGTTGGTTTGTTTGTTTGTGTTTCTGTTTGTTTGTTAATAGCATAACTCAGAAAGTTCTGGACGGATTTCAACGGAATTTTCAGGATAGATCAGAAGTTGGCTATCTTAGAACTGATTAGTTTTTGGTGGCGATCTGGATCACCATTTGGATCCAGGATTTTTAAAAGGATTCTTCACCATAGCGAGATAGGGCCAATTTTGACATTTTTGCTGATAACTCTACAAATAATGCCCAGAATGCTTGGTATAAAATCACTGTATAAGACCACCATATAGATTAACAATCCCCATAGAATGGCCCAGATCCTGGGATTATTCCAGATCTGGTGATCCAGAATGTTAAATTGTCAAGCTTTGTGGAAAATAAGCTACTGTATAAAAAACAAATCAAGCTAGAAACATGCAACTAACACCAAATTGTAGCTGAAACATTGGCAAAGCGGAAGTGTGTCAACAGGTTTTTACCCATCAAACAGAAAGTCTTCAGGTGGGGATGGTATAAGGTGGAGATT
>CM050206.1:24139077-24169077 GCA_027475355.1 Coilia nasus | reverse complement strand
GTGTACGTGTCTGTGTCTGCGTGTGTTTGTGTCTGTCTGTCACATGTAGTAGCCATTGTATGTTGGCCAGGTACTTGAGTTTTCTCCTCTCATGTAGCGATTAATTATGCTGCAGTCTTTATGCTCCTACTACTGATTTATACCTCGCATAGCTGCCTCCTGGTGTTTCCATTGGCAACGGCTAGATGAATAGTTAGGGGTTAAAAGCTCATTCATGCTGTTGAGAAAAACCTGGGCAGTGATGATGCATTCACAGCAGGTCACTAGTGCTGTGTGCACTACAGAATATTCGTATGCTTTTGGTTTAGAATTCTCTTTAAATTCTCATTCTATTTCCTGGCCTACTGGGTGGTGACTTGGCATCTGACAGATGATTGTTGGCTTCATGGCCTGTTACAGTCATCACCTCTCATGTCTGATCAGATGACAGAGACATCTTGGCTATAGATAGAAGAAACGAACTGTAGAACAATTCCACAGAAATCTGTCTTACAGCAGTGCCTAGCGGTAGCTGTGTGTTGTGTGCACTGGGATCATCAGCAAGAGAGATAGAGAAAGAAAGAAGGAGAGAAAAAGACAGAGAGACAACGAGAGAGACACTCAGATAATATGTTTTTGTGGGTAGCATCAAATGGTGTAAACTATCCACCGTTGATCAAATTGCAGAGGAGAGATTATATTATTATTATATGTATCCATAGAGATGTTATTATATGTGTATTTCTATAGGAGATAAAGCGAGTAAAGGTGTCTATGTGCTTTTATGTGTGTTTATGTGGATGTGTTTGTGTCTTTTTCAGAGAGGAAAATACTATACAGTCTATACAGTCAGTATTTGTTGTTCCTGATAGGGAGGAAAGGGTTTTGCGATGCAGCAACACCAGCATTGTATTACACATAGAACAAAGCATTTAAGAACAGTATTCAGTCCCGTCTGGAGGTACAGTCTGTCACTCTCCCATTAATCCTTCTCCTCCATTTGTTCCTTCTCTCATTTTATTTTGTTTTTTTTTTTTTCTGTATATTACGGTGTAAATGGCCTATGGACAGGTAAAATCATGTAAAATACTGTACATGAATGTATAGTGCATGTATAATATTTGAATAATTTAGTGAACAAAAATATCTCTCTTGTGAGAGCTTGATGTGAAAAGCTAAAATACACCCGTGCCTCATTATAAAGGTCCTCTTTTTTTGTTCAGACACTTCAAACAACTGTTCAATTGTGTGACTGCATATCCACCTTCAGTTGACTGCACACAGAGAATGAGATAAAGCCCAGCATTCAGATGACAGGCATGTTAGGTCATTACAGTCAAACCCGCCATTGTTGTCATGGGCACTAAAGCCTATAGATTACACAGTGAAGTCATTTCATATAGGATTTTGTGCTTATCGGTGGGGTCTTAGATACATTACATAAGACAGTTCTCATCAAGTAATTGATAGGTTGCATCTATGTAGGATGGTGTATCTATTTAGGTGATGAAGAGGGTGCCAAGCTTTACTGTGAGAACAAGTGTTTATTTTTTAGTTGTTATAAAGCAGTTTGCTTATGGTGGAGATTTACTTGTGTTCATTTATATCAGTATAGTAGCTTTCTTCCAGTTTCTAAATGTCAGTCTGTCTGTAGTTTGTATCTCCCTCTTTCGCTCTCTTTCTCTCTCTCTCTCTCTCTCTCTCTCTCTCTCTCTCTCTTTCTCTCTCTCTCTCTCTGTCTCTCTCTCTCTCTCTGTAATTCTTATGTGAGTGGAGGCTGTTCATGTTTTTGTCGTGTGTGTGTATGTACATGTATGTGCATGTGAGAGAGACAGAGAGAGGGAGACAAAGAGGGCCAGAGAGAGAGAGAGAGAGAGAGACAGAGAGAGCGAGGGGGGGTTTGAGAGCTCTAAGCAGCATTGATTGCGCTAGATGGTGCTGGCACAGTGGCATGTTGCGGGTTATGCCCTGCAGTAGTACAGTGGGGATTACTGCAGCTTCATTTGATCCTGAACCTCATCAAGAACAGGAAGGGCTCAGCCTCCAGCACCATCTCCCACACCCACCCTGGCTGCTGCGGACATCTAAACACATGCACAATCCACACGCACACACACACACACACACACACACACACACACACACACACACACACACACACACACACACACACACACACACACACACACACACACAGTTGACTGGTCAGTACAAAAGTGTATGTGATCATTTGCACACATGCACAAAGGCAGACAGACAGACAGACACACACATACACACACATGCACACACACACACACGCACACACACACACAGGAAGAGATTTATGCACATGCACACCATTGATCACTGACTGGTTGCATCCATTCTGGTCTGTCCATAAAATGTTGGCAGAACTGTGCAACAGAGCAACTGTGTGTGGGATTGTAGAGTGGGTGTCTTACAGCAAAGAGGTCAGACCTCATTATGAACACACACACCCACACACACTCACACATTGACTCATACACTCTCTTACAGATACATACACACACACACACACACACACACACACACACACACACAGCCATTAATGCCTTGTCTCTGACTGGTGAGCAGGAAACCTCACAGATTGAGAATCGTCTATACTGGGGTTTGCCAGTGTCTGTCCTCAGGCTCATGAAAGGGAGGATGCTGTGGGAGTAGCTTGTGTTCTCCACAGTCATACTTTTAATGTCATGCATCCTGCACAGGGCTTTTCATCTCCACAGTCATATTTTAGTAGCATTCACTCTGCATCCTGCACAGGCTTCCCCTGTAAAGGCTTTGAAAGGTAAGATAAAGCTGTCTCTGAAGACTGAGCCATAGTCTTTTCTCCGTTGGAAACATTGCCTGTGAAAGATACAGGAAGTCCCCAGTGTTGGTATAGTCTGTGTGACGACTAACATCCCTCTGTAGTGGAAGAACAGCCTGATATTAGATGAAGTCTCACTGCCTTTTACTTGGCTTAATTACCATGCTGAAACTGTATTTATAACCACAAGAAAGACAATCATTATTGTTTTTGAAAGCTATTTACTTTTTGTCAGGGTGAACACAGATTGATTAGTGAGTGCAAAGATGAAAAACGTTATGTTACACATGGGCCCTATTTTGCCACGGCGCATTGTGCATTCGCGACATGCGCATGCTGTCATTGCTATTCTGTGCCAGCGCATCGTTCATTTTTTCAGGCAAAAAAATCACGTTGTTGACATTGCGCCGTGACGGGCGTGTCAGCGAAAAGAAGAGGTGTGGGCTGGCGCAAAGCGCACCAGATGCTATTATGAGGACGCAAAAAACATTTTCCTATAGACCAGCGCAAACCATGTTTTTTGTCAGTTGTCAGTCGCGCAAGGCTGAAAAGCTATTTTAGGGGCACACAACGCTTTGAACCCCGATGCATCTGCTGTTGCGCCAGAGAGACAAGCTGAACTGGCAGAAAAGTTGCAACATGTATAGCCTGTATAGCCATGTATTTTTATGTGTTAATATGCAAACAGGCACAAATAATGAGAGTATAGCAATGTTTTGCAGTTTATAGCAATGTTCTGCAGTTTATTTACGTTTTGTTTTGTCGTTTTAAATAAACAGCGATTGCAATGTTCTGCAGTTTATTTGCGATTACTTTTGTCGTTTTAAATAAACAGCATGGCAAGTTGTAAGAAATGAAATGGACAAATCATCAAAAAGAAAACTCGATGGACCTCCACCTTCCGTTTATTTTTTATGTTTCCTTTGAGTTTAAAGCTTTTGTTTCCCTGTCTTCTAACGTCGTTGTATCGCTTTCGGCACTGTGCGAAAGTTCTCCTCTTGCCAAATTACTGAAGATATTTCCTCCCACACTTCTTTGACCCACGGAGGTTTGGGGGGATTCTTTCCATCCCCGAATATTAACTGCTCACGCGCTTTTACTTCATGCACGAGCAGATCGGTCTCCTCCACCGAAAAGCTCCTCCCGTCCGGGTAAATCCTCCATCGTAATAGCGACAGACCATGGACAATGCGCCCGCTGGCTCTTACAGGGAATGAGAGTATAAATTCTCATTGGTTAATTGTGTTACGCCCAAAACACACCCATGACTAATGGAGTAATTTAAGACCAACCCTTTTGAACAATGCGCCTGGCGCAATGTTCACTTTTGGCGCCGTCAAAATACCAAATTGTGTCGGGAACGCCCCCAAAGCAACTTGCGCTTCAGACTTTAGACAATGCGCATATGATCGTGAAAATAGAGCCCATGGTGTCTGAAGTGGGACTTTGCCACTACTTATAGCAAACCAGACACATGCAAACCAAATCGGTTACCATTAGGACAGGTGAAACTCAAGTGGAAACGGCCTCTGCTGTGGATTTCCCATGGTGTATGGTGTCCCTACTGTCTGTGGGTGGGCTACTTTCTTCCCAGTACCTTGATTACAGATCACAGCAGTTTTGGTTTTTCTTAGTATTGGCAGCAGTTCAGTTTTGGTTTTCTTAGTATTGGCCACTGGAAACAGGGTGATTTCATTAACTTTTTTTAGGTAGTTGTTCATGACATACCACTCAAGCCTCATTTTTTGATTAGGCTACTTAAGCACCAAAATGGTTCCAAAAGGGTTTGAGAAAGCTTATTTTTAAATACTCATGTCTTGGCATTCCCTGTTTTTTTTGCCTTGCCTTGCATTTATGGGAATACCAGTTATGTAACATTTTAAATATAATATCATAATGTTTATTCATTGCTCATGTTAGGTATATCCCTAGTTTACCCATCGTATTTACTCTTGCATGTTAAGTTTACCCATGTTTGTTTTTACCACTACACCATTGACCAAAGGCAAAAGTAAAAGAAGGAGATGTGGCAGGTCTTGAGTTCATGTCATAATATAGAGAAGCACACAGGCTGACAACACTTTTGTGAGCAGAGGCAAAAAAATCTCCAACCAAAAGCAATCAGCTGCACCCTCTTCTGAGAATGACTAATGAAAGAGGATAATCCCTTCTCTGTAAAGAGTGGTCATCCAACCCCCATGTGTATACAGCCCCATCTCCCACTCGCACCCACCCCCACCCCCACCCCCACCCTCCTGTGCCACCTCACATCAGCTGAAGGCTCAGGCCAGGATCATGCACTATTGACGTCACACCTGCCCAAATAACACGGGAACACGGGTCTTCCACTAAATTAGCTTCATCCACCCGTCATGCATAAGGCGCATGGGATGCTGTGGCGCACCAGAATGGGTCTCGCCTCCGTTCCTCTTACCACTGGGCAGGCTCTGTTTGATTGGGGGTGAAATGTCAACAGCTACTCGTCACACATGGAGCACCTGCACGTCTGGTCCAGCGAAATCGTCAACAGCGTCTGGATTTACACATGTGTGTTTATGCGTGTGTGTGTGTATATGTGTGTGTGTGTGTGTGCGTGTGTGTGTGTGTGTGTGTGTGTGTGTGTGTGTGTGTGTGTGTAAAATGTGTAAAAATGTGATTGGTAGATTGAAATAAAGTATTTGTGTGTGTGAGAGAGAGTGTGTGTGTGTGCATGTGCGAGTGTGTTTGGTGTCTCTTTGCTGAAACGTTAAGGACCATGTACCCTGCTCCTTTTTAATAGTCAGTGCATTGTCTTGCAATAGCAAGCCTGCATTGAGGTGATAAACCTCACCATTCTTCATGGTAAGACCAATCTCCTGTGCCAGCTTCTTTAGTTGTGTAGAAGAGCAAGGGAAAGAAGGCTTTGGTTGGCACACAGGTTGTTGTTCTCTTTAAAAAACAAAATGGCTACCTTCTTTTGATAGAATGTTAGCATTAGCTGTAAGATGTGCTTTAATGAATGCCAATGCAATGACTTTGGGTTTGGAGAAATTGAGATATTACTCTACTTGTGTGTTGTGTGAAATTTACTTTAAGGAAAAATGTCTCTTACAATAAAGGTGCTAAATGTAGGAATGTGGCCAAAACTCGCTCTGCAATCCAATTTAAGCTACTGTTCAGCATTCTAGAAAGATAAGACAAAATCAAAAAATCTAAATCATAAAATCAAAATATGAACCGAATTTGCATGCTGTAAATGAAGCACAAATGGAAATATTGTGGCTGTACTGTTATTGACAGTGAAATTCCATTTTCAATTTATCATCGTTCCTTCATCTCTTGTGACATATCAGGGCCATTTTATGATTACTTGCAATATTATTTTTTTTACTGTAAGTGCACATGTCCATGTGCATACATGGTGTTAGAGTAAGTGGCGTTTTGTGTTGTGTGGGTTCACACTTAAACACTTCCTCTTCACGCGGGGGTATTGAGTGCTAAAGGTCACGCACTACCTGGAGTGGCATTAGTCTGATTAAAGCGCAGCATGTGACTCACTGACCTCTCTGGGGCTCTGCTGCAGAGCATCCTGGTAGCATTAGGCTTCACCCCAGGGGCCCAGCTGAAGTCTCTCTGTGGCGCTTGAAAGCCCTGGTAAGTGCTGGCTGGCTGTCGTCACATCTGTAAGGTGTTTGGCCGTCAGCAGAGCTAAACCATCCTCATCTTGATTGTACCTCAGTGATAAGATGTATTTTAATGGGTGTGAATAGACCAAAGCTTGTGTCTGTGTGTATTTGCATTTGTATGCCATTTCATGTCAAAAAAAATTAAATATTGAGACGCACATGTAGAATTGTTGTCCTTTTTTAAATGCATAAAAAGGTCATCATCATCTGTTGTCTTCATTTGATAGGGCCATGATCACTCCTTAGATTTTAATAGATGTTGTTGTCTCTTTTTGATGATTTGCTAGTTGGTCTCTGCTCTCACATGCAGCCAGTCAGTGGGTTTTACTGGTCTGCAGTATGTGGTCTGGGCTTTTTTAAGCTGTGATATCACTTCTTTAGTTTTGGTTTCTGTAGCACAATGGGGTTTTTCATCAGGAAGTTGCCTGCTCCAAAGGCATAACCCTTGACTGGAGGACTGGGGCGTTGCTTGTTTTGGGAGGCCTCTCTCCAAAATCTGCAGGGGTTAGACCTGCCAGGAGCAATGGGCCCCTTTTGACACCTTTCTTGGTGACACAAGCCTTCATGCCATCACAGAACAGATTACTGGTGGAAGGAGCAGCTTAGTGGAGGTTTGGTTTGTAAACAGAAGGGTTCTTCCATCCATCCATCCATCCATCCATCCATCCATCCATCCATCCATCCATCCATCCATCCATCCATCCATCCATCCATCCATCCATCCATCCATCCATCCATCCAGTAATCATGTCCCAAATGCAGTAGTTTGCTGGTCTCTGCACTGCAGTTCAGTCAAAAAAATACAATGCCCTGATTTTGTATGGTATGCCCTTGGAGTGTGGGGAGAAGAGTCTTGAAAGGAGTGTAAACAAACAGCACTATGCCAGGCCTGTGCTGGGCTTTGCTAGGGTACGGAGGTGGCAGATGTGGCAACCTGTTGGCTGTGGTGAAGCTGGCGCCCACACAGGGAGGCGGACTGAAACACATGCATGTGCAAAGTTCTCCGGGTATAGCTGTTAAATACAGCACTAGCCCAGTGTGTGTTTTCTTGTTAGTCACACAATGCATAGCCACAGATCAGAGATCAGGAGTAGTCTGCATCCTAACCCCCCACACCACACACACACTCTCACATACAGACCAGACACAGACATGAGCACACAAAGGGAGAAAGGGAGATTGTGACATATTTATCCTTGTCTAGTTCTTTTTGAATCAAGGCCCAATCTTTCTTACCATTTGTCAGTGGGGTAAGCAATTCCCACTGCACAGCATCTTGTCTATCTCTGTCCACTCTGCATATCACATCACTGTGTGGCCTACATAAAATCACAGTGTGACCACAATCTCAACAGTTTTAGGAAGTAAAAGAAAGAATAGCTTTATATGTTTAGGAATATGTTTGTATTGCTGTGGGTAGACAGACTAATGCCTCATTTCCACCAAACAGTGTCCGTATACAGCGTGTAGATAGCAAGTGCCCCTTTTCTGTCCGTATTCATTTAACAGATTAGACCATTTCCACCGCACATGAGATCTGAGCGTATTCTGTCACACATACACACATGTTGTACACGGTTACGTGCTGTACACGCTCAAGTTGGTGGAGATGGGGCCTGAGGCTCATCCTTCCCTCCAACCCACTGTTGTTTAGGTTTCCTCTGCCAGTACTACCCGACTACTTGTCTTTGGCTGCACTTGTCTTTTTTCAGGGATTTTTGGAAGACCTTTGTCCTCACAAGTAGGCTACTCACTTAGCCAGAGCACTTTAATAAGCCTCGCATGACAGAGTCTCTGGGCAGACTACAGTGGCGGGGTGTCTTTGGCAGACGTACTAGGGGTACTTCATAGAAGACCCTAGCTTTGTCTTAGTATCCCTTTGGCTTTCAGAACATAAACATCACATAAGCTGGATACTTGCTGGCTTAGTGTCATGCTCAGTACAGAGCATTGATGGATGCACTCAATAATCACCCATATATCAATTAAACATGCTGTATTTTTTGTGTAAATAATAGTGTGTTATAGTATTAACATGTAGATTAAAAACATCCAATTTAAAACTATTTACATTGCTGGCCATATAGTGTATTTATGATTAGTTTGATTTTGCACTGAAATATGCTGCTGTTATGAAGATTTTTTTTTTTTTTTTTTAATTTCTTCACCTGTGAAAACCTACCTCATATTGATGATCATTTTCAATAGATTAAAGCACATTATGAAACAGCTGTCTCCAATTTTATACAACATTAATCTATTTGGATGGAAATCCCTTTTTTATACATTGAGTCACAGCAGGTCTGATCCCCATTGCAGACTTCCATCAAGGTGGTATTACACAGTAATCACAACACCAGGTGGGTAAAAATAGTTCCCGCCACAGACGTCACTGCAGGGGTGAATAAAGTAGTTTGAGGGGACAGGTGTTGGAATGGGCTGCTGTATGAATCCCTGTTACTGTAATATAAACATAAAAAAAAGAAAGACCATTAAAACATGGACAACTTATTAACTAATATTAACATTAATATTAATTAATATTAACATTATAATATCATTATTTCATATTAGTCCTGTCTATGCTGAGTGCAACATTGTCTTGTTCTCTGACACTAAGTCATGAGTTTGCTCATGCACTCAAGAGAAGCCTGCTTCCATCCTTGTGCTCACCAACAGTAGTATGTATGATGTATCTACTTTTGGTGTTAGTAGCTCGCAATTTAGTGGTGACTGTTCTCAACTGGAGACCTTAATAAAGAAGGCCAGTGAGTCTTTGGCCGTAGTGAGGTGTAATCAGACATTACCTCACCATCGGTGAGACAGGGAGCTGACCCTTTGTGTGCAGCTTTTGGGGATTTTAGTAGGCAGTGACATAAAGTGGGAAGATATTGCTGTAATAATTACTGTGAATCATGAGCACTTTATGTAATTGTCCCATCACCAGTAAATTAAAGTAGTTGGAAAAGTGCTGATTCATCTGGCAAGTATTTGATGTGGCAGCACACACAGTTATTATGTTTATATACTTATGTTTGAACTGCTATGCATTTTGGTGTGAGGTTGAATACATATTGCATGGCTATGGATTTTTAAAAGAAGAAACCTTCTGTTTTCTTCTGTTAGTTATGTACTGTCCTTCCCTGCATGTTCTGACTTTGTGTGTCGCATTGCTTTTCTTTCTATATTTTCATACATATACGCATGTATATTTATATGAGTTTGTGGGAGTTTGGATCTCTGTGCCTCCTGCCCAGAAATCTTACACAAATAAAGCACCTTGCTGCCGTGACAACCGTGGCCATGGCGACCTGTTGGTGTCTCCGAGGAGATGCTGCAGAGGAAGAGAGAGATAGGGAGAGTTGTACCTTCTGCAGACCATTAGTCTTGGCAGTGGCTCCCTCTTTTTCTCCGTCTCCCTGTCTTCGTTAGACACCAAACTGCATCACACACAAGATTTCATCATGGCATGTTGTTGGTGTTGTGGCTGTCAAAATCTTCACTCTTGGACAGACTTTGAATCTCAGTGCTGTACATTGTAAAAAAAAATATCCAGCACATTCAGTATTTTTTATATGTACTATTTCTGTTCACAGACAACAACTGGAGGTGGATTTTGCAACAATACACCATATGTACGCTGTTTGAACATTTAGCCACATTTGCCCGTGCATGAGTCTAAAATATTTGAACATCTCAGTGTTATTTTCAGTAACATCCATTGAAAGTTTTTAATTTCCATTCAGATAAAAACACCGTGGTCTGGGACAAAGCGTTTGAAATAAGGTCAAGATTGGATGTTCTTCTAAAGGCCAGAGAGAGCGGGGCAGGAGAGATGACTGCTGGGGTTGATGAGGGCAGCGAGGAGAGGAGATTAGAAGATGAGAGGGAGATGAGACATGACAAAAGGAAACTGATTAATTGAGGAGAGGATGGATAAGAGGCGGCAGGGCAGAGGAGAGGGAGCAAATGGTCGGTTCTGAAGAGCCTCAGTAATAGCCTACAGGGGTGGGCCACCGATATCTTCAACTAGCTTTAGAATTGCGTGTTTGCGTTATTAACATAGCCTAATCTTTTTGCTGTTCTTCTTTACTTCTTTCTTATTTTGTCTTTCCTGTATCCTCTTTTCTTCTAATCTCCTTCCTGTCTCCCTCTGTTCTCTTCTCTTCTTATCTCTTGTATTCTCTGCTTCCCTGTTTTCGTCATATGTGATTTTCCTCCTTTCTTCTCTTGTTCCTTTTCATCACCTCCATCTCATCTCATCTTCGCTTTATCTTCCCCTCTCTTTCAGTCATGCCTTTGACATCTCGCCACCTCCCCTGTCCTGGGTTCCTATCTAATCACCTCTTCGCTGCTCTCTCATCCCCTTCTCATGTCTCATCTCTTTCCCGTGTCACTGCCCCTGCACACTAATTGGGTTAATTAGTCCCACAGTCCATGCTGACAGGATGATATCATTGGCTGTGATTACCTGTTTCCTGTGATCGGAGGGTGGATCCCCCTTAACCACGATCCCCACAGCTTCAATGGCCACTAAGGACGCTGGCCAAGGCTTCAGCTTTAATGATTTAATATATAATTAATATATTAATATATATAGTTTAGCTTATTTCAGTGCATCCAGTGTTGTAAGAGGCTGTTATCAGCTGTCTCCATCGTGGACACATAGAGGTGTTTTTTTGTCAGTGGTGTGGACCCCTGCTGGGCTCCTAATTGTGGTCCACAGCATGTCATTTGATGACCCATGATGAGGTAGCTTGAAAATGTCACTTATCGTTGTGGAGTGGAAATCCTGTTTGGTTTGGTTTAACTTTGAGTGTTTGGTTTGAGAGCTCTGCATTAGAGGAAAAAATATCTAAACCTGACTTGATTTTTCCATTTTTTGTTGGCTTAATCTCTCTTACACATGGGTATATATGTGCGGTGACAGAGAGGCTACCCTGATTGCCTCATTCAAGAGGATCCTGTCAGTTATATTCGTTTCGACAATTGTCTAACTGTTTTATAGTGATAATGGAGAACATAAGCTTATTTGACTGGAAAACATGGTGCATGTGGTCATCACACCATTATTAAGTTCATTTGAACATCCACATTGGATGTATACATGCAGACTTGTTTTTAAAACCATCCGGTGTAGTTGTGGTTCCCACAGACATTCATCAGTCCACAAGTAGGATATACTATGTTTGAACTAAAGCTGAAGATCTTTGCCTGAGCCCGACGGGACCCGACGGGACTGAAAGGTCAGGTGATTAGTTTCGATGAGCTGGAGACAGATGTGAAAATGGATGCTGTGGAGGTGAAAAGGAGGCTAGCCTCTGGTAATTATGTTATTTATTTGTTCCAACTTACATGTTTGTTTCAACTTTTCACGTTTGTCATAATAAATGATGCTAAAATGTATTAATGTCTCATTCTTGACAAAAGGCAAAAGATCTGTATGCATGCGCATATTTGCATATGTCGGGCTACAAACGGGTTCGGGCTTTAGAAAAACTGTCAAGCTCTGGGGTCGGGTCTCGTCGGGCCTAACTTTTAAGGCCCGATTACAGCTCTAGTTTGAACCAAAATCCTGCTCTTGAGGCATATTGTCCCCACACAGGCTCTTTAGTTGCAATAGGAAGCAACTCTGTTATCCCTGGTGACCAGACCTTCATTTCTTCTCTAAATCCAGATCTGGTTGACATGAAAGACAACACTTCTGGAATAGAAAACTGCCAAAAACACATTTTCAACTCAGTGTTCTTCGTTAAGTGGGAAACAGCATGTGGTCCATTTTACCTTTGACTTAGCTGCTTCAGTGAGACTTCTGAGAACCTTGCGTGAAGCTACTGTCTTAATTATCCATACATGGCTGACTGACGCACTATGTCTGTTGGATTCAGTCGCCACATCCCATTGGTTGAATGAGGCCTCCATTGATTAGTTGCCCTTGTGCTGCTCTGTTTTGCTCTGCTTTGATGTGCACTGCAGCACACTCTCCTCCATTACGGCTCTATTAATCTTATTAGGGCAATCACGACAGAGGTAATAGGGCTTAACGACCTCCAAAGACAGGTGCAGGACTACATCAGGACAACACGACCAGATGGATAAGCACACATGTATGGAAACATATAGGAAGACAAATACACAGGCCCCAAGCATATTCAGTCCAACAGACACAGTCACACACACACAGCCTGTCAGACAGAGATACACACATAAACACAAACACACACATGCACACACATACACACAGGATCATCAATGAATATGATGGTGTGACTATTGATCTGTACTTGTGAGTGACATCCCCCAGCCTGATAAATCGAGCCTCTCTCTTTTTTCTGTCTCTCTTTTCTTTCTCTTTCTCTTTCTCTCTCTCTCTCTCTCTCTCTCTGTTTCTCTCTCTGTGTCACACACACACACACACACACAAACACGACTCATACGCAGTAATGGCCCTGGGTGCTATGGCTGTCATGTGCCAGTATCGGTGACATCACCCAGTGGCAGCAGCAGGTTGAGGGGGAGGCGGGTGTCAGAGGGAGGGTGGGCATGTCTGAGGTGCAGGGTTGGTGGGTGGGTGTAGATGGGTATTTGGGTGTATAATGAGGGAGTAGTGTGTCACTGGGAGGGTGGGAATGTCTGAGATGGAGGGTTGGTGGGTGGGGTGGGGTAGATGGGTCTTTGGGTGTATGATGGGGGGGGGGGTGTCAGAGGGAGGGTGGGAATGTCTGAGATGGAGGGTTGGTGGGTGGGGTGGGTGTAGATGGGTCTTTGGGTGTATGATAGGGGGGGGTGTGTCTCTGGGAGGGTGGGCCTGTCTGAGATGGAGGGTTGGTGGGTGTAGATGGGTGTTTGGGAGTATGATAAGAGGGTGGGGTGTCGTTGGGAGGGTAGGCCTGTGTGAGGTGGAGGATTGGTGGGTGTAGATGGGTGTTTGGGTGAATGATGAGGGGGTATGATGTGTCACTGGGAGGGTGGGCCTGTCTGAGATGGAGTGTTGGTGGGTGTAGATGTGCGTAGATGGGTGTTTGGGTGTATGATGAGGGGGTATGAAGTGTCGCTGGGAGGGTGGGCCTGTCTGAGATGGAGTGTTGGTGGGTGTAGATGGGCGTAGATGGGTGTTTGGGTGTATGATGAGGGGGTATGATGTGTCGCTGGGAGGGCCGATGTAACGAAGGCCGCTCTGTGGCCCGGTGCAGGTCTGTTCTGCCTGTCCACTCCCATTAGCCTCCGCTGAGTGCCTGATACTCACCAGGCCTGCCTCAGTCTGCCGCTGGTTATGATACACCAGCCAGACCTATGCACTCTCCATATTAGAAACCTAGTGTGTCAGTCACATCCATCCATCCATCCATCCATCCATCCATCCATCCATCCATCCATCCATCCATCCATCCATCCATCCATCCATCCATCCAGCCATCCATCTAGCAATCCATCTGTCCTTTCGTCTGTCTGCCTGTCTGTCTGCCTGTCTGTCTGCCTGCCTGCCTGTCTGTCTGCCTGTCTGTCTGTCTGTCTGTCTGTCTGTCTGTCTGTCTGTCTGTCTGTCTGTCTGTCTGTCTATCTATCTATCTATCTATCTATCTATCTATCTATCTATCTATCTATCTATCTATCTATCTATCTATCTATCTATCTATCTATCTATCTATCATCTATCTATCATGTTGCTGCTGGGGCCTGCTTCTTTACAGGCATTGATGTGAGACCAGTGCGACACTCTGTGGTGTCTCTAGGCGAGCTCAGCTCCCCCCTGGCAGCCTCCCTGTTTCCTTTTACTCTTTTGAGACTGAAGCGCACCCCTCTTGGAGGATAGGCCTGCTCAGTGAGAATTGTACAAAAAACATGATCCGTATAAGGTTATGATAAATATGACATAACTGTTGTTCAGCCCTGTGTGCTGCTCAGGGTTACTGCTATGTAGAGAGCTGGTCTGGATGGCAGCCTTTTGTGGATCAACAGAGGCTTATCTTGAAGGATAACGATTTCTTTGTCTTATCCTACCAGAGTAGAGTTTTATCCCTAGCGGCTCTGTCTTTGAATTCCACTTTGAAAACCTTCTCTCTCTCTCACTCACTCTCTCTCTATCTCTCTTTTCCTTTCTCTCTGTCTGTCTCTATTTCTGTCTTTATTTCTCTGTATTTGTCATTTTTTTCTTTTTTCTCTCTTCTGTCTCTTTCTTGTTCTCTCTCTCTTTCTCTCTCTCTCTCTTTCCCCACTCAACTCTTTCGTTGTCTTTCACCCCCTCCCATTCACTGACTTGAGTAGCTTAGAGTTGAAGGCTGCAATCAGGGCATTTTACAGAGACGACTCTGCAGGCCACCTGGTGCGGCTGCGACTCTTGGCTGATTCTAGTCACCCCAGAGGCTCTTAGCCATCAGCACTGCCCCAGTCCTCTGTCTTGACACTCCCCCTGACCCCTCTCAAGATTACAGCATTGGAGTGAGGAGTGGTTACGTAAGATTGGCGTAAACCTTCAATACGTTTGTGTATGTGTGCATGTGTGTATGTGTGTGTATGTCTGTATGCGCCTGTGCGTATGTGCATGTAAGTGTGTGTGTGTTGGGTGTGTGTGTGTGGGTGTGTGAGACTTTGATTGTGTATGTGTATGCCATGCCATGTGTGTATGTATTTGTGTGTTCTTGTCTCCAAATTGGAATGTTGGTCTTTAAAGTGTGTGTGTGTATATGTGTGTGTGTGTGTGTGTGTGTGTGTGTGTGTGTGTGTGTGTGTGTGTGTGTGTGCGTCCATGCATGTGTGTATGTGTATGTGCACTTGTGTGTGTTTGTGTGTGTGGCTAGGTCTTTACCCCATGACTCATGAGTAGTACCCGTTTACAGTCTGAAACACGCACGCACACACACACGAACACACACAGACTGTGTTAATTGAGCAGCTCTAATGTGAAAAGCTTCTCCAAGCTAGCACAGCGGAGCACAGCAGCGCCCAGGCTCTGCGTCCCCCATTAGCCCTTTGCTCACAGCGCCTGCCTGCCTGCCGGAGAACAAAGAGCGGAGAGGTGGGCTTGGCCCAGGCAGCTCCAGCTGAATAAAAATGAGACACACGCAGAGAGGCTCTCATGTTTCTACCTAGCCATAATACACAGTGTGCACCTGCACAGGACGCACAAGCACACACACACACACACACACACACAAAACACACACACATACACATGCATGCACACACACACACAGACGTATACATGTATACGCACACACACACACACACACACACACACACCCTGTCTCTCATATACAGAGATCAGGCACAGATACAAGCACACAAAGGGAGAAATGGAGATTGTGACTTATTTATCCTTGTCTATTTCACACAAACACAAAACACACAAATGCACACACACACACAAACACAGACACACACACACGTCTCCAAAGGCCAAATACACACTGATAAACACTCATACACATGCCCACAGGCCACCCATTCACCGACACACACTCACACACCCATTTCTAGTACATACAACAGACAGTGGCTTAGGAACTAGTTGGTAAAGCACTCATGCGTGTGCACAGCCACCAACTACTAATACATGGTTGTGGTCAGGCACACTCTCTCTCTCATTCTCTCTCTCTCTCTCTCTCTCTCTCTCTCTCTCTCTCTCTTTCTCACACACACACACACTATACCTGCCAACATTTGAGTAGCTAAATCCTTTCAGTGGATTTAGTGGAGACCTTGATTTGATTAATAATAAAGATGTTAAGACCTTCTAAATTATGGGAGATTACTAACACAAAACAAGATGTGGATCCCCCACATCTTGTTTTGTGTTAGTAATCTCCCATAATTTTGGCTCTTAAATGCAGGAGAAACCCGAGGAAAGATGGGAGAGTTGGCAGCTCTGACACACGCACAGTCAGGAGTAAACTGGGGTCATCACACCGAGATAGCCCACGGTTGTGCTTTCAGCTTAGCGCTGCCTTGGTTGCCATAACAGGGAGCAGTTGATGCCCATGGCAACCCTATTAAGCCAGGGCCAGAGGGCAGGGATGTGGAGGACAGGAGGAATTAAACAAATAGGAGGACAGACTAATTCTCCATCTTTATCCCTACCTCTCGCGTGTGATATCTCTCTCTCTCTCTCTTGCTCTCTCTCTCTTGCTCTCTCTTTTTCTCTCCCTCCTTCTCTCTCTCTTTCTCCCTCTCTCTTTCTCTCTCTCTCCCTTTCTCTCTGTGCTCTTAATTAATTAAGTCTGAATGTCTTTCATCTGTGTTTGTCCCAGTGGTGCTCTCTGGGGCGTCAGGTAGAGGGGAAGCAGAGGAAGTACAGGGGTCAAAAAATGCACAGACAGCCACATGCACACACCCAAACATCACGCACAACTGTCATTTGTATGCTTATGCAAACAGTCAAGCGCACTCAAGAAAACATTTCAAAACACACACACAAGTCAAAACACATCGGGGCAAAAATAATTGATTTATGCGAAGCACAAACCCTTCCCTCCCCCCTTTCATTTATGCAGTCATAACTTCAGTGAAGCTCTGAAAAAATGAAAAAAAAAAAACAAGAGTGGCGCCTGCTCTGTCCCTGGGTAAACTCCTATGCACACCCACGTACAACACAGAGGCAGAGAGAGTTTGCCTCAGAAACAGAAACACAAACAGGAGCTGCAGTCTCTTTTATCTGCGCTGTCACATCACCTCTTTCATGTACGCGATGAAGGCTATAAGGCCCACTCCCGCTCCTGACACGAGACACACAGTCCCACTGGGAGCATATCTGCCTTGCACTGGTGCTTTTAGCACCCTGGTTATCAGTTGTGTGATTGGGGTAATTCACTAACAAGGTGACCCTTCCCTCTGTGCTCCTTGGCCTCTACTAATTGAGGCCTGCTGCTCCCAATTGTCACCTCCAATCTCCTCCACACAGGCCCCAGATTTACCTCTGATCTCCAGTGGCCTGTCTTACCGCGCACTTACCCCCCCAAGCCCTCCCCCAGCAACACACTCCTAGAAGCCCAAATCCTCGCCTCTTCTTACCCCCTCCCTTAGCCCAGCACACCTACTCCAATCTGCGGAGGGGATCCTAGAGGCCCAACCCATGTCTCCTCCCTATCCCCTCCCATCTCTCAAAACACCCCCTTCCCTCCCATCACCCCCCCCCCCCCCCAACCAACCGCCACTCCTCCCCCACCCCCCAATCTGCACAGGCTGCTGGCATGGTGGCTTTTAGTGCTGGGTTGACTCGTGGGTGCTATTAGCCCCAGCTCTGCCAGACGGCCCTGTGCTTGGTCAGCTGTTGACCCAGCCGAAAGCAAAGAGGCCATCTCCCACTAAAGCAAACAGAGGACAGACCGGGCTGCCTGGAGAGAAGTGTGTGTGTGTGCGTGGGTTTCTCTGTGTGTGTGTTTATGTGTGTGTGTGTGTGTGTGTGCTGGGAGGGGTCATTTACCATTCAGGCTGTCAGGGTGGCCAAAGGGTCGTGTGTTATCAGCACTCACACACACTTGTGCCCTTTTCTTTTTCCTCTCGTTTTCTCTCTGTCTCGCTACCGATAAACTGTCCAGTCGCGATAACGGCCTCAGTCACAGCCCTGGAGGTGTTTGTAAAGCCTGGTTTATGGTAGACTGGCTCCGTAGGCACGGACACACACAGGGCCCTTTGCATTGGTGCAAGCCCCCCACTGACAGCTCCTTGTGGTTTGCATGCACATAGCTGCGTCTACTAAATACTGTACATGATTTCAGGAATCTCTCTATGCTGGTTTTATTCACACATCTCACAATAACAACTTCAAACTTTGCAAATGGTCTACAAGATAAATTGTGGTATAATGAGGCTGTAATGTAGGCTACTTGTAATACAATTGGGTATATTTATTGTGTGTATTTGCCATTGAGCCACAGGTTGTTTTTTAGTATCGCTTGTGGTCGGTCCCATATATACCATAATTGGTATGCTCTTATTATTCTGATTTAATAAAAGCAATTGTCGCTGCATCCGACTCCTTAAATAACAACACATGGGGGTTGTTGTAGGGTACGTTTAACACACACACACACACACACACACACACACACACACACACACACACACACACACACACACACACACACACACCTACACACACACACACACACACACACACAAACACCTCTAGATTCCAAGGTCGTCCTGTCCACACTCCAAACCCTCACACAGGCCTCATCAGGCTCCCTTTGCCATTCAGTCATAGCACACCAAATAGAAGATTTAAACGTTGTAAACAAACACACATACTTACCTATGTTTCGCTAAGCGAATGTGTGCTGTAACGACACTCCTCCGGTAATCACAACTGTGGCATGGCTTTTTCTGTTCAACAAACGTATGTCACTTTGTTTGCCTTTTCCTTATTCAGTCGTTTTTCCCGCTTATTTTCTTTCATTGACTAATGAAGGCAACTGGGGTAGAAGAACATTTTCACGTGCAGCATGCATATGCAACTCGGAGTGACCTGTTGTATTTCAAAGCAAGTACTAAACCGTTCTCGCAAGATGAGAGCTTTAAACAATGGCTGAGATGTGTGTAAAATGTGTACTGAGCTATGCCTTGTGTGTGCTAAAAACTAAAAGACTAATTTTGTGTAATATGTAATTTGGTAAAATAAACAGTAAGTGTATGTACATCAACAGACAATATTTCCTCTCTTCCATCCTCACTAAGACAATCTGTACAATGGTTTGTATGGTTTTCTCTTCAATATCCACTGTCATAAGCAAGGCTTGGATTTCAAAGGCCGATGTATGGTGTATGGTGTATGGTGGCTGGACATTTTTAAAAGAAGCTGCGTAACCCTGTCATGGGCCCACTGCGCCTGCTGTCATCCATTGCACACAAAAGCCAGGGAGCAGGCTGTTTTAAATCACCTAATCTGACCAAAACACATGTACAACAAACACACACCCACACACCCAACACACACGCACACACACACACACACAGCTGAGCTGCTCTGCTCTGCTTTCATTACCAGCAGCAGCAGCACTGCAAGCATTTGTACATTGCTGCTATTAATAAATAGCCCGTAGACAGCCTGCTCTCTCTCTCTCTCTCAGTTCAGTTCCATTCAATTCATCAATGCTTTATTGGATGATTTGATTGAATGATTGTAGCATGTGACTAGCATAGCCAAGAGCCTGTCATTTTCCCCAGTTCATCTCCTCTACCAAACTAGAACAGCCTGTAACAGGAACACCAAAGCTTTTTTTTTTTACTAAAACCAGCTCACAGGGCATTCATTATTACCAGAGACCACTGCAAAATGAGTGAAAAAACGATGCAATGAGACCTTTAAAGGACACGCTAGCGAAACAGCTACGAGAGGACTGTGCTACCTAACCTGACCCTCAACTAAAGCCCCCGCCATTACACATGCACCTCCAGCTACATCCAGCTACAAGGGCCATAACGAGGCAGGCAAGGTCAATAGAAGGGCACGGCGTTAAATGCCAAACACATATAAAATACAGCTTGTACCAGTGTGCCTGTCCCCACAGTGCCCAAGCAACCTGTCCAGGTGCCTGTGCTGTCTCTGTGCTCATTTATATGACTTCTTGGTACTTTTGTTCCTTCTATTGCTGCTGCGATTAATTGTTTGCATATCGTGATAGTGATAAAATTCTGGTACACCATGACGATCAGTCTTGGGCATATTTAACCGATCATATGGCAAAAATGGCAACTGCGAATTATTCTGCCTTTCCATGTGCTACCGCTGTTAGAAAAGGGTAGAATGAGCAAAAGTGGGGTGGGGGAAAGTGATGCTGGACATAAATTGGTATTATCCCAAAGCTGATGTCGTTGTTAACAAAAAAAGGTTTGTCAGTCGTGAGTGTTGAGGGAAAATCTGGGATCTAAGATATTTGGTTGTGTGGTTCTGATTCTGTATGTTAATGCCTTTAAAGACAAGTCTATTTAAAGACAGGTTTTAATACAGATGTTTTTAAACTGTCAGGCAGTACCAGGGGAAAAAATGATATCAGGTAATATGGGAAAATATATTGGGATCGTTTTTTTGCCATATTGCTTTTCTCCATATGTATAACAGCTACTTTAGGCGGAGGCCCCTCTTCATCTGACTGCTTTGAGGTTGTGCTCCACTGGCCCTCCTATGCACACTGGGGCTGCTGTAGTGATAGAGGGCATTATTAATCTTTGCCTCCTATTAATTACTGTAGCTGATGAACAGGGCAAAGGCCACCAGACAGTGTCATAAAGAGACAAGGCTGGATTGTGTGAATGACCAAGAGAGCCCATACGCACACACACACACACACACACACACACACACACACACACACACACACACACACACACACACACACACAGGCGTGCACACACATACACACATGCATGTACGCACGCACACACACACACACACACACACACACACACACACACACATACGCACGCACACACACACACACACACACACACAGGCATGCACACACATACACACATGCATGTACGCACGCACACACACACACACACAATCCCCTCCAGCCTTCCACCCTTGAGTGTGCCTCTGCTCACTCCTCTGGCTCCCATCTCAGTGGCTCTGTGTGGGTGATGGCTTTACTGGTGTGGCCATGGGTGATGGCGATGATGAACACTTAGATTTTATTGCTCACATGGGGTTAATGTGGTCATCCAGGTTAATTGTGGCTATTCTTGCTGCTGCGGTAATCTAAACACATCCCGTATCCTCCCCATGAGTTCAAGTGTGCACATCTGTGTGTGTGTGTGTGTGTGTGTGTGTGTGTGTGTGTGTGTGTGTGTGTGTGTCTGTGTGCGTGCGTGCGTGTGTGTGTGTGTGTGTGTGTGTGTGTGTGTGTGTGTGTGTGTGTGTGTCTGTGCGTGTGTGTGTGTGTGTGTGTGTGTGTGTGCGTGTGTGTGTGTGTGTGTGTGTGTGTGTGTGTGTGTGTGTGTCTGTGTGCGTGCGTGTGTGTCTGTGCCTATGTCTGTGTGTGTCTGTGTGCACATGCATGCACATGTGCGTGACCTGAGATGGGGTGGCCACATGCCCGTGCTCAGGTGCTGGGTTGGTTTCTGCCAGTAGAGTGGTCATTAGGTGGATGGCCCCACATGTGTCCCTGGATGATGCTTTCTGGAGGGATTAATCTGATCTGCTATTTATACACAACGCTGCTCACTTTTCTCTCTCTATTTCGATGTCTCCCTCTCATATATTGCTCATACTGTTTCTCTGTCATTGACTGTTTTTCCTCTTTGCTTTTGTCTCTCTCTTCATGTCCCTTGGTCATAGAAAATGGACCTGTACACTTGGATAAAATGTGACAATGTAGTTCACTTCATAACTGTTGGTGTCATCCATGCCACACTGAATGTCAATTGTTTTGATATAACTGTTTGAAAATGATCAAATTATTTTCATAGCACTTCCACAAAAACTATGAATAAAAAAGAAGCATCACATATGAACATCACAAACATTAAAATAAAAAATGAATTGTGAACTTAACACATTCCTTTCTTTCCTTCCCCTTCTTGTCTTCTCTCACCACACAGGAAACAGTAGAATATGCCTTCCTCATCATTTTTACAATCGAGACCTTTTTGAAGATCATTGCTTATGGACTTGTAATGCACCAGAACTCGTATGTCAGAAACGGCTGGAACATGCTGGACTTTGTCATAGTTATTGTGGGGTGAGTACCAGCAGTCGTGTCTTAAGTACTCCTGCTTTGCCTGTCATCCAGATGTCTCTACATCTCCTAAAGTGTGCAGTTAGCATTGTAGACCAGTCTTGAATGTGGTGTGTCTGTTATATACACTTACTTAGTCCAGTATATAGTAATGTAGTGTGTAGTATTATGCATATACTAATGTAGTGTGTAGCATAGTTTTTGGTACACACTAATGTAGTGTCTGGTATACACTAACTGGTACAGCACAGACCATTTCACCAATTAGCCTGTCAACCTTTCTGATGATATGTGTGCTCATTAAAATTAGCTGGTTCAGAAAATAGTCGAGTCAAAAATGTGGCAGGGTTTTTACTTTCTAAAGCCGGGATCTCCACCTCTTCTGGTATATGAATGTGGTGTCTGGTTTATGAAGTGTCCGGTATACATTACACTAATGTAGTGTGCATTAGGAATGGAAATTCGCAACTGCCACCAGTCAAATGCTGGTAAAATATATAAGTGGCTGGTAGAATATGGCTATAAAATAATGAATTACTGTTAAGTGGCTGGTGAATTTTACCATCTGTTTGGCAGTGGCTAATATAAGGTTACATTCTGCGAAGTTTATTTCCACCCTGCATAAGTGTGTGCCACCTACACAGACCATTCTGAGACCCATCATGCCCTCAGCTCTCTCCACCTCAGCTCACCTGTCACACAGATAAGGCTACTTAGCCACAGAGAGCTGGCTGAGTCACAGGCTGTGTGCCAAAGGCCTTGGTGACAACATGCTGCTTCTCAACAAAGACAGCAGACACAAAAATCACCTGGGAAGCAAATGTGTACCAATACACAGATCTCAGTCCCAATCTCAAAGACCCAGTTGGATTAAAGGCTTTGTTTTGGTTTCATTGTGCGAGAGGGGGTGCATGAACACATTGATATTCTCCCTCCTCCTGCGAGGCCTTGGCATTTGGAAAAAAGGGGGAACTTTTTTCCATGCTGCCAGTGACAGCAGCAGACGGGCGTAGACAGCATCATGCCCTCCGAGGCCACGTGGCTCAGTCTGGCAGGGAGCAGATGGGGGTCTGTGCACGTCTGCCTGAGAGGGCTCGTCTGGGCATTGAATTAAAAAACATCCTTGGGGGAAACAACCTTTTCAAAATGGCAAAAACAACTCGATCCTCTACAGGTCAGGGAAAGGTTGCAGTGATTAGAGCAGAAATGATGAAGATTAAGTAACTATTAGCTGTGTTGTCAAAAATACAACCTGATCGTACCAAGTGGAGTGCACACTCTTATACTGCACATGGAAATTATTGGGGGCCAAGCAGCCACTGTGTTTCTAGCTTTTCTTCTTCTTCTTCTTCTTCTTCTTCTTCTTCTTCTTCTTCTTCTTCTTCTTCTTCTTCTTCTTCTTCTTCTTCTTCTGCCATGGAGGTCTATGACAGCCCATATAACCAATTGTTAAAAACTTTAGAAATGTATCACACTGATTCCGCACAATCCCAAGATACATTTTGGCAAGCACATGCTCTAGCACCACCAACAGGTCAAAGTTGAACATGCGTGAACATTCATGTGCATAACGTTTGATTTGTACATCCAATTTTCAAAAACCTGGCATCAGTGGAATTCTTGGATGAAGACGACTTCAATGAACCATATGATGTCAATTGTCGCCTTGTTGCCAAGTTTTCCCGCCGTTTGTCGAAAGAGAAACACAATTTTCAGAAGTCACAAATTTTTTCCAATTTTCACACATAATCTTCAGACAAAGGAAGCCCCTTGGAGATTTGAGCACAAATTTGTTTTCTATGCCCCATTTAGTTAGTGTTAGCTACCAGTTCATTATTCAGACTATGATGTATGATTTTTTTTTTTTTTTTTTCTATCAATAGTCTTCAATGACCTTGAACAGCAGGGCTATGGATAGAGTTACACCAAACTTTTCTTTTAAGTGTACCAGCTTTGTTGGTTAGCTTGTTAGTGGTCTTCTTCATTTTGTCGTCTGATGGGCAGAATTTGACAACAGGGGCAGATGGGGCTGTGTGCATCAGAGAAGATATTTGTTTGTTTGGGTATGCGCACTGGGGCAAACAAACACAGCATGCAGTATTCTTGCACACACACATGCACATGTACACGCACATGCACACACACATGCACGCATGCACTCTTTCACACACACACGCATGCGCGCATGCACACACACACACACACACACACACACACACACACTCCCGGGAATGCAAATTTTTACAGCTATGCATGGAAGTGCATAAGTAGATCTGTATGCATGCAAACCCTCAGACACACACAGTTTTTTTTTTCAATATTTCAGCCCAGGTGCAGCCATGATGTCAAGAGACCTATGTGTCCTGGCAGGGAGGTGTGGGATATAGCATATTGTATGCAGAAATGATTTCAGAAAGCTCAGTTATGCATGATCTCTTTAGACACACAGAGAACAAAGACACAGACTGGCAAATACACAGAAAGTCAGAGAGACAGACAGACACACTGAGGAGGAAGTGTGTCTGAAAGAAGGAACTAAAGCCTTGGCGCTCACAAAAAAGACTGTATACCCTTAGATATTTCTGTGAGCCAGTTGTGTGCTTTGTGTGTCCTTGACGCAGCCCTTAAAGAAAGCGAATGAGACACACACTGGAAATAAGACAGGATGGCGTTGCATCACTCTCTGCACTCCTCTCTCTCTCTCTCTGTAGGTGTCTGCATAGAGCCCTATTTGCCAAGTCAGTAGCAACAGCATTCGTTAAAAACTCAGGGGGCAAACTACATTTGCCTTGGTTTAGGACATAAATGTTTTTGTTGTTGTTTAAAAAGTAAAGAATATCCTTCTTGCTGTGTTTTTTTTTATCTTGATCTTCATGTATTTGCCTTGCTTTTCTCTTTATCTTCTATCTCTAACGTGATTGTTTGTTTGTTTGTGTGTGTGTGTTATTGTGTGTGTGTGTGTGTGTGTGTGTGTGTGTCTGTGTGTGTGTGTGTGTGTGTGTGTGTTATTATGTGTGTGTGTGTGTTTGTCTGTGTGTATGTGTGTGTGTGTATCTGCAGGTTGTTTAGTGTGACACTGGAGCTGATCACTAACACGGGCGATGCGGCTGGTCCCGGAGGGGGCAAGCCGGGGGGGTTTGACGTGAAGGCGCTGAGGGCTTTCAGGGTGCTGCGCCCCCTCCGTCTAGTCTCAGGAGTGCCCAGTGAGTTAAACTCACACTTACACTCTCTCACCATCGTACACACACACTCACACTTACACTCTCTCACTATCGTACACACACACTCACACTTACACACTCTCACTGTCGTACAGACACACTCACAGACTCTCACTCAAACTGTCACAGTCACACCTACACAGTCTGACTATCATACACACACACTCACAAGTTAACTTCACTTTCACTGTTACACTCACACTCACACTCTCACTTTCACTGTCACACTCACACTTACACACTCTCACTATCCTACACACACTCACAGACTCTCATTCACACTGTCACACTCAAACCTACACACTCTCATTATCATACACACACACTCACACACTCTCAATTTCACTTTCACTGTTACA
Organism: Coilia nasus; assembly: GCA_027475355.1. Lineage (NCBI taxonomy): Eukaryota > Metazoa > Chordata > Actinopteri > Clupeiformes > Engraulidae > Coilia > Coilia nasus. The sequence continues at coordinate 24,143,346 of CM050206.1, read as the reverse complement.
CTCACACTCTCACTTTCACTGTCACACTCACACTTACACACTCTCACTATCATACACACTCACTCACAGTTTATTTTCTCATTTTTCCATTCATTCATTCATTCATTCATTCGTTCATTCATTCATTCGTTCATTCATTCATTCATTCATTCATTCATTCATTCATTCATTCATTCATTCATTCATTCATTCGGTTATTTATTCTTGCATTGAATTATTTATTCTTTCATTCATCCATTCATTTATTCTGTAGTCATTACTGCTATTGTGTGTTTGAGTCGATACATAGGCGTAGCCATGGGTGGGCTGGGGTGGGCCTGTGCCCACCCACTTGTCGATCAGGCCCACCCAATCAGAAGGCTCTTTTTGTTTGCTAGTGCTAGTGCAGCCACTGGACCAGGCGTTACTGAGCGAGTCGGACTCAGCATCTGTATTTACTTATAGGGTTATGCCCTTGCATCCTCTGTTGTAAGTCGCTTTGGATAAAAGCGTCTGCTAAGTGTAATGGAATCTAATGTAGTGTGTGCCTGTTTATAGATATGTATACTGACTAGATGTCACATTGTCAAGAGAGTTCTATTGATGGAATACGTAAATGCCATGGCACACGTCACATTAAGCTGTAAGACTTTTTATGTCACAATTATGACTTTTTATCTTGTAAGTTTGACTTTTTATCTCACAATTATGACTTTTTATCTTGTAAGTTTCACTTTTTATCTCACAATTATGACTTTCTATCTCATAATCTATATTTTCTATCTTATAAGTTTGACTTTTTATCTCACAATTATGACTTTTTATCTCGTAAGTTTGACTTTTTATCTCACAATTATAACTTTCTATCTCATAATCTTGATTTTTTTTATCTCATAATTTTGGGCTTCCATACACATTCACCAGCATTTTTCCATTTGATCTGAGCACGCTTGAGCCATAGTGTGCCATGCCATGCCAAGATGGCGATGTTCTAGACACATGCTGAGAAGCTGAAGACGACATCTAGTCAGTACCCATATTGATGTGTAGCCTGTCATTTCATTTCATTTCGTACTGAGGGTCTGGCCTTGCTGCATTGAGAAACGATTTCTTCCTGGAGCTGTGAACTGCTGAAGTTTAAAACAAGTGGCTCTGTCTTTACCCAATCGCTAACGTCTGGTCGTCACGTATGCAATTAGCCTACCTACGCAGTACAATTCAAATGTAGCACACAAAGTCAACGTCATCACTTGCGAAAGCTCCCTCTGGTGGCTGATTAGCTCGGATTCGCTTTGTCCAAATACATGAATGTCAACAGCAGCAAGGCCAGACCCTCTGTACAAAATGAAATGAAGTACGAGGGGCTGGTTTACCAGTTCTGACTCTGACTCTGACCGTGTTCTTCTGCCCCAGGCCTGCAGGTGGTGCTGAACTCCATCATCAAGGCCATGGTCCCTCTCCTGCACATCGCCCTCCTCGTGCTCTTCGTCATCATCATCTACGCCATCATCGGCCTGGAGCTCTTCATTGGCAAGATGCACTCCGCCTGCTACCTGCTCAACACAGGTGGGTGCCCCAGCCAAAGGAGGGGGGCGGGGGGTTGGGAGAGGTGGCATTTCTGCCTGTGGGCTCCAGGGTCTCCTCCAGGGGCATATGGTGCTGTGTTGGCACAGAGGAGCAGTGGTGGGCAACCTGTATTCAGAAGCTGCCATCCAGTATCAAAGATTTGTTCCAGACATTCACTAAATCAGATGATTCTAATTAGCACAGTCAAATCACCTGTTTGAATCACACCAGAAGAACCAGGTGATTTGGAGTATGCGCTACTGGATTCTAGCTTCTGCATCCAGGTTGCCCATCACTGCAGAGGGGTGGAGGGGGAAGGGTGGCACGGAAACGAGAGCTGAGCTCCAGATGCCGTTTGCTCCCCGTAAGCTGGTGGGGGTGTGAGGGAGTGAGTCAGCGGAAACCTCCAGCGCACGTGGAAGTGGAGGAGGATGAGACAGGAGGATACGGATACAGGGATATGCAGAGGCCCCGGTGCTGGGAGCGTGCTTGTTGCCTGTGCTCTCCTGTTTTGTCAGATTAATGTCTCGGACTCTCTTCAGCACGCCTCTGTGTTTCCTATTTCTGACCAGGTTCTGCCTTCCATGATTTTCTGCTCCCCCCTCAAGTCTTTGCCTTTTTATGACTTTTTTAACCGAAAACTTGGGTACTTGCTGGGTATATCCTTGTTCTTTCCCTTTAACCTTCAAATCAGTTTCTTAATTTTTGGTTGCCATTTTTTCTTTCAGTCCTTTTATGCGCTCCTGCATAAAACATTTGTCTCGCTCTAATTTTTGTCCTCTCTACCTCCACTCTCTCTCTCTCTCTCTCTCTCTCTCTCTCTCTCTCTCTCTCCCTCTCTCTCTCTCTCTATCCCCTGCTCCTCAGTTGTCCTGGTGGAGGACGAGCCGGCACCATGTGCTCCATCGGGTCACGGGCGTCACTGCACGGCCAATGTCTCCGTCTGCAAAGATGGCTGGCAAGGCCCCAACAACGGCATCACCAATTTTGACAACTTCCTGTTTGCAATGCTCACCGTGTTCCAGTGCATCACCATGGAGGGCTGGACAGATGTGCTCTACTGGGTGAGTGTGATCAGCACCCCTGACACCAAAACAGTGACTCCAATTATCTGATGAAACCCTGATTAAAAACAAACAAACAAGGAAAAGCAATGGTCCACACACTTTCCACTGTCACATAATGCCAGCCTGTCAGCAATCAGTCAGAAAGACCAATACGCTTACTACACACAGAGGATTCTCACAGGATTCTCGTCATGCAGTCTGTCTTGGTCGGTTAAGTTGTTAGTCCTGGCGGCCAACTCACAGGCTCAGTGTGTCTCCATAAAATGTGCCTTATTCCGCATTGCACAGACTCGAATGGTCTTTAATGGTTTAACTTTAACGGTCTTGTAGGAGATTGAGGAAAGATTAATGACAGATATGGAGTTCTCTCTCATGCTGTGCAGACAATTGATGGAAACAGGAAGGAGACCATATAGAGAATTTGAATGGAAAAGAGCGAGTCCTTGTGTTGCCTTTCTTTACCTCTTCTTAGTTCTGCCCCCTTTCCCCAGCTGTCTCTCTCTTTCTCTTTTTTTCTCTCTTTTGCTCTTTCTTGCTCTCTCTCTCTCTCAATCTCTGTCTCTCCCCATCTCTCTCTCTCTCAATCTCTGTCTCTCCCCATCTCTCTCTCTCTCAATCTCTGTCTCTCTCTCTCAATCTCTCTCTCTTCCCATCTCTCTCTCTCTCTCTCTCTCTCTCTCTCTCTGTCTCTCTCTGTTCAAGTGTGTGTGCCTGTCCCTCTCTTTCTGTCTTTGTCTCTCTTTCTCATCATTCTGGCCCTTGCGCTGGCTTGTCACTCCGTTACCATGGTAAAGCCATGCAAATGTTGCCATGAAAGTGTGTGATACTGCTTTGGGAAAAAAGACACCCAACCACTCAACAGCAATGAAAGAAGTGGAGTGTGAGTGTGAGTGTGAGAGTGTGGGGTGTGTGGTCTGTGTGTGTGTGCTTGTGTGTGTTGGGTGGGGGGGATCTGGGGGTGAGGAGATTGGTAATGAGATGACCTTCAGTTCTGCCCATCCCCACACCACCCCCCTCATGTTTCTTGCACCCCCCCCCCCCCCATGTCTCCCTTTGTGTTCTTGCACCTCATTGTCTGCCCCTGTCTGTCGTTCTCTCCTAGCACCTTTGCCTCAACTCATTCAGACGTATTAATGGCAGCGCTGACAAGGGTGTGCTGCACAGTACCAGAGCAGAGTTGAATAAAGCCTCCACAGCTTGGCCAATACATTTTGACCTGAGATTACATTGATTCTGAAGTATTTTATCTCCGTTGCAAAACAGAGATGTCTCCTCTGACTGTAGAATGTTCCCTGAAAGTTTTAAAGAGGTGTTTGTTATAATGGTAGAAATGAATAAATTGGACAGCAAGAATTTATGTGTGTGTGTTTGTGTGTGCGTGTGTGTGTGTGTGTGTCTGAATGTGTGTCTGTCTGTGTTTCAGATGAATGACGCCATGGGCTTTGAGCTCCCGTGGATTTACTTTGTCAGTCTGGTGATTTTCGGCTCATTTTTCGTCCTGAATCTCGTCCTGGGTGTCCTGAGTGGGTAAGTTGCCATGTGCGATTGTGCAAGTGAGTCACTGTGTGTGGCTAAGTCAGTTAAGGGACTTGTTTTGAGTGTGTAGGATAATGCCTCTAAATGTGTGTGTGTAAGTGTATGTGGGTTTGTAAGTGTG
>CM050206.1:24049077-24134077 GCA_027475355.1 Coilia nasus | reverse complement strand
TCTGGTGGACTAGACTGTCAGTCAGGTGTTGCCAAACCAGGTCCCAAAGAGACAACATGGTCTGAGGACTTTTCTGCTCTCTTCAAGGGAACTTTTGTAGTCAGTTGTGAAGTGGACAAAAGCTGATGAGTAAAATGCAAATGCTTTGAAAACACTGTAACAGTCCAACAGTCATACTTATAAAGCAACACTGAATGGAATCAAATTGAATTGGAGATCCTTTCCACAATGTCTGTTGATGGTTTTTTAAAGCTAATATCTCAGTGGCTCTTTGTGGTGGTTTGGCTATTACCTGGCTTATGTTGGCATATGTTGGTCCTCTATGGTGGACAGGAAGTGTGGCATTTGAAATTGACTTTATTTCCTGTGCTGTTCTGTTTACTCAGTGAGCATGCCCACTAGTGAGACGGAGTCAGTGAACACAGACAACCCAAACGGGGAGGAGGACAAGGCCCACTGCTGTGGACCGCTTTGGTGAGTTCAGGTCGATATTTCTAATGCAGTTTACATTGGAGGAATGTCGTTAATGACAAATATTTCCTCATAACAGCATGGTCATAAAACATGGTATTTTTAATCTTAAAAGTGACTTACTATTAAAACTGTATAATTTTTTATTTATTCCAGTCAAAAAATTACAAAATCAAAATTCAGGTCAGTAATTCAGTGGTTGAGACCCCGTTCTTTCTGTCTTCATGTGGTGCATGGCAACAACAAATCTTCTACCTTCTCCACAGTACAATACTCTCATTCTCACCTGCATGACCTAATCTTATCACAAAGCATCTAGATCAGATGCTGGGCATCATTGTTGTGTTGTTGTGACTGTAAAACTCACATTCATAATCCGCTCTGTCTGTACTCATGTCTTAATCTACTGTTATTTAATACTCATCACGTACTACTAACCATCTCTACCATCTCTGTTGTGGATAGTTATGAGGAACTTATTGTCATCGGTGCACCCAAGGCTTTGTCTGAGATGAGATGTTCACTGGCTTACTATAAGGTGCACTATCCAGTTTGTCAGTTTAATTGGATGACTTAATATCAATATTCAGTGGCTGATTCCAGATTCAATATGTTAAAGGGATCACCTGATAAAATGAAAGAGAAATACATTAAATTACAGTACACTTTTATCCACAATTAACTTACAATACAGAGCACAAACCAAGCTACAAAGAAGGGGAAAAATACAAAAATAGTAGTGCACTGTATAGTTAGTAAGCCAGTATTTGCCCTCGGAGTCTCCAGCAATCACGGAGGCTGGGCTACCTATGTAATAATATTCATGACTTTGTGATGACTGACATCTGGTGGTGGTGGTGGTATTGCAGTCGGCACTGGCGCCGCTGGAACAGGTTCTCCCGCAGAAAGTGCCGTGCGGCGGTCAAGTCCACCACCTTCTACTGGCTGGTGATCCTGCTGGTGTTCCTCAACACTCTGACCATCTCCTCCGAGCACTACAACCAGCCCGACTGGCTCACCGATGTGCAGAGTACGTGCCACACCACCAAAGGTGTCAATCCTGGCTTCCGGGAGTAAAAAAACAAACCCTGTCGCATATTTGATCCAAACAATTTATATACTTGCTGATCCTAATGGGTACGCAAATCATCAGGCTCGTAGATGAGCTAATCAGTGACATCCCTGGTGTTAGGTACACAGGCAGAGGGTATACATGGCAGGATTTTCTACTTTCTGAAGCTAGGATTGACACCTCTGCACACTACACACTCACCAAGCTTCTCTGACCTGTGCTCTGTGTGGTTGAGTGAATCACAAAACCACAAGATGAGACAGAATAACACTGTTGTTCGATCCATGTCAGAGATGAGTATGTAGATATGTGTTAGACAAGGTTGGGTTGAAATTTGATGAAGAATTTGTGTCTTTGTTGACCTGTTTTCTGTGTGGTAGACTGAATTACATAGCCACAAGACAAGCCGAAATAAACAGAAGACAAACCACTCAATAATACTGTTGTTTACTTTATTTGACTCGATTCATATCAGAGAGGACCTGATGATCCACTCATGTGGATAATTGTTAATGACAAACCGTATGTGTGTTGAGATGGAAATGCGCTGCTGAACTAGTGTCTTCTTCCCCTAGATGTGGCCAACAAGGTGCTGCTTGCCATGTTCACGTGTGAGATGCTGCTGAAGATGTATAGCCTGGGCCTGCAGGCCTACTTCGTGTCGCTGTTTAACCGCTTTGACTGCTTTGTGGTGTGTGGGGGCATCGTGGAGACCATCCTGGTGGAGCTGGAGATCATGTCGCCCCTCGGCATCTCCGTGCTTCGCTGCGTTCGCCTGCTGCGCATCTTTAAGGTCACACGGTAAGGTCACCGGCCATGCCAATATAGCTCTAGCTTCGTCACTACTAATGCTAACTCACACAGTAGAACACAACCCTGTTAAGTCATAGTTTAGTAGTGATTAGTGTTTTAATATGTTGTGGTACTTATGCCTTCAACCATCTGCATTTGCACAGACATTTCAACTCATACATGTTTATTTTACCCAGAGTGAATGTATTAATTTACTTATTAATTCCACTTGCTCTCTCAAACAGCAAATTGTTAGCCTGGTAAACCAGCCCCTTGTACTTTATTTAATTTTGCACTGAGGGTCTGGAGTCGCTGCATTGAGAAACGATTTCTGCGTGTGTGGACTCTGCTGAAGTGGCTCTGCCTTTACCCAATCGCTAACATCTGGTTGTCATGTATGCAATTAGCCTACCTACGCACTACAATTCAAATGTAGCATACAAAGTCAACGTCATGGCTCAGGAACACTCCCTCTGTTCGCTGATTGGCTAGGAGTTGCTCTGTCCTCATACATGAATTTCAATGGCATCGACTCCAGACCCTCTGTACAAAATGAAATGAAGTACGAGGGGCTGGTTTACCAGGTTAGCAAATTGTATGAAAGTCATTATTTCTTGGGAGCATGTGCAAGAATATGGAGATTTGAGGTTATGTAACTGGCTGCTGTTGTTGTACTCATCTGTCTCAGTGTTCCTTCCTGTGGTATCACCATCTGATTTTGTCCCTCTCTGGCCCTGCAGACACTGGGCATCCCTGAGTAACCTGGTGGCATCTCTGCTGAACTCCATGAAGTCCATCGCCTCCCTGCTGCTGCTGCTCTTCCTCTTCATCATCATCTTCTCCCTGCTCGGCATGCAGCTCTTCGGCGGCAAGTTCAACTTCGATGAGACCGTCACCAAGAGGAGCACGTTTGACAACTTCCCCCAGGCCCTGCTAACAGTCTTTCAGGTGCGTGCGTGCGTGTGTATGGGTGTGTTTGCGTGTGTGTGTGTTTGCGTGTGTGTGTGTGTGTGTGTATGGGTGTGTTTGCGTGTGTGTGTGTGTGTGTGTGTGTGTGTATGGGTGTGTTTGCGTGTGTGTGTGTGTGTGTGTATGGGTGTGTTTGCGTGTGTGTGTGTGTGTGTGTATGGGTGTGTTTGCGTGTGTGTGTGTGTGTGTGTATGGGTGTGTTTGCGTGTGTGTGTGTGTGTGTGTGTATGGGTGTGTTTGCGTGTGTGTGTGTGTATGGGTGTGTTTGCGTGTGTGTGTGTGTGTGTGTGTATGGGTGTGTTTGCGTGTGTGTGTGTGTGTGTGTGTGTGTGTATGGGTGTGTTTGCGTGTGTGTGTGTGTGTGTATGGGTGTGTTTGCGTGTGTGTGTGTGTGTGTGTGTGTGTGTGTGTGTGTGTGCAGGCATGTGTGTATCTGTGTGTTTAGATATGTGCGAAATTTCTGTACATGCACAGTATATGTGTGCTTTAGGAATTTGCATGAAGTAAGGACTTTACATAAAATATGCATTTTAGAACGCTCAGTTGTATGTGTTTGCATTTCTATACTGTATGTCTAAAAGTGTGTGCAAATAAAATGAGAGCACAGTTTTAAAGGTCTGCCATGCTGGTGTGTAGATACTGACAGGTGAGGACTGGAACACGGTCATGTACGATGGCATCATGGCCTACGGTGGACCTTCCTCCTCCGGGATGGTGGTCTGCATTTACTTCATCATCCTCTTCGTCTGTGGAAACTGTATCCTTCAGGAGCCAGGAGTGCTGAATGCTCTTTGTGAAACATCTTCAGCTTCCACCATTGTTATGTAGCATGACTTTGCCCGTCGTGCATTCATCACTTTTAAGACTGCCAGGCTCAGTGGCAGGTGTTGGATGTTTTAAATAGCAAATGAAAACAAAACTGCAAGACAAATGTACCGGTATGTCAATCATTTTGTAGTGTAATAAGTTTTCTTTTGTATTTTATATGCCTAAGATTTTTTGTTGGATAGTAGTGTAGTTTCAAGTCACACAAATGAATCTCAGAGAAAGACAGATTACAAACAGTCATTGATTTAGTCATTGATCGAAACTTTGGGAAAATCATTTTTTGGTTAATTGTTTGTAGCGGTTCAGGTTTTGTATGTGTCCCTTCCTGTTGTCTCCCTAACACACTGTCAAAACAGACATCCTCTTGAATGTCTTCTTGGCTATCGCCGTTGACAACCTTGCGGATGCTGAGAGCTTGAACACGGCCCAGAAAGAGAAGGAGGAGGAGAGGGAAAGGAGGAAGAGCCTCAGGTAGCCACATTAAACAGACAGTAACTGATCTTTTAGAGAGTAAATGATCTGTTCTGTTGTTTGTACAGAATGCTGAATAACTGTAATGGAATGTGTTCTTCCCTATGGGAGTGACAGTTTATGCAAAAAAGAAGATGGAATGGTAGAAACAAAAGATGGAGAAACAAAGGTACGTTCGGCATATGTGTGCATGCTTCTCTGTCGGTGCTGTTTGCGTGTGTGTGTGTGTGTGTGTGTGTGTGTGTGTGTGCTCGCACATCGTGACTCTTGTGTATCATTGTGACAGGTTGTGGTAGAGGAGAACAGAGAGAGGGCTACAGAGGAGGAGATGAATACCGCGGCAAACTCAGGTGCAAAATGCCATTATTTCACTTTCCAAATGTAATATTTGCATATAAAGTGAGAATATGTGTGAGAATTAATGTATCCCTTGGATCCCTGGCTGTCTGAAAGGATTTTAAGGACAGGAACTGTTCTGAGTGTAAAGGGTGGTGAAGCACTGTCCAGCTGATAGCCTGTGGTTGACTCCTTGTGCAGGTGCTGAGGAGGACGAGGAGGAGCCAGAGGTGCCCGTGGGGCCGCGGCCTCAGAGGCTGGCAGACCTCAACCTGAAGGAGAAGATCCAGCCCATACCCGAGGGCAGCGCCTTCTTCATCCTCAGCAACACCAACCCGTGAGCCAAACTCTCTTTGCTGTCTCTCTCTCTCTCTCTGTCCCTCTTTCTCTCTTCCTCTCTCTCTCTAGTCCTCTTCACATACATTTGCAGTATATATGCCCACATAAGTCCTTGTGGAAAATCAGTGTTTGCACATTGAAGGCAGCAGTGATGAGCAGCCTAGTTTTAGAAGCTACAGTCCAGTACCATATATTACATAGGGAGGTAATGCCACTAATTAACTCTTCCACCAGGTACTGATTTAGTGAGTAGGGGCATCAAATATGTAATACACACATGTGAATCCAGGTTGCTTATCACTGCAAGGCAGTATGAAGTGGTAGTATAAAGATTTAGCTGTTCCTTAATCAGGTGCATTCTTCCTCCTCCAGTATTCGTGTGGCCTGTCACCGGCTGATCAACCACCAGATCTTCACCAACCTCATCCTCGTCTTCATCATGCTCAGCTCCGTTTCCCTCGCTGCTGAGGACCCAATCCGCAGCTTCTCCGCACGCAACATAGTAGGACAATCAGCACATTACCTGACACTAGCATTTTATAATCATAATAATCATACATTACATACATGTTGGCAGGTGTTTTCTTCCAGATATTACATCTAGCGTTATTACAGTTATATTATTACAGTTAACTCGATTTAGGGCATAGCCATGATTTATACAGTCATTTTAAACAAGTCATTTTACAAAATGCTTCTTCTACTGTTTTTGACAAGTACCGGGGCCATTCCAGTAAATCTGGATGATTGTCGCCCCCTAGGCTTCAGCAGCTGGCATTGCAGTCAAATCTCAGCTCCTACCATGTCTATTGTTTGTCTGTGTGTTTGCCTTCATTGACCTCACATGTCGCCCTCTTTCCAGATTCTTGATTATTTTGACTATGCATTCACGGCTATCTTTACAGTAGAGATCCTGATCAAGGTAAATGTCCCCTGGCCTTGTCTGTGTGCCTTTGCCCCACTGACTGTGCCGTAATCCTCTGACCGTCTTGCCTCCGCAGGTCCTAGGCTATGCAGATTATGTCTTCACTAGTATGTTTACCTTTGAGATCCTGTTAAAGGTAAACTTGTCTCGAATGACAACATGAGCTATGTTGCACTTAGCCCTCCCTCATGTGTCGGGCATGTCGCCGTTGTTGTTGTTTTTATTTTCTTAGTTGTTTATGTTTGTTTTGGGAAGAGCTTGTTGCCCTCCACTCTGTCTGCTACCATGATGGCATGTGTTAACAAAAACCCACCCAAATGCCATTGTATGTGTTATTCTCTGCTTCTCACTCATTAGAAGGACTTACATTAGCCTTTGATGGAGTGAATTTTATTAAAAAGAATGTTTTCTAAAACAATATAAGATTCTAATATTCCACATCATATTCTATAAATCCCTGCATTTTTTAAAAACCTTTATCCTCCTACCATACCTGTCACACCTGTGTGACAATACATCCTTAAAGGTAAATGAGAATTCTAGATCATAGAGCAACATGACATCCAGGTAACATGTGGACAATTTAGTATTAAACCTATATTTACACAAATGTAAGCACTTCATTAGACATTTATCCTATTTGTATATGGGAATTAAAAACGCATCATGAATATTTTCCCAGTAAATCCAGTTAACTCCTAGAAAAGTGTGATACAATTAACAGCGCCTTAGCTTACTCACAGGGTGGCAGGGTGTAAGTGGCAGTGATTACTGGCTCTGACATGCATGGGTTTCAGGGTCCTAACAGCTCTAAGCAGTCCTGCTCATGTGCCTGCTCCAAATGTTTGTCTTTCTGCACTCACTCCGTTAAGCAGTGTTCTGTGTCCTTTGCCTGATCCCAAAACACAAATCTGCCGGTTATCATCTTTATGGCGAGCACATCTGTCTTTTAGTGCATTTTCCTGTCCATAACACAGAAATGATCCATTTTCAACAGTAATGGGAAGCATGCTTTGTTGTTGAAATGAGAATGTGGGGGGTGGGAAATGTTCCTTGTTTGCAAGTGTTACTGGAGGAGCCTGTTCAATGTCTTGTCACTCAAATGGGTGTTTAGAAACAAGTGGTCCACTGTCGGTCTGTGCACAATGTGTCCACTGTGAAGGTGTGCGTTTGTGTTGGAGCGGCTCCCATCCACACAAGAGGCCGTGTGCCGAATGCATGTGTTTGCTGTCCTCTGACAGGGCTAACTGCTGTAGTGCATGACTGAGTGTCTGTGTGGAGTCACAAGGGGCAGTTTCAAAAGTCATGTGTTTGTGTTTTCTGTTAGTTTGAACCGTCCTCTCTCAGTAAATAACATTCAAGCAATTTGAATGATGACATTTCAATGGATGACAACTGAGTATGTTTGAGTTGAATAGCTATTCAGTTGAATGTAACAGTAGTGAAAGTGTGTGTGTGTGTGTGTGTGTGTGTGTGTGTGTGTGTGTGTGTGTGTGTGTGTGTGTGTGTGTGTGTGTGTGTGTGTGTGTGTGTGTGTCTGTCTGTCTGTCTGTCTGTCTGTCTGTCTGTCTGTCTGTCTGTGTATTTTTGTATGAATATTGACTGCTTTAGCACAGGTAATCTGACCCCTCTGTATGTCACTGTCCTGTAGATGACTGCATTTGGGGCTTTCCTTCATAAAGGGGCCTTCTGCAGGAACTACTTTAACCTGCTGGACCTGCTGGTGGTTGGGGTGTCACTGGTGTCCTTTGGCATCGAGTACGTCCTGCCTTTTAAACAGTATACTGTCTCTAGATTCTGTGGTGTTGTGGAAGGTCTTTAAATACTGTCAATCTATAGCACATTGTTACTCTTAGTATACTTTATAAATACTTTATAAATACTTTATGTTTGGTGTTATATTTTCAAGTGGCATTATTTATTTATATATATGATTGTTATTTTACTCATTATTGTAGTTAATTGGTAATTATCATACTTTAACTATTTTCATTTCATTGTACGTGTTGTTTAGTTGTTCTGTTTAATTTTATTTTATTGTAAAATTTATTACGACCATCCCACAGTATTTTATTGATTTATTCATGTATACTACATACAGTGCCTACTGTACATAGCCTAATACAGCCTGTCCCTCAGAATGCATATTCACGCACAGACTTGTGTTGTCATGGTGTGTGCGTGGTGTGCAGGTCGTCGGCCATTTCGGTGGTGAAGATCTTGCGCGTGCTGAGAGTGCTGCGGCCCCTCAGGGCCATCAACCGGGCCAAGGGCCTCAAGGTCACACCTCACTCCATTTTTCCTCTCTTCTTTCCTTTACCTCCGCCTCAGTATTTTTCCTACGTTATTGTCTACTCCTTTTATCTCTCCTCTCCTCTAACCCCTGTCTGTGATGCTCTACTTCCCTGTCTTGTCTTTTCCTCTCCCACTTCCTTTTCTCTCTCCTTACATGTCTTTCTCCTCTCTTCTCCATTCCTCTGCTCTCCATGTGATGCAGAGGCACCGTAGTGACCCAGTGAGGGTTGTGGAAGGGGAAGTCATAATGGCAGCTTTCTGTTTGATCCTAACAGCATGTGGTGCAGTGTGTGTTTGTGGCCATCCGGACCATCGGCAACATCATGATTGTCACCACGCTCCTCCAGTTCATGTTTGCCTGCATAGGTGTGCAGCTCTTTAAGGTAAGCAAGGAAGCAAGCTTTAGCATTACTTAAATACACAATCTATGTTAACGACTGTGTACAATACTCTAATGTCTTTTAGAATAAAGACACCATGTTGGCATTCTATACACATATACTCTATTCATTTCAGTTCATAATGAAATCATCTTTATTTGATAATTAATTTCATAGTTCTTTCTTATTCTGTCTCTCTCACTCAGGGAAAGTTCTACCGCTGCACAGATGATGCCAAATCAAGTCCAGAGGAATGCCAGTGAGTATTATGTGTCTGTGCCAGTGTGGTTATGTGTGTGTGTGTGTGTCTGTCTGTCTGTCTGTCTGTCTGTTTCTGTGTCTGTGTTGATGTTTGTCTGCTTGTATTTGCAGGGGCACATACATCCTGTATAACATTGGAGACATGGCACCGCCTGTGATTAAGCAGCGGGTCTGGTACAACAGCGACTTTAACTTCGACAACGTGCTCATGGCCATGATGGCCCTCTTCACCGTCTCCACATTCGAAGGCTGGCCAGCGTGAGTGAGCTTAACACACACACACATGCACACACACACACATAAGACACACACACACACACAGATGCACTCATACACTCATTCATGTTTCTTTTCTCTAGGCTCTTGTACAAGGCCATTGACTCGAACAGAGAGAACATGGGCCCCATCTATAACTACCGCGTGGAGATCTCCATCTTCTTCATCATCTACATCATCATCATCGCCTTCTTCATGATGAACATCTTTGTGGGTTTCGTCATCGTCACCTTCCAGGAGCAGGGAGAGAAAGAGTACAGGAACTGTGAGCTGGACAAAAACCAGGTTTGTGTGTGTGTGTGTGTGTGTGTGTGTGTGTGTGTGTGTGTGTGTGTGTGTGTGTGTACGTGTGTGTGAGTGAGTGAGTCTGTGTGTGTTTCTCTGTGTTAGCCTGTGTGTCTCTAAGTGTGATTGTAAATGTGTATCTATCTGCATGCGTGTACATGTGGTGTCTTTAAGTGAGACTCTGTGTGTGTGTGTGCGTGTGTGCGCGCGCGTGTGTGTGTGTGTGTGAACCCAAAGTCTATAACTGTTCATCCTATCTGACCCTCTAGCGGCAGTGTGTAGAGTACGCCCTGAAGGCACGTCCAGTGAGGAGGTACATACCCAAGAACCGCTACCAGTACAAGTTCTGGTGCGTGGTGAACTCGACGGGCTTTGAGTACGTCATGTTTGTACTCATCATCCTCAACACCCTCTGCCTGGCCATACAGGTGAGTGCATGTTCCCCTTCCAACCACTTCACAATCTCTCTGTTCCACATCCTTCATCAAGAAAGATATAGCACTATCAGTATGAGTCTGTATTAGGGAGGAGGATGTCTAATGCCACATTTTAAGTCATCCTATTCTAAATTTAATGTCATAAATTCAACTATGTAAAACTCTGATAAAACACCACTCAGTACACACTACAGGAGAGATTAAGTGTCCAGAACTTTTTGAAGAAGTATAGCAAAACCAAGCCTATTATCACCATACTGCCTATTATCGATCATTAAGTTTCTGTTTTGCCCTATGAAAAAGAAGTTATCCAGTGAAAATACACACAATCGGTTCGAGTAAACGTTTATTTTTAAACTGATTTCCAATCGAAATGTCTCTCACCCAGCCGATAATGGGCTTGCTTACGGTATATCCGTATTTCCCTTGCCGTCTTTGTGTTCCTGCAGCACCATGGCCAGTCTCGCCTCTTCAACTACGCTATGGACATTCTCAACATGGTCTTCACCGGAGTCTTTACCGTGGAGATGATCTTCAAGCTGATTGCCTTCAAGCCAAGGGTGTGTTCTGTCACGTGTGGTGTGGTGTGGTGTGGTGTGGTGTGGTGTATCGTGTGCTATAGTGCTGTGTTAATGTGGAGTGGTGCTAGTGTAAGACTGGGGAGGTAATGGGACTAAGGGACCAGCATGCAGAGGCTCCCCTCCCCTCCCTGCCCAAAGTCCTTGCTGTGTAAAGCCACAGTGGTCAGTGTGTTAACCCCCTCCCCTCCCATCCCATCCCTCCTCTCCTCTCTCCTCTCCTTTCCTTTCCCCTCCTCACCATTCCTCTCCTCTGCCTCGTCTTCTTCTCCTCTCCCCTCTTCTCTTTTCCTCTCCTCTTCTTCTTTCATCTTTTCGTCTATCTCCTCCCCTCTGTTCTTTGCACTAGTTTTCTCTTCTCTTCTCTTCTCTATCTATCTATCTATCTATCTATCTATCTATCTATCTATCTATCTATCTATCTATCTATCTATCTATCTATCTATCTATCTATCTATCTATCTATCTATCTATCTATCTATCTATCTATCTATCCTCTTCTCTTCTCTTTCTTTCTTTACTGTTCTGTTCTCTCTCTCTGTCTCTCTCCTCTCCCCTCATCTCCTCTCCCATCCTCTTCTCTCCTCTCCTCTCCTCTTCCCTCCCCTTCTCTGCTCTCCTCTTGTCTCCCCTCCCCTCCCCTCCCCTCCTCTTCTCTCCTCTCCTCCTGCCCTGGCTGGGCGCTGCTCATCAGGGATATTTTGGGGATGCCTGGAACAGCTTTGATGCCCTGGTGGTGATCGGCAGTGTAGTCGACATCATCCTAAATGAGGTATGTTTGAGCTACCGGCCTCTTTCCCTCCTTTACTACCTCTCTCTCATCCCTCCTTCCCAATCTGGCAACATCTCTCCTTCCTCTGGCATGTTGGTGTGGTTTCTCACTCTCTCTCTCTCTCTTATGCTCAGTATCTCATCTGTTAGGGGCAGCTTGTGGGGTGGTGTGTCTGTCAGAGTGAGCTCCCTGGCTGCAGGGGGCGCTAGGGGACGTCAAATAAAGCATGTTTTGTGGAGAAGCTTACTCCTCCGTGTCGTATTTTGCAGTGGTAAATTTTTGAGGTTTGGGGAGCACCGTGTCTGGACTTGTCTAGTCTTGCATTTGTGGCAAAGAATACAATTAAATAAAGACAAATAATGACTAAAGAGACTTGATTAGTGGAAGAAAAGATGTCATAAAAGAGACAAATGGTCAGGAATGTATATAGTGTGGATTAAAAGAGGAATGTGGGGAATTAAAAAGATTATCCTTACATTTCTTGGATTTAGACCCAGACACAGTGTCCCCCTGGTCTCCCGCAGTCACTGGTTAAGACCTGCCATGTGTACTTTTTGTGCATTTCTGACATTCTTTTCTGTCTATTCCTCCCTTTATCCTCAACACCATCCATCCTGTAATCTTTTTCATCCTTTTTCTCTCCTTATCTCTACCCCTCTTTCTCTCTTTATCTATCTATCCATCCACTTCCTTCTCTCCTGCCCCTGTCTGTCTTCCTTGTCTGTCTCTTGTGATGTCTCCGCTGGTGTAAACAGCATTATTTCGCCGATGCATGGAACACATTTGATGCCTTAATTGTTGTTGGTAGCGTCGTTGACATTGCAATCACTGAGATGAATGTAAGTAGCGCTTATCATCATGTCCGTTCTGTCAAACGTCTAAAGGGAGAGGCTGTGCAGTGAAACCTGGCCATGAACTAGGCCCAAACTGTCATGAAATTAACGTATAGTTAAATCTATATGTCCATAATTTAAATATATATATTCACACCCACTCCCAGAACTCTCCTGGCCCTGATATTCAGCTGCTTTTGATTGTGGGTTAAGCTAGACTTGAGAAGCAAATCAGGGTCAAGATTTCACTGCAGTCCTCTTCCTAATGTAATCTTTATGCTTTTGGATAAGTTGTCCACTAAATTTGCTTAAATTGAAATACAGAACATATTGTAATTTGTTTTTCTAATTTGCAAATGATGTATTTGCCAGGCCACATTTTTTGTTATTGCTATGTTATGTTATTATATCCAGAGTTTTTCTCCATGCTCCTCAATGCTCTGTACAACCTTTATTTATATTTATTTATGTCAATAGAATACTTTTTGTAAAACTGTTATATCAGTGGTTAAGTTGTGTTTTTATACAAGAGTTTTTTTGTATTTTATGTTATTGTTTGTCCCCTCGGGTAGTCCATTTTGTTTTGTATGTACCGTCAAATCATTGTAACACAGATGTTTAAATAGTAACATCGATTGGTAGACATTGTGTCTGTTGGAGTATATCTAACATTTATGGAAATCATTTGACCCACTGATACAGTAACATGTTCTCTGTGATGGCTGTTGGTGCTAGTGGATACAGATGGTCTGACAGGTTGAAGTATGTTAACGTAGCTGTTTGGTTTAAAAGCAGAGAGAAGTTCTTCTTGTGGTGGAGGTGGTGCCCGGGGTAAGATGCCCCAGCAACACTCACAGTCTTCTCCAACTGTTGTGGTTTTGTTCATGTTGTTACTTTCTACTTTTTTTACTCGCCACTTTTTATTTGATAATGTAACAGTCCAGTAGCCTGGGCCTACCCATACTGCCTGTGACGCTACAGTACACTGAATTTCACATTCAAGTCAGTCTAG
Organism: Coilia nasus; assembly: GCA_027475355.1. Lineage (NCBI taxonomy): Eukaryota > Metazoa > Chordata > Actinopteri > Clupeiformes > Engraulidae > Coilia > Coilia nasus. The sequence goes on along the minus strand of CM050206.1, from coordinate 24,120,745 downwards.
CAAACCTGCATATTCTCACATCTTTCTGGTCCGGAAAATTCCGGAACCAATGAACAACGAACGCTATGCATATGTCATTGGAATCAGTGGTCTGATTGGTTGTAGCTCTACCCAGTCGTACAAAGGGGCATTTGAAAAATGCCCGTTGACCCCACCTCTGAGAACTTCCTGTCTATGGGAGTTTTGCCAAACCAAGCTACGTCTACGAGCTTGGTGCGACAGCCAGGCTAACAGTAACCCTGTTGTTGAAGAAATGAAAATGCAACTTCCTTTCTTTCACTAGCGTTGTGTAAGTTTGAGGTTGTGCTCTGTGGCAATATGTTTAGATTGTCACAAGGAGTCATACGTTTATTGACAGAAGCACATCACTGGCATGTGCTTTAAATTGAGTGCTTCATCACCACAGCCTTATACTTGACGTGTAAATGAACGAAAGCATTGACTGTTCTCTTGCACACACATTTTCCTCACTATACTGATTTGCTGTTTATGAGTTGCTCACTGCTGGACATCAGATTTTGTTTTCCAAAGACTTTGCCCTTGTGCAAGTTCCAGCATGGACAGCTGCATGTTTGTCAAGCTGGACTCCCTCCCTGTTCAAAAAAAGCAACCGAAGACACTGCATGATCTGTACTCCACGGCATCCTGGGAAACTGAGTCCTGGGCCATGTCCGAAATGTTCACTCGCCCACTATGTGGTGCACTATAGGGTGTGAGCTACATTGTTTTGTTCCCTGCATAGTGCATAGTTCCTTCATTTCCTTCGGGATCAATAAAGTAACTGTACTACTCTACTCCACTCTACTGTATAGTGAACGAGTAAATGTTTCAGATTCAGCCCATGTGTGTATGCAGTGAGATAATGTTTGCAGGTGTACTTGGCAAGTTGCCCGGCATGTGATGTTCATAATTTATGTTTTTTGTTTTACTATTGTTTTCTGTCAAGTTGTGAATGGTCTGATATGAAGAGAGTTATCCCTCCCCCTGTATGGCCTGACTCTCTGTCTGTGCAGTACAGTACGTGTGTGATATGTCAGTCATTCCCTCTCACCCCCCCACTTCCTGTACCTCTCATTGGGCTCCACTTTGTCCCCGACGTCTGCAGAGCACGCAGGACAGCGCCCGCATCTCCATCACCTTCTTCCGCCTCTTTCGGGTCATGCGATTGGTCAAGCTGCTGAGCCGAGGCGAGGGCATCCGGACACTCCTATGGACATTCGTCAAGTCATTTCAGGTTAGCCTGGTTGAGGAACGCCAAGTGATAATGGTGATAGTCTGCCTTATGGTTGAGTCAGCCTTGGATTATGGGTGGGTCACACACGTTCGATTCCTGTAACAGTAGGAAAGATGTGGGTGGGGGAGTGAGTAACCAGCTCTATCCTGCACCCTCATCAATGGCTAAGGTGCTCTTGTGCAAGCCATTTGACCTCTGCACCCTGTACCTAGTCCATTAAAACCCTTGGTAAGAGCTTCAGCTAAATGACATGTAATGTAATATAATGTACGTCTCTCTGGATACTGGCACCAGCTAAATTGTAATGTAAGTATAATGTACATTATATTTAGGTTACATTATAATGTACAATGTATACTATAATGTGCATTTTACTTACAATGTACATATGCTAATGTATTTTATGTATATTTACATTATAATGTACAGTGGCCATTATAATGTGGAGTGATAAAATTGTAATGTACGTGAATATAATAATCTCAAGCCTGTCAAAGTCAAAAGGATTTATACTTATTACAGTGTACATACTGTATAAACATCACTGTTCCTCATCTTTTTATCCCTCGCTCCCTTCCTCCTTTCTCTTCTCTTCTGTCTGTCTTGTCTGCAGGCCCTTCCCTATGTAGCGCTGTTGATAGCCATGCTCTTCTTCATCTACGCCGTCATTGGCATGCAGGTACAGTAGGGGGCAGCATACACACACACACGGGCTTAGCCATAGACATACTATGAAAAAAAAAAAAAGTCACCCATTTCTGTCATTGTGATCACACGGCACAGCACAGCACACAGTGCACACAACGAAATTTAACCTCTGCATTTAACCCATCACACATGTGATATACATATACATATATATATATACATATATAGTATGTCTATGGGCTTAGCAGCATGGCCATGCTCTAGTGGTCGTAAAGGGGCTATATGTAAGAAATGTACAGCAAGTAGGTGATCATAAAATAGTCCTGATATGTCACCAGAAATTAACGAAACATGTTGAATTTAAATTATTAATTTCACTGTCAACATTAGTGACAGCCAGCATATCTGCATGTAAAAACCTGAGAAACGGAATGCAAATCTTGTTTATGTTTTGATTTTGTGTTTTGCCTCTGGAGGGAGAACAACATTTTACAGTATTTGATTGCAATGCTAGTTTCGGAGAATCCAGTAGTGCAGAGATGGGTGACCCTGACTTTGACCCAGAGTCAGAGCCGGGTCAACCTGTGCACATGACACAGGTGATCTCACCAGTTTGATCATCTACCTTGCTGAAGAGTTAAGCTAGACAGACTCAGCAGGTTTTGTGAGTGGTTGAAACAAATACGCGGTATGGCCTTTTACTCTCTGAAGCCGGGTTACCTGCCTGCTGGCTGGGCACGGCCTCAGGAGACTTCAGCTAAGCGGAGTTGTGTGTGATTGCAGGTGTTTGGGAAAATCGCCATGGTGGACGGCACGCAGATCAATCGCAACAACAACTTCCAGACTTTTCCCCAGGCAGTGCTGCTGCTCTTCAGGTAGGAAAACAAAAGTGGTTTGTTGTTGCAACTTGCTGTGACCCCTGGTGAACTCCAGGCCGGCTGCCGGCTGACTTGACCTGCTCTGATAAAGAGCTACCTATGGGGGGCGCTGTGGCGCAGCAGGCTGCAGTGCCTGTTCTATTACCGTGCAAGTGCCCATGGGAAACCAGGTTGGAATCCGGCCTGCGCTCATTTCCCAATCCCACCCCATCTCTCTGTCCCACTTCAGCCACTTCATGACATTGACAAGCAAAATGACATTGCTTCAGTGTCTGTAGGTGATGACGTCATACCAGTCTCCAAACATGTAAAGAGCCTTGGAGTTATCTTGGACAGCACCCTCTCCTTCTCAAATCACATCAGTAATGTCTGTCGAACTGCATTTTTCCATCTAAGGAACATCTCTAGACTGCGCCCTGCACTTACCCAGCACTCTGCTGAAGTGCTTGTCAACAGCTTGGTAACATCTCGGATTGACTACTGCAATGCAATTCTGTCAGGCATCCCCAAGAAACTTTCTCACCGTCTTCAACTTGTCCAGAACTCCGCGGCACGCATTATAACCTGCTCAAAGTCATCTGACCATGTTACACCCCTGCTGCTCCAGCTACATTGGCTTCCGATACCCCAGCGGATTACCTTTAAAATCCTATTAATTACATTTAAAGCCATCCATAATCTTGCCCCATCATATATTAAGGACCTGTTGCAGATCTATTCACCCTCACGTTCACTGCGGTCATCTAATGCAGGATTACTGGTCCAACCAGACATCCTACTCAACACAATGGGTGCAAGGGCCTTCTCTTATGCTGCTCCGAAATTATGGAACTCACTCCCCTCATTCATCCGCACACAGGACTCTGTATCACAATTTAAAAGTGCACTGAAAACGCACCTTTTTAAATTAGCATATGAGCTCTAAGCCATAGGAGCTGTTTTTATGCTCCTGATATTGTTTTTTTTTTAATGTTGATTCCTTTATGTATTTGTTTTTTTATTTTATTTTTTCTTAAGGTGACCTTGAGTGCTTTGAAAGGCGCCGTGTAACAAATAAAATGTATTATTATTATTATTATTATTACTTCCTGCGTGTCCAGCTTTACTGTCCTACCAAATAAAAGCCAAAAGGCTTTAGGTACTTGAAAGAAAGAGCTGTGTGTGTGTGGCAGGTGTGCCACGGGGGAGGCGTGGCAGGAGATCATGCTGGCGTGTCTGCCGGGGAAGCCGTGTGACTCGGAGTCTGACGACAACCCCGGCGGGGAGAAGACGTGCGGCAGCAGCTTCGCCATCATCTACTTCATCAGCTTCTACATGCTCTGCGCCTTCCTGGTACACAAGCATACACACATCAACACACACACACAATTTGCCCATCCTATATCACACTAGCCTGGTCAACCAGCCCCTCGTACTTCATTTCATTTTGTACAGAGGGTCTGGACCAGACACCGGTCAGAAACGATTTCTTCCTGGAGGTGTGGCCGAAGTTTAAAACAAGCCTCTGCCTTTACCCATTCGCTAACGCCTGGTCGTCACGTATGCAATTAGCCTACCTACGCACTACAATTCAAATGTAGCACACAAGGTCAACGTCACGGCTAACGAACACACCCTCTGTTCGCTGATTGGGCCGACTAAATGACCCTCAAGAGATTCTGGTCCAGACCCTCTGTACAAAATGAAATGAAGTACGAGGGGCGGGTTTACCAGGCTAATTTCACACAGTCTTACACCCAATCTTCATGAACCCCCCCCGTTCCATGCACACACACACACACACACATACACACCTGTACACTACAAACACACACACACTTCCACAATAGTCTTTGAGGTACATATATGAGATTCCGCATTGCTAATATGTCCCGGTGATCTCTTTTCCAACATTTAGATCATAAATTTGTTTGTTGCTGTCATTATGGATAACTTTGACTACCTTACCCGTGATTGGTCCATTCTGGGTCCACACCACTTGGATGAGTTCAAGAGGATCTGGTCAGAGTATGACCCTGAAGCCAAGTGAGTGCAGACACACACACGTACACACACTCATATAAACACACACAAACACACACACACGCATTTTATACACAGCTACACACAGAGGGGTGTGTAAATGCTTCTGCCTTCCTCCACCTCTTCAAGGGGCAGAATCAAACACCTGGATGTGGTGACTCTTCTGCGCCGGATTCAGCCACCTCTTGGATTTGGGAAGTTGTGTCCTCATCGTGTAGCCTGTAAGGTGTGTTAACTTGCTTAAACAGACAGACATACAAACACACACACACACACACACACACACACACACACACACACACACACACACACACACACACACACACACACACACACACCCACACACAGTTTATTAACTCTTCTGTGCGTGTGTGTGTGTGTGTGTGTTTATAGAGGCTTGTTGCCATGAACATGCCACTGAACAGTGATGGGACAGTGATGTTTAATGCCACCTTATTCGCTTTGGTCAGGACTGCTTTGAAGATAAAGACTGAAGGTGAGAAGGCATGGTAAAAAAGCAAACGCAACCCACTGGAACACTAAAATGGCCCTGCAATGTCAGTAATAAATCCTAAAAGTGCCTCACTGCTGCCAGCTTTTTTTACTGGGCCGTATCATGGGCCGTATCATGCACCTGGAACTGAGGTGATTTGTTTTGTTTTGGTTTGACTTGAATGAATCCAAGAAATTACACATAAATCAATGCTGCCAAAGGATTACCACTGTTCTCAATGGCAAGTTTATGCATGACTGAGTTTACCACAGTTTTTCTTCAAGTACAAACCAACAAGTTGATCTGGTTTGTACAATCGGTGAGCTGAAAGTAAGCATTAAATTTGCATAGAGATATGGTGAATGGAGATATGATAAAGGTTACTCAGAATGACCGTTAAAAAAAACGGCCATCATACCCTCCCCATCATACCCACACCACAACCACTAAACGTAAGGTTCTGTTAAGATGTAGTCAGCAGCTCTGAGCGGCGGTGCTGATAATCTGACTGTGTGTAGCTAGGGGAAGTCGTTTATCGACCCCAGCTGATAAGGAAAGGGAAAGTTTACAAACAACACAAAGTACTTGTGCATGTAGGAAGAGCACCTTAGGGAGAAACTATAGCTATTACACCAACCCCTACACTATCTATAATCAAGTAAATAGTTCAGGCTGTTAGTCCCTACTCCCAGGTGTAACACGCACAACTGGCCGCTGACTACAGCTATTCACGCAACCTCATGTGAGCTGTACAGGACAGAGCAGCTGAGGGGGTGGCCAACTGGAGCTGTACAGACAGATGCTCAACAAGGGTTAACCTGAACCAGCCGGCTACCGTTACAGTGACTGGGGCTGCTGGGGCCGTTTACATGATCCACTCAGCAGCACCTACCTATCGCTTTCCCCCATGGCTTTCACCATGCCACCAACATGCATCTCATCCAGGACCACTGGCAAGCCTTTGCAGTTTCCTCCAACATTTCCTTAACAATTAAAATAACTAGATAAATACAAGACACTTGCACATGTGGGGAGAGCACCCATTGTACCACACTTCAGGCTTTCCTAACTACAGCCATTACAATTATCCATACACTATGTGGGACACATCCTCAGCAGTGTACCTCAGGATCAACGGGTGTTTCGGGCCTTTATTCACTGTACACCCTCCCCTGAGGCGGCCCCACTAAAGGTGATCAATCCTTTAGTGTGTGTCCACAGTTCAGCTACCTGCTACCCAAATTTCCAAAATGTACTTTCTCAATTCACTTACAACCAAAGTTTACTTCCAAAATGTACTACCTACTGTTCATTACCACCTGCTTGCACGACTTCCAAAGTTTTACTTACAAAATTAACTACCACCACAATTTACTTCCAAAATGACCTGCTTACTTACTAATTAGGACTTATTATCGAATATTTGCACTTTACCACCACTTTACCACAAATACTATCACTTTGCAGTCACTAACGCATATGCCATTACACAAACAACCCTGCCAATGCTAGTTCTAAAGACGATTCTACCCACTTACTTAACATTAAGTGTATACACCTCTTGAATCTAATGGTGACTAATGCTCAGTTATAGTAATACAGTAATAATCACATATTGATCCTTTTATGGGTGACTGTTATATAATGATAAACTGGCTGTTGCCACTTACCAGTAGGAGAGAACCAAAGAGCAAAGAAGAAGCAAAGAGATCATTCTAAACTGGTCTATTCTAACAGACTCTTTTTCTTTTGGAATCAACACACCCCCTGCCCTGCACCATGCTGTTGGAATGCTCTGCTTATGCCACACAACCTTAAACAACTTCCACAGAAACCTAAGAACCCCTGGGGCATTCTTATATACCCGATATGGCACCCCATTAGGCCCTGGAGCTGATGAAGCCTTAGCTTTTCTCACCACAGCCTCTACCTCTTTCCACCTAGGTGGCACAACATCCATCTGACTTTCTATCTCCCCCAAAGGTGGCATGTCAGGCGGAAAACCTAATCCTCCCTCCCTCCCTGGATCTGAATGAGTTTTCCTCAAGTACTCCTCTACTTCCTCTTTTGAGGTTCTCAATATCCCTCCCTTTTCCTGGTGAAACAACCCTTTCACAAACTTAAAGGGGTCCTTATAAAACAGTGTTCTTACCCGCTCCTTCTCTTTTCTCTTCCTTCTAAGATTCTCAGCTCTCCTAAGAGTTGCTAACCTACATCGTAACTCTTCCTGCAGGGCATCTATACCTTCTTTCTCCTCAATTGTGGCCCTTTTCCACTGTTTTCTTAGCTGCCGTCTTCTTAACACCAATTCACGAATGTCTTTCTGGCGTCTCGACTGACAATGTTGTGCTGGCTCCCTTTTCCTTCTATCACTACTCCCAAACCTATCTAAGCCATAACTATAGATCACTTCCCCCATCCTTTCCAACTTTGCCCTGGCTGTCCCTTTTAATCCTTCTAACACCATTGCCAAGTCTCTGTCTACGGACTCCCAAGTCATCTTATCTTTCGCCTGTGGCCAACTAACCCTAGCTTTCTGCTCCCAGGCTTTCTCCCTTTTTGACTGGCTAGGCTCTCCTTCTCCCTCAGTCCCTCTGACCTCCTCCCTCTCTTCCAAGACTGGGTTTCTGATATCCTGCGAACTGTGGTTTTCTACCTGCCGCTGGACTTCAGCCGACTTACTCCGCAGACTTCTTAGAAAGTACTGCTCAATAGAAATAGATCTATAAGTAACTAGATGGAGGCAACCGAATAATGGTACATGGTATGACTGTGGTATTACCATGCCTGACACGAAGGAAATAAAGCACAACACATCCTGATGGGTTTGTATGCCCTAGATCTGCATGTCATTTTAAGGCCAAGTCACGATTTAAAAGTCCCTCTTATATGCTACGTATGGAGGTATTTGTTAACATTAAGTCACACGATATTGGCACAAATTTGTTTTGGATTCTCATTTCTGATTGGCCATTGGCAGCCATTTTGTTGAGTGGGTCAAACTAAACTTTACATGTAAACCAATATTATTAATAGTTGTTGATTATTGTTATTATTGTTTTTGTTGTACCGAAAACAGTCACAAAAGGGCTACCGAAACAAGAACCAGGTTTGCAGTGTCTTGAACCTAAGTGTGTGTGTGTGTGTGTGTGTGTGTGTGTGTGTGTTTGTGTGTGTGGGGTGGGGGGTATCTGTACACATTTCTGTTTTCAGGTAACCTGGAGCAGGCCAATGAGGAGCTGAGGGCAGTTATAAAGAAGATCTGGAAAAGAACGAGCATGAAGTTGTTGGATCAAGTAGTTCCTCCAGCTGGTGGTTAGTCACACATCACACACATATACATTGATACACACGCATACACACACACACACACACACACACACACACACACACACACACACACACACACACACACGCATGCATTAAAATACTATACAGTTATAGTACTAGTACAATGCTATCAGCCATTTTTTTAACACTGGAAGTCCCAGCATTTTTCTGTCTACCTAGAAGACCCACATAGGGGCCATTTGGCCCGACCGCTTTTCCCGAATACACTAATCACTCATTTTGTTATGGTAATGACGCTGTTAGTGGCAGTGTGTGGAGTGAGGGGGTCAGACCTTATAGTGGTTACTTCTGTGAGAATGAAGAATAAAACTAGGAAAAAGAGCCAAGTGTCAGGCTAAAATTAAATGTAAGGACAATCATGCAACTGTGCGCTGTGTTGACTGCTGGTTTTTCATTCTTTGTAAATATGCTTGGGTTTCTTTTTTTTTACTATTTTTACACACACACACACATATATATATATATATATATATATATATATATATATATATATATATATATATATATATATATATATATATATATATATATATATATATATATATATACAAATACATATATATATATATACAAATACATTCATAACACACACACACACACACACAAATACAAATATGAACACACACATTAATATAACACACACACATCTATACACACACACATTTTTAGCACACAAAAATAACAATTACTTCTGCAACAACCCTCCACACCAAAACTGGTAAAAAAAGTTGCCTTTTCATTCTTTGTAAATATGTTTTGTTTTGTTTTTTTAACAATAAATGTCAGTGTGTTGATCCCTTCCTTCCTGTTGATCCTTTCCACTGCATACAGCTCATAGTCCAGTTTAAGTCTTTATGGCTATGTTCACTGAGGTATTTATCCATCTCAGAATTAAAGCTTGCTCTCAAAAGAACCTCCTGAGCTGTAAGGTGTGTCCCCTCCCCCACACAGGTTCAAGTGGCTCCGGCCGTGTGCCACTAACTACCACATTTCCATAACAAAATGAGTGTCCACAGGGGGGACTTGGGGCCAATTGACCCTCTTGTGGGTTTTCTAGGTAAAAAGGCCAAATGGCCCCTCTCTGGGACTTCTAGTGTTAAACTGCCTACAGACAAAATCTGTACTTAATGTGTTTACTGCAAAATTATATATAGGGCATAGGCAAACTATTTTACAGTAGAGGCTAGAATTCAAAAAGGCACATTCTGTGTGAATAACCTGAGACTAAAACGTTATGTAAATTTGCATGTAAAATACTCCATAATAGCATGTCTGCTCTACTGTATCCTTAAGCCAAAGGGTTTGTCGCCTTATTTATCTTACAGTAGCATATAGTTAATGAGTACACACACATAACCATGTGAACACACCATAAAGGGTGTATTAAGTTTTGAGGTTTTTAGTTTTCTTTTTAGTTTTGTGTGTACGTGCAGTTTTGCAGGTTGTGTGTGGAGTGTTAAAGAAAAGAGACATCATTTGGAAGTTTCTACGCACTTAACATTTTTTTATTTTCTAAAGCATGTCGATGCTTGATAAGAGCCATATTCGGTTGAAGGAAATCGTAAAAAAAAACTTTATCTTCATTCTTAAGAACTACATGATGTACCTGCATAACCCCTGCACCATAAAACCACAGCTGGCCCTGTTATTTCCATGGGACGTGTGTGTGTGTGTGTGTGTGTGTGTGTGTGTGTGTGTGTGTGTGTGTGTGTGTGTGTGTGTGTGTGTGTGTGTGTGTGTGTGTGTGTTGTGTTTTTATGTGTGTTTGTGTGTGTGTGTTTTTATGTGTGTTTGTGTGTGTGTGTGTGTGGCTAAGATATGTTTTGTCTGCGTGTAGGGTTTATGAGAACGCTTAGTGAGAAGCTTATCTGTGTTGTTTTCCTCCCACATTGCAGTTTCTTTGCACACAATTTACTCCCCCTACACACACACACACACAAACACACACACGCGCACACACATGCACACCCACACACACCTCATTCTCTGTCTGTCTACCGACTGTCAGGTTCACACGTGATAACCCTCACAAAGACACACAGTGACCTTGTTACATGACCTCATGCTCATAAGCCTTAAGTGTGTCTGGATAACATTCTGCAGTGCTCTACTATGCTGTGTGTGTGTGTTCGCGTGTGCTGTCTCGCCCTGTTTGTAGATTATTTTCTTGTGTATCTGTGCTTGCTTCATGTAACATAGTGGCATGTTTAACCTGTACTAATAACTCTTTGTCTCTTGCTTGTTTCCTGTGGTTATGAGCAACTCTTCCTATGCAGCTTATCTCTTGTAGTGCTTCGATATCTTTCTATCTCTCTCTCGCTGTCTCTCTCTCTCTCTCTCTCTCTCTCTCGCATGATCTCTCTATCTCTCTCTCTCTCTCTCTCGCATGATCTCTCTCTCTCTCTCTCTCTCTCTCTCTATCTCTCTCTCTCTATCTCTCTTTCTCGCCCTGTCTGTCTTTCTTCCTCTGTCTCTCTCTTTCCTCTGTCTCTCTCTTCTGTCTTTGTCTCATTGTGCTGAATCTTCTGAAGCAGTTCTGTTTTGGGCCGGTGGCATGGAACTAGTTGCCTTTTGTCTAGTGCTTCTGTCCCCTACTGCTTTGCTTGAAGTGATACAGACACACACACACACACGCTCACATGCATGCTCACACACACACACAGATACACACAGTAACAGCAGCAAAGGGTTCACGCTCTCTCTCTTTGTCTCTCTTTCTGTCTCTCTCTCTCTCTCTCTCTCTCTCTCTCTCTCTCTCTCTCTCTCTCTCTCTCTCTCTCTCTCGCTCTCATACACACCCTGCTGCCCCATGGTTTGTATATTGCCAAGTAACTGTTTAATGTTACTTTTGAACTACTATTGTTTGGAGTTAGTTTATTTGTTTTTTTTTTCCAAGAGAAGCCACCATGGGCCAGGATATGACACCATTGAGGGGAGACATGTGATATAATGTCACCGATTTAGGACCTGCTGTTCAACGCTCTCATCCAGAGCCACTTACAGGGTTTCAGTTACAGTCCCTGAAGCAGTGTGGGGCCAAATGCTTTGCTGAAGGGCATTTCAGCCATGGGTAGGGCGGGATTTGAACCTGCAACTCTCGGGTTCCCAAGACCAACTCCCTAACCACCAGACCAAAGCTGCCCCTAATATTTATGTGTAAATATTACTGCTACTGGCTGATACCAGCTGTGATGTGCTTTTTTAAAATTAGTATAGTATATTATTAGTTAGAATAGTATAGTTAGTAAGTATATTTTTCAGGCTTTTTCTGGCCTTGTTGTGATAAGCCAGTAAAGAGTGGGGCAGGAAGTGAGTGGGAGATAGAGATGGGGCAGAGTTGGGAAATTCAAATTTGGATTCAAACCTGGGTCCCCATGGGCACTTGCCAATTCATGGTACAGGTGCTTTATGCACTGTGCCACAGCACCTCCCTAATGTGTAGTGTTTTTGACTGGAAGGCCAAAAGGCAGTATGAGGGAGAGCAAATACAGTTGAGGAAAAGCATGTCTCAGAGCTGGCCAATTGGCTGTGGTTCCTAGTGCACTCCGCTGACCGAGGACTGAGCGGTTGTGTGGTCTGTTCACTCAGATGACGAGGTAACGGTGGGGAAGTTCTATGCCACCTTCCTGATACAGGACTACTTCAGGAAATTCAAGAAGCGCAAAGAGCAAGGGCTTGTGGGAATCCACCCGGCCAGACTCAACACCACTATCGCACTGCAGGTGAGACCAGCCCCTTGGTGTTAAAATAGGAATGCTTGTTTGTTTGTTTTATTTAGATCCCCATTAGCTTTTGCAAAGCAGCAGCTATTCTTCCTGGGGTCAATTATATTCAATACGTCAAATACAGTATAACAATTACACCAAAATGACATCAGTGTTGACCTACTGTACATTACATGCACAACATAATACAAAGAAAACACAACAGACAATAACAATTACATTCCACGTAAAACAAGACAAAACAAAATACAGAACAAAACACAAACAAAAGACAAAAACAAACAAACGACAAACAGCTGCTTTAACTAAAGTTAGTGTTTAAATGGTGCCTTTTAAGTTGTTTTTAAAAACTATAGAGATTTAATTGCGTGATAGGATAGGGAAGTGAGTTCCACTGTTGCATTGTGAGTACTGGTTGTGTGTGTGTGTGTGTGCGTGTGTGTGTGTGTGTGTGTGTGTGTGTGTGTGTGTGTGCGTGTAGGTGGTAAACATTTGCATTCCTTGCAACGTTTTTTAACACATGTGACTCACCAAGTGGTGTTCCAAAGAATCCTTTCAAACGGCTGTTCCAGCTTCCAGCTAAATTCGTAGAAGAGTGTCTTTGGAACTTATGATTGGTTACCACTATGAAGAAGAGTGCCTTGGTATCCTGCCTGGTTTTTTTTAGACACACAAGTAGTGTCAGATTGTAACATGAACCAGTTTTTTCTTATCTCTGCATAATTCTGATGGGATGTTTAAAGAGCTTTTCCTGAATGTCTGTGCATCATTGGCATGACATTTAATGTTATTGAGCTGTTATTAAGCCCTAGTGTTAATAGTGTTCACCACACAGATGAGACATCAATAACTAATCCCCCTGAAGTGTAGTTTTAGATGGGTACTCTATAGTTTGTGTTGTACGGACAGATGTATGTCCTCCTGAGGGATAAAATATTCATTGCAAAAGATTCTGTTGTCCGCATACTGTATTATCAGCCATTTTAGCTGTTGTCTCCCTTAAAATGAGACTTCACCTGGGGAAAAGAAGTTGTCCCAGTAAAGAGACAGATTCAGCTCCCTTCACTTGTTGGGATGGGTTAGTGAACCTATAATGTTTATCTATAAACAAATTCCTATAATGGGCACATTTATGCTATCCACTTTAATAGGTTATTTGTTACTGTGCTGTGTACCGACATATGAAGGCAATTGGCTGCAGCGCTTTGACTGTGTCCCTTACAGGCTGGACTGCGCACGCTGCATGATATCGGGCCTGAGATCCGCCGTGCCATATCATGTGACCTGCAGGACGAAGACTTGAACATGGAGGAAGAGGACGAGATCTACAGGGTAATATAGGTCATGTTAAGCTAGGCACAGACCTCCTGATTTTTATTCTTGATTCTGATACGTAGTGGAACATCGGGGCCAGCCGCAGGTAGTCGCAGGCAGTCAGGGTACTCAGTCAGCCACAACATCAGTCATGATGTTTGTTGGGAGACCCATTCAAATCTGAAACAATCGTTTCCATTGTTGACGCAATTTCGATTAAATAATACATGTTTGATTTGATCATCAGTAGTCTGTTCTATGTTGTCATGGTTGCGATTGTGACATGGAAGTCTATTGCATTTTAACAACATCTTTATGTTTGTGCTTACAAACTGACTCAAAATCGTTGTCGCAACGTTGTCGGTAGGTTTGGGGTGCTCAGTCATGTGCTAATTATAACAGACTAAAACATCAGAAGGTCTGTTCCCACTTTAAGTCACGTTTCTCATAGATTGAGGCATGGTTGAGAGTGTGCTTTGTGCTGTGGAAATTGTACAGCGAGATGGAAGTGCTTTTTTTGGAAAAAAAGCAACCAACAACAACAAATGCACAGTGCTACAAAGACCATGTGAACTGACACTTGTACAGTTGTCATGACTGTGTTACAGGAATTTTGGGAGGATGAACGCTCGTAAGAATATAGATGTAACAGGCCAAATTAACCCCTGCCCAAATTAAACCTGGGTACAGTTTTGCCCAGTACATCCTGAGGGATAAACTGTCTAAGACCACACTATACCTGGGCCGACTATACCCCTCCATGCCAGAATATTCCCCTCTTGTGTAGAGGTTTTGATTGCATTTACATAGTATATTTACTCTCTAATATTTACAAACAGATATATAATTTGTAATAGGACATCAATGTGCTTTCTTAGACACATGTTACTGCATGGCGCTGCATATACTTTGGCCTGTTATAATGTGATATTTTAGAATCCTGCACTCTTGTAAAATTTATTGTTTTTGTAGAATGGTCTTAAAATCCTCTCAAGAGCATCTATGCTTTAACACTGTGAGCTGTCAGTCTGGGTGTGTGGCAATGGCAAAATGGTCCACAAGCCTAACCTATCTACCAGTCTTGATAGTCCAGGAATTCAGAGACATTCCAGGACATCAAACCAATATGGCTGCTGTGCGAATTTGGCCGTAATGCATATTCATTTGCTGCACAGCTGCTGATAATAGTCTTCTCTGGCCCTGCAGAGAAATGGAGGCCTATTCAGCCACCACATCAACCACGTGAGCGGGGACAACCGTGGCGCAGCGCACCCGACCAACGTCACTCAGCGTCCCCTGCAGGTGCCATCGCCGCTCCCTCGCTACGGCCACGCAGGCCCTGCGCCGCCACCGCAGCAGGACGACAGCGGCCCGCCCCACGCCAACGCCAGCAGCTTCTGCCACAAGTCCTCCAACGCCAACCTCAACAACGCCAATGTGCCATCCCTGCCTACCGTGACCAACGGCAGGCACCCGCATCACTCGGAGCCCTTCACCACAACCGCCACCACCGTCAGGCTCTCCTCCCTGGGCTCCTACCTCAACCCCAGAGGTGACGGAGACTCCCACAGGACGGTTCCCTCGCGGAGGTGCGTTTTATTTTTCTCTACATATTTTATTTTTTGCCACATATTTGATTTTATACTGACTTTTTTTCTGAAGGAGGTCATCCTACTTATTTGATTTAATACTAACTTTTTTCTGAAGTAAGTCATCCTAATGAGCACACATTGGAGCACAGATACGAAATGATGAGACAGGTAGGTCAGCTAATTAGTGAAATCACCTGTGTTCAGTGCAAAGGCAGGTTGAATACATGCCAGGGTTTTTATCTTCTGAAGCCAGGTTCTCAACCTCTGCATGGGAGTGTGTGGGAATTACTTACTACCTACAAAATGTTCCCATGAACCTGCACAATATCATAATGTCACGCTGCTTGCTCGTGGATGTCAGCTGCATTAGTCATGTAACCTTTTCCTAAGAAAACATCTCATGTTGTCATTGTGTAACACGTCTTGCAACACTCACAACACTCACATTTCAGAAATCCATGAAGAACAATGTTATGAATCCATGAAGAAAAAAGACTACTGAAAGTGCACTTCAAATCAGTGTATTCTGCAAGCTCCTATTTTGACACATTCACACATTTCTGTAGTTTTCCCTCAGCCCCATTTTAAAGAGACAGTATTCATTTGAAAACATTTTCACTTTCATGTTTATTCTTGTTTCATTGGTGGTGTCATGTAAAGGACAGATAAGCACCAATGAGGCATTAGGTGCATATTCTACCTTCAGACAACAAAAATACTAAAGCACATAGCCTACTTGCTCCAAACATTCACTCAACCAGCTGCTTCTAACACTTTAGCCAACACTAATGGATAAAGTCGCCTGAGCTATGGGCACAGGTAGGAAACACTACCTGACAGGAGGTTCACAATATGATGGCTATTGCACAGCTCTTCAGTATATACGAGTTATCATTATTTTCTAGTTATCACTAGTTTTCAACCAAACCTCCTTGCTACTATGCAGCAATATTGTGACACATGAACAGAAGGACTGTGTGTCTCTCGTGAACATAGAAAAAACGATTCGAAACGTAGGGAAAAATCAGTATGTTCATTTCATCCCATGTGCCTCATAGAATACGGGGCGTTTTAATAATACGAGTATGTCCCATTCTGACCTCTTATCTGTACCCTTGTGAGATAAAATAGTTGCCGACAGATTCCCAGCCGTTGATGCATCAGTGGGTGTAAATGTCAGAGTTCAAAAAGTTGATAATTGTATGGGCCACAGTGCTGTAGTTGATAATTATAATAATCCCTGTTGTTTTTTTGCAATTATCATCAGAGGTCAGCCAGGGTTGAGAGAGTTGAGTTTGGGCAAGCCCAGCAGCTGAGGCAGCATTTCCTGACTTCGTACAGCTGTAAACAACAGCTATAAAAAGACAAGCGTACTGGCACAGAGCAAACCACAAAAGACTTAAGAGCGACACAGGAATTTCCACATCCACCCCCCACCTTATCTGCAAGCACCCTGACTCACAGTACACAGACTTAACTGTCATGACCTTCTCCTTTTGCGTGCAAAATCCCACATGTGACATTTCCATTTGTTAGATAATCTCTTTATCTTAATCCATTTGCCAAGAATACTTATGTGGCTTTTTGGCATTACGCCTGTCAGTCCTCTTGGTCGGCTTCCAGTTACACCGTTCTCCTTGATCGTCTCCTGCATGACATTAACCGTTTGAACTCTGTTCCCCATTCTGTCCTATCTGTCTCTCCAATCTGTACTACCCATCTCTTCGTTGCATTCCTTACCACTGGACCAGAGCACGCTACTATGAGACCTACATTAGGTAGGTGTGTGTGTGTGTGTGTGTCTGTGTGAATGTGTGTGTGGGTGGCCCCGTTCATATTCATCCAGCCTAACTGTAGACAGTCTACCGAAACTGTATTTGGGTGCTGTTGCCCTTTTCATGTGTATTATTCGAACTTACGTGACCACATACTTCAAGGGAAACCAGGCAGAACATTTGTGACTTCTGCTCTCTGTACTGTAGGTCGGACGTGGGAGCCAGCTGTTACCCAACCATCCGGCGCGAGGAGCCGGTGGCAGGGGAGGGGAGCGACGAGGAGCGGGGGTCTGGAGAGTACTACAGCAGCGATGACTTCCACGAGGATGACATCATGCTGGCAGGAGACAGGGGGTACAGTGGCACCATCACAGCTTTCCAATCCCTTACTGTGGCTGTGTACTATGACAAGCTTCTTGCATTGCCATGTTTTGTTTTTGTTTCATTTATGTTTACAGAACCAGGAGGACCACCAAGCCACTGTCATTTTCAAAAGTTAAATATTTGTTTTTACATTTGAAAATGAGAGTGCCTTGGAGTTTCTCCTGGTTGGTTACTTAAAGTATCCCACCCAAAGAGCACCTCAAAAACAAACAATCTTTTGCGTTAAGAAAGTGCTCCTCAACATTTTTTTTTCATAATGCTTAACCAGTCTCTTTCTGTCACCTGGTTCAGGAGGTCATACCGGGAGTACCACGACAGCGCGAGCGTCTTCGTCCCCGAGACACCCGGTGACTGCCACCAGTCCGACATCTTCTTTGACGACGACGAGCAGCCTATCTACCAGGAGTGCAGGAGGTCACCCATACGCAGGCTGCTCTCCTCCTCCCCCCAGAGTAAGAGCACGTGCCTCAGAAGAACCCCCACACCTGCCACTTACAGTACAGTGATACCTTGAGATACGAGTAGCTTAAAGGAGAAATTCGGTGTAAAATGAAAATTGAGTTAGCCTCAATTTCGCTCCTCAGCAAATCTACCAACTCGTTATGATGTTTTAACATGCCAATTTTCATTTTACAGCGAATTTCTCCTTTAACATACAAGTTTTTTGAGATGCGAGTGGTAGCTCACCATTTTTTTGACTGACATGCGAGTTAATTTCTGAGATACAAGTCGTGCTTGTCGGCACATGAGTAAAGCCTCAGCATAACGAGCTTCTCGTTCTTTCAAAAGTGTTACCCGTACAGTAAAGACATATCTCGTTCGTTGTCCATGTTTGTGCATCATTTTTACAGTTTCCAATTACACAAAAAAAATTGACATTCGAGCTGACTGACATACGAGCTCGGTTACGGAACGACTTAAACTTGTATCTCAAGGTATTACTCTACTGCCCTACAATGGTAAAGTGCAGCAACAACATGAACATAGAAACTGAGAAAAATGCCTTTAAAGTTATCACACTGCCCAGTCAATCATGTTGTAGGTTTAATAGTGGTGTTGCTTTTATGTAGGAAGAGATTTAGTCACAAGCGGTGTTATAAAGTCAATTACCAGTCTAAAATCAATTTGACAAATTTAGCACTTATTGCCTTTTGGCTTTGTATGGTAGAGTAGGCTATGTGAGATGACTGTTCTGTCAGCAACATTCATGTCAATGCCTCATCCTACGTCACAATCGATATATATTATATTTATATTGATATTGATTGGTGGCAAAACCATTAAAGAACATGTAAAAAATGGGTTTAAAAGAGATGCGATATTACGCTGTGTAGCACTGGTAGTGATGTAACCTCTCCACCTGTACTGTGCTGTGCAGCTCCACACAGGCCGGCCTTCAACTTTGAGTGTCTGCGCAGGCAGAGCAGTGAGGACGAGACGCCGCCATCCCCCATCTTTCACCACCGCACCGCACTACCTCTTCATCTGATGCAGCATCAGGTAGGTAGACACACATACACACACACACTCTCTCTCTCTCTCTCTCTCTCTCTATCTCTATCTCACTCTCACACACACACACATACACACACACTCTCTCTCTGTCTCTCACTCTCTCTCTCACACACACACACATACACACACACTCTCTCTCTCTCTCTCTCTCACTCTCTCTCTCACTCTCTCACATACACACACACACACACACACACAAAAGCAAGCAAAATAAATGTACATACACATCCAGCCAGATACACTGACAGAGGATGGGAGTGTAGCGTAGAATAATGGAATAGTTAAATGCACTCCCTGCGACACAGTGACCTTCGCCTGACCTCGGTGTGGTTTTCCAGGTGATGGCAGTGGCCGGCCTGGACACCAGCCGAGTCAGACTGTCCCCGACGCGGTCGGTCCGCTCCTGGGCCACGCCGCCCACCACACCCGCCGCCGCCTACACTCCGCTCATCCAGGTGGATTGGCACGGCGGGCCACCCAGCGCCAACAGCAGCCCCGGCACGGCCCGCGGGAGCTCCTGGTACACGCCGCAGCTGCCCGCGCGCATCTCCCGCTCCGGCTCGCACTCGCAGAGCTTCACCCACCGGCCCACCCGCTCGTCCACCCGCCGGCCCAGCCCGCACTCGCCCAGCCGCCTGCAGATCCCACTGGACCTCCACGGCAAGCACAGCCAGAAGAGGGGCAGCGCCGACAGCCTGGTGGAGGCGGTGAGTCCACAGCACAGTCGCACAGACGCATCAGGTCAACCAAGCAAGCTGCAGTAACAGCTACAGTTGTATATATAATGTACAACAGTCTAAAACACCAAATTATAAGCAAACAATACTGGGCTAATTTATAGAAGAAAAAAAAACATTAAATGATATTATGTGGAGGTATAACCAAATCATTACACACACTTGCGTAGGTTGATATAGTAAAAAATAAAACAGTTATTCTGAAACACTATTAGCCATAAGACACTGAACAACCATACTGCCAATGTGCTGGTTGGCATATTGCCCTCCAGCAGACATAAAGGCCATTGTGTGAGTGAGTGTGAAGTTGAAGTTGTGTTCTAAAGTTGTAACATGCTGTGGGTACTCTGCTAAGTGTGAGAAAGCATTATGTACTGTGTACATGCAGTTCATTTACTACGTCCCAAGGGCTACAAGTGTGTGCCAGTAGACAGCTTTCACAGAGTTGCACTCCCACTACATTTTTTGGTGCCACTCATTAATCAAATATCCAATATTTATGAACAATATGTCACCAAAAATAATCTGATTGAATTTAATCTCATATGTGTTTTTTTTTTTTTTTCACTTTTTGATATGCTCAGAAATGAAGTACTCTAACCGCATTGTAAAACACTTGATCATATAAGTCTACTTTTACGAACAAATTGCTGTCTTTTTGCAGAGAAACACCTGTGTGGAGTTTCCTTTTTCAGTTGGATATTGGGAAGCATCCTTGTATTATAGTGTTACACGTTCTTGGAGTAGTTCCAGCACTGGAAGCTGTAGGTGTGATGGTGCACAGCTCATCACTGAACTGACAGTTAAGTCTTTTCCTTAAGAGAGGAGGTGTGAACAGCTGGTTCCTTAACCATTTGGTGTGTTTGGAGAACTGTCCCTGTCTTTTAATTAACATAGAGACGTTGGTTTGGCACCCTGTGATCTGATTAGGAAGAGACTGTATAGACCAAATTGTAACAAAGGCCCTTCCTCACACAACTGTCTATTGCATAATCATCACTACTAGATACACCTAGGGCTGCTCAATTAATCGAATTCTAATCGTGATAACGATTTCAGGGCCAAACGATCTCAAAACAAATAAAATCAAGGGCAACAATGTTTTTGTCCTAATTATTTTCAACTGTTTGTACTGTACATTAGATGTGTACATTAGATATTTCTACTGTTTGTACATTAGACATCAAAGGAGACTTACTAATGTTTACGAAAAAAGGTATTAGGGAAAATCCGAAGGTAGAAGAATGTTTTTTCGAAATGTTTTTGAATACATTTTCAATAAATGAAGCATGTTACTGAGGAAAACAAAATAATCGTGATTTCAGTTTGGGCCCAAATAATTGTGATTCAGATTTTTTCCATAATCGAGCAGCCTTAGATACAACCATTTTCTGTACAAAGAATTTAAGTTCTAGAATATCCACTGTTTCACCAGTCTCGTCTTGTGTTGTCTGTCCTGTCCTAGTCTTATCTTTGTGTTGTTTTGTCTTGTCCTGTCTTGTCTTACCTGTTGGCTGTATTGTTAAGAATAAAGCTTGTTCCTGAATTTCAACCACTAGGCTGACTGAGTCTCCAAACTTACCAAAAGTAATTTATTTACTTTTAGCTTTAGGGCTCACTTTGCTGGTTTTATGGCTCGTAACAAATAAAGATGGTTAAACAGTTACTCACCAGATCTTTATGTTCACCCAAAGATATGTTCAGTTCAGTAGCATGTTTACATGCACTCAGCTGTGTGTTGGGAGTTTTCACAAGTCAAGGTCAATCTTTAAGTGTGGTCTGAAGAGTTGCAGCCTGAAAGTGTTCATTCATTGGTCTCTCTCTCTGTCTCTCTCTGTCTCTCTCTGTCTCTCTCTCTCTCTGTCTCTCTCCTCTTCTTGTTCTCCAGGTACTAATCTCAGAGGGGTTGGGAAAGTACGCAAAGGACCCCAGGTTTGTGGCGGCGACCAAGCAGGAGATCGCCGACGCGTGCGAGATGACCTTCGACGAGATGGAGAGCGCCGCCAGCAACCTCCTTAACGGGAGCATGGTGGACGGCGCCGCCGCGGACGGCCCCGACGGGCCTCGCCAGTGCAGCCTGCACTACTACAGCGACGAGGAGGTCGAGACCAGCGCAAAGCCCGAGGAGGACCTGACGGACGAAATGATATGCATCACGACACTATAGCATCGGCTGAAAGCTAATGCCCCGCCACAAAACTGTACAGAGGGAGAACTGTCTTCAAAAAGTGCCTTTCCAAACAGGAAACAAACAGTCTGCAACTCGGACTAGTTGGGGCCTGAGGTTCTACCAAAAAAGAAAAAACAATGTCACCCAACTCCTAGGAGAAAAAAGGGAATAGGGAAGATTCCTGAAATCTGGGATGCCATAGGATGCAGACAGCTACACACACACAAACACACAATAAGGGATTTTAATGAGGTGACTTAAAAGTGCAGTTTATGATTTTAATTCCAAACCATCTTTGTTAGGTTTAGCTAACTGCTCCTTATGGTCCTCTACCAGGAGTTCTCTGCTTGCTCTTACATGGCTTGTTCACACAATCCCTCCAGGTATTCCACAAAAGTGGACTTAGTCACTTATCTCGGTATGTTAACCTCAGGGCAAGCAGTAAACCTCTTAATGAAACAACCCAACAGCTTTGTGTTTCTGGGAGAATAAAGCCATACGATTTCCAGTAGGAGGTTTACCACTTACTCTGAGTCAACCTGTCTGGGTAAGTGCCTTTAACCACCTTCTTGAAACGCCTCCTGGCTCTGAAAAAGGGAAACACACACAGTGGCTCTGAATGAGTTATATAATCTAGCCAATCAGCATGGTGCTTCTGGAGCACGGAAACTAGGGGTGTAATTGGACTGGCTGTTAAGCACAAATATCAACAAATCCTTTTCATGACACTGAATTGCAACGCTGCACCTTTGAGTTGGAACAAGCAAGTTCACATCCCCATTCAGGGTTTATTCTTTTAATTAACATATCGACCAATCAAGTTTCCTGTTGCTGTCATATCCTCCCCTCGAATGCCTTACCCTTGATCCCATTTACAGTGAATCCCTAAATAGTGTACCTACTTTCTAAAAGTTGCCATTCTTCTTTTCCTTTCTGTGGATATCACATGATCTAATCCACATTATCAAACTTGAAAGTCAGATTCGCTTTTGTCTTCAGAGTTTTTTCAACACACAAACAGCCCACAAAAGGACCAAAACAGCCAGGCGATTGCAGTTTTTGAAGTTTAAAGTTATGGTAGATTATTTATTGTATTGTAGTCAAACTTCTGAATAAATGCAGACATGTTTTATAAGGGATTGGCCCAATGCAGATATCTTAGCAATATCCTCCCACTTCTTGTGGAATAGATTGCTATTACTTAACTCCTGTAGATGTCTATGTTTTATTATGTACAATGTTATTTTGCCTTCTATGTTTTCGCACTGAAGCATTGCATTCAACTACAGCAGTTTTCGAATGATAAGAGCCAATGTGAATTTACAGTGCTCATGATATGCAGAGGACCAACTTCCTGTAAGTAAACGCTAAGCGTCTGTTCCACCATATTTTTGCCCCCTTACCAACAGTGGGGGTGGGAGAAGTGTAGAAAGGGGGAGAGCGTCATTAAGTTGTAGACACTGCTACAGAAAGATGTCTCGTCTGCATATCCTGTGCGTAACAAGTGCACAAGTGGAGAATCCTGAAATGCTTTTTGCATTTATATTGCTGCTTGATGAGTTGGGTGAAGGAACTATTTTATACATGTGATTTCACAGGAAAAGAAACTGTTCAGATAGCACAGATTTAATACCACAAAAGTTATCAGTGTACGCCACCTTCTTTTCTAACTGAAATCCAACAGATCCCTTTGATATGGAGCTTGGGACATTGATTTTAGTGTTTTGTACCCCATTACAAAATGTGTTCTCTGGTCACGATGACAGCGATATTTTGTAAATGTAAAAAAAATGTGAAGACTGTCGGTGGTTTCACCTGTATTGTGCTACGACTGCTCCCAGTCCTCAGGTTCACAGAGCCCTTCGCTCTCAAATTCAGTCTCAGACCTGGAGTGGTCATCACTGCCACCGGTACTGCTACTAATGCGATGACCTTCAGTCCCTTACCTGCCAGCACTCTCCAAGAGCCAGCTTGTGTGAATGCGGACTGGGAGTGACTCTACTGCGTGCTGCAGTTTGCAAACATGTAAACACACTCTGTCACATCAGTCCAAAGCAACTCAACTGTAACTACCATTTATCTCCTCTACCAAATTATTTTTTTACCAAGTTCTATTAAACATCTAAAGTCTTTTTAAAAAAAAAAACATTGGTGAAATGAGTCTATGCTCAATAATTAGTTGAAGGTAAGAACAACTGTTTAAATGCACATCACAAATCATTTTGGAGGTTTAAATTCTTTTCTTTAAGTGTATTGTGTTGCGTCTTGCCATTTCTCAAAGTCAATTTTAATTTCCAGATGGTAGAAAAAACTTTTTCAAGCCCAGGTGGGCACCGCTTACTAAAAGGTCTGACTAAAAGGTTAGATATAAATTTATCCCTGTAAGGCTTAAATATAGAAAAACTGAGATTCCTTATTAACCTGTCAGATGACCTATGAGAAGAACTATGACATCTTATGATGGTCACACAAATGCATAAATAGAAGTTCCCACGACAAACATACACAAATACCTTCATGCCTTATAAAACATCTGTTTGGGCGTAGTCCAATAGTGTGGGCACCGCTTATGACGCCAGAGTAAAATCAGCCAGCAGTACCTTCAGTCACGGTCTGTGTACATGGTTTTGGTTGACTTGATGTATTTATTATCATTATCACTATCTAAGCAAAAGCGTGTAAAGACCGCAACGTCTCTTCCCAGACCAGAAGCATGATGCCTTCAGTCAGGGTTTCGTAATCGTCCAGAAAATCAGGGTGATGGGGCACCTACGTGTTAATCTGAAAACTGCAGCTGTCATCATGATGCATTTTTGTAGCAGTTTACTCACTGATATGATGCAGGTGAGCAAGCTTCTCAGTGTACCAGTTTCAGTCATTCATAGGACTATGTGTTTTGTACCAGGTCTTCCATGTGGAAGGAAAGTGCCTTCTCTGACACACTGGATATTAAAGTATAACATATAAAGGCAAATAGCCTGTGATTATGCACATGTCCTTAAATGGGGCAGAGTAGCGCCAGTGGGCTGAAGTATTCCCAAATCATGTAAATGACTTTGGATAAGCTATTATGATATTAATGGTTATCATAAAACCTTTACGTTGGCACTCGTGTATAAATATGGACACACCTCCCCCAATAGAGGAAGCCAGGTCATGTTTAATAGCACAAATGTAGCTTCTTAACATATTCTCCAATCATTATAAAAATTCTTAAGTCAATACAGTGACACCATTTACTTGACCAATGACCAAGCTTGGGCTAACATTGAAGACCCACTGACTACGAAAAAAACAACAAATGAAAACAAGGGTCACTGAATATGTTGAATTTCTGGATTTATTGAAATTATTGTCTTGCTCAAAGTTAACTCATTAAAAGCAAATTTAGTTATTATTCTGATACAGTGCAAAACAATGACATGAAATCTCTGGTATTAAGGTCTTTTATGATGTAGCAAATAAATTGGTAAAGCTTGTAAACATTAGAACATAGCTGCAAATCAAAATGTGGAAAAACAAATCTGCTTATGGCAACTTTCCTATTCACTGATACACATTAATTGATGTTCTTCATACTGAGAAGGGGTGGGGTGGCATTGTGTTAATACCACCTTCAAATCATCTTTGCTTCTGAGTAAGCTTAGTAACACTGTTTGACATTCACAGTACACAACTAAGTGACCAGTGCTTCATATCACTGTCATTCTAAGCAGCGCCTGTGGTAAGGTCACATTTAGTGTGTGAATGCATAATCATTTATCTTAATCACAGTCTCTATGTGACATTTTTACATAATAATGAAGCAATCAACCTGAATCCAAGACAGGCATATGACACAAATCAACAATTTCCTTGTAAACACTCACTAGTCCCATTTACCTTCATGTGACATTAATTCAGAAATAATACTGAAGATTAAAACTGCTAAGACTGATAAGGACGAATCATGTAGCTAGTGCACACGCACACAATATTTTCCCCTAGACTGGAATTTGCTGGTAATGTATTGTTTTTTTTAGTGTTGTTAATGAAATAAAGTGTTAGTTGAAAGAGGTCCCGTGTTTGATACCGACAGAGCATGCTAGGTTTAGTATATCATACCTAAATAGGTTACTGTCTACTCTAAGCATATAACCATTATCAATGCCTTTCATAAAAATTCACAAAATTGTGCTGGTAAGGGACGTGGACCACAGCAAGCCAGGGACTCTCAGTGTTAAGAAACTTAAGTTGTGTTTCATACACTGTACGCAAAATATCCCGCTGCATTATATCAAACCTCAAACAAGCCAAACATCGTTTTACTTTCAAAATCTTCGTTAAAATGAAATGAGGGCAAATCTGGGGACTACAAACATGAATTACAGACATGTATGGGTGAAATACTCCCTCTGAGATCAGAAACTCAGAAAAGATAGGAAGGTCATGGGAAGGACCTCCAGCATATCAAATAAATGTTACTGTAAAGATAAGGATGAAATTTAAATGGACGTCTTTAGAGATAGTGATCTTGGTAGACTTGAGTGTTCTTTGAAATTAGTGTCTATGCGTGACAATAAAATCAACGTATTGGCACAAAGAACACTGAACTAGTCAAATGAAAAGGTGAAATATGTCACAGCAGAATACATTCAAAAAAGGTTCAGATTTAGGGACATGATTTTCGTTTAAGAATGTTTAAAACGCTACACATAACTTTTAATCACATTTCACAGATAATTCAGAACCAGTAAAGATTTGTTCTGATGAAATGCTGTGGTAATAGTGTAATGTAAGGCCACTGAAGGTTCTGGTCTTGCTAAATTAGTTTAGTCTTTGACATGAAAATCTGTATGCTTTGGCTAGTTTTTTAACCAAAGGTGCTAAGCTAAGCTAAGGTGCTAACCAAAGGGACCAAGGTGCTATTCAATTGGGAAGCTGAATGCTAGATTTTTCAGCTGTTTATCTTTATACAACTAGCTACACAACATTTTTTATTTGCACATATCATTCTCATTTTAAAAATCTTAAGGACGGCTCAACGTAATGGCCATTTCACATGATACATCCATTTAGAAAATCCAATTGCACTTACAATCTAGAGCTTCACATGTGGTGAAGTATTTATCTGCTATACATCCCTCTGTTATGCAGATAATCCTGAAATAGTAACTGTTGGGCCTACAGCTTAAGACATGTAGCAGGGTACCATTTGTGTACGATGCCAAAGGAGTAAGGCACCTGTAGTGGTTGTGGTCAGGGCCAAGATGACGCACCTCCCCCTTCACCGCTGAGTCTCCAAGCTGGCTGGTTGGTAGACCGGCACACCGGGGTCACAGAGCGAGGGCAAGCCCTTTATGATGTCTGCCGCCTTCTCGGCCATCATGATGGTGGGCGCGTTCAGGTTGCCGCTGACAACGCTGGGCATAATGGAGGCGTCCACCACCCGCAGCCCGTCCAGGCCGTAGACGCGCGTCTGGGAGTCCACCACGGCCATGCGGTCCGTGACCGCGCCCATCTTGCACGTGCAGGATGGGTGGTAGGCGCTGTCCGCCTTCTGGCGCACGAAGGCGTCGATCTCGGCGTCGCTGGTGACCCCTGGGCCCGGCTGGACCTCGGGGCCTCTGAAGGGGTCGAAGGCCTTTTGGGCGAAGATTTCACGTGACAGCTTCACACACTGCCGGAACTCCCACACATCTATGTCTGAGGTGAGGAAAAAAAGAGGGAAAATCAGATGCGCTAACAATGTTCACACCCTTCACTCATAGTGTTGCAAACAATTAATGCTTCAGGGGACTACACCTTTCACACACTCAGCAGATACATCAGAAGTGTAGTGAAGAAATCACTGGATGTTCACTTTTAGTCCCTACAAGTCCTACATGTTTGCACTGAAATTGGGTTTAGATGGATGGTAACATATTCACCACAGTTACAGAATGTAACAACAATATTCACAGTTAGAGAATGTAACAACAGGAACATTTTGGAACAAATTGGAACATTAGTCCTACATGCTTTAACTTCTAAATTAAAATCCAGCATGTGTGTGCCCTTGATGACTTCACCACTGTTACAAAATCACTGCTTTCCTGAGAAAGACCAGATTGCTGTCAGAAGTACAGGGATGTTTGCAATATTCAGAGTTTGAGTGTTACAGGTGTGATCAGATCTTGAGCCATGTTACGGTGACAGTGCTGACCTGTTGTGAGGTAGTTTGGCTGAAGGATTGGGTGATCCAGTGGATTCCTGCTCTTCAGTTTCATCCATCCTATACTGGTACTTCTCATCGGGCCAACATGTACCTGCCCAATTATGAAAAACAAAACCCAATTGTACCATGTATACCCACAGAAAGATTTATTAAAAATTATTAATTTTTAATGCATTCATTTAATTCTTCAGTCTTCCGAGACTGCTTTCCTTCCTAAAAAAACTAATTTCTACTAACCATCTCTTTACATAGGTAACTTTGATGTTCTCTACACACCTGTTAGTTATTATGTCCTCCTTTTGTAAGTCGCTAAGTGTAATGTAATGTAATGTAATATTAAGCGTAAAAAAAAGTTAAGGCAATTTCTCTTTCCTGCCGGCATGTAGATACCCTCCACCTACAGCTGCCCACCTTCAATAACTCTCTGCTGCTCAGTCTGACTTTTCTGAGTTTAACTATGGTGACCCCTAGAAAGACATCGCTGGCTGTAAGCAAAGTTGGCATGGCCTTAGTGTGACTTGACGTGAATATGTGTTTGCATACAGGTCGGGGCCGCATATCCGCGTGGGAAAAAAAGCCTGACAATAACATCAAAGAGATTATAAGCAACGGTGCACCAGGGGGAAAACAGGTTGGCTACGATCCTTGGAAAAACTTGGCACCGAGTGTCCATGATACAGTACAAACATCTTCAACGGAGCATGAGCCCTGAATGACGTTTAAGATAACAGACAGAAAAGAAAGGATGAAAACGAAAAGTAAGACAGACAAGACATGCGTGGGAATAATGAGGAAAAATGCACCTGGTAAGCCTCAATCTTTGAGCTGACCCGGCCGTGGTCAATGACCTGTGAGGGCAGGAAGTGGAACTGGATGTCTGGGTGGGTGACGCCAGGACGACTGCGGATGAAGCCACCACTCTCCAGGTGTGCTGTGGCCCCGTAGCCTGAGGACAGACACACCAGGAAGGTGTTAGAGACAGCACTCTGTCACCGGTGATGGGCGACCTGGATTCAAAAGCTGCTATCTAGAGCCACACATTGCAACTCACCTGGTTATATCTGGGCACTTAATATTTCAATATTGAATACTATTTCAATAAATATTCAATATAATTCAAGATTGTTTCGATTCAATATTATTCAGTATTATTTCCATAAATAACTCCAGGCTGAAGAGTTGTTCTAATTACAACCACTTGATTTACATAATGGCTGGAACAGTTACGTGATACTCGATTGTGGTTTCTGAATCCTGCCTGGCGCACATTTGTATGACAGATATACCTTGAACTCTGAACCCTGCAGCTCATCACATGAACATCACAAACACGGACTGACGCGGTGCACTCTCACATGTCTACTGCAGTGTACCTGTCTGTTGCAGCATCCACTCTATGCCGATCTTGAGCATGAGGAACGGCTTCTGGGCCTTGTACAGAGTTATGGGCTGGGTGCACTGCTGCTGTACATACAGTTCCAAGTGGTCTTGCAGATTCTTGCCAACTCCTGTGCAAACAAACAGGTTACAGGCACAGACATGTTTATCAAGATGCACAGACAGACAGACACGCACGCACGCAAGCACACACACACACACACACACACACACAAACAAATGCCCTCATTTTACCTCCAAAAAGCACTATGTATTCATAAATATTTATTCATGGACATGAGAATTTCCTTAAATTGGGACTGTAACTTCCTACAGTGTGCTGCTAGGAAGGTAATGAAAGAGACAGCACTGGGAAACAGCACTGGGACAGAGCACAGAAAACGAAATGGACAGAGATGGAGAATGAGCCCGCTGGGGAGGGCAAAGGTGGCCTGGTAAGCTACACTTGTGTTCGTACAGAGGGTCTGGCTGTGCTTCCATTGACATGGATGACTCCGGTAGAACCTTTACTGGCCCAGTCAGTGAACAGAGGGAGTGTTCGTGAGCGATGATGTCAACTTTGGACCACATCTGAACTGTAGTGTGTAGGCAGGCTTATAGCCAAGCTAATTGCATACACGACCACCAGACGTTAGCGATTGGGTAAAGGAAGCAATCATTTCTCAATGCAGCACTGCCAGAGCCTCTGTGAAATGAAATGTAGTAGGAGGGGCTGGCTTATCAGCTAGGGCAAAGGTATAGAATTGGAGACTGAGTGAGCTGGCGATGGCAGGATCACCTGGTAGGTGCTGGACCAAAGGGATGCCCAGTTCCTTGAGGTCGTCTGCGTTCCCAACGCCAGACAGCATCAGGAGCTGCGGCGAGTTTATCGCCCCTCCACTCAGGATCACCTCTTTCTCTGCATATACCTGCCAGTGCCATTACACATGCATGAATGGACACACAGACATGTATTATACTGTACAACAGAGAAGTGGACATCCCAGGTTTAGAAAGGTAAAGTCCTGCCATATGTCTGTTCCAGCCAATACACTTAACCAGCTGGTCCTAATAAACACAACTTGTTAGCCAGGCTAATAGGTGAAATCAAATGGATCAAGAGCACAAACAAAAGGGATAATATCCCAGGACTTTTACTTTTTCATGCAAATTTGTCCACCACAGGTACAAACATACAATTTCACAATCACAACTACTTATATATAGTTTTCGGTAGCCTATAAAGGCTTATTATTCTTTAGTCTGTATCCCATGTAAGTATAAAGTGGAGACCACACACACATACACATGCGCACGCGCACACACATACACACAAATGCAATGCAAAGCAAATGTCACACACACACTGCCCTAAGTGCATCGCATACACTTTAAAGGCCGTAAAGGTAAAAGGGCAAAAGCTGTAAAGATAAGCCTGTCAGAACAGATGCAATTTATCTTGTCTCACTTCCCTTCAACAGTACTGTTACAATTCACAAAAATCCTCTTTTAAGCGATCCATTTGTCTAGTCTTTAATGTGCAATCTATACGTAACATCAGCAATCTATACATTGAGTCTTTTATACCCAGGGGGCTTGCCCTTTCACAAATAAAATTCCATTACATTTGCTTTTACAGACACTTTCTTTTCACTGAACGTTTTTGACTTTTGAAATTTTGGCTTTAATGTGGGGGATTTGGACCTGTTGTATTTCATTTTCATCATCATTGAATAATTGTAATAATAATAACAAATTCTGCCAGAAATACTGGAAATGCCCATATTATCTGAAAATATTTCTCAATATATTTTTTTGTGTATGACTTGGGGACAGACACAATCCAGCTTTTGGCACCCTAAGTTAGAAAACACACAGAGTGACTCATTTTTGCATGGCTGACAAAATGCATGTGCCTACTAAGGAAGAGCACGGCCAAATATCCTACAATGGAGCCCAGGCTACATATGTAACCTAGTGTGCACAGGGAGCCCAGGCTACATACGTAACCTAGTGTGCACAGGGAGCCCAGGCTATAAAACCCAGTGTGCACAGGGAGCCCAGGCTATAAAACCCAGTGTGCACAGGGAGCCCAGGCTATAAAACCCAGTGTGCACAGGGAGCCCAGGCTATAAAACCCAGTGTGCACAGGAAGCCCAGGCTATAAAACCCAGTGTGCACAGGGAGCCCAGGCTATATAACCCAGTGTGCACAGGGAGCCCAGGCTATAAAACCCAGTGTGCACAGGGAGCCCAGGCTATATAACCCAGTGTGCACAGGAAGCCCAGGCTATATAACCTAGTGTGCACAGGGAGCCCAGGCTATATACGTAACCTAGTGTGCACAGGGAGCCCAGGCTATAAAACCTAGTGTGCACAGGGAGCCCAGCCTATATAACCTAGTGTGCACAGGGAGCCCAGGCTATATAACCTAGTGTGCACAGGGAGCCCAGGCTATATAACCTAGTGTGCACAGGGAGCCCAGGCTATATACGTAACCTAGTGTGCACAGGGAGCCCAGGCTATATAACCTAGTGTGCACAGGGAGCCCAGGCTATATAACCCAGTGTGCACAGGAAGCCCAGGCTATATAACCTAGTGTGCACAGGGAGCCCAGGCTATATACGTAACCTAGTGTGCACAGGGAGCCCAGGCTATATAACCTAGTGTGCACAGGGAGCCCAGCCTATATAACCTAGTGTGCACAGGGAGCCCAGGCTATATAACCTAGTGTGCACAGGGAGCCCAGGCTATATAACCTAGTGTGCACAGGGAGCCCAGGCTATATAACCTAGTGTGCACAGGGAGCCCAGGCTATATAACCTAGTGTGCACAGGGAGCCCAGGCTATATACGTAACCTAGTGTGCACAGGGAGCCCAGGCTATAAAACCTAGTGTGCACAGGGAGCCCAGGCTATATACGTAACCTAGTGTGCACAGGGAGCCCAGGCTATATACGTAACCTAGTGTGCACAGGGAGCCCAGGCTATATACGTAACCTAGTGTGCACAGGGAGCCCAGGCTATATACGTAACCCAGTGTGCACAGGGAGCCCAGGCTATAAAACCTAGTGTGCACAGGGAGCCCAGGCTATATAACCTAGTGTGCACAGGAGTGAGCACTGGGGATACACAGTAGACAATCACAATTATTGGCTTTTAATAACAGAACACCACACATTTAGTCAGCTGACCTTATGTTATTTTAAATATTTTAAACATTGTGCCTTGTTGGCTGTCAGAAATACTATAACTTTCAGACTTTTTCTACACAAATCTCCAAACTACTCATCACCTACTATATCCCATGCTTTTCACAGCTTTACAGATATTTACAGGCATCCTGTGTAACTCTTCATGACCACCTCACCCTTTTGGTTTCACCGTTGTGTTGGTACTCAACCCCGATGGCCCTGCTCCCATCGAACAGGATGCGGGTGGTGAGGCAGCGCACCTCTGCCTTCAGGTTGGGTCGGGACAGCACGGGCCGCAGGTAGGCACTCGCCGTGCTCCATCTTTTCCCTAAGGAGGGGCATGACCAGGAGAGTTACAGCCCTATCTGTAGAGTACAGCAATAGCATTCAGCAAAAATAGCAAAAAAAAATGTATTTCATAAAATGTGATCTAAGCAAGGTTATTACAGTGTTCATTTTTGTATTCTTTTTTTCTATTTAGTTTTTCAGTTCATTTGTTATTTTCAGTTTAGTTTTAGATAGATAGTCTAACAAGTGCATTCATAGTTTTAGTTTTAGTTTTTATTTTGAGAATTGCCTAGTTTTAGTTTAGTTATTATTTAGTGTTAGTCTTAGGTTTTTAGGTGTTAGTCGTAGTAGTTTTTAGTAGTTAGTTAGTAGTTAGTTTTCTTGCTGTATATGACAATAAACACGTTGAACTTTTTTATTTAAGGTAACACAACATAAGAATCACTTTAAACAAATACTTTTCAATCATTTTACTTAGTTTTGTATTGTTAAACTTAGTTTTTGTTAACTATAAAAACCCTGGATCTGAGTGTCTAAGGCACATTACATTACACTTAGCAGACCCTTTTATCCAAAGCGACTTAAAATAGAGGACACAAATCAAGCTACAAGATACGTTAAAGAGATGATCAACATAGACCATCATGGTTTACCTCTTGTACTTAAAAGCAGGGCAGGAAATTGATTTTAGCAACAAAAAAATTGTCTTTACATCCACATAGCTTAGATACATCTCTTTACCTGACAATAATAATAGAAGAGTACATGACCTGTGGCAGCCACAGCGCTGTAAATACCCTGTCCCACCCTTTCATTTTGCCTACGAATCACTCATGAAACCACTGGATGGCCTACAGTACTTGCCTACCTACGCACCTTCCTGCTACTGTGGGGTATTTCCAGCCAGTGGTTTAGAAACAAACCCAGATAAGTGAACTCAAAGTAAAAAAAGAGATCTGCTTTACCACAGGGAATAAAGCCAAATGACCCCTCTATTAGGAGGCTTAACACTTGTTCAGAGTTAACTTGTTGTTGGAGTTTAAAAGGTAAGTAACTAAACCTACTTTCTGGAATACTCCCCTTATCACATGGTTTTGGGGAGAGTTGCTTGGGACAGAGGTTTTTAAGAAGAGGCAGGTTTTTTAATTTAATTCTTGGTAGCTTGTCGAATAACACTTATTCTGCCTTAAAGCATGCTGTTATACTTTGATACACTGACTTTTAAGGATAAATATAGATTATGGCATTTATTGGTTGGAGGGTAGGGAGAGGGTAGGGACCTTTGTGTATGGTCATGTCCATCCAGCCCAAGCCCTCCTGCTGGTGGCCATTCATGTCATCGGTGAAGGGGTACCCAGCCTGCTGTCCGGCTTCGATGAACGCTTGGTGAAGGGGGTGATTGGTTCTGCCCCGAGACACATGCAGCGGTCCGCTGCCTCCTCTGTAGCGGTCGGCGCCCAGCTCGTGGGCCTGGGCTTTGCGGAAGTAGGGCAGACAGTGGTCGTAGTCCCAGCCCTCGGCTCCCTCCTTCTGCCAGCGGTTGTAGTCCTCGGCGTGGCCGCGGATGTACACCATGGCGTTGAGGGAGGACGAGCCTCCCCACAGGCGGCCCCGGGGCCAGTAGAGAACGCGCCCGTCCATGCCTGACTGGGGCAACGTGTGGTAATACCAGTTGAACTTGTCGTCGCACAGGTTGTACGTGAGAGCTGCTGGCATGTGGATCTTCCAGGACAGCCGGACGCTGTTGAAAAACATGTCCTTGGGCCCAGCCTCCAAGAGCAGAACAGAGTCAGAGGCGTTCTCCGTCAACCTGTTGGCCAGCACGCATCCTGCCGAGCCGGCACCGACGATGACGTAGCTGTAGGAAGGGGTCCTCTGCCCCGCACTGGTGGTGCTGTAGCTACAGGCCCATTTGCATACCTGCATCAGGGCCTGGGAGAAGCACGGGCTGGGTGCCAGGCTCACACCCCTGCCAAGGGCACAACTCATTGTTCTGGACACTGTGAATGACAGCATGCTGGTTTGGTGTGCCTGATCCACATCTAAAGTCACAAATCACCAATGCCAAGCCCTCGAGATGAGAGAAACAGGGCCCTAAAGGAAAAAAACAATGTTAAAAAAAGTTATGACACATCGAAGCACGTTTCCATAAGCTTTAGTTCCTGACAGTTTATACAGCTTAAAGTTTTGTATGGCGGTAACGTATGCTTGTACTCTTAACTGGTCGCATACATGACTTTGCAACAGCAACGAGTTGGCAGTGTCCCTATTAAATGGGTGAATGGAGGAGGTCAGCAAGTCAGTCGAAACAAAAATGTGGCTGCTGCAAGGGATGGCCAATAGCCAATAGCCGCGGCCTAATAAAATCAATGGAAATTTCATTTTCGTTTTTATTATCATTCTTAAGAAAATTTAGTTGTGGGCCGCTGAAAATCAACTGTTTCTTTCAAAACATGCGACGACTGTGGTGTGAGTATCAGATAGCATACATGTGCACTGACAAGGCGCATTCCCCGACTGCAAACTCATTCGATATTACATTTCAAGGTAAAGCAACACACTTACGTGCACCAATATTTTGTAGCATACAAAAGTTTATGAAACAACAAACCACCTCTCGCGTATCGGCTTTAGTTTTACTGTTTACTGCAGCAACTTCACCACTTTGAAGGGGTGGAGTTTGGAGACGTTGTCGTTGATAGGTTGGGGGCATGGTCAACAGGAACGTCACGTTGCTTTCCTATTCACCCTTTCAGCCACTAGTTTGCAGTGTTGTGCAGGTTTACCTGAGGAGGGACCGAAGCCTGTTGTGAAAACATTATCAAATGTCGGAGGTTTTCATGCTGTGTCAACCTCTATGTAAAACAAAGTCAAATGACTCCTCCTAATTTAGAAGGTTTACAACTTACTTGCTTAGCCGGCTCGCCAATCAACTTTTCTGAAATAGCCCACGTTGTGATGACTGAGCCTAACAAACAAAACTCGACCTGTGATTGAAGTGTCACAGAGAACACAAAAGAGCAGAAATTAAGACAGTGCCCCTCCGTTGTAAAATTTTACCAGAGAGAGAGAGAGAGAGAGAGAGAGAGAGAGAGAGAGAGAGAGAGAGAGAGAGAGAGAGAGAGAGACTCCACCCTTTTAAATTATTTATACATCCGCATCTGCACCTCAAGTGATCTCACTGAACACAACCATCTATCGACAGCAGCATGTGGTACCATAAACAGCATTGGATCTTCGTGTGGAATCTCACCATAGTTTGGAGTCTCATCTTACCAGTAGGCAAAATTTTTTCGAGTCTTAAATATTTTGACAAGTTTTAGATTGTCATCACAAGCAACATGTAGGCTATCACGATGGTTAATTATTATAGTTAATATGATGATGATTATGATCATGGCACGAATGTAAAGATGATGATGA
Source organism: Coilia nasus (assembly GCA_027475355.1). Lineage (NCBI taxonomy): Eukaryota > Metazoa > Chordata > Actinopteri > Clupeiformes > Engraulidae > Coilia > Coilia nasus. The sequence goes on along the minus strand of CM050206.1, from coordinate 24,084,431 downwards.
TGATGATTATAATTATTATGTTTATCATTATTAAAGCTAATCATATCCAGTCCTATTACTTTTATAATTATTATTAGGGCCGATGCTGGTGTGGCTAATTCCTGTCCTTTCATCTTTTTAGATTACCAATATTAACTGTTATGGATATATTCAGGGTACGTGCATTCTCTCTCCCTGCATTCTCTCTCTCTCTTTCTCTCTCTCTCTCTCTCTCTCTCTCTCTCTCTCTCTCTCTCTCTCTCTCTCTCTCTCTCTCTCTCTCTCCCTCCCTCCCTCTCTTTCTGTGTGTGTGTGTGTGTGTGTGTGTGTGTGTGTGAGGAGGGTGTGATAAAGCCCATATGATAACTTGCTTCATTTAGTAACTTTGTTAGGCTTTTTTCTAACAGAAACACGTGGACTTCACAAACCTCTTTCAGCCATTATGGTGACAGTAAGTGCTTTTATAGATTGTGACTGTAAACACCAGAGAATTTTGATGAAAATCAAAAATGACCATACATGACGTACATTCATTATTGACTTGTTATTATTTTCATAAATAAAATAAAAGAATATAATTAAAACACATCTAGCACTTAAACATTCTGTAGCACTTAAAGATTCCTTTGTATTTTCATTTTAGAATTTTACTTGTGATCATAAAAGTAAGTGTGATTTTTTTTAAATTTGATTAGACTTTATTTCTTTAAAGTTTCACACGTTTTGAAAAATGCTGCTCTGTCAGTCAAAACCACAACCACAAACCACAGGTTTTCACAAATCCTTAAAAATAAGGAAAGCTGTTGTTCTGGACAAAATGTAGTGTTTAGTTAAAACATGGCTTTCATTTACACAACATGTACCTTTTAATTATGGTATGTGAGAGCAATAACTGTACAATCTATGTGTGAGAGAATCTCTGATCTACCCCTTGGCTATTTTCTCCAGAGCCGGATGGCATCTATGTTGATGACAAAGTGGCATCAGCTTTACATGTTCTAACCGTAAATCACATTTCCACTGCTGAAGGACCAAAACTCAACATCTCCTGGGCTGTCAAAGTAGATGGTAGGATAAATTAACCAAAATACTGGTGACATACACTGTATATCTAAGCTTACTCTAAGTCCAAGGCACGCAACTAAAGACATGCATGTTTTATGTTCATTTTCAGCCACCATTGATAGCTTGGTTGGGTTATTGCTGTATGTGTCAGAAAGACGTCCTCTGTGGTGTATTTATAACCCCCCACTCAACAATGTTTCAGGGATAAGGGATTTTGACTTGGTATGTTAAACAGTTTAAGTACATGGATTATCTGTGCTGGCTCAAGTTTCCGTTTATAATACTAACTTTATTCTACTTGCTTTGACTTACAGTTGTGGTTTAGCTACAATGTTTATGCTGAACCCAGTAGCATTGAAAATGTAGTAGCTCATAACATCCCAGAATCATGGGAAAGTGATGCAGATATTTTCAAGATCATACAAATATCTACTCCAGGTAGGCTACCGTGCCTTCATTTTCTTTTGACAGTAATGGAGTATATAGATTAAACAGTATATGGTGAGTGATATGTGGTCTGTATGTTTCATTTTAAATGGACACATTTCTGTATGAACAAACCAAATCTGGGATAGGTCTCTAACTATGTCTTGTTTGTGTTATGCGTCTGTACTTCAGGGTGCACTGACCCAATTATGCAGAGACATCATAAATGTAGGCCTACAGAGACAGGTAAAAGTACATTTGATTTAACATGATTATCAGCTGAAATTGACAAAACATACTGATGAAAAGTTGATGTGGTATGAAATATGTAAAACAAGTAAATTATTTCAGGATTGTAATTTGTCTAAAATTAAAACATTCCAGTTACAACAGAGCTGCCTGGATCAACTGGTGAGTCCAACATCTCTTTCCATTTTGAAGATAATTTTCGATGAAGTTGCTGATTCTTGTTAAATATCTGTGCGGCAGCTGTAGCCTAATGGTTAGAGAGCTGGTCTTGGGATTGGATTGTTGCAGGTGCAAATTCCATTCCAGTAGGAAGAAATGGGGGTGGGGGAGTAAAACAACCAGTGCTCTCCCGCACCCTCATCCATGTCTGAAGTGCCCTGAGCAAGGCATCTAACCCCACATTGCTCCGGGGACTGTAACTGAAACCCTGTACCTAAATAACTGTAAGTCGCTCTGGATAAGAGCGTCAGCTAAATGTAATAAAAAATACATATATCATTTCCTTCTTTCCCCAGTAATGGCAGCAGCTGGTGACACATGGATAGGTAAGTGTGTCTTAAAGGTCTAATGGCAGGTGTCATTGCGTGTTGTAAGCTTAATGTCTTGCATTGTCCTTGTCACACAGAGCCAAAGGAGCCCCCCAAAGCTTTGCTGATCATAATAATCTCCATGCTGATCGTGTGCCATTTGTTTGCCACTGCATTCGGCCTATGTGAGTATCATAATAATAAAAAGTTGAACTTATACAGTGCCTTTCGCAAACTGAAGGTTGCAACAGAGGAAACTAGACAGATAGACAAGCAAAACAAACAAAATTATCAGATAGAGACCAGAGCTTAGGGGCCATGACACTAAAGGACCTGCCACCGCAGGTAGAGGGTTTGGAGTAGGGAACAGCAAGGAGGTTATAAGCAGATGATCTGAGCGAGCAGGATGGAGTGAAGGGCGAAACAAGTTTGCGAAGGGTTTTGAAAGTTCATTCTTGATGAAAGTGATGTTATCTCACTGTAGCGGCACATGGTATTGGATTATTTTCATTACATTATACTTGTCAGATGCTTTAATCCAAAGCGACTTACAATGGAGCACATAAACAAGCTGCAGAGGAAAGCAGAGTAAGCAAAGGTGTAACAAAGTTAGGGCAGACAGGGTACAGGACAGTGTTGGTGAGTGAAGGTTAGTTTTGTTAGGAAGGGAAGTACTCTCAAAAAAGAAGAGTCTTCAAGAGCTTCAAGGTAGAGAGGGATGACAACTGGTAGGTTGTTCCACCAATGTGGGACAACAACATGATAGTTTAGACTGAGATTGCCTTGTGTGAGGAGCAGGAGCGCTGGAAATTGTGGGCCCCCTGAAAGAAAATTATTTTGGGCCCCTACCCCAACCATATCATAGTCCCGTGGGCCCCTGTGAAGCTCTGGGCCCCCTAAATCGTCCTGGGGGCAGGGGATCGCAGGGGATCGCAGGGGATCGCAATGCTCTGGATGGGACATAAGCCTTTATTATAGCCTTCAGATAAGTAGGGGGGACTCCGAAGGTACTTTGTAGGCTAGAACTAGAATTCAAGCAGCCACTGCAGGTTAACGAACAAAGGAGTGACATGTGCCCTTTTAGGTTGATTTGCAATGGTTTTATTACGCAAGCAGGTAAACCAGCCAGGAGAGAATTGCAGTAAATGAGGCAATGGATGACCATAGCCTGTACCAGAAGCTGAGTGGCAAATAGTGAAATTAAACCAATGTGGATTGTCTTTCAGTTCTGGCTGCCCTTAGGGCTTCTGTCACAGACAACAGAGCTGCCACTTCTGAAGACAGACTGTTCGGTCGAGTAGGTCGTTTCAAGTGAGGAAGTCAGTGACCTGTTTTGAGACTGCTCTTTTGATAGCTTTTGATAGGAAGGGAAGTAGAGAAAAATGTTGGCCTAATATATTTCTCAGTATCCAAATCGTACCCAGCTGTCCATTTGTGGAAATTAGAACATGACTACCTCTGAGCCACAGAGGGGTGGTTACAGCTCCAATTAAAAACACTCTTTCAAATGTAATACCTTCATGTACTGTGCAGACACAGTCCAGTTAAAATACAACCCACCTATTCCTCTCTCCAGATGTATGTCGTCGGCGGACCTCGCTGAACCTGGCAAAGGATGCCTCTGAACCCGTGCGTGTGTCTGTGCTGATGGTGTACCCGGCCGTGGACAGCGTGTTCCAGCGGGCCGTGGTGACCCTCGCCGACTTCCTGCAGAGCAGCGGCGCCTGCAACGTGGCCATCGACGTGTGGCAGCAGGGCCGGCTGGCCGAACTCGGCCCCCTCCGCTGGCTGCACTCCTTGAGCGAGAGCACCGACAGGGTCCTCATCGTCCTGCCCGGCTGCCCCGCGGGCCTCGGTACGAACGGCCCCAAGGATCTATACACTTCATTACGTCAGCGTCACTGTCAATGTATTATTATAAAGCACTTTACAAACAACAGCACAAAGTGCTGTAAAACAAAACAGAAACAAAGAAAAGAAAAAAAAATACATAAAATATACAAATTCATATTATTATTTCTAAATTACTTAATAAATTAGTAATTACTATTAAAGTTGTACAAAATAATTATTGACAACATTGATGTAAACAGACTGTTAAGTAGAGTAAGCATTTATTTTAATGTAATAAAAACATGTTTTACTTCTATTGCTGTGTTAGATTAAATGGCAGTTCGAAACTGTTGAAATGACTGTTGCTCATGACTATCCTTTATCCTTTTGGATGTTACCCCTTACCCACCTCCTACCTGTCTCATCAACCTTGGCATTTATTTTCCTCCCCCGCCGCAGACGAGTCTGAGGGCAAGCTGCTTCTTCCCTCTGAGATGGGGCACGCGGTCCCTGCTTCAGCACACCAGCTCTACCCTTTGGCGCTGAAGATACTTTGCCACTCCAAGCTGTGGGTGGTCCACCTGGGCAAGGTCACCTCCAGGAGCAGTGTGCCTGCGGAGCTGAGGGGCTGCGAATCCTTCGCCCTGCTCGAGGACCTCCAGAAGCTCCTGGGTGGGCTCTGCTCTTTACAAAAGGCTGCTGGGAAAGTGCTGAAATCGAGGCTGAGAGAGAGCGGACAGCGCTCGGATGGAGGCCTGGGCAGACTGAAGGAGGTCCTGAGGCAGCTGGAACAGTGGGAGAGATCCAAGTGTTCCAGAGATTTTCAAATCATCTCAGTTTGAGGGTGTTACGGCTATATGTGTTTTGTGTCTTCCGTGCTGTTTGTCCCTCTGTCTCTCCCATACCTGCTACCTGCTCAAATGGTCATGTGCTGGGATTGGGCTGATTAGAAGCACCTGGACAGGTCATCAAGGACCGCTTAAAACTACCTGGTTCCTGCTGCCAAAGGAGAGGCTTTTGGTGTGGGACTGCTTGCTGTTGCCTTTCAGCTGGGATTTTGTGTTATCTGTAGATTTTGTGTCTTGAGTTAATGTTAATAAATCCCACTGGTTGGGTTACATTTTTAAGGTGTGTTGTGTATCACTTGGGTCAATGGTAGGTTTGTTTGCCCCAGTAGGGCCATCCAACAGTGGGGCGCAACAGAGGGTGATGTGCACCACACAACTTTTTGATCAACATTGCCGAGCAATAATACGGCGGGCTCCTAATTTTCTAAAGGGATGATGAGGAAGAACTTTCATTTTTTTCAAAGTGAGATGGACCTCAGTGGTGCGTTAAGCAGACTCGTAATTTTTTAAATTCACATTAAAAACTGCATAATACTTTTGATAGCTTTTGAAGGCTACAATTAACAGTTTACTGATGTTTTGATTAACAAATCAAATCTTCTAGTAGAATGACCATGACCATATGACCATTTAGCAAAAAAAACATGTTTCTGGAACAGTTAATGGGGTCAAAGATACAGCTCGCCAGTTATCTGTTCTATCTGCTCACACCACAGGTGCCTTTATCTTAAGGCTTCAGTGCAAAGCAGGAAGTCAAGCTTGTGTTGTTTTTTTTCTTTTTCAAAAACAGGATACCACAGCATCACATCACAGCTCTTTTTTCTCTCAAACTCCTGCACCATGCGTGTCTCCATCATTAGAGAAAATAAATGACAGACTTTGAAACAAATTTTTATTTATGTTTTTAAATATGGTTTCTTCAGAAAACTTTTACCATCAAAGACAAGTTAGACGGTTTTCGTATGCCAAGGTTTGAAAGTTGCTATATCTACATCTAAAAAAAGATCCTCTGAAACAAACACACCCACACACACACAGCAATGAAATACACTCAGAGACATCCTCCACACACACACACCTACATACACCCACACACACACCCACCCACCCACCCCCACACACACACACACACACACACACCAGCTCCTGTTGCTGTCACCACACAAAGGCGGCTCTCTCCCGCAGCATGCGGACTCCGAAGCGCTGCCACTCCTGCTGGTGGATCCACATCTCCTGGGTGGTGTCCAGGCAGGCCAGCACCGCCCCGCCCTTCCAAGGTATCAGTCGCGGATCCATGTCCTGTGGGAGGAGTCAGAGACCCTGTCAGTCCCAAAAGACTAAACCCACCTCTGCTCCCATTTACACAACCTGGGAGGCTGTCCAGACATATTGGTTTAAGTGTCAGAATGAACCACCCTTCTGGCAAAGCACTACTATCTCTACCATGCTACTAAACAATTACAAATTGATGAAAATAAAAGATGTGGACCTTGTGTGTTTCTGTGTGATCTGATCTCAACCTAACTCTGTAAAGGAATACATTCTGAGATGCAGGTTATAAAATGAGGCTTATACACATTGTAACAAACACAAAGAGAGACAAGGGAAAGCTGTTCCACTAAATGATACTAAAATGTCCATGCGATTAGGACATGGTACTAACACCAAGTAGTATGAAGTAGTAATCGTGGTAAAAATAGATATAGTAAAAGTCTTATAAAACACTAAATTATCAACAAAACTCCACTGCCACTGCCAGTTGCCTCCACTGGGCAATCAAATCTTTTTGCCTCACACAGTTCCAAGTCGGTTTGCTTTCCTTGTGAACTCACGAGCTCATGACCCTAGTGTGACAACCCTTGGGATTGATTTTGTGTGTGTGTGTGTGTGTGTGTGTGTGTGTGTGTGTGTGTGTGTGTGTGCTGGGCACCTTTGGCCGCGTGATGACCTCCACGTTCTCTACCACCCGTCGGAACGAGGGGGGCATCTTGTTGAGGATGCGGTGCTGCAGGAACTCCTGAGCGCCGTGGAATAGCAGCCCTCCACCCACCACCAGGATGGAGCTGTACATCTTACGCTTGGTCTCGTCAGATGCTGCACGCACGCACGCACACACACACACACACACACAGCTATATCACAGGCCATAGGCTTCAAAGCAACAAGAAACAGCATATTTAGCCAGGCGCTTACCACAGCAGTCTATACAGTGCAGAATGGCTTTGTCCAGCCCCAGGGCTTTCCCCTCAAACTGCGACACGGCCGTCCTCCGAGACAGCAGCGCCGAAGGGGAGTCCTCCACCTCGGATCCACCCACCAGGCACTCTCCCTGGCCATGGCCAAAATCTACTTCCTGGGCATGCAGGCCTCTCTCAGATGGCTCACCACCCTGGCTGGACTCCCCCTCAAAACCTAGTGGTTTGGGCAGAGATTTCCTCTCTCCTGTGGCTTTAGAGGACTGAGGGGGGGAGGGAGGACAGAAGAGGAGACAAGAAAATTACTCTTTTTGAAGTGAGGTGTGTGACAGTGACAGAGTGTGTGTATAGTGTGAGTGAATAAAAATGACTATATTCACATTAACAGACCAAACTGGGTTAATGAATGTAAATAAACATGAAGTTAACAAATAAGAGTCCAATTCATGTAGAAGCAAGATGAATGTGTGCTGTGTGTGTGTGAGTGAGTGAGTGAGTGAGTGAGTGAGTGAGTGAGTGAGTGAGTGAGTGAGTGAGTGAGTGAGTGAGTGAACAAGAGAAAGTTTAATCCTTGCCTGGTCTTGTTTGCTCTGTGTGGACAGCAGGTAGTGCTCGTCATGAGGGTCCTCGGAGTCCCCTTGGGAGCGCTGCTGCAGTGAGGTCATCTTCTGGCCCACAATGCCAAACGTAGCCGGGTAGAACAGAGCCATGGGGGCCTTTGGCAGAACAGGAAACAGGAAACACCGCATCACTATCATACAGCCTAATAGGATCAGTAATAGGCTACCTCAATTCAGAAGCTATAATCTAGTGCCACATATTCCAAATCACCTTGTTCTACCTGTGCACGTAATACAGGTGATTTCAGTATTTAACTTCTCTACCTGGCTGAAGTATTGTGCTTATCCGAATCAGCTGGTTTAGGGAATGGCTGGAAAATATGTATATAGTACTGGAGTATAGCTTCTTAAGCCAGAGAGCTCATCACTGAATAGGTATCCCAACCTGAGTGTGTGTTTCTGTGTGCTTGTGGCTGTGTGGATTTTAGCACGACATTGGCCTTGAGCTGTCTGAAACAGTTAGCAAGACTGTCTTGCTCACTCACTACCTACCTGAAGCTTCTCATCTCCCAGTCGGCACTGGTACAGGAGGACAGGAGATTCTGGGAAACGTGTGCGAAACTCGTGGTCTTGAAGTCCAGAAATGTCCTGGAATGAGGGGAAAATTGAATTGTGAAAATGACATACCCACTGGACTGGACTCTATGGTATGATTTTGGAAACCTTGTCTTTTGTGGACAAACAAAACAGTAAAACATAGTCCATGTCTAAAACATGTCCACAGTCCTCAGTCTAAAATATGCCACCTGGTCCAGGTGGCAGAAGGTCTCTTTGAGCTGTTGCAGGAGCATGCAGTCCATGCGGTTGGTCAGCTGGCATTCTCGATAGGGGAAGCCTGCTCGCTGCAGCAGCCAGAAGAAGCAGCGAGTCACATCAGCGCCACCATAGGCCAAACACATCCTGAAGAGTACATGAGTACACACACAGAAAAAAAAGAGACACCCTCTTTTATTTGAACAAAAAAAAACTATTATCAAATGTATTGTCCCAAGTACTGTTCCACACAGATATCAACAACCCTGTACGAAATCACCCAAGCATTAAGTAGAATACTGTCAACATTATCAAGCAGCTTGTACTAAGATCAAGATGGGAATTTTAAACAGACAAGATGGGGTGGGGGGGGGGGGGGGGTGGGGTGGGGGGGGGGTTGAACACACACACACACACACACCTTGAGCTCCGATGTGACACCCCATCTTCGACACAGCACAGGCTGGTCTTCTGGTCACCCACGTCCACCACACAGGCACTGCTGAGGCCGCTACCGTAGGTGGCACACACCGACTCCTGGTGCACCACGATAGCTGCACCAGCCGGGGAAGGAGGAGAGGTTTTTATTTGACACGCTAAACAGAAACATACATGTGTTTGCCTCTCTTGTCTTGCGCTACATCGTTTGCAGACATGTTGTCTGAATTGGTGAGCAAATGTAAGCAAAACACAAAGAAAAGGCAGAATGGATGGGAGATTCAACACCATTAGTAACTTAAAGCAGCCCTGAGCAGCACCAGTGTACATGCGAGTGCATCATATTAAAAGCAAAACTCTAAATTATAGGTGGTGCTGCCCTCTAGTGTTTTCAGAGTATATTACATCCACATATTATGGCTCTTTGCAGTGGGCTCTGAACACTGTACTGGTATGACTTACAGGATGTGCAGGTGTGTTAGTGTGTGTGAAAGTACTTCTTACCTGAGAATCCCAAGTTGTTCAGCAACATGTTAACCATTCCTTTGACATGCTGTCTGTTGTAGATGTCAGGAACAAGCAGTATGCATCTGTAATACTGATGTCGAACCAAATGGTATTAGTAACTCTCACACATCACAATTTTAGATACTGGTGAGTTTTCAATGTAAGTAGTTTAGTAACTAACCCAGATAACTTAAACTCAAAGTAAGTGGTAAACCCCATATAGAACCTGATAATGTAATAATTTCTCAATAATGTAATAACGCCCAACAATGTAATAAAAATCACCCCATAAGTCCTTAAAACATGTAATAAACCCCCTGTAGAACCTCGCCTCGGCTCGCCTTGCCCCTTGTCCCCTGCAGCCCTATCCATACCTTAAGGTCTTTCAGGGGGATTTCCAGAAGTTTCTGTATAGCATGAGACCAGATGGCCTCCAGGTCAGCCAAGACGGCTGTCAGTGATCCTCCAGGACCCCCATGGATGTTGAGCTGACCCCTACAAATGGGCCAGTGGAGGTTGTAGCTGTCAGCTGGGTTCACATACAGGGCCTGTACACAGACAGTAGAGTAACATGATGAAATCTATTTAATACACAAAGTTCAGTACTTGGATTTAATTGAACTCAAAGATGTTTTGCCAACATATTTGTAGGAGTCTTCTTGGAATCCAGCAGAGACAGGCTGTACACTGCTGTACTTTCTCAACATTTTCTAAACATTCTTTCAGAGTATGGCATTAAAATCGAGTTAATTTACATTGTTTTTAGGCCTCTGCTGGTGAAAAAAGGCTAATTTCTTCCTTTTAAAGGGATGTGGTAAAAATATGTCACTGTAATCTCATGACAAGACCTATAGTGTGACACTACCTATTTATCTGACTTTAAAATTGTGTCACTTTACTGATATTATGTATAGCCAGGATTTTGAACACTGCTCTTCTCTTACCTCCTCTCCCACCAAATAGTCTGATTTGTGGTTTGTGTTGGTCCACTTCACCCTGGCCGTAGGATCCAGCACAGCAGGACGAATCTGTCTGTTGTAAGCTCTTGCCTACAACACAGTTTAAAGAAAGCATTAAAATCCACCAATCAATCTTCAAGTCCCTCCTATACTCCACTGCTAAAACTAAAAACCCACCTGCTCTGCAGATACTGGGGTTCGTCTAACTCCGTTTGACATTTTCTTTGACCAAATGGCTTGGTCAACCATTTTCAGGCCATTTTGCCGCTGCTCATTGCTGTCCGGTTTCTTGAAATCAGATATAGCCAGAAAGAAGATGTGGGAACAAGATGGGAATGAGAAAATTACAGATGTGAAAGTGAACATAGGTAACTTCTGCACATGTCTCATACACCAGCAGCGGGCTCTGGCTTGGGCTGTTTCTGCAGGCACTTACATTTAGTCCATCTCTTAAGAGCCAGAGGTCTTCATGTCGAGGCTGACCAGGTTGTTTATGTCGTCGTGCAATGACGTGCGGAACTGTCACAGGCAGGGTGTCTGTAGCTCGACCAATTCTTAGGGTTTTAGATCCAGGATGGATGATGACAATGGATGTGGTCTGAATTGGCTTGAGGGAGGGAGACAATAATGCTACATCAGGTTAGATGATCAATGGTCAAGCTGTTCAATTTTTATACATTACGGTGTCTCATGTTAGAGCAACACACAAGTGAATAATCAGACGAAAGACTCTTGAGAGGCATGCAATACTGCTCTGAAAACCTCAATCCATCAAAAAGTGATTCCGCGTGACAATGACATGCAAAGATACTACCAGATATTACACTTGCTGAAATTTGAAGGAAAACGTCCATATAAAAGACATCAAACGTTAAACTTACCTCTTGCAAAGGCTCTGCAATAGCGGCTGGGACAATCGGTCTTTTCACTCCGCGTTGTTCCTTTTCTTTCTCCTTCTCTCGCTCCTTTTCTTTCTCTTTCCCATTTTCTTGTTCTCTTTCCGCTTGTGTCATTTGGTATCGTGTTTAAACAATATTAAACTACGGTTACATTCAGAGGTTCATTAATGAGTACTGTCACACTTTACACAACTAGTGCTCTGCGCTCGCCCACTTCCCAAAACACTGAGGTTGGCCAAAGAAATGTTTCACGGAGTTAAATCCACTGGCCAACTAAGAGATATAGAAGTGTGTGAGACAGGGCACGTCTACCAGGCATAATCTGCATTACCAAAGACACCTACTTACATATAATTTACATATAAATGTATTTAAAATGTATTTTCAAAATGGATCATTATCTATGAAAGATTTAAAAGAAAACGCTCAGAAAACCGCATGTATTCAATCCATTGCACTTTTGCAAGGCAGGCTACTCAAATGACAGGTGCATTGTTATTTTAGCTTATCTGATACTGAATACTTTTGCAAGCCAGCACAGATCGTATTAAGCCCTATATGTAATTTGCTGTTTTGAGATAAGATAAAAACATATAATATAAAAAAAATCCAAAAGCCACAAACACATAAGAAATGGTGTTACCCTCAAAGCTCTGTTTTGATTTTTTCTCACCCTTGAGGCACATTTATTCACTCTTTCTGGTTTAGTCTCTAAGCCAAGTTCACCATTACACAGTGGCTTATAAATAGCATTACGCTCTTATTCTATTAATAAACAAAAAAAATACTTTACTTCAAATTACTGTATTAACAGCTGCAGACATCAGTCATATATTTCTCATAAAATACTCAAGTTATCATCTGCACAATAAAGAGGAAATATTTACTGCCCTGAGTCTGTTTTCAAAACAAATAATATGCATGCCCATGTCAAAACTAGACTTACTTTTCTTAATTACAATGTGGCAGACAGAATTATGTTATTTCAGCTTTCCAACCTTATTACAATCCAATCTTACCTTAATATTTCTGAGATGGATACATATTTTTTACAATTGTAAAAAAGAAAAACAGTTCACATCAGGCAAAAAAGACTTGTGAAACTAACACACAGACAAAAAGTAGTCAATTAAAACCATGATTTTATTCATTGAGTATACATACCTACATTCTCATGATGTGAAAATAAAGAAAATTTCTTCATGATTAAAGTGATACCACTCTGCCGTTACAGTCTTTATTGGATGCAAATAAACAGTAGACAGGTGGAGGAAAGGAAAGCGTCTTGTAACATGAGGATGTAAAGGACGTGGATTGAAGGGCTGCCAGTTCAGCCACTCTGGCGCCATAGTTGAGGCATTCCCAGAGTAGCATCATGAATCCGCAAAGCAGAAACAGCCTGAGGAGGGGGGGTGACACACACGTATGCATGTGTTGGTCTGTGTGTGTGTGTGTGTGAGTGTGTGTGTGTGTGTGTGTGTGTGTGTGTGTGTGTAGCCATAACTGCCCTGCTGTGTTGCCTCCATATGATGGAAGGCTTAAACTATCAGCATGAGCCATTTATGAAGCTCCACACATCCCCCAATGCCTGCATCAGAGTGCAGGCGTTTACCTGTCAGAAAGAAAGAGACAGAGTGGATGAGTTAATATGATTTTGACATAGTATAATTAATAGTAATTAGCATTAATAATATTTTTATTACTATTCCTTTAATGTGTGTATCATTTCTGTGGTGGACACTTGCACTTTAAAAAATGCAAAAAAAAAAAAATTGAAAATTGTTTCTAAATAGTGCTGTATCTGCTTGGATATTGGATCTGCTTGGACATTTCAACAGGACAACCCATGACTTTCTGCCTCACCTTCCTCATCCTCCTCCTCCCATTGGGGGGGCGTTGGGACCCGCACCATGGTTTATCCTCCCCATCCGCTTCCGGCCTCCGGGGTAACCTGGCGGGCTGCATAAACATCACATCAATGTCACACTGCCGTTCAGAGGAAGCTGGAGCAGAGGTCCTGCATTTTGACATGACCACATCCGTACTGTAAACGCCACCTAGGTGTGCTAGCAAGGAGGCAGAACTCATGGGTGTCTGTGTGCAACTGTGCGATATCAGCATCAGTCTCTAAAGGCACTGAGTAATAATAGTGCATTCCATTTCCAATACTGCATTTCCATTTCCTTTTTGTATCCAAGATTCAGATCACCAGATAACATGGGGGAAAAAACTGGGAAAATCAAATTGGATGTGTTCCATTTGGTAGCTCTTCTGTGTTGTTCTGAGAAATATTTGGTCAGTAGCCCAAGGGATGGGGATGCACATTTTGTCACTTTCATCTTCTGCACCCAGAAAAAAACAGTAGGAAACTAAGCACCAACAGGAAATGGACTGCATTATAAGGTTTAAGCACAGCTTTGTACTTGCTGGCTACTGTTACATTTTTGTGTTTATTTTTCTGTGTGTTTTTGTCTTTGTTACATCTTATGATCCAGCAAATCGCAAGGTTAAAAGTCTCAGTTGACTGCTATTCACAGCTGTTAAGTTATACTGAAACCACAGAACTTTTGGTACTTTGCATTTTTCATTTCCATATCACGGTTTCGTTGGACTTACTCTCTGCCATCCCTGAAGCCAGATGAGCCACTGTTCCCACCCCTTGACAAATCTGGATGAACTATTGTCTGAAAGCTAGAGGGCAGGATAGAAAAAAATATTTGATTTGATTAATTTGATTACTGACAACAGAACAACAACAAAACATGTAAGAGGGGTGAACCACAGGACTTGAACAATGTGGTTCTCAAACAGAGTTTAATGCCATGGTGTGCTATAGTTTAATTAGCCTACTTACAATAAACTGATAAATTCAACTGCAGCCCAAAACATGTCCGTCAGGAAAGACAGTCTCCATGGTGACTGGGACCTGCTGTCCAGGACCTGGCCTGGGATAGAACACACACACAGAGACTCACTATTACACATCTACACTGCACAATAAGTATATATAAGTATATATATATATATATATATATATATATATATATATATATATATATATATATATATATATATATATATAAGTATATATAAGTATTAACTGGCCGTCCATCTAACTTTTATCATTTTCATTCATGTACATTATTTGACCAAAACAAATCAAAGAAATTAATCAGTTATCAAAATGTCTTGTGATTAATATAACAACTAATCAATGAACTGACTAGCTGATCTAATTGTTTATCTATAGGACCAATGTCTTGAAAGTCAAATTGGCAACTTCACAAGTATGATTTTGATAGCACCAGCAGTAACATGCAAGAAATTGTGAAAGAAGCATGGTGAAGTGTTCTCACTGTGCTTATTTGTTAATTAAGCAAGCCCCACCACGCCTAAACTAAACCACGATGTGTTTTGGACTTATGGATATGAACGGACTGGAAGTGCTTATGTACAGTTAATAAGTAAGGCAAAACCTACTGGAGTAAATAGTAAAAAAAGAATATCTGGTCTAGCTTACACGTCTATACAGACCATCTGAATACACACGTATGTTAAATTAACAACCGACACTCTTATCCGGATCCTTCCTGTTCTGAATCTTCCTCAGTTTCTTCTGGGGATAAATACAGTGTCTATCTATCAGAGCAAACACATCTACCGTCTCTATTACCACTTCTTTCGATGTTGCCAGAGACAAACTTTGTTGGTCTTTATTTTGCTGTATATGGCATACATTTTTATTATATTATTTTATTATATTATCCTAATGTTACTCTTTTAAAGTAGTGAATGACACAACAGTGCTGTCAACAAAATGCGATGTACATATCAACAAGCTCGCGAAATTGCTACCTGTAAGAGTAACGTTAGCCACATAACTATTTGTAGAGATTAGCACAGCATCCACCCAATCCATGTACAGTTGTAAGCGACAATGTGCGGGTTTGAATTGCAGAGATATTTTACTTTATACACCGCTTCTAACTACCTACCCTACAGACAATTAACAAACAAGGTAGCATGGCTAGCTTCAGGTGGTAACGTTAGCTAAACAGCAGCTGGGCACAAATAATAATACTAGCTGGTTAGCACACTGTGTGAGATATCTAGCTAACGACAGCGCTGGGTCCACTTTACATACAATTTTGTCTTAAAATCGGTGATTTACCGAATGCCAATGTAAAACTACATATTATATTATCATACTTGTTATTTCCGAGACTGCCACTCACCATTAGACACGTAAACCATCTTCCTCTTCACTGTTGTGAGTATGCAATGCGGATATTTACTTGACGACTCATGTAACCCTACGTCATTACGTCAAGCCACGCAAACTTGGGGGTGTTCACGCCAGCAGCTCATCTGCCCATGCGTAGAAGGATGCGCAAATGCAAATGCAAATGAAACATACCATTACGGTATGTCGCCGTAGCTATTCCAGTTTATTGGAGTTTTAGCCGTTGATTATTAATGTGGCTTTGGCTCTACTTAATTACTCTTACCACGACACATTGCTAGAACCCATATTAGTTTTAGGCTAATATCTTTCTTCTGAAGGAATGGTTGTAGAGGCTACTGCTGTAGCCATCTACCCTAAACTAAAGATGGGAATCCAAGCCACAAGAATTGTTATTAACAGTTATTAAGACACATCTATAGCCTACCTCGGGATGCAGGGAGTCAATTTATAGTCTGTGGAGAGGCTTTTGATCTCTGTGGTGTAAGATGCCTACATTCTAAAGGCGTAAGATAGTAAGCAAGGAACATAAAACTGCATTTAAAGTTCTTGGCGAACAAGTCAGTAAGCAAACAGTGCAGCTTGACTAAAGCTTTGTACTCACCCACAAACTTCTGAGGGAAAGAAAAACCTCTACCACTTTCATGAATTTGGATTGAGAGTGGGAGGTGGGTAGTGAGTGGAGTGTCAGGGAAAATCCAGAGATTCCCTCTTCCTTTCATGTGTACTTTGCATATAATTTAACTGGTTGTGAGTGCAGCCCAGTCAGTTTGGCTCTGTGCTAAGCTGTTGAAACCCCTGGGTCGGCTCTGTGACAGGGAGATTTTATTCCACCATTGTTCCCAAGGCTCTGGGGGTTTGCAGTGGGTGGATAGGGCTCAAGGGGCCTGTTACACAGTGAACTCTCACATTTAAACAGCTCCCTTTATGCCTCTTTCCCAATTTTTGACTTTTGCCCCTTTTTTATCTCTGAAGAAAAGTTTGTTTCCTTTAGGCGTGTGCTATTTTTTTTCATGCGAAGTGCAGATGCAGTTTACACAGTGGCAGAAATCCATTGTTCTGTGATAAGCTGATTTGCACACAGAGTAAAGTTTCTGAGAGATGCTGTATATCTGGTTTTTCAAATGGCTGACACTGTACTGGTTAAGATATCACACAAACAGTAGAAATGATAGGTTTATTTTTCAGAGCAACATGGCAATTAAATTAAATAAGAACAGATGACATGAAATGAATGTATAGCTGCAGGATTCCACCCCTTGTGGAAATCTTTAGTTATAAATCAGTATGTTTCAGTTCTTTCAAATAATCCAAGTTCATTAAATAGACATATCAGTAGAATCTCTCCTTTGTGAAACTTGTTTTGAAACACTCTTGAGCAGTAGGGCTAGCTGTTTTTCTCAGTGCAGTGATAGCTACCTGGATTCAATGCAGAACTACATATTCCAAATCACCTGGTTCTACCTGTCCACTACATGTGATTACACCAATGGATTTTTCTACCTGCCATATTGAAGAGTTGTGCGTATAAGAATCATCTGATTTAGTGAATGGCTGGAACTAATTTGTGGTACTGGATTATGCAACTGCATGTGGCTGGACACGTCTCAGCGTGTCCAGCGACTTTCAGGAAGGCAAGACCTTGTTGCTCTTGCTCACTGACGACACCACAGTTTCTGCCTCTGCTGCTTCTGTCTCTGAGGCCCATGGGTTTCTTCCACAGAGCAAGAAAGGCACAGCACAGTCTCTAAACTAAAAAGAAAAGAAATTTGTTACAAATTCCAGTAAATGAAACCGTGTGGCAGAGTAGGATTTTGTAAGACGGGAGTTTTAAACCTATCCAAACTTTGGGTTGGTAATCAAAACAACACTGAAGTAAGCTTCTGAGCAAAGTATTTTCTTATGAAACTCTGTCCCTTGGTTCAACCTACCTGTCTGTTCATGAAGATGTATATGATGGGGTTGAAGATGGTGCTGCTCTTGGCGAGGTACATGGGCACCGAGGCAATCACTGGGTCAATGTATAGGTTGGGGTCGAAGATAACAGAGAGTGCGAAGGATGCATAGGGTAGCCAGGTGATCAGGAAAGCCATCACCATGATGACCACCATACGAGCCACTTGCATCTCTGCTTTTGCCGTGCTTCCTCCCTCTGACATCTGAAGTTTTGCCACCTGTACGAGGGAGGAGAGCTTATTATCATCTTCACACAGTTCCCATACTTGTACCAAGAGTATTTAATATTAATACAATTTATTATTATTGTAAAATATTGATTTAATAATTAATATTTAGGTACTTGTAGCAAATTTACAAAAGTAAGTGCTACATTTAAATGAAAACCAAAGCTATATATTATAACTTTACATTGTTCCACATTAACTAACAATTTTATGCACTGCTTGGGCACACTGTAAGGAAACGTGAGTTGTCATTCTGCGAAAAATGCCTAACACAGATTCAGTGTGCAGATTTACCTGTCGGAGTGTCCACAGAAGCTTTGAGTAGGACACCAGGATGATGGAGAACGGTACGGCGAAACACAGAAGGAAGTAGCACACTATGTAAGACATGTTTCCCACATCTCTGCTGTACCAGTCTGGGGCACAGGAGGTCAGAACCCCCTCAAGCTCATAGCTGCCCCATCCAAAGAGAGGAGGGGTATTCCAAACAAAGGACCACACCCAGGAGAAGACCACTCCGGCCACCGCGTGCCTGGTCTGGAACGTAACTGTCCCCAGTGGTCTGCATACCACAATATAGCGGTCCACGGCAATGACGGCAACCGAACACAGGCCAGCGATGCCTGTGGGAGAATTATGCACATGTTAATTTATTTGTATTTTTATTTAAAAGGGACTATGCACATTTATCAACATTTCCACTGGAATAAAAAAAATTTAATGGCCCAGAGTTCGCAAAGCAGCTCATTTTCATCTGTTCAGGTTCTTGGCAGGTCAGCACAGGAGCATAAAACAACAGCATGTGTAGGAAAGTCTCATTGTTAGCCGTCTCTTCCGTGCTTTTAAGGTTTCGTACTTCTGGTTTAAGAACAGTGGTAAACAAAACCCTAACTCACACTATGCAATCTCAATTAGTTCACTTTACTTTTAAGGTAAAAAATACAATTTCTTTGAAAGTGAGTTCGTTTTTTATAACAGATTCAGTTTCAATGTTTTAGTCTAAAAGGGTTAGTTAGGAAAAGTGACAGCAAGACAGACCACAAAAAATCATATTATTGAACTTACTAAAACAAAGCAAAACAAAGTTTTGATAAGAATTTTATGGTGTTAGGCTGTTGCCATGATATTACGATAGGGAGAAGAGAAAATGCCAAAGAACTGTTACAAAACACCTCAGACAGATATGCACACTTCATCATCTTTAATATCGGATGCAAAGTAAGGGTTATTTTAACAAATGAACACACTACCAGCTCACAGTTAATAATCATTACCAACAGTACAGCATTGAGAGAGCAATATAGTAAAATAAAATAAAGGGGAAGTGAATTAGTATCTACTTACAACTCAGGTAACTCACCAAAGAAAGCCACTGCAAAGCCCTCCAGCACACATCCGACTCTACCCAGGCTGAAGTAGCCCATGGCATTGGTAACCATCGTGGGAAGTCCTCCAAACATGGCACAACCCAGGTCTGCCACGGCCAGGTTCACCAGGGCATAGTTCAGTGGCTGGCGCAGCTGTCTGTGACGAAGCGTCACTACAATCACAGTGACATTCAGGAGCACACCCGCAATTGAAAAGATGCCTATAATTGCGGACAGCGTCGTGTAACCCGACCGTGATAGAATGTGGTCGTTCACGTTTACCGAAACTTGTGACGTAATTTCTGGGTGGACACTGACGGAGAGGTTTTCCTGTGCCATTTTCAGTAGCAGTGGCTCACAAAAGCATACAGGCACTGATCCAAACACACCTTTGGGTCTTTCACTAGGAAGAGGGGCAACCTCAGCAGTCAGCCCTCCAGCAGTGGTCCCCACTTTGAGGAGGAGTGTGTTTGCCCTCACCTCTTCTTTTATGATGGCTCGGCTGAGTGAGGGCCCACTTGATTATGTGACATAAGTCGGGGGTGAAAATCCGTAGATCCGGATTATACTGAAAATAATTCTACCAGCTAATTTTCCTAAGAGATATCTGGTGGCACTCTTCCTGATTGCCAAATCAGGCTGCACTGTTTGACAGAGGGTGTTTGCTTTTCTGTGTGCCATATCAACTAAGGTAGCCTACTTTGCACTAGACTATGCTGTCCTAATTCTTACTGCACATGCTTTTTTTTTCCTTTGACAAATTGAGGTGTCAGAAACCTCTGAAGAGCACAGTATGCTCTCTTCAGATCAATCTTGTACAGTTTCACTCACAAGTCTCCAAGGCAACCTTCCATTATTTAAAATCTTTAACCTTTTTTGGAGTCACCATTGCATCCTTGAGCCTAGAGGGAAAAGCAGAGTAAAGATGTTGTTGGATCAATGGCTAAATCAAAGAGCTGGTTAAAGCAACAGGGCCTTGGCAGATCAGCCTTCCATTTCCTGTGAATAAATGTTGCCAAAAGGCTTTTTTTACCAATCACATTGACATATTTTGTTGCAATGTTTTCACTATCTCTTCAGTTTCTAGGAAACACACACACAGTTTGCAAACAGATGAAGCAGTACAGACTCAGGATGTGATGAGACAATGTGGTCTATCTAGGTCACATCAGAAGGTGACAGGAACATCTTAAAACAATGAAAAGCCAATTGGCAGGCAGACAAAACAATGCCCAAAGTCAAATGCCTGGCTCCATAATAGGGATTACAGGATCATCTTAATATTAATCACTGGAGACATGATCCTGGGCAGATGCCAAAGGTCATTCTGAGAAAGTGTAATCTACCGCTAGAGATGTGTGTCAGTTTCTGGGAAAACCAGTACAGCGCAGGTCACCGGACAGGAGTGTTGTGTGCAAGGTGGGCATGTTGGGTTGGGCTTTAAGGTCATGTGATTATGCATGGCTGAGGGATGTTTCACAACTTGTAGCTGAAATCCAGATGAACACCTTGCCATACATTATCTTAAGCTTAATAAGTATGAAATGTTGTGAAATGTTGTCTAAAGCTTAATAAGTATGAATAAATATGAAATATTGTGACTACAACAATGAGGCAGCCATTTTTGCTTCAAATGTAATGGTCCTATCAGTTAAGTCCCTATATGAAATGGTCAATAGTCTTTTGCTTGCCTAATATTAAAAGCTGTGACATATTGATCCATTCTGACCTGTGTCAGCCCTAGCCCAGTGCAGTACAAGTAACAGCTCATCTTTCATACAATGACCGAGTGTCACTAGTATGACTTTGAGACTTTCTTGTATTTCATTCTCATTTTCACAGATTTTGCATGCTAATGAATTGGCAGAACCATTTGTTGCCCTTGTTTGGGTGGGATGTTACATTTCTTCGTAAGGTTGCATTAGTGGTCTCTCGTGCAAATGTGTAAAAAAAAACACAATCCACAAATGTGTCATTGAGAACCTTTGCACAAGCACTCGAAAATATAAATACAAAAACACAGTTCTACCAAACTGCATAAATTATTTAATCACTTGCAGATTCTCACAGTTATTTTTGGGTTCAGGGTTGCTACAATCCATCAGCCTCTTTAAGTACCAAAACTAATATTTATACCGGCTAATATTTAAGCATTTGAAAAGCAAAATTACCTACAAATCCCAACATTTAAGTAGGCTAAACAAGGAAGGTGACATTTTCAGGTCAGTGAAATAAATTAGTATAATGAAAGGGGGAAAAAACAACTTCAGCTGATCTCAGGCACTGACTGGTAACAGGGTCTCACACAGAATCCTAATTGTCTGTCTGGCTGTGCTCCTCAGAGACTTCTACTGAACATGCACTAAATGTGGTGACCTTCACCATAATTCCTCTCTGACAAGAAAGACAGATCCACCGTCTTTGCACGTGTATGGCCTCTGGCTGTGTTCAGTTCAGTAGAGATATCAGTTTTAAAAGAGCTTCCGGCCAAAAGCATTGATGGCAATTGCCTCCCTACGTAAGTGGTTTAGGGGTAATTAGTTGAAGAGGCCTATGGAGAGTTTACGGGTCATCCTCCCAAAAGGAGCTATCAGATGAAGTGAATACAAGTGAGGAAATACAAGATTTCCTGCACAAACACACACACACACACACACACACACACACACACACACACACACACACACACACACACACACACACACACACACACACACACACGTCAGTATCAGTGTCTGTAATGAACTTCAGGACCCTGGATAGCAACAACAGAAGACTAGAGAAGATCTCTGTGGAAGATAGCTATAGCCCATCCCAAACACTGACTCAAAGACATTGATTGCTACATAATGCCACCTCATAAGCAAGCTTTGCAAACAGCAGCTCAGCACATTGTTGTATGCCAAATCTATGGCAGAGGCTGTACACTTAAAATTAGAAAGTGATGGCCTGGTGGTTAAGCTAACATTAACAGACCTGTGACCGGAGGGTTGCAGGTTTGAATCCACCCAGTAGTGCCACTAAGGTATCCTGAGCATGGCACCGTCACCACTTGCTTCCCGAGTGGCTGTTGTCATGGCTGCCCCTGCTCACGTGTGGGTGTGATGAGTTATCAACAGAAGGGACGTGAAGGGATCTCCTAAAGGGATTAATGAAGTGTAATACGTGTGGTAGAGGTAAGCAGATGAATAGTGATCTCTCACCGTTGACATCAAACCTGCCCTTGATTAAGTTACCCAACTCCCGATTCTCCCCCATCTCAGGAATTGTTATGTTTTAGTGCTCACAGCTCCTAGTACTGTATTAGTTCTCAGCACATAGATCAGTTAGTTACAGGCCACCTTTTCATTGTAGATTAACACAGCAATGGTGGTGATAGACTAAAAGATATTTATGTTTCTGGTTGTCACATACATACATGGTTAAGTGCCAAAGTCAGAATTTGAGTGTGTGTGAGCACGGGAGAAAAAGAGAGAGAGGGAAAGAAATGGGGGGAGGGAGAGAAAGAGAGGGATAGGGAGAGAGAAAGAAAGAGAGGGGGAGACAAAGAGAGAAAGAGGGAGTTGAGGAATGGAAGGACAAAGCTTGTGTTTTCGACAGATAGGAGTTGTTCTTTATTTACAGCTTGCAGGCAGCAGAGAGAGGCCTGAGGGGGTTAGCACTGGGGGGGGGGATGCTTTTGTCAGGGCCAGATTGCACTGGGTGCTGTGTTTAAGCAGCTTTGCCTCCGCGGGTGCGCAGGGACAGCACGCAACACTGCTGACTGGGGCTCCACAAACCTGGATGTCGTTCAGCCAGTTGCCACTCAGAAGTCCACAGTTGGGCCCGCGCCCTCAGCACCATCTAGGGCTAAAGGATAGAGGAATATCTTTTCTCTCGTGCTTCTCTTCTCTGTTTCTTTCTTTTCCTCTCTTCTCCTTTCCTCTCCTCTCCTATCACTGTATTTCTGTTTGCCTAACTCACTTTTTTTAATGCTCATACTTGTGTACGCTCTCATCTAAATGCATAGAGGTTCAGTAAGAAGACTGTGATAACCCTTTTCTGGATAATTCAGTAAACATGCTGTAGTCATCATTGGATCGATAGAAATTAGACTTAGATTTTCAGATACAATTGACATAAATGGTGATGGCCTATTGGTGGCAAGCATGACACAAGTGTCAGTACAGTGTCTACATTGTTTAAATGACAAATATCCATGAGCACATTAGTCCTAAACTGCATGTACATTGTTAGTGAATTTATATCTTGAGGCTGCAGAAAACAATTGTGGCATGATCCAAATCCACCAATTGTGTGACGTCTATGGCTAATTAATCCAGTTATTCTTACGTCTCAAAGGGTGATATTCACATTGGCTATCAATGTCTTCACTGGCACATTTTCATTCAGAATGTACTAAAACGCCTTGTGCCTGACAACACAACAACATAAGCACAAAGCTGCTCATTACACTGTAAGTCAAAATATCATCACACTTCTTGTACAAGCAGATTTTGGTTTTCTGCAGAGCAGAGGCCTTTTCAATGCAAACATTATTTAGGTATTTCTTCCAATTGTGATTGCAATCTGCAAAGGTTCAGGTATACCTGGGTTTTAAAGGGAAATAAAAACACCAATCTTATTAATTTATTGCTTTTAACCGCCTAAAATGCATCAGAGATTAATAGCAGAATAGCAAAAATGGATGTGGATATGCCCTAAACACACATGTGCCTTAAGCTTGTCATTTAGACTGCTAAAAAGGGTAAAGTCTGGTTATATCTGATCACACCCTACCTGTGACCATCTCGGTCATAACGTGGAAATGGCACTACAGCCACCCTTCACTGTGCTGTACAAACTGTGTCTGTTCAATCAATTCCAAGTGCATCTTTCTTGAAAAAAATTATCGTTTATCCTACTTCACAATTTCTGTCAACATGAAAACCACCGGTGCCCCAGACATCACAGGCAGGTTGTTATTGCAGGCCTTTCATAGCCTGAGGCATTTTCAGATAATTCCAGATATCAAACCTGTCGCCTAGCTGCTTTGCCACACATGCTGAATGCTGGCGAGCAGAATGGATGCTGTCGAATCATAAAGACTTCGCAGATCTCCTTTTTTTTTCCATCGCTCCTTTTTTAATATCCTGTTAGGTGGCGCATTCGTCGGGCTCTCCAGGCAAACACGGTTTCTTTGAAGAGCAGTTTTCCAACATTTTAATAAGGTGGGCTGAGCCTCAGTAAATGAAAGAAAACTGGCCGATAAAAGCAAATTGCATATCTGAAAATGAACTGATAAGGTGTGAAAAGAGACAGAGAAAGAGAGCTTGGCACGCCTCACATGACCGTGGCGGTGGTTCAACTTCTTTATTAACTGAAGTGGCAGAGAAACATGAAGTTAGCAGAAAGAGATGCTTTGGGCAGAACCAATCAATACTGGCATGCAAAACGCTTCAAACTGCTATAACGACAGTCTTTGCACAATGCTTTCATTTTGCCTTGCTTGTTATTTTTTTGCCTTTGTGTAACTTTAGATATATTTGTGCCTTTTAATCCACTTCAGTTCAGTTTTGTGTATAGCACCTGCCATTCAAGTCTTTTGTTCCAAAACAGCATCAGTGTGAATAGTCCTTTGAAAAAAAAAAAAAAAGCAGTAGACATAAACAAAATGAAAATCACAGCAGACATTTTGGAGGGGACAATATGCCTTTCTTAGGAACATAGTAATTTTGTCTGTCTGTCTGTCTGTCTTAGGAACATAGTAATTTTCGGTGAATGTTAAATATTAAATAAATAAGTTGTACAGTGATGAGTTCTTTTACCAAAATACAAGGATGCGAGAATATATTGTTGCCACGGGCATACACATGCCACATGCAAGACATGCTGTGAAATTGCTGTTTGTCAGCCTATACTGTGCATGGGGAAGGGGAGTAAAGTGCGTAGAATGCAGTTGGGGGATGACTGTCTGATGAAGGGCAGGGGTGGAATAGGTGGTGAGGGTAGGGGGTGGGGTAAAGTGCATAAAGAGCAGTTGTGGCAGGGTTTGGAAGGAGGATTGGGTGGGGGCTGTGTAGAAGATGGAGGGGGGACAGAAAAAAGTAAAGGTGATAAAGTGGTATGAACAAGGTGGGCAAGAGGGATAACCTCTTTAATGGATTGGGGGGTGATTAATATTACAGTCCCGTCTTCCTGTGGGCCCATGCTTAAGTGACAGCTGTCTTATGGTTCCACTTTCTCTTCATGTTTGTATCAGGTGAACAGGGTGCTGTGCTCTATGGTCCATATTTTATTACAAAGGCAAAAGGGCTACAGTAAAAATAATTGTTAAGCCTGCTGCATATTTCCTATTTTTTTTGGAAAAGTAATTGCATTGTGCATTGTTCACACTTAAGTGACCTACATATAGGACCTTGGACCTAAAAAGTCTACTGAGTGGAAGTCCTGGTACTTGAAGTACCAATGCAGCAGGTGATATGGCTAATGCTTTGGTGCTGCAAGGGCAGTGAATATCTATTGTGTCTATGTTCAACATAAAAGCTTGTCCTAAAATGGCGCACAATAATAAATTGTTATAGTTGGTGTAGACTTTATTCTGGATACATATTTGAATGTTTTAAAGCCTAAAAACACAAAGTGGTCTATTTCGTCTAATTTGTTTTTCAACTTCCAATCAGAATTGCAAAACCTCTACAAATAAACAAGAGTAATAGTAGAGTTTGGCCTGACTGGGAAAGCTGGAATGTTTGAAAATAAATATTTAAATGAAGCAACTTGGCCGTGCAGTTAAAAAAAATGCAAGATTGGGTCTGGTTCATTTTAGCTCTTGCGTTACAAATTAAAGCTCACCTTGGTGGAATAATGATTAATTCGAGGGATATAATGAAATGTCAGTAAAGCATTGTGGGTGATTAATGCTGTCTTATGCATCTGGAGAAGTGGTTCATGCTCCTCCCATATGGGAAAACTCTAAACACACACACACACACACACACACACACACACACACACACACACACACACACACACACACACACACACACACACACACACACACACACACACAAACATGATGTTTTCCACAACACTGTGTGAGATATTATCTATCTTACAATGGAAAACAAAGAGCTGTTCTTTACCTCCCAACTGTATACTGTATACAAGTGTCTTCTGCAGTGTCTCTCTTCTCCGTATGTTGCCTTTCTCATTTCCGCCACACTAAACTTGAAATATGTCTTTATTTTTCTGTTCTTTGTTGTTTGTAGCTAAGCATGCACGCACATTAGTTTTTCCTCCTCAGTGAAGAAATCAACATCTCTCCCTTTTCTGTGACTCTCGTCCTCTCCCAAAAATGACTCTCTCTCAAGCCAACTTTTGGCTCCGCCTCTCGTTGCTGATTCTGCTATTTTGGGATTGGACACTTTCAATTATGCATATTGTCATAGTGCTTTTAGTAAGATTGTCAGACTTTTCGGGAAAATGATGGGGGAAGATCCACTGTTTGAATTGTGTGTGTGTGTGTGTGTGTGTGTGTGTGTGTGTGTGTGTGTGTGTGTGTGTGTGTGTGTGTTGGAGAGAGACAGGGAGGGAGAGGAAGAAAGAGAGAGAAAGAGAGAGAGAGAGAGAGAGAGAGAGAGAGAGAGAGAGAGAGAGAGAGAGAGAGAGAAAGAGACAGAGACAGAGACAGAGTATGTGTCTGATCGTGCTGGTTTATTAGGATCTCCTATACATATTTAAGTTTTAATTATGATCTGTTACACTCATCAAGGCTCCAGGTTAATTTCAGTAGTGTCATAGCAGCTGAATGTCAACAGAATAGTAGCAGGGGTGGCAGCTAAAAGTCCTGTCAAGCTCAGAAAAAAAGCAACAATCCCCCAAATAACTAATCTCCCTGATGTAGCTAATATATCATACCATTTTAGAGGTAAACCTTGTTTTGCTATTCTCTTCTGACTCCTGTCTCTGCCCCCACCCACTTCCACGTCTCTAATTTATAGCTCACAACATTAGCCTAATTAGACCACCAGATACTTTTATTAAAAACTGAAAAATGGGAGCTAAGAGTTAGCCAGGAGATCTCTTTAGAAGCGAAGCACTACCCAGTGAAGTTAGATGAGTGGGTGTATGCAGCGGTGTGTCCCATTTAATCATCTTCTGACCATTCCCAGGCCACGCTAAGATCCTGAATAATATAGACCTTCAAAAAGCTTGTGAAGACCCTTCTTTTCCGAGACTGCTTAACAAAACCAAATTCTACTACCATCTCTTTACATAGGTACCTTCGATGTTCTCTACACATCTGTTTGCTATTATGTCCTCCTTTTGTAAGTCGCTTTGGATAAAAGCGTCTGCTAAGTGTAATGTAATGTAATGTAGACGTGTCTTCCCCGCAGTGGCATCTGACTCTCCCAGTGATATGCTTGACTACTCTGTCTTTATTATTAAACATTATTAAAACATTATTTAATAAAACATTATTAGATTTAGTCATACATATTTGCCGTCAATATTCCCACATCTTTAGTCACATGTCTTTTTTTCATCCTTAACTCTGTGTCCGTTTAATGCCTGTTTAATGCCAATACCTGTTTTAATGTAGTTATTGATAGTAAAATGTATTATGTACTCAGAGGAAACTTTATAACAACGATTGAAATATCAAATATGAAACTACTTTAAATCCATTAAAAGATATTTCAGGTTTTCTGCATGATTGCCACAGTGTAGTATTCATTATTAGCACAGATACAACACACAGTCTTGGGAGGAAAAGCCACTACACCCCTGCGGACAAACAGAAATTGACTTTAAAGCTAATAACATAGTCTAATCAAGATGGCCTGACTGATGGTGTTTTTCCATTCGGACTCCTGTTGTCCTACAAGACATTAATATTGTTTCATAATAATGTACCACACTGTTGCCTGCAGGTTCAATTTCTCAAGATGGAGCCAGCAGACTAATGTTTTAAGGATGGGTAGAATATCACATTCTGATGACCAATAACCTCCTGTCAGAAAAGTTGAAAGAGGCCTGGGCTCAGAGAAGAGCTTCTAAGACTTTGCTCATTAAAAATGAATTGCTTTTTGATGTTTTAACACACAACTATGACTGTTTCCACTGCAGGGTCACAGTTCGTAAACCAAGGCCATTACTGACCAGAAGCAGTCTCCATTAAGTAGCCTATGGAATGAAAGCTGGATAATGCTTAAAACAATAAATTTTGTTTCAAACAAACAATAATATGGTTCCCAATAAAACCCATTACAGATATGGCAGTTAGGCACATGTGGTACACACATGTACAACTCCTTAAACAGACACAGATAAAGCTGCATCGTGAGGAGAGTGCACCTTAAAAATCCAAAAATGGCTACTTGTACATGCACAGTAACCTTTCATGTCATTACAAGATGAGTGCAAATATTTGGATGCAGCAACTGCATGATTAGAATTTTAATTAGTTAACATATATCCCGACAGGAATTATACAGTAATTTTTACGGTGTGAGTAAGATCACAGACCCAGATAGTGCTGAGCCTGCACTATGCTCCTGCTGCCCCCTAGTGCTGGACTGGGGAATCCCGTCTCATTTATTTCCTTTCAGTGTCTCCCTACAGCCTCTCCGATCTCGCTGCTTCTCATCATGATAATGATTAGCACATAATATGGTCTAACACACCTTCTACCCCCCCCCCCCCCCTCCTACCTACATCCCTCTCCCTCCCTCCCTCCCTCCCTCCTCTGCATCCATCTCTCTTTGCCATAGTCAGTACCCTATGTCTAAGGTCTTTCCGTAATCCTTACTTTTGATGGTTGTTGTGTTTCATGCACAGCCTGTGTTTTGCTCTTTCTCTCCCTCGCTTTTCTCTGCTCCCTTTGTTGACCTGCCTGCCTCTGTGTGCCCGCTGCTCCCTCTATAATCTCTCTTATCGCTACACTCAGCTGCCACTCAGTCTTTCCCTCATTTGCTCTTGCCTTCTTCCTCTTCTCCTCCGAGCTCTCTTTGCCCCCTGCTATCTTCTTCCTTACAGTCACATCATCCTATCTCTTGCTTGTTCCACCACTCTTCTCCCACTTCTGTCTTCTGTTTCTCCCTCACTTCATCTCTATCTCTCCCTTATTTCATCTCTCTCTCTCTCTCTCTCTCTTTCATTTCTGTTGTTTTGATGTATGACCTCATTACCCTGCTAATAATCAGTTCATCCTTCAGAAAGACACACAGCTGTGGATCAGCCATCATCAGTGCTCTCCTCCACGGCCAGTATGGGGCTTATCATTCAAACAAGAGGCTTATGCATGCCTCTTCCTCTAACAAGCTCCAGTGTGTGCAGGAAATACACCAATGCTGGACATGTGCCCCATATGTCTACAGCTTTTATGGTAAAGTACCTTTCAAGGAGGCATGGGGATTGCTGTTTAGCAGTGTTTGGGCAAAAATTGTTTAAAAAATCTGCTGTATTTTTTACTGCCCAGTTTTCTGAGATTTTTTCTGAGATTAACTCTGAAAGATGATCTGTAATTGCACAGATGCTGGAGGATATTTCCATGTAGTGCCAGTGTGTGGTGGAGTATAATTCTGCCTTATAAAAGACTCTTTTTTAACTTTGTTGGAAAATGATTGGTAAATAATTTCCTTAAACTGCAGTTAAGTCTGGTAATATGCAGTCCGTCGAGTCTATTCTTTTAATGAGAGATTAATGTTTACTCATCAAAGACCTCAGGAAAGTGCTCTTCTCCCCCTCCTCACTCCTATCCAGGCTTACCTCCTCTCTTTTTTCTCTCCTCTCCATTTCTTCACCTCCTCTCTCCCTCTCAATCTCATCCTCCTCCCCCATGTTGCCCTTTACCTCCACGTTTCTAATTTCAGCAAATCTTTCCTTTCTAACTCGGCCTTTATTAACATGTGCTTTTATGGTGCAAAGCTGCATACATCAATTTAAAATATTATTTCTGGCCACATATCTTTTTGCCCAGTCATTGGCATGCAGAACTGCAGGCCATGGAGCTGCTGCTTATGAAAGCACCTCAGCCCGCCATTTAATTGATATGGATTGGGAGTAAAGGGGATTTGCTCCGTGCCATTTATAAAGGTATTCAAACCCAGCCGAGTGAGTAGCCCTTTGAGTTGTCTGGTTGTAATTCATTGTCCATCCCCTATACATTAACACAGTATTGCTCCCGTTCCTTGAAGCTTAAGCAGACACTTGCCTGCACTGGCCCCTGACACATCTAACAGCAGTTTAGCTTTGATTGCCTTGCCATTGCAAAGCACCTGCAAAACTTGTGCGGGATGGTTCGATATATCTTTATGCAAAGTCATAGCACTGACTGACCACTGATGGGGCCTTTTTAAATGGTGCTTTGTTGAATAATGCATTGGGTATTTATTTCTTCTCCCACTCTGGTGCATTTTCATTCCTGAAGGTGCAATGTCTCATCATTAATTAAATTAAGGAGGGATATATTTGGAGACAGGTGCACTGCACGAATGAGGAAACGGGGCATGATTTATTAAGCAGTTCTGCATTCTTGCACTCTAATGGGAGTGCAGCCGTCAAGGACCATTTGGATCAAGGATGACGCAGCAGGGCCCGGACACATCTCTGCAGTCATGACCTGTGCTTTGATCAGGATGTTGCTTGTCTCTGTGAACCATGGAGTCAGGCCACATTGTAAGGTTGACACTTCTGCTGGAAAAAGCATGTTCCATCTCTTTCTCTCTCTCTCTCTCTCTCTCGCTCTTTCTCTCTCTCTTCAACCTACACTTTTGTTTACCAATCTCATAACATTTTCTCAGCATATCACTGTGAATTAAAAGAACTGTGACCAACTTCTGATTACAATGATCACTTAGGACTGACTGGCTTTCCTTATAAATCATCAAGTTCTATGCGAAACCTTTCAGGCTTGTGACACTATAAGCCTCACTCATTTCCCCAATGGCCCTTGGTTGGAGTTCTAATACAGTTGTGACCTTTTCGTTAATGAGGTGAGGTGTATTGTCTGTAGGGCTTTGCCTTATATTGAAAAATGGATTAGGCACAGGAAGGTTTTGCTGAAGGCATCTTTATTTAAGTCTATAATAAAATAGTTTTCGTCACAAAATAAACCTTGTCATGTAAGTTAAGTGGTTTGCCTTATAGTCAACACTGTTACTTTCTTTTTTTTAAGTCTTAAAATGTACATGTCCATGATGTATAAAATGTAAAAAAGTATGGGTACTCTACAATGTAATAATTTTGTGAAAATACAGAGAGAGAGAGTACCGGTGAGTTAAAAGGGGGTTTCCTTTTAGACTTTGTCTATCCTGTTACACAGCGGAGTTGGTCTGACATCTTTTGGAGAGACAGACAATGATTGATGTGCCTGAGAGTCCAATTGCTACAGTCACTTTGGGAGAGGTCTCGAAGCCTTTGATCTCTGAAATGGCCAGTGTACGACAGGTGTCTGTGTAAGCTGCATATCTCCTGAGATGTCACTTAGAAGGCCCCATTAAAAGAAAATTACATTTCATGGATGCAGAGCCCCTTTGTTGTAATATGTCAGGTCTGCCAGACTGCCACAATTACTACCACAGAACTCTCTGCGTAGTGGGGCACCGAACATTACACAAAAGAGACCTCTCAGATACTGGGGATGTGGGTAGAGTCAGAGGCAAAGACAGAGGTTGAGGACATGGAGGGAAAGTCTAAGTGGGTATGATATTTCCTTACATGATAGGTCCTCTTTTATTTGACAGGATCTGGTGGAGTTGGACAGCAGGTTAAGGTGAAGAAAAGGGGCATCTTAAATTAAGGGGTGGTCCAAATCACACCTTTTCTCAGTCGCTCATCACTTTGGAAATCCCCTGATGAACTTTTCTTTACATCACAACTATTCACACTCAGTTCTCCTGCTTCGCTCTGTGCCTTCCCCTAACTTCTCCTGTGTGTCTCTGTGACTATCCTGACTTCACTGCATAATTCTGCCTGCTCAGAGCCTCAGAGAGAGAGCAGCATGTGCTTTGACACAATGTGAAGAACATCATACATTTCCTTACGCAGAACTGCTCATAACTTCTAAGTGCTTATTGCACTAAGTAAATGTGGCTTGGTCTGCTAACAGATTTAAAGACTTGAATAACTCCCTTTGATGAAAAAGGTAAGAAAGAGCCTGTAAGAAAGAGAAAGAGTCTGATTAATCTCCTCTGGCATAGCCTTGTACAGTAGGTTTAACATGACATAAAAGATAACTTACATGCTGGTGTTTCACAAATACAGAATATTGATATTGTATCAACACTGCCAGGTTGCTTTTATCCTAGTTTATTTACATACTTATTACATACAATTCTGCCTTTTAACAATTTATCTACATGTTTAAAAATACATTTACAAAAGGCAAATAATAAAACATACGAATTGTGTATCTGAGATGAGAAAGCAATTGCATTATGTTAACAATTATTAAAACACTGAGAATTTTTAAGTGGAAGTAAAGGGGAATTTTCCACCAGAAAAGGGCAATACAATTGCGTAAAATATACTTCCGCTATGTGACTTCGGTACCTGAGGGAGATGGGTAATGCCGCGCGCTGACTTGGTTGACTTGACAATCCATTTTCCACACCACACGCTCGCCATCAGGCAGAGCGAGATAAGAACATAGCTCTCAAGAAAGGTCTCCAGAGTGGGCAGGTAGCAGCGCGCGAGCTGTGCTACCAGTTTCAAGAAACAAACAGCCCACAATTGCGTTGACAACACTGCCATTTTAAAAAGATTTGGTGAGTACTGTGGAGATCATTCAGTCTCTCGTTCGAAAGAACATTTGTGGCTGTGAAATTAATTTACCACCCTAATGTGAAGTGGCCTGTATACAGATTGTGAGAGTTGTAGTAAAAATCTCCCACTTTTTTTATTTCCATATTCTGTTTCCCTCAGTATGTACAGTACTGTATGTTTCACGTGTGCACTGGACCACACTAGAGTTCAGTTAGGTCACACCAAAAGCTTACTAAAGAGACAAGCTTTTTTTTAAAGAATTAATAAATAATAATTAGCCTGGCAGTCTGTCACAATCGGGATAAATTCACATGGTTCAGGGTAGCCTACATCGTAGCATACTAGTAGGTGCATTGAGCAAGATCAGCACGCACAACGCATATTTATACAAAGCAAACAAATTGGGTCACAAGAGTGCTGCTGTGCTGGTGCCGCACAATGAAGCATGGCACTGCCGACCTCACTCATGCCTTTCCGAAGATTTTCGATAGGAACGATAAAAATAAAAAAACATTCAGCTTAATAGCCCTGCCGACTTTACTACTCTGAAAACAACCGCTCAGTCCAAAATTTTCGAGGCACTGCTTAAGCCATATCCATAAAACAAGTTGCGGAGTGTGGGTGGGAATAGAGAACATTAAAAGTTCCTGTCAGTCTTAAGGTCTGGTGTGGACAGACCTCTGGCCGCTGTAAAACCTTGCATAACGGAAGAAGTCTATCGGATGTAAGTCAAAAGCATAACATTTACCCAGGGGAGCAGAAAGTGAGCGAGTTATCACCGCAGCTCTCCCGCGCACTGTAACCCAATCCATCATGCGGCTAGGAGCGCGCTCGCCCGCGTGCATGGGTCCATGATGCTATAAAGCACTGCCTGGGTTGACATATTTCTAGCGAAGTGTGTCTCGTGGCACCTACCAGAGTCTGAGATAATCTGACTCTTTTGATCACAGGTTACCGCTTTCCCTCTGCCGCACTCGTTTGTTCATCCTCTTTTCTCGTTCTCCTCTTCCTGGCTGCCGTCAGCACTTTTGCTGTCATTTTTGCCTCAGTTAGCTGAAGACAGTTCGCGACTTGATCTGATACAGAGAAGCCGAATGGGAAGTGTTAGAAGTGTAATCACTTGAGAGGAAAGCCTGTAAGCTATTTGCCAGGTCCAAGGAGCGGCTCTGTCGTAATTCCTACCACATCATTAACAGCAGCACCATCCTCAATACTAAAACCATCCCCACAGGAGAAGTGGGTTTCGTCGCATGAACTGAAAGGCGTGCTTTCTTTTTCAAGCAGCATCGGTCTTGTATGATCTTTAACATTCACTCTCTGGCAGCGCAAGGGCAGGTCGCTGGAGCAGGAGGTCAATCCCAACGTTTTCTCGGACTATACCCACAACTGCGGCTGAGTTAGAGCAGGCAGCCGGCTGGATATATTTCTCCTTTTATTCATCGTATGGGAACGACTCCTTCAAACAGTTCATCACATCTCCGGAACAAAATTCGCTGAAGACAAAACTCAAACACACTGGCCGCCGCGGTCCCTACAGTGCCAGTGGTGCTGCGTCCATTTTTGACCATGATAACAAACAAAAAGCTGTTGTAAGAGTTATGCTCTTTGAGCTTGATTTCTGTCTTTCATGCACTAAGGGAGCACTGTGGTGTAGCACTCTGTAACAGTAAAGTCAAGTCGCCGTGGAAGGATGAAGATGCTTGGGGATGTAAGCGCTGTCCTTTCGCATGCTTGTTGTATATTTTCCTTCCTGCTGTGGATAACACTCGGGACCGGGGTGGCTGATGTGGACGGGTCCCATCAAGGCATACCATTATCTGTGTAAGTGCTGAATTATACTGAGATGTTAAAATGATTTTATAACGTCAACTGACAAGATTTTTTTGACATGGTGTTTGTTTTGCACACCAATTACTGGGTTAGACAGACAACAAAAGTTTCATGCAGTTCTTCAACACAGGGCTGATAACAGCCTGATAACAGCAGTTAATCACATCACTTTAAATTTGATAGATTTGGCTTTTATTATTTCATGCTTTGGCTTTTATTTGTGTTAACAGTGAACATACAACTTTGTTGGACACTTGATTGAGTTTTTGCCTACTTACAGCGTTAAGTCAGGCCACCATAGGATCTGACAGTGCATTTTTCTGTTCTTGATGTTTTCATATCTAATTAGGTCACTACGTATTGCTTGTTGCTGTACAAGAACATAAACAACATAAACAATATTTATCTAAATATGTTTCATATGTTTCCCAATACTGCACAGGTCTACGGTATGACTGGTGTTTTGTATTGTACATTTCCTATGCCAACCAGAAGTTAATTGAAAATAAACTTTGTGTGAAACAGGGAGCTAGGCTATGCCTTATATATTTCTCAATAACAAGAATTTTGTAGCAGATATTACACTCACTCGGTTTCATCCTCTCTCTGTGTCTGTGTTTACCATTCTCTAGTGTAAAACTATGGGCCTCTGCTTTTGGAGGGGAGATCAAATCCATCTCAGCC